>CM077675.1:466890796-468090796 GCA_039707655.1 Elymus sibiricus
ACCAACCCTAAAAAAGAACATAATAATTTGTTCACGGACGCGTCCGGACATGTCCCGGGGACAATGATATGTGAGTCGGTCATCCAACGCTCGTAGCGTCTACTCGCAATACAAATAAATTCTGATATAATTCATGCCAACACGACGAAATTAATTCAAATGGACATAAGTTTGATATATTTTTACGTAAACTGAACGATATTTCCTACTACATGCAACACCCCTGACTGGGGAGCCTTGCCCTTGCCCCTAGCTGGCGGCGACGGCGGTCTCGCTAAGAGACCACTCTTCGTCGATCTTGGCGAGCTCCTCGTCAAGGCAACATAGTCATCGCGGCCAGGCCTTCGTGAGGCCGCAGTTCGCACGGACCCTAGCACCCATCGGACTTCATGAACCCCGAGGGTGCGTTGTGATGCACCGATCCCACCGCGCCACCTCCTTGGCCGTCCTCTTCTCGGCCGCCATGATGCCCCGCGACGACGAGTAGTTGTATTGCCACGACAACCGAGGTACCGGAGGAGGCGCATGCACGCCTTCGCGATCGCCGATGGCACCTCCTCCTTCATGTCCTTGCCGCGCTAGATGTGGTGCGGCAGCGACACCGACTAGTCGATGCGGTCGTATCAGATGTGCGGCGGCAACGTCGGCTCCTCCTTCACGCGACATCCGATTGGATTCCGAAGCTTCGCAGGGGGGGGGGACGTCGATTTCTCCTTGACACGGGTTCGCCGCGGCGTCGAACCATGGTCCTGGAGCGACTGCTTCATCATGAGCTTCATTTGCCGCAGGTACTCATCGTCTGTGACTGTCGCCTCCGCGAGGAGGGGCGACTCCTGAGGATACGATGATCTTCTCCTTCTCGCAGGAGCCGATCGCGGTGGAGGACGAGCGCCCCAGAGAGCGACGACGGCAGTTCCAAGATCCAGATCCAGAAGGAGACCCGGAGCCGCCGCCTATCGGCGCGGAGAACCACAACTTTGGCATGATGTTGTGTGAACGTGTAGTATGGACGACACTGTGGGGATCAACATTTCGCTATTTTGGGGCAATGCCAAAGGGCCGAGCATTGCAAAAAGGAATCGGATCGTGCTATTCTTTCAAACGGGTTCATTCTATGTTGAGGTTGTTGTAAACGTCAAAACATTGATTTTGTTGCCCCAGTTATCTAGTGGGTAGAGTTATAAGGTTTCAGTTCGATCACTATAGACTGACGCGAGTGGTGGCCCCCCGTGCGGGCCAAATTCACTGTTTTGATTCTTTTACAAAAGTTGAGCAAGATCTGACTCTGCTTTGATAGAATTTCGGGATCCGACCATTTTCCTACCGTCGGGGTCCGTGACGATGGGGTATAATTGCCTACCGCCCGGGGACCTGGCGGTAGGAAACTTATCCATGTCAGTGCAGCTAAACGGCCTACTATCGCCGAGGTCCGTGACCACTTTTCTTTAGTTAGTACTATATTAGTGGACTATATGCACATAGAACGAATGTTGATAAATATATGTTGTTGTCAAAAAATTAACTTGAATTGGAATTATTTTAGGAGGACTCATGATCATAGCATCGGCTATTACACCATGCTTGACCCTGCGTTTGACAACGGTCATCGCGGATGTTTTATCGAGAATGGAATGGTCATAACTATGTGTTGGGGAACGTTGCATGGGAAACAAAAAAATTCCTACGCACACGCAAGATCTATCCATGGTGATGAGCATATACGAGAGGGAGAGTGGACCTACGTACCCTTGTAGATCGCTAAGCGGGAAGCGTTAAGAAACGCGGTTGATGTAGTCGAACGTCTTCGCGATCCAAATCGCAAGCCGTCCCGCGATCCAATCACGATCCGTCACGATCTAGCGCCGAACGGACGGCACCTCCGCGTTCAGCACACGTACAGCTCGATGACGATCTCCGCCTTCTTGATCCAGCAAGAGGGGGCGGAGAGTGTCGATGTCAAATCCGGCATATTCTCGTAGAAGGGGTCCTAAGCTAGGCGTCTTGGAGCGATGGTAACATGGACACAGGATTTTACCCAGGTTCGGGCTCTCTTGAAGAGATAATACCCTACGTCCTGCTTTTGATTGTATTGATATGGGGATAGTACAGAGTACATGTGTCTACCACGAGGATTATGATGTGTAATGTCATGATCTATTAACTAGCCTGGCCTCGGTTTATATATGCACCGTAGGCCTAGGGTTTAGAGGAGTCCTTGTCTTGTGCGCCAAGTCTTGTGGAATCCTCCTTGTATTCGGCATGGGCTGCCCAAAGTGGCCCATGCGTGAACCGCCATCATGGGGGTCCTCGGCCCGACCCACTGGTCGGGAGACGACGTGGTGAGTACCCCCTAGTCCAGGACACCGTCAGTAGCCCCCTGAACCGGTCTTCAAGTTGAGGACACTCCTCGGTTCTTCCAAATAATTCTTCGTCTTCGATCGTCGGTCTTGAAAACTGGTTCAACAAATCTTCCCATGTCCGATCTTGAGGATCGCCGAGCTGAATCCGAAGAGTTTACATGTCGGGCATCCGAGGAGCCCCTTTTAAGTTATCGGCCTTTATCAATGCCTTGTAATTTTTTACGCCATACTTCGGGGTCAAAGTGTTTCCCGTGTGGTGGTGTCCTCTTGCATCCGAGCTCCAACGCCAGACTGCATCCGAGGTATCTTTTGCAGCCGAGCACCAACGCCGGACTGCTTCCGAGCTCCAACGCCGGACTGTATCCGAAGAGTCTTTTTACAGCCGAGCTCCAACGCGGGACTGCATCCGAGCTCTTGCGCCGGACTGTATCCGAGCGCCGGACTACATCCGAGGTGTCATAGATTACCTCGGTCTTGAAAAAGTTGAAGGGGTTCAACCGAGCTTAATGTCGGAAATGCCCTCTATGGAGCCAGCCACTTGCATCCGAGCTTTATGCCGGACTCCTTCCGAGGTGGTGCACCACCTCGGCCATGGGCTGATTTTTGTAAATTTATTCCAATTTGTGCAATGTATTCTTTGCCGAGATATATAGCCAGTAGCCCTCAAGGTGTGTGTCCGTTGAATGTCTGGCATGCACCTGAAGGAAAACATAAAACCGCTGATCCCAGTAGCCCCTGAGACTCAGGTCGATTCACAAAATCGGCCTGAGGATCAACTCCTAGCTGTTGGGGAACGTCGCATGGGAAACAAAAAATTTCCTACGCACATGCAAGATCTATCCATGGTGATGAGCATCTACGAGAGGGAGAGTGAATCTACATACCCTTGTAGATCGCTAAGCGGAAGCGTTAAGAAACGCGGTTGATGTAGTCGAACGTCTCCGCGATCCAAATCGCAAGTCGTCCCTCGATCCGATCACGAACTAGTGCCGAACGGACGGCACCTCCGCGTTCAACACACGTACGGCTTGATGACGCCTTCACCTCCTCGATCCAGCGAGCGATGGTGAAGTAGTAGATGAGTTCCGGCAGCACGACGGCGTGGTGATGGTGGTGAGGAACAATCTCTGCAGGGCTTCGCCAAGCACTACGGAGATTATGACGGAGGAACTAGAGGGCTAGGGTTGCCGGCACACGGCTTGGGAAATCCTGATGTGTCCCGTGTGCTAGCCCTGCCCCTCTATTTATATTTTGAGCCCTGGGGTCTAAACTTGGAGAGAAAACCTCTACAAGGTCGGTTTTGCCCGCACAAGGTTGGTTTGGCCCGCAAGGAAAGAGTCCAACTCGGATCCCTGCAGTACCGCGCACAAGCGGTAGTACCGCTCGTGAGCGGTAGTACCGCTTGAGCGGTAGTACCGCTTCACACAAGCGGTAGTACCGCTTACGCGGTAGTACTGCCTTACCAGCGGTAGTACCGCTTAAGGCAGCAGCAAAACTTCCTTTTGCACTTTCCAATACCTCGTGGGTTTTACCCCTTTGGCCCATATAAAGTGTTGCTGCACCCGAACACTTCGGTAAACATCCGGAACCCCTTCCGGTGAATTCCGGAACCCTTCCGAAGATCAACACTATTATCACATATATCAATCTTTACCTCTGGACTCTTTCGGAGATCCTCGTCATGTCCGGGATCTTATCCGAGACTCCGAACAACCTTCGGTCACCAACACAATAACTCAACTATACTAATCGTCACCAAACGTTAAGTGTGTAGACCCTGCGGGTTCGAGAACTATGTAGACATGACCGAGACACCTCTACGGTCAATAACCAATAGCGGGACCTGGATGCCCATATTGGTTCCTACATATTCTACGAAGATCTATATCGGTCGAACCTCTATGTCAAGGATTTAGTTAATCCCGTATGATGTTCCCTTTGTTCTTCGGTATGTTACTTGCCCGAGATTCGATCGTCGGTATCTCTATACCTAGTTCAATCTCGTTACCAGCAAGTCTCTTTACTCGTTCCGTAATACAAGATCCCGTGGCTAACACCTTAGTCACATTGCTTGCAAGGCTTATAGTGATGTTGTATTACCGAGTGGGCCCTGAGATACCTCTCCGTCACAGGGAGTAACAAATCCCAGTCTTGATCCATACCCATTCAACAGACACTCTCGGAGATACCTGTAGAGCACCTTTATAGTCACCCAGTTACGTTGCGACGTTTGATACACACAAGGCATTCCTCCAGTGTCAGTGAGTTGTATGATCTCATGGTCATAGGAACAGATACTTGACATGCAGAAAACTATAGCAATAAACTGACACGATCATATGCTATGTTTATAGTTTGGGTCTTGTCCATCACATCATTCCCCTAATGATGTGATCCCGTTATCAAATGACATCTCATGTCTATGGCTAGGAAACCTTGACCATCTTTGATCAACGAGCTAGTCTATTAGAGGCATACTAGGGACACAGTGTTGTCTATGTACCCACACATGTATTTGAGTTTCCAATCAATACAATTATAGCATGGATAATAAACGATTATCATGAACAAGGAAATATAATAATAACCATTTTATTATTGCCTCTAGGGCATATTTCCAACAGTCTCCCACTTGCACTAGAGTCAATAATCTAGCTCACATCACTATGTGATTTACATTGTAATGAATCTAACACCCATACAGTTCTGGTGTTGATCATGTTTAGCCCTTGGAAGAGGTTTAGTCATCGGATCTGCAACATTCAGATCCGTGTGCACTTTGCAAATATTTATGTCGTCCTCCTTGATGTAATCGCGGATGGAATTGAAACGTCGCTTTATGTGTCTGGTCCTCTTGTGAAACCTGGGTTCCTTGGCTAGAGCAATGGCACCAGTGTTGTCACAGAACAGAGTCATTGGGTTTAGTGCACTAGGCACTACTCCAAGATCTGTCATGAACTCCTTCATCCAGACACCTTCCTTCGCCGCCTCCGAGGCAGCGATGTACTCCGCTTCGCATGTAGAATCAGCTACTACGCTTTGCTTGGAACTGCACCAGCTAACCGCACCCCCATTGAGAATAAATACGTATCCGGTTTGCGACTTAGAGTCATCCGGATCAGTGTCAAAGCTTGCATCGACGTAACCCTTTACGACGAGCTCTTGATCACGTCCATAAACGAGAAACATGTCCTTAGTCCTTTTCAGGTACTTCAGGATATTCTTGACCGCCGTCCAGTGTTCCACTCCTGGATCACTTTGAAACCTTCCGGCCATACTTATGGCAAGGCTGACATCGGGTCTTGTGCACAGCATTGCATACATGATAGAGCCTATGGCTGAAGCATAGGGGGCGACACTCATCTTTTCTCTATCTTCTGCAGTCACTGGGCATTGAGTCTTACTCAACTTCACACCTTGCAAAACAGGCAAGAACCCCTTCTTGGACTGATCCATTTTGAACTTCTTCAAAATCTTATCAAGGTATGTGCTTTGTGAAAGTCCTATTAAACGTCTTGATCTATCTCTATAGATCTTGATGCCTAATATGAAAGCAGCCTCTCCTAGGTCCTTCATTGAAAAACTCTTGTTCAAATATTCCTTCACGCTTTCCAACATTTCTATATTGTTTCCAATCTGCAATATGTCATCCACATATAATATTAGAAACGCTATAGAGCTCCCACTCACTTTCTTGTAAATACAAGCTTCTCCGTAAACTTGTATAAACCCGAACGCTTTGATCACCTCATCAAAGCGAAGATTCCAACTCCGAGATGCTTGCACCAGTCCATAAATGGATCGCTGGAGTTTGCAAACTTTGTCAGCATTCTCTGGATCGACAAAACCTTCTGGTTGCATCATATACAACTCTTCCTTAAGGAACCCGTTAAGGAACGCTATTTTGACATCCAACTGCCAAATTTCATAATCGAAAAAGGCAGCTATTGCTAACATGATTCTGACAGACTTAAGCATCGCTACGGGTGAGAAGGTCTCATCGTAGTCAACTCCTTGAACTTGTGAAAAACCCTTTGCCACAAGTCGAGCTTTATAGACGGTGACATTACCGTCCGCGTCCGTCTTCCTCTTAAAGATCCATTTGTTCTGAATGGCCTTACGCCCTTCAGGTAATACTTCCAAAGCCCATACTTTGTTTTCATACATGGATCCCATCTCGGATTTCATGGCCTCTAACCATTTCTCGGAATCCGGGCCCACAATCGCTTCTCCATAGCTCGTAGGTTCATCGTTGTCCAACAACATGACCTCTAAGACAGGGTTGCCGTACCACTTAGGAGCAGTACGCGTCCTTGTCGACCTACGAGGTTCGATAGCAACTTGATCCGAAGCTTCATGATCATCATCATTAACTTCCTCTTCAACTGATGTGGGCTCTACAGAAACATCTTTCTGCGCTGCGCTACTCTCTGGTTGAAGTAAAGGTTCAATAACCTCATCAAGTTCTATCTTCCTCCCACTCAATTCTTTTGAGAGAAACTCTTTCTCAAGAAATGTTCCGTTTTTAGCGACAAACACTTTGCCTTCGGATCTGAGATAGAAGGTATACCCAACTGTCTCTTTTGGGTATCCTATGAAGACGCATTTCTCCGCTTTGGGTTCCAGCTTTTCAGGCTGAAGCTTTTTGACATAAGCATCACATCCCCAAACTTTAAGAAACGACAGCTTTGGCTTCTTGCCAAACCAAAGTTCATATGGCCTCGTCTCA
Organism: Elymus sibiricus; assembly: GCA_039707655.1. NCBI lineage: Eukaryota > Viridiplantae > Streptophyta > Magnoliopsida > Poales > Poaceae > Elymus > Elymus sibiricus. The sequence continues at coordinate 466,897,886 of CM077675.1, forward strand.
ACGGATTTCGATGGTGCCCTATTTAAAGTGAATGCAGCTGTCTCTAATGCATAACCCCAAAACGATAGTGGCAAATCGGCAAGAGACATCATAGATCGCACCATATCCAATAAGGTTCGATTACGACGTTCGGACACACCATTACGCTGTGGTGTTCCAGGCGGTGTCAATTGTGAAACAATTCCACACTGTCTTAAGTGACTGCCAAACTCATAACTCAGATATTCTCCTCCTCGATCAGATCGTAGGAATTTAATCTTCTTGTTACGATGATTCTCAACTTCACTCTGAAATTGCTTGAACTTTTCAAACGTTTCAGACTTGTGTTTCATTAAGTAAATATACCCATATCTACTTAAGTCATCAGTGAAGGTGAGAAAGTAACGATAACCACTGCGCGCCTCAATGCTCATCGGACCGCACACATCAGTATGTATGATTTCCAACAAGTCACTTGCCCGTTCCATTGTACCAGAGAACGGCGTCTTAGTCATCTTGCCCATGAGGCATGGCTCACATGTGTCAAGTGATTCAAAATCAAGTGACTCCAAAAGTTCATCAGCATGGAGCTTCTTCATGCGTTTTACGCCAATATGACATAAACGGCAGTGCCACAAGAAAGTGGTATTATCATTATCAATTCTACATCTTTTGGCATCAATGTTATGAACATGTGTATCATTACTATCGAGATTCAATAAGAATAAACCTTTCACATTGGGTGCATGACCATAAAAGATATTACTCATATAAATAGAACAACCATTATTCTCAGATTTAAATGAGTAACCGTCTCGCAATAAACAAGATCCAGATATAATGTTCATGCTTAACGCAGGCACTAAATAACAATTATTCAGGTTCATCACTAATCCCGATGGTAATCGAAGAGCGAGCATGCCGACGGCGATCACATCAACCTTGGAACCATTTCCCACGCGCATCGTCACTTCGTCCTTTGCCAGCCTCCGTCTATTCCGCAGTTCCTGTTTTGAGTTGCAAATGTGAGCAACCGCACCGGTATCAAATACCCAGGCACTACAACGAGAGTTGGTAAGGTACACATCAATAACATGTATATCATATATACCTTGTTTGTTGTTGGCCGCCTTCTTGTCAGCCAAATACTTGGGGCAGTTCCGCTTCCAGTGACCAGTTCCCTTGCAATGAAAGCACTCAGTTTCTGGCTTGGGTCCAGCCTTGGGTTTCTTCACGGGAGGGGCAACTGCTTTGCCACTCTTCTTGGAGTTACCCTTCTTACCCTTGCCATTCTTCTTGAAACTAGTGGTTTTATTGACCATCAACACTTGATGCTCCTTCTGAATCTCAGACTCAGCGACTTTCAACATCGCAAACAGCTCGGCGACTGACTTGTTCATCCCGTGCATGTTATAGTTCAACACGAAGCTCTTGTAGATAGGTGGAAATGATTAAAGAACTCTGTTAGTGATAGCCTCTGGCGGAAGGGGCATCCCTAATTCAGCCAGACGGGTGGAGTACCCAGACATTTTGAGTATGTGATCACTGACAGACCCGTTCTCCTCCATCTTGCAAGCATAGAACTTATCGGAGGTCTCATATCTCTCGATCCGGGCATTCTTCTGAAAGATAAACTTCAACTCCTGGAACATATCATATGCTCCATGACGTTCAAAACGTCTTTGAAGTCCCGGTTCTAAGCCATACAACATTGCACATTGAACTATTGAGTAATCATCAGAACGAGCCTGCCAGGCGTTCACAACGTCTGGAGACTCAACTGGAGCGGGTGGATCACCAAGCGGTGCATCAAGGACATAAGCCTTCTGGGAAGCCGTAAGGATAATCCTTAGATTACGGGCCCAGTCCACAAAGTTACTTCCATCATCTTTCAACTTAGCTTTCTCTAGGAACGCATTAAAATTCAGGGGTGCTACTGCACGAGCCATGATCTACAACATAAATATTGCAAAGACAACTTAGACTATTGTTCAAGATAATGAGTTTAGTTAATCATATTACTTAAAAACTCCCACTCAAATTGACATCCCTCCGGTCATTCGAGTGTCACATGATCCAAATCAACCAACTCAAGTCCGATCATCACGTGAGTTGAGGTGGTTTCAAAGGTGAACATCTTCATGTTGACCATATCTACTATATGACTCATGTTCGACCTTTCGGTCTCTTGTGTTCCGAGGCCATGTCTGTACATGCTAGGCTCGTCAAGTTTAACCCGAGTGTTCCGCACGTGCAACACTGGCTTGCACCCGTTGTATGCGAACGTAGAGTCTATCACACCCGATCATCACGTGGTGTCTCGAAACGACGAACTTTCGCAACGGTGCACACTCGGGGAGAACACAATTTTATCTTGAAATTTAAGTGAGGGATCACCTTATAATGCTACCGTCGTCCTAAGCAAAATAAGATGCATAAAAGGATTAACATCACATGCAAATCATAAGTGACATGATATGGCCATGAACTTGTGCTTTTGATCTCCATCTCCAAAGCACCGGCATGATCTCCATCGTCACCGGCATGACACCATGATCTCCATCATCTTGATCTCCATCAACGTGTCGCCATGAGGTTGTCGCGCCGACTGTTGCTTCCACGACTATTGCTAACTCATAGCGATAAAGTAAAGCAAAACGGCGAAAATAATTAAAGACAACTCTATGGCTCCTGCCAGTTGCCGTACTCATCGACATGCAAGTCGTGATATTCTATACAACACATGATCATCTCATACATCACATATATCTCATCATGTAATTGGCCATATCACATCACAACATACCCTGCAAAAACAAGTTAGACGTCCTCTAATTGTTGTTGCAAGTTTTACGTGGCTGCTACGGGTATCTAGCAAGAACGATTCTTACCTACGCAAAACCACAACGTGGTGTAGTGATTGCGTTTTGATCTTCTAAAAGAACCCTCTTCATTGAACCGATTCAACTAAAGTGAGAGAGACAGACACCCGCCAGTCACCTTTATGCAACAAGTGCACGCAGCGGTGAAACCAGTCTCGCGTAAGCGTACGCGTAATGTCGGTCCAGGCCGCTTCATCTCACAATACCGCCGAATCAAGTATCAACTAGTAACGGCAAGCAATATGTATACACCCACGCCCACAAAACCCTTTTGTGTTCTACTCGAGATCTCATCTACGCATAGACCTAGCTCAGATGCCACTGTTGGGGAACGTCGCATGGGAAACAAAAATTTTCCTACGCACACGCGAGATCTATCCATGGTGATGAGCATCTACGAGAGGGAGAGTGAATCTACATACCCTTGTAGATCGCTAAGCGGAAGCGTTAAGAAACGCGGTTGATGTAGTCGAACGTCTCCGCGATCCAAATCGCAAGTCGTCCCTCGATCCGATCACGAACTAGTGCCGAACGGACGGCACCTCCGCATTCAACACACGTACGGCTTGATGACGCCTTCACCTTAGCGAGCGATGGTGAAGTAGTAGATGAGTTCCGGCAGCACGACGGCGTGGTGATGGTGGTAAGGAACAATCTCTGCAGGGCTTCGCCAAGCACTACGGAGATTATGACGGAGGAACTAGAGGGCTAGGGTTGCCGGCACACGGCTTGGGAAATCCTGATGTGTCCCGTGTGCTAGCCTTGCCCCTCTATTTATATGTTGAGCCCTGGGGTCTAAACTTGGAGAGAAAACCTCTACAAGGTCGGTTTTGCCCGCACAAGGTCGGTTTGGCCCGCAAGGAAAGAGTCCAACTCGGATCCCTGCAGTACCGCGCACAAGCGGTAGTACCGCTCGTGAGCGGTAGTACTGCTTACGCGGTAGTACCGCTTCACACAAGCGGTAGTACCGCTTACGCGGTAGTACTGCCTTACCAGCGGTAGTACCGCTTAAGGCAGCAGCAAAACTTCCTTTTGCACTTTCCAATACCTCGTGGGTTTTACCCTATTGGCCCATATAAAGTGTTGCTGCACCCGAACACTTCGGTAAACATCCGGAACCCCTTCCGGTGAATTCCGGAACCCTTCCGAAGATCAAAACACTATTATCACATATATCAATCTTTACCTCCGGACTCTTCCGGAGATCCTCGTCATGTCCGGGATCTTATCCGAGACTCCGAACAACCTTCGGTCACCAACACAATAACTCAACTATACTAATCGTCACCAAACGTTAAGTGTGTAGACCCTGCGGGTTCGAGAACTATGTAGACATGACCGAGACACCTCTACGGTCAATAACCAATAGCGGGACCTGGATGCCCATATTGGTTCCTACATATTCTACGAAGATCTATATCGGTCGAACCTCTATGTCAAGGATTCAGTTAACCCCGTATGCTGTTCCCTTTGTTCTTCGGTATGTTACTTGCCCGAGATTCGATCGTCAGTATCTCTATACCTAGTTCAATCTCGTTACCGGCAAGTCTCTTTACTTGTTCTGTAATACAAGATCCCGTGGCTAACACCTTAGTCACATTGTTTGCAAGGCTTATAGTGATGTTGTATTACCGAGTGGGCCCTGAGATACCTCTCCGTCACACGGAGTAACAAATCCCAGTCTTGATCCATACCCATTCAACAGACACTCTCGGAGATACCTTTAGAGCACCTTTATAGTCACCCAGTTACATTGCGACGTTTGATACACACAAGGCATTCCTCCAGTGTCAGTGAGTTGTATGATCTCATGGTCATAGGAACAGATACTTGACATGCAGAAAACTATAGCAATAAACTGACACGATCATATGCTATGTTTATAGTTTGGGTCTTGTCCATCACATCATTCTCCTAATGATGTGATCCCGTTATCAAATGACATCTCATGTCTATGGCTAGGAAACCTTGACCATCTTTGATCAACGAGCTAGTCTATTAGAGGCATACTAGGGACACAGTGTTGTCTATGTACCCACACATGTATTTGAGTTTCCAATCAATACAATTATAGCATGGATAATAAACGATTATCATGAACAAGGAAATATAATAATAACCATTTCATTATTGCCTCTAGGGCATATTTCCAACACTAGCTCCGCAGCATACTTAGGAATAGAAACGCGGTGTAATATATTAGAGGAAATAGTGATCGGCAAGCGGGCCCTTGAGAGAGGGTCTTGAGAAGTTGCCATAATATATTAGCTTGATGCCGGATAGGTCCAGATGGTACCTATTGTTGTCCGAAGACACGTTTGCCCATAGCTCGGTCAAGCCGAACACTGAGCATTTTGAATTTTCTGCATTGAATAGGCAATGCAGTAGCCCCCGAGCCACTGGTCGGGTGGCAACACCAGATCAGGGGATCAATGTGCCCCTTTAATATTTGTAAATGATAAGCGCGAAGCCCAGTAGCCCCCGAGACTTAATGTGGGCACGGGTGGCCGAATTAAGGATCGATATTCGGAGTAAATTGACTTTAATCACAATTTATGTGTAATGATTCTATGTATCCAAGTACGTTACATCATTAATGCTCGGATCCGCATTGTACAAAACTTTGTCGACCGACCATCGGCTTCAACCTCCTCGGCCAGTGGCCGAGGAGTGTTTGTCCTTCTTTATTAAGCCTTTATGAGGGCAAAGATTTATGGCAAACAAGGCAATCCGGCCATACGGTTTTATAAACGAAGGTACGCGGAGAGATATGTTATATTACTATTTAACGTAAGAAACATCTTCCAAAGAAAATAGTCCCGCTATCGGTTCCTTTCTTTGGGTTGTCATGCTAACCATGATCATGAAACCTCATCTCCGATCAATGTGGGAGGAAAATATTGACGATTTAGTTGGGGGAAAGTTCCCGAACTCTGTGGTCCATAATGAACCGTAATTTTCACTTCCATCGTTGCCGACCAATGATATCCTTTAAGATGGCTAGCTTTCGGTTTCACCCAGTCTGAGGTACTAACCCGGATGACCCGGTAGTAACAATCACAGAGGTGCTCCCTTTACCGCCTAGCCGAACAATCGGGAACGTAGGGGGTAAGCACAGGAGCCAGGCAACCCAGCTTGGCCAAAATCTTAAGTCAAATTGATGCATATTTATGGCTTTATTACGATAATTATGGAAGGCAAATTCTCCATTGAGACTGTTTATAACCTAAAAGTGGCCCATCGTCGGCTTCCACCCCTTTGTAGATGCTACACAGGGTGTTTCCGTACTAACAATACAATCCTTAGCCGACGTCTCGGTGCCCGGAGGTGGTTGTGTTAGCGGAAACGAGGCAATCAGATATGCAGGCTTTATAACTTTCACTTAGTCATAGGAGTTTAAAGTTCGGGAAGCCAGTTACTAGCCCCCGGTTAGTGTTCGGCGTCAGCCGAGGTCAAGCCGTTAACACTCCGGCCAATTTTATGAAAGGCCCGTTGTTTAATACGGTCATCGGATCGCCGACCAGTTTATGCTCATTGTGACAGTCAGTTTTCGGCTTTCTCCACTCAGGCACTTGACCAGTTAAACAGGAAGTACAATCGCAGTGGTTCTCCCTTTGCACTCCTAGCCGAACAAAGCGGAACGTAGGAGGCAAGCACAGGAGCCGGGCAACCCAACTATTGACCGAAGACACAATTCGAAACTAGTGCATATAAAGCAATATCCGAGAACATTTTGCCGAGGACTCTTCGGAGTGCCTTGGCTTTTGGTGGGTTCGGCTCTAGTCGCAGCCCCCCGTTGATATTGCCGATGCTTTAAAAGTGTACTGCGAGAGTTATGCTCGGAAAAAACAAAAATTATGCAAAAAAAATATGTTTAGATAAAATAAAACAGTGCCAATCCGAAATTGGTCGAAAATGTAATGTGTGCTTCGGTCGTGCTTTAACATGATACATCCGATCTCCGGACTCCAAGCGGGTCAACCTTTCGCTGCAACCTCCATATCCCGAAGGCGGAGTGTTTCTCCGAGGCCTGTTTAGCGAACTAAACTCGAGCGGCTTTAGAAAGAAACCAGGCTATCCGGCTATTGACCACACACTCGCGTTGGAAAAAGGAGTAGTAGATAAAGACTTTGCAACGATGAAGAAGAAAACACATTTATTAAAAAAACGGCTCATATAAATTTAAGAGCCCCCAAGTGACTTGGGTAAAAGAATTTTATGTATAATGATTGTATGTACCGAAGTACTTATATCATATATGTGTTCGCCCGAACTTTAAACGCGTCTTAACCGACCGTCGGCTTCTCCCTCTTCGGCCAAGGTCCGAAAAGTGTTATCTACTACACCATCCGAGGACATCGGAGGTGTTTCGAATAACCAGGCAATCAGGCCATTAGGCTATAACAGACAAAGCGCGCCCAGGGAACTTATGCTATATTACTATTTAACGTAAGAAGCATCTTCAAAGAAAATAGGTCCGCCAACGGTTCCTTTCTTTGGGTTCCCATGATTACCATGAGGGGTGTGCAATAGATTTATGTATGCTTGTCTTCCGTCGTGGCCGACCATAGTTGAAAACAGTAAGAGCGCTAGCTTTCGGCTTCACCCGTCTGAGGTATGAGTTCGGATGACCCGATCGTAACAATTGCAGAGGTGCTTCCTTTACTCCCTAGCCGAACAATCGGGAACGTAGGGGTAAGCACAGGAGCAAGGCAACCCAGCTTTGCGGAACACTTAAGTCAACATGATGCATATATTGGCGTAAACACGAACAAGGAAGGGTGCGATACATTAATAATCATATGCAAGAGGAATGGCTTCATAAAGGAAGCCCCCAAGTAAACGGGGTATTTGAATTTGTTTGTAACAAACAAAGTTTTGACAAAGAAAGTTTTTCGCAAACAACTTTTTGTCAAAAAAGTATAATGCTTGGTCGAACCGAACAAAATTTAAAATTGAAAGTTTTTGAGCATGAAAGCGACTTAGCTGGTTAATGTGCTCGGTGTCGATGACGCGATCTGGGCTTGTGGCGGGACGAGGACGCCCATCGAACTTTGACAGATCCGGTGTGTAGTCTTCGGCATGACCGAGGTCCCAGCCCCCAAGCCCGTCCCGAGGTGACCGAACGAGGAGTTCGGCACTCTGAAGTAGTGTCACGGCTCGGCCGATGTGGCGAGGTGAAGCCCCTGGTCCAGCCGAGGTGGTGGAGTAGGTCGGCAAGGTGATGCCGGGGTGAGCGCGTGACGGCAGTCGAAGTCGATTTCCTGCACTCATAAAATAGTGCAAGCCAAAAGTAATAACAAAGAAAGATAATAATATATTTAAAAAAATTCTTCTACTTAGTTAATTTAAGTGAAGCAAATAAGTAAAGGAATATGGCCTGGGCGCCGAGGTGCCTGAACGAAGAGTTCGGCTTGACGAAGTGGCGACACTGCACGGTCGATGTGGCGAGATGAAGTCCTCGGTCCAGTTAACATGGCGAAGCTGTGATCGGCGGACGCCGAAGTCTCATGCAGGTCAGCTGGCGTTGAAGCAGGTCGGCTGGTGACGCCGAAGTCCCCGGAGCAGGTTGATGATGGGATGCCAAAGCCCCGGTCTAGCCGAGGTGACGGAGCAAGTCGGCTGGTGATGCCAAAGCCCCGGTCTAGCCGAGGTGACGGAGCAAGTCGGCTGGTGATGCCGAAGTCTCAGGCCAGCCGAGGTGTCGAAGCAGGTTGACTGGTGACGCCGAAGTAACATGCCAGCCGAGGTGTCGAAGCTGGTCGGCTGGTGACGCCGAAGTCTCATGCCAGCCGAGGTGTCGAAGTTGGTTGGCTGGTGACGCCGAAGTCTCCGGAGCGGGTTGATGAGGAGATGACGAAGTCCCCAGTCTAGCCGAGGTGACGGAGCAGATCGGTAAGGTGACGCTAGAGCCCCATTCCAGCCGACGTGTCAAAGCAGGTCGGCGTGGTGGACGTCAGCTTGAAAAAGTAACGGCGCGGCGATGCCGACGCAGGTCGGAATTTGTGACGAGGTCAATGCTGGCTTGATGAAGCAACGGAGCGCCCGACCCGTACAACCCGCGGATGACGAGGTTCGCTTGATGATTATCCGGCCCTCGCGATGCCGAACTCTTGGTCGTATGACCGAGATGATGAGAAAATTTCCTTCCAAAAGGACGTCCGACAACCCGTTCATGAAAAAGATGAACTCGGGTTGGATTCGTTTTCGCGCAGAAAACAGATCGAAAAAATAGATATACTCGTTGGACGTTTCCCGGAGTTTGAACGGTCGGATTGAGCTGAAATTTTGAGGGGTGATCGGTATGGGAATTCTGCAACCGATGAACGGTGGGATCTTCCAAACGATATCCGACCTGGAAGCTGGACACCTCGCCCTAAACTCATCCCGATTCCCGTCCAGATTCGACAGGGCTCCGATATTTCGTAGATCGCCGAAGATTCCTCCATCGGAATATGACAAAAATTTACGGGGTCACTATAGACTCAATTCCGCACAGTTCCACCAAAGCAATCGTCAAGGCAATGCTCGAGGAAGCGGGAACGACGAACACGAGTCGTTGTCCAGAAAAACTGCACGGTTGCTCGAGGACGATGTCAACATCAAGCCCCCGAGCTCCATGGATTATCTCTCGTGATCTTGATAGAGATCGGAGATGATGACGATGAAAGGATCCGTTCGATCTTGACGATCCGGCACGGAGCGCAGTCCTCGGTCCAGCTGAGGTGACCAGTCGAGCCGGCGACGAAGATCCCGACATCGACAACAAAGCTCGGTTCCAACGCGTAGATCGCGCCGGAGACGATCTGAATTCCCATCACACCGCGGCGACTGCCAGCAGGCTCTCAATGAAAGCACCAATGTCGGTGACAAATCCGGCATATCTCGTAGTAGGGGTCCTAAGCTAGGCGTCTTGGAGCGATAGTAACATGGACACAGGATTTTACCCATGTTCGGGCTCTCTTGAAGAGATAATACCCTACGTCCTGCTTTTGATTGTATTGATATGGGGATAGTACAGAGCACATGTGTCTACCACGAGATTATGATGTGTAATGTCATGATCTATTAACTAGCCTGGCCTCGGTTTATATATGCACCGTAGGCCTAGGGTTTAGAGGAGTCCTTGTCTTGTGCGCCAAGTCTTGTGGAATCCTCCTTGTATTCGGCATGGGCTGCCCGAAGTGGCCCATGAGTGAACCGCCATCATGGGGGTCCTCGGCCCGACCCACTGGTCGGGAGACGACGTGGTGAGTACCCCCTAGTCTAGGACACCGTCAGAGAGGTAGATGAGTTCTCCGGCAGCGTGACGGCGTGGCGGCGATGGTGGTGGAACTATTCCGGCAGGGCTTCGCCTAAGCACCGCCGAAAAGTAGGGGAGACGATCTATTGGTTAGAGAGGGCTGCACCGTGGCTTAGGTGTGTTGGCCCTCTCTCCCCTCTAGTATATATAGGAGGGAGGGAGGAGGGTCGGCGCCCCTAGGGTTCCCCCTAGGAGCCAGCCGAACCAGGAGGAGGTGGAGGAATCCAATTCCAATCCTACTCCAAGTAGGATTCCTTTCCTACTTGGAGTTTCCCTTCCCCACTTGGGGTTTTTTCCTTTCCCCTCACCCTAGCCGCATGGGCCCTTAGGGGCTGGCTTGCCCAGCCCACTAAGGGCTGGTGCGCCACTCCTAAGGCCCATGTGGCCTCCCGGCGTGAGTGGCCCTTCCCGATGGCCCTCCGGAACCCTCTCGGCACCCCCGGTACATTACCGGAATTACCCGAAACTTTTCCGGTGACCAAAACGGGACTTCCTATATATCAATCTTTACCTCCGGAGCTCCTCGTGACGTCCGGGATCTCATCTGGGACTCCGAACAATCTTCGGTCACCACCATACATAACTCAACTATACCGAAACGTCACCGAACCTTAAGTGTGCAGACCCTGCGGGTTCGAGAACTATGCATACATGACCGAGACACCTCTACGGTCAATAACCAATAGCGGGACCTGGATGTCCATATTGGTTCCAACATATTCTACGAAGATCTTTATCGGTTGAACCTCTATGTCAAGAATTCAGTTAATCCCGTATGTTGTTCCTTTTGTTTTCGGTATGTTACTTGCCAATGATTCGATCGTCCGTATCTCTATACCTAGTTCAATCCAGTTACCGGCAATTCTCTTTACTCGTTTCGTAATACAAGATCCCGTGGCTAACTTTTTAGTCACTTTGCTTGCAAGGCTTATTGTGATGTTGTATTACCGAGTGGGCCCTGAGATACCTCTCCGTCACACGGAGTAACAAATCCCAGTCTCGATCCATGCCAGCTCAACAGACATGCTCGGAGATACCTGTAGAGTATCTTTATAGTCACCCAGTTACATTGCGACGTTTGATACACACAAGGTATTCATCCGGTGTCAGTGAGTTGCATGTTCTCATGGTCATAGGAACAGATACTTGCCATGCAGAAAACTATAGCAATAAACTGACACGATCATATGCTACGTTCATTGTTTGGGTCTTGTCCATCACATCATTCTCCTAATGATGTGATCCCGTTATCAAATGACATCTCATGTCTATGGCTAGGAAACCTTAACCATCTTTGATCAACGAGCTAGTCTAGTAGAGGCTTACTAGGGACACTTTGTTGTCTATGTATCCACACATGTATTTGAGTTTCCAATCAATACAATTATAGCATGGATAATAAACGATTATCATGAACAAGGAAATATAGTAATAACCATTTTATTATTGCCTCTAGGGCATATTTCCAACAGTCTCCCACTTGCACTAGAGTCAATAATCTACCTCACATCGCTATGTGATTTACATTGTTATGAATCTAACACCCAATGAGTTCTGGGGTTCGATCATGTTTTGCATGTGAGAGAGGTTTTTAGTCAACGGTCTGCAACATTCAGATCCGTGTGTTCTTTGCAAATCTATATGTCATACTGCAGATGCTACCACGCTCCACTTGGAGCTATTCCAAATGGTTGCTCCACTATACGTATCCGGATTGCTACTCAGAGTCATCCGGATAGGTGTCAAAGCTTGCATCGACGTAACCCTTTACGACGAACTCTTTATCACCTCCATAACCGAGAAACATTTCCTTAGTCCTCTAGTTACTAAGGATAATTTTGACCGCTGTTCAGTGATCCACTCCTGGACCACTCTTGTACCCCTTGACAGACTCATGGCAAGGCACACACTAGGTGCGGTACACAGCATGGCATACTATATAGAGCCTATGGATAAGGCATAGGGGACGACCTTCGTCCTTTCTCTTTCTTCTACCGTGGTCGAGCTTTGAGTCTCACTCAACTCCACACCTTACATATCAGGCAAGAACTCTTTCTTTGACTGATCTATTTTGAACTCTTTCAAAATCTTGTCAAGGTATGTACTCATTGAAAGTCTTATCAGATGTCTTGATCTATCTATATAGATCCTGATGCCCAATATTTAAGTAGCTTCATTCAGGTCTTCCTTTGAAGAACTCCTTTCAAACAACCCTTTATGCTTTCCAGAAATTCCACATTGTTTCATATCAACAATATGTCATCCACATATACTTATCAGAAATTCTATAGTGCTCCCACTCACTTTCTTGTAAATACAAGTTTCTTATAAACTTTGTATAAACCCAAAAGCTTTGATCACTTCATCAAAGCATATATTCCAACTCCAAGATGCTTGCTCCAGTCCATAGAAGGATCGCTGGAGCTTGCATACATTTTAGCATCCTTAGGACTGACAAAACCTTCCGGTTGTATCACATAAAACCTTTTCCTCAAGGAAACGATGTTTTGACATCCATCTGCCTGATTTCATAATCGAAAAAATGCAGCAATTGCTAACATAATTCCAACAGACTTTTAGCAGCACTACGGGTGAGAAAGTCTCATCGTAGTCAACTCCTTGAACTTGTCGGAAACTTCTTTGCGACAAGTTGAGCTTTATAAATGGTGACATTTACCATCAGCGTCTGTCTTCTTCTTAAAGGTCCATTTGTACTCAACGGCCTGCCATTTAACGGGCAAGTCTACCAAAGTCCATACTTGGTTTTCATACATGGATCCTTTCTCGGATTTCATGGCTCCTAGCCATTTGTTGGAATCCGGGCCCACCATCGCTTCTTCATAGCTCGTAGGTTCACTGTTGTCTTAACAACATGACCTCCAAGACAGGATTGACGTACCACTCAGGGGCGGTACGAGTTCTTGTCAACCTACGAGGTTCGGTAGTAACTTGATCCAAAGCTTCATGATCATCATCATTTGCTTCCACTTCACTTGGTGTAGGTGTCGTAGAAACATCTTTCTGCGTCGTGCTACTATCCAACTGAAGTGACGGTTCAACAACCTCATCAAGTTCTACTTTCCTCCCACTCAATTCTTTCGCGAGAAACTTTTTCTGGAGAAAGGACCCGTTTTAAGAGCAAACATTTTGCCCTTGGATCTGAGATAGAAGATATACCCAACTGTTTCCTTAGGGTATCTTATGAAGATGCACTTTTTCGCTTTGGGTTCGATCTTATCAAACATAAGCGTCGCTTTCCCAATCTCTGAGAAATGACCGCTTAGGTTTCTGCCAAACCAAAATTCATACGGTGTCATCTCAACGGACTTAGATGGTGCCCTAAATTAAAGTGAATGTAGTTGTCTCTAATGCATAACCCCAAAATGATAGTGGCAAAACGATAAGAGACATCATAGTACGCACCATATCCAATAGAGCACGACTACGACGTTCGGACACACCATCACACTATGGTGTTCCAGGTGGCGTAAGTTGTGAAACAATTTCCACATTGTCTTAAGTTGCATACCAAACTCGTAACTCAGATATTTACCTCCACGATCATATCGTAGACATTTTATCTTCTTGTCACGATGATCTCAAACTTCACTCTGAATTTGTTTGAACTTTTCAAACGTTTCAGACTTGTGTTTCATTAAGTAAATATCCCCATATCTACTCAAATCATGAGTGAAGGTAAGAAAATAGCGATATCCACCGCACGCTTCAACATTAATTGGACCGCATACATCAACATGTATCATTTCCAATAAGTCACTTGCCCGCTCCATCAAGTCGGAAAACGGGGTTTTAGTCATCTTGCCCACGAGGCATGGTCCGCATGTCTTAACCGATTCGAAATCGAGTGAGTCCAAATATCCATCAGCATGGAGTTTCTGCATGCGTTTTACACCAATATGACCTTTAGCGGCAGTGCCACAAGTATGTGGTGCTATCATTATTAACTTTGCATCTTTTGGCATCAATATTATGAACATGTGTAACACTACGATCGAGATTCAATGAAACATTCACATTGGGTGCATGACCATTGAAGGTATTATTCATGTAAACAGAATAACCATTATTCTCTAACTTAAATGAATAACCGTATTGCAATAGACACGATCTAATCACATTTATGCTCAAGGCAAACACCAAATAACATTTATTTAGGTTCATCACTAATCTCGAAGGTAGAGAGAGCGTGCGATGGTGATCACATCAACTTTGGAAACACTTCCAACACACATCGTCACCTCGCCCTTATCTAGTCTCCGTTTATTCCGTAGCTTTTATTTCGAGTTACCAACATTTAGCAACTGAACCGGTATCTAATACCCAGGTGATACTAGGAGTACTAGCAAGGTACACATGAATAAAACGTATATCAAATATACTTCTGTTGACGTTGTCAGCCTTCTTATCTACCAAGTATCTAGGGCAGTTCCGCTTCAATGACCGTTCTCCTCATAATAGAAGCACTCAGTCTCGGGTTTGGGTTCAACCTTGGGTTTCTTTATTGGAGCAGCAACTGGCTTGCCATCCATGAAGTATCCCTCCTTGCCCTTGCCCTTCTCGAAACTAGTGGTTTTACTAACCATCAACACTTGATGCTCCTTCTTGATTTCTACCTTCGCGGTGTCAAACATCGCGAATAGCTCGGGGATCATTATTTCCATCATTGGCATTTTATAGTTCATCACGAAGCTCTAGTAGCTTTGTGGCAATGACTTGGAGAACTATATCAACCATTATCTTATCTGGAAGATCAACTCCCACTCGATTCAAGCGATTGTAGCACCCAGACAATCCGAGCACATGCTCACCGATTGAGCTATTCTCCTTCATCTTGCAGGGAAAGAATCTTGTTGGAGGTATCATACCTCTCAACACGGGCATGAGCCTGAGATCCCAATTTCAGCTCTTAGAACATCTCATATGTTCTGTGACGTTCAAAAACATTTTGGAGCCTCAATTCTACGCCATAATGCATGACGCACTGAACTATCAAGTAGTCATCAAAATGTGCGTGTCAGATGTTCACAACATCTATAGACGACGCATGAGGGGGTGGCGCACCGAGCGGTGCATTAAGGACATAAGCCTTCTGTGCAGCAAATGAGGACAATCCTCAGATCACGGACCCAGTCCGCATTATTGCTACCATCATCTTTCAACTCTATTTTCTCTAGGAACATATAAAAACATAGGGGAGCTACAGCGCGAGCTAGTGATCTACAACATAATTTGCAAAGACATTTTGACTATGTTCATGATAATGAGTTCAATTAATCATATTACTAAAGAACTCCCACTCAAATTGACATCCCTATGGTCATTCGAGTGTCACATGATCCAAATTCACCAACCCAAGTCCGATCATCACGTGAGATGAGGTGGTTTCAATGGTGAACATCTTCATGTTGATCATATCTACTATATGACTCATGCTCGACCTTTCGGTCTCTTGTGTTCCAAGGCCATGTCTGTACATGCTAGGCTCGTCAAGTTTAACCCGATTGTTCCGCACGTGCAACACTGGCTTGCACCCGTAGTATGTGAACGTAGAGTGTATCACACCCGATCATCACGTGGTGTCTCGAAACGACAAACTTTCGCAACGGTGCAAACTCGGGGAGAACACAATTTTATCTTGAAATTTTAGTTAGGGATCACCTTATAATGCTACCATCGTCCTAAGAAAAATAAGATGCATAAAAGGATTAACATCACATGCAAATCATAAGTGACATGAGATGGCCATGAACTTGTGCCTTTGATCTCCATCTCCAAAGCACCAGCATGATCTCCATCGTCACCGGCATGACACCATGATCTCCATCATCTTGATCTCCATCAACGTGTCGCCATGAGGTTGTCGCGCCAACTATTGCTTCTACAACTATTGCTAACTCATAGCGATAAAGTAAAGCAAAACGGCGAAAATAAATTAAAGACAACCCTATGGCTCCTGCCGGTTGCCGTACTCATCGACATGCAAGTTGTGATTATCTATACATAACATGATCATCTCATACATCACATATATCTCATCATGTCATTGGCCATATCATATCACAACATACCCTGCAAAAACAAGTTAGACGTCCTCTAATTGTTGTTGCATGTTTTACGTGGCTGCTATGGGTATCTAGCAAGAACGATTCTTACCTACGCAAATGTTGGAGAACGTTGCATGGGAAACAAAAAAATTCCTACGCACACGCAAGATCTATCCATGGTGATGAGCATCTACGAGAGGGAGAGTGGATCTACGTACCCTTGTAGATCGCTAAGCGGGAAGCGTTAAGAAACGTGGTTGATGTAGTCGAACGTCTTCGCGATCCAAATTGCAAGCCGTCCCGCGATCCAATCACGATCCTTCCGATCTAGCGCCGAACGGACGGCACCTCCGCGTTCAGCACACGTACAGCTCGATGACGATCTCCGCCTTCTTGATCCAGCAAGAGGGAGCGGAGAGGTAGATGAGTTCTCTGGCAGCACAACGGCGTGGTGACGGTGGTGGTGAACTAATCCGGCAGGGCTTCGCCGAGCTCCGCCGAACTAATCTAGAGGAGAAACGATCTAGAGGAAGAAGTGGGCAACACGTGGCTAATAGGGTTAGGGCTGCCCTCAAATCCTCTAGTATATATAGGAGGAAGGGAGGGGAGGAGGCAGCCTCAAACCCTCCACAAGGAGGATTCGGCCGAACCTAGGGGAGGAGTCCTCCCCCAACTAGGATTCCTCCTCCCACAAGGGAGGTGGAGTCCTGGGAGGACTCCCCACTTGCCCCTCCACTCTCCTCTTCGCATGGGCCCTTAGGGGCTGGTTTGCCCATCCCACTAAGGGCTGGTGCACCACCCCTAAGGCCCATGTGGCCCTCCGGAGTGGGTGGCCCCTCCCGATGGACCCCTGGAACCCTCCCGGCACCCCCGGTACACTACCGGTGACGCCCGAACTTTTTCCGGTGACCAAAACGGGACTTCCTATATATCAATCTTTACCTCCGGACCATTCCGGAGCTCCTCGTGACCTCCGGGATCTCATCCGGGACTCCGAACAACCTTCGGTCACCACCATACATAACTCAATACTACCGAAACGTCACCGAACGTTAAGTGTGCAGACCCTGCGGGTTTGAGAACTATGTAGACATGACCGAGACACCTCTACGGTCAATAACCAATAGCGGGACCTGGATGCCCATATTGGTTCCTACATATTCTATGAAGATCTTTATCGGTTGAACCTCTATGTCAAGGATTCAGTTAATCCCGTATGCTGTTCCCTTTGTTCTTCGGTATGTTACTTGCCCGAGATTCGATCGTCGGTATCTCTATACCTAGTTCAATCTCGTTACCGGCAAGTCTCTTTACTCGTTCCGTAATACAAGATCCCGTGGCTAACACTTTAGTCACTTTGCTTGCAAGGCTTATTGTGATGTTGTATTACCGAGTGGGCCCTGAGATACCTCTCCGTCACACGGAGTAACAAATCCCAGTCTTGATCCATGCCAACTCAACAGACACCCTCGGAGATACCTGTAGAGCATCTTTATAGTCACCCAGTTACGTTGCGACGTTTGATACACACAAGGTATTCCTCCGGTGTCAGTGAGTTGCATGATCTCATGGTCATAGGAACAGATACTTGACATGCATAAAACTATAGCAATAAACTGACACGATCATATGCTACGTTCATTGTTTGGGTCTTGTCCATCACATCATTCTCCTAATGATGTGATCCCGTTATCAAATGACATCTCATGTCTATGGCTAGGAAACCTTAACCATCTTTGATCAACGAGCTAGTCTAGTAGAGGCTTACTAGGGACACTTTGTTGTCTATGTATCCACACATGTATTTGAGTTTCCAATCAATACAACTATAGCATGGATAATAAACGATTATCATGAACAAGGAAATATAATAATAACCATTTTATTATTGCCTCTAGGGCATATTTCCAACAGCAAAACCACAACGGTGATACACAAATTGCTATTCAACCTTCTCAAGGACCGCCTTTGTCGAATATGATCCAACTAAAGTGGGAGAGACAAACACCCGCTAGCCATCTTTATGCAACAAAGTCACATGTCAGTTGATGGAACCGGTCTCTCGTAAGCGTACGAGTAAGGTTGGTCCGGGCCGCTTCATCCCACAATACCGCTGAATCAAGAAAAGACCAAGGGAGGAAGTAATCTGAGCATCAACACCCACAAACTCCTTTGTGTTCTACGCGTGATCTCATCTACGCATAGACCTAGCTCATGATGCCACTGTTGGGGAACGTTGCATGCGAAACAAAAAATTTCCTACGCACACGCAAGATCTATCCATGGTGATGAGCATCTACGAGAGGGAGAGTGGATCTACGTACCCTTGTAGATCGCTAAGCGGGAAGCGTTAAGAAACGCGGTTGATGTAGTCGAACGTCTTCGCGATCCAAATCGCAAGCCGTCCCGCGATCCAATCACGATCCGTCCCGATCTAGCGCCGAATGGACGACACCTCCCAGTTCAGCTCACGTACAGCTCGATGACGATCTCCGCCTTCTTGATCCAGCAAGAGGGGGCGGAGAGGTATATGAGTTCTCCGGCAGTGCGACGGTGTGGCGGCGATGGTGGTGGAACTATTCCGGCAGGGCTTCGCCTAAGCACCGCCGAAAAGTAGGGGAGACGATCTATTGGGGAGAGAGGGTTGCACCGTGGCTTAGGTGTGTTGGCCCTCTCTCCCCTCTAGTATATATAGGAGGGAGGGAGGAGGGCCGGCGCCCCTAGGGTTCCCCCTAGGAGTCGGCCGAACCAGGAGGAGGTGGAGGAGTCCACCTCCAATCCTACTCCAAGTAGGATTCCTTTCCTACTTGGAGTTTCCCTTCCCCACTTGGGGTTTTTTCCTTTCCCCTCACCCTAGCCGCATGGGCACTTAGGGGCTGGCTTGCCCAGCCCACTAAGGGCTGGTGCGCCACTCCTAAGGCCCAAGTGGCCTCCCGGCGTGAGTGGCCCCTCCCGATGGCCCTCCGGAACCCTCCCGGCACCCCCGGTACATTACCGGAATTACCCGAAACTTTTCCGGTGACCAAAACGGGACTTCCTATATATCAATCTTTACCTTCGGACCATTCCGGAGCTCCTCGTGACGTCCGGGATCTCATCTGGGACTCCGAACAATCTTCGGTCACCAACATACATAACTCAACTATACTGAAACGTCACTGAACCTTAAGTGTGCAGACCCTGCGGGTTCGAGAACTATGCAGACATGACCGAGACACCTCTACGGTCAATAACCAATAGCGGGACCTAGATGTCCATATTGGTTCCTACATATTCTACGAAGATCTTTATCGATTGAACCTCTATGTCAAGGATTCAGTTAATCCCGTATGTTGTTCCTTTTGTTCTTCGGTATGTTACTTGCCCGAGATTCGATCGTCGGTATCTCTATACCTAGTTCAATCTCGTTACCGGCAAGTCTCTTTACTCGTTCCGTAATACAAGATCCCGTGGCTAACTTTTTAGTCACTTTGCTTGCAAGGCTTATTGTGATGTTGTATTACCAAGTGGGCCCTGAGATACCTCTCCATCACACGGAGTAACAAATCCCAGTCTCGATCCATGCCAGCTCAACAGACACCCTTGGAGATACCTGTAGAGTATCTTTATAGTCACCCAGTTACGTTGCGACGTTTGATACACACAAGGTATTCCTCCGATGTCAGTGAGTTGCATGATCTCATGGTCATAGGAACAAATACTTGACATGCAGAAAACTATAGCAATAAACTGACACGATCATATGCTACGTTCATTGTTTGGGTCTTGTCCATCACATCATTCTCCTAATGATGTGATCCCGTTATCAAATGACATCTCATGTCTTTGGATAGGAAACCTTAACCATCTTTGATCAACGAGCTAGTCTAGTAGAGGCTTACTAGGGACACTTTGTTGTCTATGTATCCACACATGTATTTGAGTTTCCAATCAATACAATTGTAGCATGGATAATAAACGATTATCATGAACAAGGAAGTATAATAATAACCATTTTATTATTGCCTCTAGAGTATATTTCCAACACTATGATCGAGTTCTTGCAAAAAAAATTGGCTTTGAAAAGTAAGTTGCTAACTATTTTCATCTAAATTTTGGCAGATGCTAGCACCGTTACTTATGATGGGTCACACGAAGGCCTGCCAGATGCAATACGACGTCCCGTTCGAGCCGTACTTCAGGAGAGCAGGGTTGCTGCCGTTTGTGCTTCAGTTCAAGCATGCGCCGCTGGCGCTCGTCGACTCAGCTCTCACAACCTTGGTGGACTGTTGGCGGCCCGAGACACATAGTTTTCATCTCCCATGTGGTGAGATTACGGTGACCTTCGAAGACTTGGGCATGATCACGGCCCTACCGCTCCATGGTCGGACTCTCATTGGGCGAGTGGAGAAGAGCAATTGGCGAGAGAGGGTTGTCGCCCTTATCGGTGATTGCCCCGCCTCTATCTATAATGAGGCCGAGGGCGTGGTGGATAACCGAACGTCCGGTATACCACTATTATGGCTCACTGCCAACCGGTATAGATGCCCGCAAGGTGCCGATGAGCGGACCGTGGAGCAGTACGTGAGGGCCTACTTGTGGTATCTCCTGACATAGGTCATGTTTCCAGACTTCTCGGGGGACACTGCCTTATGGATGTATCTGGACTTCCTGACCGATTGGGAGGTAGGGTACAACTGGGGGTCTACCGGCCTCGCGTACCTATATCGTTCGATAAGAAGCTACGTAATATTCATTTATGGATGTATGTATGCTTCTTTCAATTGTGTCATCTAGCTGGATGACGCATATCAAAGGACCAGAGATAAGTCCGGTATGTGTGGATGTGCATGGTCCCTCTCGATTTGGATGTGGGAGCGGTTGGCGATGGGTCATCCCGAGAAATATACGCGGCGTCCATGGACGGAGTATAGCGAAGAAGGCGACACTTCTCGATACCCCACCGTCGCATACTCTTGAGACAAGGTTAAAGTCTTCAAAGGCAAGTCCACTGCATTGTATAAGGCCTTCACCAACGAGCTGGACAACCCGGCATATCACCAGGTAAACCTCTTGCTAGTGTTTTCTTGTAGCCACTTTTGCGGGTGCTTACCAATCTTTCTGCAGGTTAACTGGTGGTCGTATCACGACACATACCGGTTTTGAGCTGAACGAGATGTGCACTCGGAGGCAGGCTTATCTGGAGGGCTATTTTCCCATTGATATGTGTGTACTCTATTGAGTGGCACGTACCACAACGCGTGGCCTTGCAATTTGGTAAATTTCAACACTCCCCACCGAAGGATACATACACTGGTGGTTTCGAACTTCACTCATAAGGGCATTAATCTCTACTATGTTTTTGTATGGTTTGTTGTTTTTATGATTTTTTATGTTTTATTGTTTCTTATGCCTTGCAGGAAGAGTAGGAAGAATTGTCAGGAGATATCGGACCGGTGAAAAGAGCACGCGGATTACGTGAAAGCGTTGGACGAGAGGAAGTACTGTAAAGATGGGGAGAAGGCAGTGGTTGACTGGGATGTGTACGATCGACATTTGAGTTGGTATGATGATGGCGTAAAGTATCGTGTGCACCTGAGGCCACAGTGGACGGCAACGGATATCGCATCTCTACAGGCAGATGACCCCGAGAAAGAAGCCTACAGTGCCAACATGAGAGAGTTCTTCGGTGAATTTAGGGAGTATGCACCCCTAATTAATGAACAAACTGGTAAGTTGTGTTCAATTGTTTCAAGCCGGCATTTGGAAGAGAATCTACTCTAGTCATTGGCACTAACTTATTCATGATGCTGACATTTGCAGGCTTCTGAGCTGAACAGAAGCATTTTCGATGGCTCGAATGCGTTACTTTACAACCTCGGGACCGCGGAGTCTGATAACAAGCCGAGGGAAGTGACGAAGGTAACTTTAAGCCTAACCATAGCCATATGTTCGAGTAACCATAACCTACTATAGTATTTGGCACTAGATCCATAACCATAAACTTGATCCATATAATGTTTTTGTTTATTTGTTATTGCAGAAGTCCATGAAACATTGTCACAATCTAGTTATCATGCTTGGGTGCGCTAGCTCGGCTCATGTGCATGTTCCTGGACCGTCAACACATACTGTCACTTCATCGAGCCATGCTGGCGGAGCTTCCTCTAGCCATGCCACCTTGTTGTTTCGCCATGTTGAGGAGGATGAGGAAGGTGAGAAAGAAGAGGATGAGGAGCAAGCCGAGGGAGAAGAGGAAGCAAGTGACGAGGAGGAGTACAACGAGGATGACAAACCTCCACCTACTCAGCCAACCCAAGACAAAAGGGGGAAGCAACCAAAAAAACAATGGAAGAGTCCATCCCAGTTTATGAGGGAGCGTACTTCTCGTCACACAACAACAACGCAAGAGACTCAATTGAATAGAAATGAGGAGCGCATCGCCAAGAGGGGAGAGGAAGACTGGTTGATAGAACTATTTGCTTTGTGTTGAGCTGTGAATGAGAACTTGTTGGATATGTTGAAGTCCTTGTTGTCGTCGATTTGCCAAACTATTTGATATGTTGCACATGTAAACGCATTTGCTATGTTGAACTATCCTTTATTTCGATGTGTGATGCATTTTATGATGTGTGCGATCCTAATTTTGATTTGCAAACTATATTATACTATGTTTGAATTGAATGCATATTGTGATGAATTTTTTAAATTTAATGATCAAGTTTTGTAAAAACAAAATCAAAGTTTAAATGGGACAGGACCCTACCGTCATAGTCTCTGCCGGTAGAGTTGCACACCCTACCATAAAAATATGTTTAGTTTTAGATACAGTACCAATTCCCTCCTTAGTGGGTGTACATGGTACTACTTCCTGTCATCGCCAGGCTTGTTGGCGGTAGGATTGCAGTGCCTACCGCAACATTCTTTCCCTCCTTAGTAACAGTATAGAGTTTTGTGTGTTAGAGGGGAGGGGGGTTACACCCTACCGCTAGCCTCGTCTGCGGTAGGGTTACCCCCGTATTTCTGACGGTCCACGTCGGCCCCATCCAACGGTCGTGCCGATAACCCTACCGCAAGAGGCCTCAGACGGTAGGCAGTTATACCCTACTCACATTAATCCCGGCAGTAGAAAAAATGTCATATCATGAAATTTCGTCAAAACAGGGCCATATTTTGCTCAACTTTCGAAGTCCGTTCCCCTCGTCTTCAGCCAAATCCAGCTGGTCTTTCCCATTCCCCACCCCCTCGCAGTTTGAATTTGATCTTCCCCGGTGGCTCCTGAAGTCGAATCGAAGCGCTCATCGCATTGGGAGCAGTCGGATCGAGGTACGAGAATCGGACTTGGATCTTGCCCTAGGTACGAGAATCGAAGTCCAGAATGTTTGAGCGAGCTCCTCAGTCCTGAACAATCCCCCTTTTCCTCTACCAGGGTTCCTCACGGATCCATGGATGCCGAGGTGTCGGGGCGTCGTCTCCGGCGCTCGCCGCCGCATCGAGTTCGCTCCCGGCGTGGTCCCGGCGGAGGAGCTGACCGCCTCAGCGCCCTCCCCGACGACATGCTCCTCCTGGTCCTCGCGCGCCTCCGCTGCGCCCGCAGCGCCGCGCGCACCGGCGTCCTCTCCCGCCGGTGGCGCGGCCTCTGGACCCGCCTCCCGGATCTCGCCTTCCGCGGCGCCGCGCCCGCCCAGATCGAGGCCGCCCTCGCCGGCTTGGCTGCTTCGCCTTGGGTCTCCAACGCCCTCGACATCGAGATCTCTTCGAGCCACTGTGACGACGACGCCCGCTTGTCCTCCCTCCTGCACGCCGCGGCGAGGCTCTCGCCGCAGGAGCTGCTCTTCAGTTGCCAATACAACAGGTACATTGAAGCGGCCCTGCCCTGCTTCCCGCGCGCCACGTCAATAGAGATCGACTCGTGCGACCTCATCCGCTTCACACAGCTGCCGGCCGGCGAGCTCCCGGCTCTCGAGATACTATCCCTCTACGGGTGCAGCGTCGCGGACCTCGGCGCCCTGGTCGCCCTCTGCCCGCGCCTGCGCGTGCTCAGGGTGACCGCGTCCGAATCCGACTTCGTGGTCCACTCGGCGTCGCTACAGACGCTTGATGTCAGCAGTGCTGTGGCATGGAGTAGCATTGACATCGTGACGCCCATGCTTAAGCATTTGAAAATGCAGATTGACGCCGACATCGACCTCAGCATCTCCATCTCGGCACCAATGGTGGAGAAGCTTATGTGGGAATGCTCCTACACAGAGTTGGCTCTCGTGTTTGGTTTTTGGCGTCTCGAGACCATGGTCTTCAGGCCGACAGACAACCGTGCCGACCGTGACTATTTGCGAAAGGAAGACACATGCTCGCAGCTCCGTCCCGTTCATGTCCTCCACCTGGGTCTATCGGTCCGGTACGTCTATTTCCTATTCCTACCCAATCTACTGAATTTGCACACTGAAACTTCAGTTTGTTTTATGCATGGTGTCCTGCCGAATTGTATTGTCTTGCAGGATCAATTTGATGATGAGCTGGACTTTGCACAAGAGGTGGACTTTGCACAAGAGATGGAGAAACTTCCCGTTACCGACTTCTCGGTGTTGAAGCTGACTCTTGAAACTGCTGGGCATGTTTTCGGAGCACTTGTGTTGCGTCTCTTGGGGTTGCATCAGACTTTTGCCGCCACGAAAAGGCTCATAGTCGTCGTACCATTTCGGCACAAGGTAATTCTCCCCCCTGCTTCTATCTTGCATACATGCTGCATGTTCTTTCTTTTTTCTCACGGGAGGCATACACATTACAGTGCATGTTCTTTTCTACTCCCTCCGTCCCATAATATAAAAGCGTTTTTGAGACTAATATTATGGGACGGAGGGAGTATTTCCTTCTTGAGGGAGACATAAATAGTAGTACTACATGTTAAATACAATGTCGCCTTGAGATATTGTTTCAACTCTGAATCATGAGCAAAATGCATGTTAATACCCTTTATCTGCTTTAGGGGAGGCAAGCATGCCCAGAAAATTGCCCTTGTGACGAGCCGAAGAGTTGGAGGTGCCAAAGTATCTCATTGACCTGTCTTGAAGAAGTGCAGATCCACGGCTTCACTGGAGAAGATCATGAACATGATTTCTTAAAACTGATATTCAGATCCTCGCCAATGCTTAACAGAGTGACTCTGAAGCTGGTGCCTGAGTTTGGAGGTTCCATTAAGGAAATCTATGACACTTTCTTGGCGAATCCATGTGTGAAGGGTTGTGTTTATGCCAGCAATGGCGGACTGGTTCGGCAACTATCTGATGAGCATGCTCCATGATGCAACAAGATTGTTTCGTGCGAGGCGGGGTGCAACTAAATACATTTATTATCCTTACCTGGTATTGTTCTTAAGTTAGGGGGATGCAACCATGTAATCCTTATCCTTAGATGGTATTGTCAGAACCTAAACTGATGCAATGGCTTGGAACATGTTACCTATGAAGGCTGTGAGTTGCATGGTTCTTGCCGTGTCTTTCGTTAGTTTAGAACAGAGTGCTCCTATTCATTTTTGCATTTCTTGATTGATCTGCTCGAGTGACCCGCTGTATACACCTCAAAACGCATCCAAATCCGGCGGCTGGTTTGCGCATCCACGGTTGTATATGCTGGCTTTCAACAACAGCAGAGTTCTATTTTATGCTCTTTTTTTTTGCCTCTGTGGGCTTTTAGTTTTTTTTACTGCATCCTCTATACTATCCTGCGTTTGCATAATTGACACCCTCTGACTCTGTTCTCGGCAAGGGTAAGGGTCTGTGCATGTGTTCTTTCATTCCCTTCAAGAGGAGGACCAAAAATGGTGTCAAAAAACTCAAGCAAGGAAAATAACAAATGAATGGACCAGAGTCTTGTTTGGTTGCACTTGTTTTCCCCAAATTCAGATTACATTTTATGCGATACAGCAAGAAACATATATTGTTCAGTATCGAGGTCGTGTCAGAGTGTGTAATGCAAGGCAAGTTCAGATTCTTGCTTACCTCGCGGGCATGCTCTCCTCACTGAAACCACACCCTTCCAACATTACCCACCTACAACCGTTTTCTCCATTTGTCATCATTTAAGCTTTTCATCGATGCCTGCGAAAGCTACTACAACAGTTGGAGGTCGGCTAGTGCCCAATCGTTTCGATGGATGATAATGTAAGCAAATGTGGAGGAAGAAGGGGGAAAAAAGCCTAATGAAACAAATCGATTGTATCTTACCCTCAATGATAGCTACCAAATTTTGCCACTCAACGATCTACATGAGAGATTATTAAGGAGGATCACCGCGACTCTGCATCATTGCGATGTACACATCCATATTTGTATATATATACTATAACACTAAGCTCCCTAGTTTTGAAGAGCCCATTGAGGCCTCTAATTGACATTGTGTCATTCGATTTTAATCGGGTCAACAATTTCTCAAAGCTCTCTTATTCATTTTTTCTACACTATATCCGCTATGATCCTTAATTTTAAGGCCTGACAATCAATTGAAGTCTTCAATTTATAATTGGGTCACCCGATTTTGACCGGGTCAACAATTTCTCAAGGAGCTCTCTTATTTAATTCTTTCAATTAATCTCTCTTAGTAAATTGTTTTAATTCATCTATATTATTTTATTATTTTATTTCTTATGCTCTCTAATTTTGAAACTCTCTCATTGATTGAGGTATTTAATTTTGGATTTGATTCATGATTTTGACATGTCCAACGGTTTTCCAAATCAATCGACCTATAAAAACATATCAATCACGCACACCCTCACACCATCTAGAAAAAGAAGTGCCAACATGTGATATAGTGACACCAATATAGAACATGCAGCCATCCACGAAATTTTTACACGAAAGTATGGATTGATTAGCAAATAACACTGAATCACACCGTTGAAGGCCCACCAAACACGCTGCACTATAAATAAAAAGAAAACACATTCCATCATATCTCCCTCTCGCCAAACAAAATACTCACTCAGTTTAAAGATATAAGGTGTATTAAGTTAAAAAGTATAATATATTTAACTTTGACCAAGTTCAGAGCCAAAAATATTGACATCCACAATACTAAATAAATAAAATTAAAATTTATTTCATGATGAATATAATGATACCAATTTGATATTATGCATATTGGTGTATTTCTCTACCAATTTGGTCAAACTTAAAAATATTTGACTTGTCAAAAAATTACACCTTGCATTTTGTAACAGAGGGACTAATTTTTTTTATGAAAACCCCGCAACACCGATGGCGCAACAAAGCACGTCCAACCCTTCTAGTTAATACACTATGCTCCTTAGTTTTTAAGGCATCGCAGTCAATTGAGGTCTCAAATTTGAAATTGGGTCACCCGATTTGACTGGGTCAACAATTTCTCAAGGAGCTCTCTCACTCAATTCTCTTTTTTTAAACCCTCGGTATTAACTTAAGAAAGTTGAATACATTTTTTTGAAAACCCCCGAGTATTCTCACTTAGGATCACGTAACTCCAGATTTAGAAAAAATAAATCTGAACCTATTTCAACAAAAGGTTGTAAGAAGACGAGTCCTGGTTGGATGGAGATCCAGATAGCCCCCTCTCCAACTGCGCTTTGATGCTTCCAACACATTCTGAATTCATTCAGGTAGCATTCGTTTGTTGTTCGTTGTTAGTTCAAATTACAAGACACATCATATTAATTACGTGGGAAAAATATTTACGTTAAAACTGCATATGTGAGGTGTGCATAGCTAGCCATTGAGAATCCATCATCTTAAGGGTGCACTCTAATTGCCCTACAGTTCTCCCCTCTAGAACTTTATGTTGCTTCAGGTAGTTGGATTGTGTAGCTGCAAAGAAAAATGAATATATGTTGAATGTTAATATATTGTAGGTTTATAACCCAACGCATTATTATTAGAAAAAAACCATAAAACCGGTGGGAGGGGGAACGCTCGTGCGAGGTGAGGGGAGGTGGACATTATGTGTGTGAAATCACAAGCCTAGATATTGTTTATTGCTTGACCATGTGTTATGATGCCATTTATCAAAAGGAGGAATGTTTATGCAAGTGTGTCCTATCACCTATGCAATCCAAATAGAAAGTCAGGCTTGCATTATGCTTCTTTTACATCATGATGTGATTTTATCTCCCGTTTGAATTAATGTGTTGTCCTTTTATCAACCCATTTTGTACATAATCATGTCTGGGTTTTTTTTTGTGCTCAGGGGGTGTTGCAAGTTTGCTTTTATACCTCAGAAAAGATAAAGGTCATTTCATTGAATTGATATATCGAGGTGATACTACCGCATCGAAAGAATGTCCGGCCTCTGCATAGCGAGATGCACACACCCAACAAGTCCAACAAACCCGAAAATAAACATCGTTTACAGTAAAAATAAATCAAAAGACGCATGGGTTAAAGAGAGTAAAGTCTGATGCACTGACTACTATCAGATGGCAAATATATTGTGCTCATGCGACATGCAGTATGTATGATGACAAAATTCATAAAGTCAACTTCCCTTTTTATTTGGCACTTGCTTATTGGCTGTTTTTGTAACTAAGTTCACTCTGTAGTTTCAAATGTTTGCTAGCAACGAATATGTTATGAATAGACATGCCACGATCCACTTTTCTACAACTATAAATATCTTTGAAACTTTATGATCACATATATAAGATTTTGTCATTGTTATTGGCATGTTAACATTATTCCGCAATGAACCAGCTGAACACTATATATCCGCCTCGTTGTTCATGTGTTGTATATATGTGTTGTTCATATTCTCCTAGGCATGACTTTTTAATTGTGATGGCTGAAAATCCGGCTATAGCTAAGGCACAACGGAATGAATTTTTGTCCAAAAGGACCACCTGCCGAGTGGAATTGCTAAAAGAGACCACCTGCGAGTCAAATTGCCGGATCAGACCCCCACCTCTCCTGGCGGCAGGCGCGCCAGGTGACGCGTGGCACCTGCCGCCACCAGCGGAGGCGGCTGGGGCCTGCTGCCACCAGCGCAGGCGGCCGGCGGCGAATCCCGTTGCACCCGCCCCGCGACGGAACGGACTGCCAGGCGCGGGCCCTGCCGCCACCATCCGAGGCGGCATCTGTCGCTAGCGGACGCCACACTGACGGCGCTGAAAACGATGTTGACGGCGCTGAAACCGAGGCAAGGATTCGGCCGAGCCGCGCTGGAAACGGCTGAAATGCTGATGCTTTCTGCTTTTTTTACTAGATGCCGATTCCTGCTGTTGCTGTTGTCTACTTTGTTTGAAAAGATGTTGATGCTGCTGGGCACGCTGGAGACAGCGGTGCTGTTGCTGCGGCGGACGCGCGCGTGTTTTATCATTTGAGATGCTGCTGCATCTTAGCTGTAGTTTGTTTTTATCATCTTCTACCGACAATACAGTGCTCGTTACTTCTTATATACCGGCTGCTGCTCCTCCTCCGTGTTGTGCTCCTCTCTGGCTCTCTTCTCTTCTCTATTCTCTTCTAGCTGAAGAACACACATAGACAGCTCTCCTCTCTTCACTTTGATTCACTATTTATGATGCTGTAGAGTTGGATTTCAAATATGGTGCAGTTGAACAAAAGATAGATCAAGGTAAGATCTATTCATTTTTGTAGGTTATGTTCACATGCACGATATTTTTACTCTATTTGATTAGTTTCTAAGTATGTACTCTCTGTTGTTTTAGGACTATAATTCATCACTTTGTTTAGTAATTTGGAGCTTCAGGAGTATGCTTTGTCGGGCTATGTGAACTATTAAGTTGAAGATCAAGGTATGATCTTTGCAATATCTTAATTTTTATAAACGTATGTTGAAGATGTCGTAGATCATTATTAGCTGTGTCCATTAGTACTATTATTTTTTACATGCAAGATGATGTTATTTTTTACATTAAGTCCTAATTAGTACTTCCGTTTAACGTTAAAATTCAAAATAGGGCGACTCCGTTGATATATTACTGGTGATATGTTCATGCATGCAACTGCCATTTTGAAACTTTTGGCAGCAAAAAAAATTGTGTGTGTAATATTTTTGTTCATGTGATAATAGGGCAACTCCGTTGATATATTAGTGGTGATATGTTCATGCATGCAACTGCCATTTTGAAACTTTTGACAGCAAAAAAAAATTGTGTGTGTAATATTTTTGTTCATGTGATAATAGGGCGACTGCATTGATATATTACTGGTGATATGTTAATGCATGCAACTGCCATTTTAAAACTTTTGGCAGCAAAAAAAAATTGTGTGTGTAATATTTTTGTTCATGTGATAATAGGGCGACTCCGTTGATATATTACTGGTGATATGTTCATGCATGCAACTGCCATTTTGAAACTTTTGGCAGCAAAAAAAAATTGTGTGTGTAATATTTTTGTTCATGTGATAATAGGGCGACTCCGTTGATATATTAGTGGTGATATGTTAATGCATGCAACTGCCATTTAAAACTTTTGGCAGCAAAAACAAATTGTGTGTGCAATATTTTTGTTCATGTGATAATAGGGCGACTCCGTTGATATATTACTGGTGATATGTTCATGCATGCAACTGCTATTTGCAAGTATAAAAATATGCTCGTTTTATTTTAAAAATAATAATGATCGACTAACGATGTAAATATGGCTGCTCGTTAGGTACTATGGAAAATTTGTTAGTGTTCTATGGGGACATCGTACGTGACGGTCCTTCCGGTGTGGATGTGTCTAGGTGCGAGATGACTACGGTTGTAGTGAGAGACATGGTTAATGTAGGGTATGCGGCAGTTAGAAGGTGCATCCGATCGGTGTTTGGTTCAGCGATGGATGGGAAAAAAATGACCATGGAGGCTTTCGTGGTTGACGGAGGAAATGATGGGACAGTATCCCATTGGGGTCTGCGGCAGGTTACTGGTGAAAAAGCCTGGGCGTCGTACATGGGGTTTGCAAGCAATCCCAATAACTCCATGTTTGGACAGCCCATGGTGTATGTGGAGTTCATTTCTGTCACTGATGTCGCCGAGTGCAGTAGCGGGGGCGGTGAGGCCGAGTTGGCAATCACTGTAGCCCCCAGCGCCGGTCCATCGGAACCAACAGGCGGCCAACAAGTGTATGACACAGGATATTGGTCTGCGGTCGTTGACATGAGCGAACACGTGGAGGGATTGCCGGAGGCGCTAGATGATGACGATGATGGTCATTCTTTTGCCTCTTCGGAATCAAATGATGATGAAGTTGTTCCTCCTGAGAAGGCGGTCGCTCCACCAATGAACCCAGAGTTTTTACAGGTTATGAGCATCACCAATGAATTTCACTCTGTTTCTGGCCTGGAAGCGGGAAGTCTGGCCGTTAGGCAGATTTTCCCAGATAAGAAATCTGCTTACCAAGCAATGAATAGCTATTCAATTGCCATACACCGGCAGCATAGAGTGATGCAGTCTGATAAAAAGGAGTTGAAGGTCATATGCATCCATCGCGAAGATGGTTGCCGCGGAAGAGTTATTGCTCTCCGGAAGCCTGGGGTATGTCAGCCATGGCATGTCACAAAAATAGTGGAACATGGCTGTGAGCAAACCGGCACTCTTCCAGACCACCGCAATGTGACTGCTGAATATGTGTCACAGATCATGCAAACGACTGTGCAGGAAAGTCTTAATATTAGTATTAGGGCTTTGCAAGCAACTGCAGCTGATCAGATTGGCTTCACTGTCAGCTACAGCAAGGCAAGGCATGCAAAGGAAAAGATATTCCAGAGGTTGTATGGAACCTATGAGGAGGCGTATTCTTTTGCCCCCAGAATGCTGCATCAGATAGCAACTGCTAACAGGGGGACTCAAGTTTTCCGGAAACAACGTCCAAACCCAATGAACCGGGACGAGCTAATCGATGAAACTTGGAACCGGACTGTGTCATACTTTGCAGACAGAGTCACAGTCGCCAAGGCACTGGTTGATTTGAACAAGCCATGGTCTGAGAAGATGCAAAGACATCTTGATGAGAAAGCAAAGAAGTCGCAAAGCCATGGTTGCAGGAAGGTAGATGCACTTAGGAATAAATGGGAAGTCAATGTGCGAGCCAAGTATGTTAAGGGTCACCACAGAGGATAAAAAAAACAAGCTGTGACCCTTGGCACAACCTCGTGTGAGTGCACTTGCAACAAGCCCAAGCTTCTGGGATACCCTTGCAGTCACGTACTCCGGGCAGCTACCGATCAAAAAATCAGTGTCGAACCTTACGTATCGCCGTTCTTTAACATGCACAATTTATACAACACTTGGAACGGTGAGTTCTGAGCATGGGGCATTGATATGAACTACAAGCTATTGTGGCCAAACGGGTCCACATGGGTTCCTGATCCCGAGTTGATGAGAACCACCAAGGGACGGCATCAGTCTAGGCGTCATCGCAATGACATGGACCATAGCCAGTCGGAAGAACCAAGGCGATGTCGCGTTTGCAGGTGCCCTGGACACTCGCGTAGGGAATGTCCGTATCGTACCAACAACACCGCATGATATTTAATCATGCTATGTATTTTAGTTTCATTTAATCGTGATGTAATGTAATCTTCGGATATTTAATTTCATTTCATCGTGATGTAATCTTCGGATATTTAATTACATTTAATCGTGATGTAATGTAATCTTCGGATATTTAATTTCATTTCATCGTGATGTAATCTTCGGATATTTAATTACATTTAATCGTGATGTAATCTTCGGATATTTAGGCTGTGTTTGGTTCAACTTCAGCTTTCAACTTTTGGGTCCAAAAGCTATAAGCTGAACCAAATGGGTAAATTTACAAAGCAGCTTTTGAGAATCTGCAGCTTCTCTGTAGTGTAAATTTTGAAGCTGGGATACCCCAACTTTTCAGCTTCTCAGCTTCTCAGCTTCTAAACCAACCATTTTTGGTTGTCCCCTAAAACCGAGTAGTATTTACCCATCAATGCCACAGGTAAGTCATACCTCTTCGTTGTGTTTCACAGCCGTTTCAGCCAAACAGCTTCCAGCTTTTCCACAGCTAAAAGTTCACAGCAGCTTTTTCACAGCTCACAGCTCACAGCAGCTTTTACAGAATCTGCAGCTCAACCAAACACAGCCTTAATTTCATTTAATCGTGATTGCAGGTTATGGCCGAAATGCCACAGCTTTTGCAGGGGCATCACGACGCCCACCACCGTTGCCACCTTTTCTTAAACCCGAATCATGAAAATCCTCCTCAGACCTTCAGGCTTCGAACCGTAAAGAACAGATGGCCAATACACAATTGTTTCCATCAACACCTTCAGGCTTATGGACTCCTTCATTTTGCTAACCTCGCAACTCGTCCAGGCACTTTCACTTCTGATCCATCGCTTTTGACATCCCTCGTTGACCGATGGAGACCTGAGACCCACACCTTTCACTTTCGCTGTGGAGAGCTCGCACCTACGCTAAAAGATGTGTCAATGATCACAGCTTTACCAATTAGAGGTGAGCCAGTGGTCCCTCCACTAGTTTCTGCAACTTAGCCAGAAGATGTCTCGGTCCGTCTTGGGCTTACAATGCCAAGATTAAATCGTCCTGGTCCGCCTCGGGGTGTCCCACTCGGCTGGCTTTTTAATAACTTTGAACGATTATCTAGCTACGCTGATCTTGAGACGAGGAAGAGACACTTGTTTGCATATTTGTTGTGGCTATTTGGTGTGATGTTTCCTAATTCTCATGGTGAGTTAGTTCTCCCTGGTCTCATCTACTTTGCCGCAAAGATAGTGGACGAACCTTTACCCGCGGATCCAACATACAGCTTTGGTTCTGCTATACTTTCTCACACATATAGAGGGTTGTGTGATGCCACTCAGAAATCTTCATTCCACTACTGGAATCAGGGACTTTGCCATCTGCCAGCTCTTTGCCGTCTGCCGGCAGACGGCAAAGAGGCTCTTTGCCGTCTGCTTTGGAAAAGCAGACGGCAAAGAGCTGGCTGATGGCAAAGACACATTTTGCCATCAGCCACCTCTTTGTCGTCTGCCAGCGGACGGCAAAGAAACTTTGCCGTCCGCTAGCAGACGGCAAAGAGGTGGGTGGGCCCAGTGGAGGCTAGCGCTGTAACAGCCCACCAGCCCCACCTCTTTGCCGTCTGCCAGCGGACGGCAAAGAATCTTTGCCGTCTGATGGCAGACGGCAAAGAGGTAGGCTATCCTTTTTTTTTGCGGGTCAGACTTATTACGTCCAAATTGCCACCGCCCAGTCCCGCACAGAACCGCCCACGCTCAGCCTCGCACTCGATCCCCTCCCTCCCGCACTCTGTCGCTCCCCTAGGGTTCCTCCCGTCCGCCGCCGCCGGCCCTCCCGTCCGCGGCCGCAGGCCCTCCCGTCCGCCGCCGCAGGCCCTCCCGTCCGCCGCCGGCCCTCGGGCGCGTCCCCTCCGTCCAGCCGGCGGAGCCCCACTCCCGTCCGCCGCCGCCGGCCCTCGGGCGCGTCCTCTCCCTTGGCCGCGTCCCCTCCGTCCAGCCGGCGGAGCCCCACTCCGGCGGACCTGCTACTCTGAGGCAGGAGGACCCCCGTTCCCCATCCCTTCCTCCTGGCCGTGAGCCACCAAGGTAAGCAGCTCCTGTGATGTTTTTTGCAGTAGATTTGCTGTAAGCTACTGTGAAGTATGATATTGTCATCTAGGTTTGCTATGATGTGTTTCTTTATATATGGCAGAAACAATTTTGATATGGATGTAGTGCAGACCAAATGTGTTCTATAGAGTAGTGCAGACCAAATGTGTTCTATAGAGTAGTGCACACCAAATGTTTTGCACTGTAATTTTCTCCACTGAGTAGTGCAGACCAAATGTGTTGCTTTATATATGTGGTTGAGAGTGCAGACCAAACATTTTGATATGGTTGAGAGTGCAGACCAATTTTGTCTTCATAGCTGAAAAACATGTTTCAGCATTGGCAGTGGCAACATGGAGAATCAGTCCTAGCTTCAAAAGCTGATATACCAAAGGATATGAGAGATGCTTCCTCTTTGCTGACTGTGTTAATATTCTGGATTTGACACATCGTTTGTTCTGTTTTGGCTCGTGCTTAAGTGATTACACATGTCGCGGCACCCCAACATCGTCAGCCTCTGTGCCGCACTGCCGCCTATGAGGATGAGGATGCCGTGCACCTTGTTAGGGGCCGATGAAATCTTAAACCTTGGGCCTTGGTTTTGTTGTTGTTAAATGTTAACCGAACTGACATTAGTGAACTGAAGTATTTTATTATTTACCATATCCTGCAGTATAATTTAGTATTTACATAAGTAGTTTATGGTTATAATTATGAAAGTCTAATCTATACAGAGGTTTCCTTTTAGGTCAGTCAACCCATTCTTTTAGCTTCCCTTGGCAGATGATGCACAAGCTACAAGAGGACCAACCCATGTTGCCCAGTTGTGTATCAATCAGGTTATTCCATTTTCGTTCTTTCCTTTTGTGTTTACTATTGACATTTTCCCTCTGTCGTAGTGGTTAGTAGTAAACTAACTAAAATGAATATATGCGTACAATGCAATTTCTTTTTAGTAGATATCACAGAGATTCTGTCGTACTTGCATTCTTGCATAGTAAGCTAAGCATGCTATACATAATATCAGTGGCATAGAACTGGAAGTGACCTTCTCAGTCTGAGGGAGCTGAAGCATGGAAATCTGCTTGATTCGATGCGCCATGCTGATGATGAAGAGGATATCAATGAAGTTTTAAGGTGGTACATTTAAACACAAAATTTTACACCACTTTTTGCTGGTTCTTTGTACGAAAAAAAATATTTCCTCTGCAACTTGTGAGACACCAAACATTTTTGATTTTTGGTAGGTATTTCTCGTCCGAGCATTTATATGTCATATACTACAGGTTCTGGGAACTAGATATGGACCATGCTTTCTTTATTGATAAAGAAAATCTTATTAAGTATGGAAACCATGTGTTGATATATAGGATTGTGGATAGAATTTTCTTGGAGGTTGGTTTTCTGTTCGTTCTGCCATTTTCAGATCATTCAAGTTTCTGCACTTTCACTGTATTTTTTACATGCAAGGTTACAGGAAAAATGTGCTATGAAGATTCTGTTCACTTTATTTTGTCCGGAGACGATAAATCATCAGAACCGAGCCAAGATTATTGGTAAGTCCAGTTTTTGTTTTTTCTAAAATTCTTCAGTTAAGCTATGCTCCAATTATTTTGAGCAGCACTGTAATGTTTCATTTTGTCGCACATACTATTGTACATTACCTAAAATCTAAGCCATTGCCAGTTTATCAATCACCAATTGTTATGATTCCCATGTCTAAGCCTCTTCTATAAACAAGTTTCTCTACATCACTATTAGATCTTTCTTTCTGAGGTAAGACTTTTGCAAAGCTGATAAACCTTGGATTAGAGGATGTTTTATTACAGTAGGTCTTTGTAGCTTTGTATTAAAAAAGAGGCCAAAGGGGGAGGGGCCCCTCAGTTTTTTCTGTAAGAACCGAGGACCTCAGCTGCATATTTGCCCTTGCGGGTTTCTACCGTGTATCTAAACGCTAGGCCTGAGACTGACTGGTTTCATTCTCAATCTAAGCTAAGCAGAATTCTTTAGTTGCTCAGTCTGTGAAATGACTCGATAGTTACAAACCACACAAGGAATTAAAAAATGAATGTGTGTTTTGGGAGACGTTTATTGAAATTTTCTAAAACATGGGTATTCGGAAAAGCAAATCTACAACTAAGATCATACGAAGTCTGTCTTAGGAGAAGCATCCTGACTGGGAGATCTTCAAGGGGATTTCTTGGAATAGCCCTCTCATCATGTTTTTTTCCCAAAAAAATTAGATGGAAAAATACTCACCATACAAAGTTCTTTCTCCAATTTTTTTGTGCGCAACTATGATATATTTTCCTATTCATTGATTGTACAATTTAATCTATAGACACGGCATGGCGCTGATCAACACAACCTTGTCCCAGTTCTTCTTTTACATTTCTACTCCTAACCCATTCTCTCTTTCTTAGTGTTTTTGTTATGCAGGTTGGAAGAAAAGAAGAAGATCCAGAGAAGATCTTAGTAATAAGATAGTTTTTAGGAAAATAGATATATAGTTTTAGGTCATTTCTTGTAATTTCCGAAATGTAAATTTAATTACTTAATCATTTCTGATTCTTTATAATATGACTTTGTATTACCTATTCCAATTATTAATAAAGTTTTTAATTTACATGTGTTCATGACTATTGGTAATATGTGTTGGATATGCTATATTGGTCATATATATAATTTTCTGTGAAAATGAATTGATATAAGAAAAAACAGGGGCTATATAGCCACTTTGGCCTATATGGCCTCTTTGCCGTCTGCTAGCAGACGGCAAAGAGCTTGCTTCTTTGCCGTCTGCTGGCGGACGGCAAAGAAGAAGCTCTTTGCCGTCTGCTGGCGGACGGCAAAGAAGCAAGCTCTTTGCCGTCTACAGGCGGACGGCAAAGAGCTTGCTTCTTTGCCGTCCGCCAGCAGACGGCAAAGCGGCCTTTACCGGCATCCGTTCGGCCGGACTGTTCGCCGTCTGCTGGCGGACGGCAAAGCCTTTGCCGTCCGCCAAACATGCCTTTGCCGTCTGCTATGGCAGACGGCAAAGAAGCTGATTCCAGTAGTGTTCGCAGCTAAAGCTCCATTACTTTGTGTCTCGTACGAGTTTCTACAGTTGTGGTCATGGGAATACCTACCTGTTGGACGACCCCAGATAGTAAATCCCGTAACCCCATACGACTGTGGTGTGGGCATTGTAACTATGTCCAGCCAGTGGACGCTCGGCCGGAAAAAATGGGCTACAAAAATTGCGAAAAGTTGTTACCCCATATACCATGATCAGTTTGAGCTGCTTGACGACTCACTAATCACATGGAACCCGTGGACTGAGCTACACATTAACATGGTATTTGGTTCGCAACCCATCCCAGTGGAATGCGTGAGAGATAGTGGCTTCTGGATGACTCGTTGCAATTTACTATATCTGTGGTTTGTTGAACCGTACAATCCTGACCGTGTCATGAGACAGTTCGGTCTACATCAAGATATTCCACCACCTGTTCCAAGATGTATCGACGAAGATACTCATAAGTAAGATGTGACCTCCCTAAATAGTTAATGTCTTTTTAATTCATAAAACTTACGTTTTGTTACGTAAATTTCAGGATGAGCAATATGGGCAGAACTGGTGTCGATTACCGTGAAGAGAACATTCAATGGGTAAACCAGTGGAATAATGAAGCACTGGAAATGATAGTGCATGAACATAGGTAAATTTTATTTACGGTGATTTATGTACATACACAAGTTGATGTAATTATTTAATTATGTAGACCGTACGACGCGACTACAACACAAGTGTATTACGAGTGGTACTGCATGATCACGCGTACTCGACTGACGTATCAACCACCTACGATGCCAACACATCCCACACATATGGAACAGTTGCAGAGATGGATAGACACATCATCAGCTTACTATCGTGACTACACGGTAATCATCAACAACTTACTATTCAAGTCCATCATTTCATGAACAATTCAAGCAACCAACAACCTATTTTTTTAGATTGATATTTGCAACGAAGTAGGGGAGATGGCGAGGGAAGGCATGCAAGCCCGAGACATACCAGGTCGAACAGTGTCTGCCTTAAAAAAATTGGTGAATTCGTCGCCAAAAAGATGAGATGCGGTAGAGGGAACGATGTTGACACTGGAGCGTACAACATGCCGGAACCGAGGTCAGCTAGAACGAGTGCAGCGCCGTCGTCATCCAGGCGGTGGGGAGAGGGTCCAAATACTACAACGACATTTCCACGACATGACTCGTCTCTGCCACTACAGGGGCATACATCCCAGGTACATGTTGCAGGCTTGGATTTGATGCCCGAGCAGACTCATTTCGTGGACCAAAATGTGGACACAGGATATGGCGCATACACCCAAGGCGACGGATCTCAGCCGTATCCCTCCACGCGAGGGATCAGGATGCCCGAGGAGACTCGTTTTGTTGACATAAACCAGCACACTAGGGGGGAGGGATCACAAAGCTACAACACCGCTCAGGTATGTTCAACCATAATAAGCATTTACAAGCGTACAACATTTACATGAATTTTATTTACATACGGTTTTTCTGTGCAGTAAAGTAATGATACATCATGGGAAGATGAAGAAACCCAACGTGGCGTAAACAAAGACATATTCACAGAATCCCTTGATCCTCGATGCACGGTCCCAGGATTAGTACATGAATTTTTCGAGATGGACGTTATTGGCCCATCTTATATCCCTTCCCAGTCACAACCATACACTTATAATTTCGAATCATCATCTCAATATGGATTGCAGACTCCACCACCTATGCATGAGTGGCAGACACAGGAAGAAGAGGGGCAGTACGGTCGTGGTCTTCGTGAACACCGACCCCCTAATCGCTTGTCACCTCCCGGTCGTCGGGAAAGGCCAGCTGGCCATCGTCGCGTAGGGTGATTCGTCTATCTATGTGTGCGAACTATTGTATCTATCTATGTCAGTTTCCAACTTTCAGATGTATGTACGAGACATCTATGTATTATGACGAAATAAAATTTCTCGGTTTATTTCGAGGCATTTTTTTTAAATTGAAAATAACATGCATAAAATAAGATACATTAAACTGTTGAAATTAAGATGCATTGAAAATAACATGCATAAAATAAGATACATAAAATAACATGCATAAAATAAGATACATAAAAATTAACATGTTCAAATTAAGATACAACTTGCTACGAATTTTAAGATACAACTTGCTGCAATGCGAATTTTAGGATACAATAACATAAATCTACTGAGTCCAACGTGGATATTTTCCTTTTCCATCATCAGCTTCTTCTGCTGCCTTGGTTGCACGAGCCCTTTCTTTCTTTATCTGCCTCTCAGCCTCACGGGCCTCCTGTCGCTATCGTTGAACCTCCGCCAGTCGAAGTCCCTCTTCTCGGTTTTTCTTCTTCATCTCATCAAGAAAAGCCCTCTGCTTCACACAATACTCTTGCCACTCTCTCTCCTGCTCTGCTTTCTCCTCTGCTGCCGCCTTCGCGCGGCGCTCTTTCGCGTCCAAACTTTCCCATGCACGACGACCTCTTTCACGAATCTCGGTCACCGCCCAGTCCGGTTTTTTCGTGTCAATCCAACGATAGTACATGCACAGAGGCGGAGGAGACTACAACAAAAATATAAATATAAATATCAAATCAACAATAATATCAACAACGTGTTTATTCTTGGTGACTAAAACATACCGGAGGCCTGATGTACGGTGAAGTAGCAACGGGTGGATCTTCCTCATAATTGGCGCACATGAAAACTTCATGCCCAACCAATCTAAAAAATCCGTCACCGCCTTCACCTTGCAGGGATCGCCACACCAACAACGAAGTACTTCCACCCCCCGAGGCAAAGTCGCACTCTTCATTTTCGTAGGCATAATGATTTGATCCGAGCAAGGCAAACTCATAATGACTAGCGCGTTCGTGTTTTGAAGTGCGGCTGGACGATGGAGAAGAGAGTGAGAAAGAGCAAGCAGTGTGGGCAGAAGCAAAGAGAAGAGCGTGAGAGAGCAGGCAACGGCATTTCGTATATAAAGATGAGGAGCACTGTGTTGTCGGTAGAAGAAAATAAAACACGCGCGTCCGCCGCAGCAACAGCACCGCTGTCTCCGGCGTTTCAGACAAAGCAGACAGCAGGAATCAGCCGTTTCCCGCGCTCGGCCGAATCTTTGCCTAAAAATCAGCGTCGTTTGCATAAAAATCAGCGCCGTCATCAGCGCTGTCGCGCGTGCACTGCTCTGGACAGGCCGCCTTGGCCGGTGGCGGCAGGGCCCGCGCTGCCGCCTCGGCTGGTGGCGGCAGGGCCCGCGCCTGGCAGTCCGTTCCGTCGCGGGGCGGGTGCAACGGGATTCGCGGCCGGCCGCCTCCGCTGGTGGCGGCAGGTGCCACGCGTCACCTGGCGCGCCTGCCGCCAGGAGAGGTGGGGGTCTGATCCGGCAATTTGACTCGCAGGTGGTCTCTTTTAGCAATTCGACTCGGCAGGTGGTCCTTTTAGACAAAAATTCCAACGGAATGCACCATTCCATCTAGTCAAATGAAGTGGGGAGGTCACGGCGAGCAAATATGCAAGGTGGAGATTCAAAAGTCCTATTCTTACTTACTCCGTACTATTCCCTCCATCTCCGTTCCATAATATAATAGCGTTTTTTGCACTTTACTGATGCAAAAAACGCTCTTATATTATGGGACGGAAGAAATAGTTTATTTTAGATTGTAACTGCTCCCACGAATTTAGCAGCCGTTTTTGTAGAACATGTACGTAGTATGAATAGCATTGATGGTCAAGATTACCATGACTCGTCATGATTGAATTTACTCCCTTCATTCTAAAATGCAAGGTGCTTAACCTCTTGGTGTTTGACCAAAGTAATAGAGACAAATATTAACATCTCATTTGATTAGTCATGAAATATGACTTCATTATCTATTTCGTGTTGCGGATGCTTTTTTTCTAAAAAAAAGAAGAAGAATCTAGTTAGCTTTCACATCCCATTGATGCTGCCAGCCTCCCTCCCACAATGGTTTGTAACTTTTCTTATAGATGATGAACCATGGTTCGTATCCTCGCAAATAGAATGCCCCGGAAAAAAGGACAACAGCTTCATGTATACACCATTCTACATTTTGCTGAGAGACAAACAACATGTGAACCATATAACTAATTCAAAAGCCTAATCAGTCCAGCTAAATTACTAACAAGTATAGTACCGAACACCATGTGATCCACTTTGCTGTCATGGCTGACACCGTCCATTTGGATTACATCGTACTATCCTTCTAACTAATAACAAGATTTGATCAACTTTTACTCAACTCTCTACAAATATACTACTAATACTACGGAGTACGGATAAATTAACGAACAAGAAAGATTAATTAGCCGCCTTCTCACGAGTCACGGGTCATGTGTTTCTGGAGAAGATCGTAGGATCAAGCAGAGCGGTCGTGTGTTGGATCACGGGCACTCGCCCCAGCCCTCCTCGGCGTCAACGGCGGCGGCCGGTCTCCTGGCGCGCTCGCGGCCCATGGACGACGCCACCTCCACGAGGAGCCTCGCCGGCACGTGCGCGCACGCCTCCAGCCGCCGGAGCGCGTCGCCGGCCTCGTGGGCGCCGCCGACGTGAGCCGTCATCACCTCCAGGCACAGCGCGGCCGCCATCGCGACGCGCAGCGGCACCCTCCTCGGCCCCGCTGCCACGGCCCGGATCGTGCGCGCGGCCGCTGTGGCGCGCCGGCGCGCCACCCCCGCCGAAAGGCCCATCTTCTTGGCCCACCCCTCGAGCACCTCCTCACCCCGCTCGTGGGGACTCTTGGCCACCGGCGGCCTGCCCCTCCGCCCCAGCGGCGCCGGCGCTGCAGTCGTCGTCGTGGCGGAGTCGGCGGTGCACACGCAGGAGCTCGACGTCGTCACCCCGGACAGGGCCTCTTGCTCCTCCTCGTCCTCCTCCGTAGACGCGTAGACGCGCGTGCGGCGGTGGCGGGAGGCGAGGAAGTTGGCGCCGTGGACCCTGGCGTCGCAGGGCGCGCAGAGGAACGCCGCGTCGGCCGCGCAGTGCACGTCCGCCCGGGCGCCGCAGAGCGCGCACCTCGCCGTCGCGCCGCCACACCTCCCTTCATCACGCTCCATCTCGTGGTCGCCCGTAGTCACGCCGGCGGCCTCGTCGCAGGCTCTCTTCCAGGAGGAGGAGGAGGGAGGGAGACGGTGGCGGTCGAGGCAGCGTGGTGTGCTTCCCCTCGTCCGGGCGCGTATATAAAGACGGAGGCCAAGCCCGCTCGCCAACCTCCTCTCGCCGCCCGCTGGCGAGATCTTTTCCGCTCCCCACGTCGCCCCGTATCGCACACGTGCAGTTTGCGTGGCCAAGGGCGCGAGCCGCGAGCGGCGTCCGATCCTCGCCCCGATCGCCGCGACGTGGAGGCCGCGGGGCCGTCCCGGCCGCCCCCGCGATTCGCACCGGGCCCGGCGTCAGCGGCCTCGCGCCTTCAACCGATGGCTCCTGGCGAGCGGTGGGCATGCGGTCGCCCGGTGCGCGGTCGACACCTGGTGGCGCACTCCGCCGTCGACCCCGCACAAGTGGCTGCGGCCTGCGGTTGATCGACAGCGAGGGGCGGGGGCCCAGCACGGGTCGCCGTGAGCCGCGAGTTTGAGGGGGGCGTCGCCATCGGCGGGATGCGCCGATGGGGGCGTAGAGCCATCCGTGGCCACGAAACCTCGTCCCCCTCGAAGTACGTACTCTGGACTAGTTTGCGCATGGCGCCCACGCCGGCCCGCCCGTCGCTGTCGGGGCTCGGTCGGTCGTTCGTGGCTTTGCCCGCCGCTGATTCTTTGGCCCGTCGTACAAGCAAGGAAGCTCTGCCGTGGGGTGGTAATCCGTCGAATTTTTTAACAGAAACTTCGCCGTCGGCATCGTTCTTTCGAGTGGGTGACGGCATGTTGCGGGCAGACAGGTTGGTGAAACAAATGTGTTTGTGTTGGCAGTGCAGGCCGTCTCACGCCACATACTCTTTTTTATTCTAAGCCATGCTGTTTTTTTTATTCCTTTGATGCTGACCACATGCATTCACTCCAATCACTCGCGTGATGCAAGAACGGTACCCCGGGCCTGGAGTCGACGTCTTCTCGATGGATCGAAATGCCTAACAACCATGTGGACGTGGGCGGTCCGAGAGCGGACGGAGACCACACCACCATGAGGGTCCAGTCGATCGGCGATCGATCACGTACGCGCAACCGAGGCCACGAGCGGCAGGCAGGACGATCGAATTCGTGGAGCGCGAGCGCGCGATGCTCCGACACTAGCACAACCAGAAAATTATTATTCGAAGCAAAAGTTGATCCTAACAAAGGGGGTTCTGGAAGGTTCCTCCGGGGTCTGGTGTCGATCCACGAGCACGCCATGGAGCGACCGAGCGGTCGTCCACGGCTGGAGAACCTTTGCTTTTCTAGAGGAAGGGACGGGGAATGTTCGCGTGTCGGTCCGCAGAGGTGTAGGGCTTGTGGGCCGCGAGGGTGCACGTACACGCCGGGGAGATGCCGGCGGGGTTCACAAGCACGCTAGAGTCTTGTGGGCGGCTACGTACGTATGTGTCGCCATGTGGCATGGCCGCCCCTCGAACGTGCGGCGGAGGCAGCAGGAGATGTTTGGATTTGCTCGAGGTTGCTGGCGAATATATGGTGGGCATGCTCATTCTTGCAATATTTGATATTTCCATAATCTCAACATGCACTGACATGTAATAGCCCCTCTAATAAAAAAAAATCTTGGAGAAACACAAACATGAAAACGATGGGACTGGGTCCGACGTGACATGTTCTTTTTTTTGCGAAAAACTTCCAATCTATTCATCTTCAATCATGGCAGTACAACGAACACCAGAAATAATAAAAATTACATCCAGATCCGTAGACCACCTAGCGACGACTACAAGCACTCTCGGTTTTTTTTTCTTTAACACGGTGGAAACGCATATGCTCAAAAACACGCACATACACTCATCACCCATATAAACACATACGCGTGTACTCTACCGTATGAGCACCTTCAAGATAGTGAGACGACAATATATTGAGATTGATGAAGTCATCAGAGACGCCTCGTACTCGACTGGAACGTCTCCCCACTATTGAACAAACATAGTCAAAAAATTTGAAATAATAAACTAAGAGAAATATGAGCAC
The DNA here is from genome assembly GCA_039707655.1 of Elymus sibiricus. Lineage (NCBI taxonomy): Eukaryota > Viridiplantae > Streptophyta > Magnoliopsida > Poales > Poaceae > Elymus > Elymus sibiricus. Next base: position 466,942,862 of record CM077675.1, read on the forward strand.
ATCTGAGCTACGTTGAGTTTGTAGTGATGTTGCAAGTTGATTGACCTTAACATGCACAAATCGAACAAGACTAATTTGTTTCCATTAAGTTTGGATTGCTTACCACATATGACACGTGGTTCTCTCGGTCTTTAGGAGATGTGAGGGCGTACGAAAATGCACCTTACACCTCGTTTGCCTTCAAATAAATTAAACGAATTTTATCCAGTCAGTTGAATCGCCAAACTAATTAATTCTGAGTTTATGATCTGAATTCAACTACAACATCTATATTTGGGTGTCGCATGGAAATGGAAGATGCTCATTTTACAAAATATCATTGTGTTTAGAAATTGAGCCTTGTGTTCAGAAATAAAATTTGCTCATAATCAACGGAAATCTTGACCAGCACTATCCATGCATGGTGAAGATACTTGATTGGCAAACCGAACCGTACAAAGTATGTCCTGTGCACTTCGATTATGAAATCTGGCAGATGGATGTCAAAACAGAGTTTCCTTAACGGTTTCCGTGAGGAAAGGTTGTATGTGATACAACCAGAAGGTTTTGTCAGTCCTAAGGATGCTAAAATGTATGCAAACTCCAGCGATCCTTCTATGGACTGGAGCAAGCATCTCGGAGTTGGAATATATGCTTTGATGAGGTGATCAAAGTTTTTGGGTCTATACAAAGTTTATGAGAAACTTGTTGAAAGAACATGTGCTGCCCCCATGTTTGGTTTTGGTAATTGATGACAATCTCTATGGACTAATGGTTGCCTTGAGTTATATTTGAAGGGTTTGTCCATAGGCTTTGCTTGTAGACCATTTGTTGGTCTCAAGGTGATTTGAAGAAGAATATGTGTTGACCAAGGTTATTCATGGAGTTATCCAAAGATTGGTCATGTAAGAGATGAGCCTATTGCAAGCATGTCTTGAAGAAGGAGATTGTGTGAACATTCATGTTTACCTTCAAGACATCATCCTAATGAAGAGAGTTGGAAAGATTCAAGGTTGATCAAGACTAAATATGAAGAGTGATTCGAGTTGATCAACACACAAAGCGTAGAAGATGTACCGAGTGGGATCAAGTGATCTCACGATATGGTAAGCATTGTCCATTACGCTTTGTGTACTAACCCATGTTCTATGCAAGAGTTCTTTGTGGGGTTAGGTTTGTTTCCATGGGCGTGCATCAAAAGGAAGATATCACACAACCCATGGAGGATGACATCAAGTGGTGATCGTCATCAAGATTGCGGTGTGCAAGTTCAAGTGGAGCATCACGAAGAGATCACATGCTTGAAGCTTGCTGTCCATTGTGGTGACAATGGACTTGTGAAGATGTGCCGAAGAGTGGCTCACCCATAGTGGAGTATGGGGGAGAAATCAGCTAGTCTTCATCGAGCCGGCGCAATCAAGAAAGGTGGTCCAACTTGAGGAGGTCAAGATCGTCATCATCTAGCTCAAGTGGACTTTGCGCAAGGCAAAGGTTTGCCCTTGATAGGTTTTCTATTTTACCGGTCTCATGGTAGTAGTTGGGAGACCGGGTTATAGGATCGATAGCCGTACTATCAAGGGGGGCTCTCAAGTGAGTAGCTTTATCATATCTTCGTAGAGAGCTCAAACCATTGCATCCTTGCATCATATTTCTTGGTTTGTGTTTGGTATTTCTCTTTGTGAGTCTTTGAGCTTTTGGTCATCTTCATGACAAGCTCGAGGTCATCGAAAACGGAGTTCATATATGCATCTTCTATGATGTTTTCGATGTTGGAGTTTATGCCGGTTCTTCATTCATAGAGGTTTCTCATCTCTATATCATTGGTATTTTCTCTACTGCCACTTCTTAATATAACCAGTCGCTGTTGGATAGTATTTGTCGTCCTCTATCCAACAAGCTTGAGTTTGCTCAATTCGGAGCTCATTTGCAGAAGTTATGGCAGTTCAGGGTTTATTGTTTGTCTGGGCAGTTTACCTGTCACCAAAGCGGTAGTACCGCTCGGGACCACGGTAGTACCGCTTGACACGGTACTACCGCCCCTACTACCGCTGCACTACCGTGTTTTCTTCTGGTGTTATTTTTCGCTAAGCGGTAGTTGAGCGGTAGTAGAGCGGTAGTACCGCTTGGTGCGGCACTACCGCCCCCTACTACCGTGCCACTGCCGTGCTTTGTTCTGTTGCACAGTTTTCCTAAGCGGTAGTACCGCTTGGTCGGAACGGTAGTACCGCTTAGTGCGGCACTACCGCTCCAGTTCCTTGTTGATTGCCTGCTGTTTTTGAATTACTACCGCACGAGCGGTAGTACCGCTCGCAAGAGCGGTAGTACCGCTTGTGCGCGTCCTGCACGGGTAACGGTTGGATTTGGGGTGGCCCTATAAAAGGGGTCTTCTTCCCCAACGGTTTTCTTATCCTTTGAGCTCATTTCTCCCCCCATTGTTGACCTTCTTGAGCTTGCCTAACTCTCAATCCCTCCAATGATTCTTGCTAGTTCTTGAGGGAATAGAGAGAGGAGATCTAGATCCACATTTCCACCAATCACTTTCTCCTCTAAGTGAGGGGAACCCCTTGGATCTAGATCTTGGAGTTCTTGGTGTTCTCCTTGTTCTTCCTCTCATATTCATCCATAGCTTTTGTTGCTTTGGTGGGATTTGGGAGTGAGGGACTTGTCCACTTCGTGTGTTCTTGCCATTGCATTAGTTGCATCGGTTTGAGTTCTCCACGGTGATACGTGGAAGTTGTGAAGTTGAGTAGCTTATTACTCTTGGGTGTTTGGGCACCCTAGAGCTTGTTCCTCTTGGGTGCCTTGGCACCCTAGACGGCTTGGTGTCTTGGTGGTGCTCGGAGCTCAATCATTGTGGTGTAAAGCTCCGGGCAAGCGTCGGGGTCTCCAATTAGGTTGTGGAGATCGCCCCGAGCAATTTGACGGGTACCGGTGACCGCCCCCAAGGGTTGCCAAAGTGTACGGGTTCGGTGACCGCCCTCAAGGGTCCCATTTGTACGGGTTCGGTGACCGCCCTCAAGGGTCCCTTAGTGGAATCACGGCACCTTGCATTGTGCGAGGGCGTGAGGAGAATACGGTGGCCCTAGTGGCATTGTTGGGGAGCATTGTGCCTCCACACCGCTCCAAACGGAGATTAGCATCCGCAAGGGTGTGAACTTCGGGATACATCGTCGTCTCCGCGTGCCTCGGTTATCTCTTACCCGACCCCTTTACTTATGCACTTTACTTTGTGATAGCCATATTGTTTCTTGTTATATATCTTGCTATCACTTAGTTGTTTATCTTGCTTAGCATAAGTTGTTGGTGCACATAGGTGAGCCTAGTCGATTTAGGTTTTGTGCTTGTCAAATTAACCGCTAGGTTTATTCCGCATTTGTTCAAGCCTAAACCGTAATTATTTTAAAGCGCCTATTCACCCCCCCCCCCTCTAGGCGACATCCACGATCTTTCACTTGTATTTACAATAAAGTGAGTGGGAGCACTATAGAATTTCTGATAAGTATATGTGGATGACATATTGTTGATCGGAAATGATGTAGAATTTCTGAAAAGCATAAAGTGTTGTTTGAAAAGGAGTTTTTCAAAGGAAAACCTGGAAAGAAGCTACTTAAATGTTGGGCATCAGGATCTATAGAGATAGATCAACACGTCTGATAAAACTTTCAATGAGTACATACCTTGACAAGTTTTTGAAAGAGTTCAAAATGGATCAGTCAAAGAAAGAGTTCTTGCCTGATTTGTAAGGTGTGGAGTTGAGTGAGACTCAAAGCTCGACCACGGCAGAAGAAAGAGAAAGGACGAAGGTCGTCCCCTATGCCTTAGCCATAGGCTCTATATAGTATATCATGCTGTGTACCGCACCTGTGTGTGCCTTGCCATGAGTCTGTCAAGGGATACAAGAGTGGTCCAGGAGTGGATCACTGAACAGCGGTCAAAATTATGATCTCATGGGATACAAGAGCGGACTAAAGACCTCTCTCACATGCAAAGCATGATCGAACCCCAGAACTCATTGGGTGTTAGATTCATAACAATGTAAATCACATGGTGATGTAAACTAGATTATTGACTCTAGTGCAAGTGGGAGACTGTTGGAAATATGCCCCAGAGGCAATAATAAATTGGTTATTATTATATTTCCTTGTTCATGATAATCGTTTATTATCCATGCTATAATTGTATTGATTGGAAACTCAATTACATGTGTGGGTACATAGACAAACAATGTGTCCCTAGTAAGCCTCTAGTTAAACTGGCTCGTTGATCAAAGATGGTGAAGGTTTCCTAGCCATAGACATGAGATGTCATTTGATAACGGGATCACATCATTAGGAGAATGATGTGATGGACAAGACCCAAACTATGAACGTAGCATATGATCGTGTCAGTTTATTGCTATTGTTTTCTGCATGTCAAGTATTTGTTCCTATGACCATGAGATCATGCAACTCACTGACACCGGAGGAATACCTTGTGTGTATCAAACGTCGCAACGTAACTGGGTGACTATAAAGATGCTCTACATGTATCTCCGAAGGTGTCTGTTGAGTTGGCATGGATCAAGACTGGGATTTGTTACTCCGTGTGACGGAGAGGTATCTCAGGGCCCACTCGGTAATACAACATCACAATAAGCCTTGCAAGCAAAGTGACTAAAGAGTTAGCCACGGGATTTGTATTACGGAACGAGTAAAGAGACTTGCCGGTAACGAGATTGAACTAGGTATAGAGATACCGACGATCGAATCTCGGGCAAGTAACATACCGAAAAACAAAGGGAACAGCGTACGGGATTAACTGAATCCTTGACATAGAGGTTCAACCGATAAAGATCTTCGTAGAATATGTAGGAACCAATATGGGCATCCAGGTCCCGCTATTGGTTATTGACCGTAGAGGTGTCTCGGTCATGTCTACATAGTTCTCGAACCCGCAGGGTCTGCACACTTAAGGTTCGATGACGTTTCGGTAGTATAGAGTTATGTATGGTGGTGACCGAAGGTTGTTCGGAGTCCCGGATGAGATCCCAGACATCATGAGGAGCTCTGGAATGGTCCGGAGGTAAAGATTGATATATAGGAAGTCCCATTTTGATCACCGGAAAAGTTTCGGGCATTTCGGTAGTGTACCGGGAGTGCCGGGAGGGTACCGGGGGACCATCGGGAGGGGCCTTTCGCCCCAAAGGGTCTCATGGGCTGTGGGAGGAGTCAAACCAGCCCCTGGTGGGCTGGCCGAACCCCCCACTAAGGCCCATGCGGCTAGGGGTGGGAAAACCCAAAGGTGGAAAGAGTTTCCAAGTGGGGGAGAAGGAATCCTACTCCTAGTAGGATTGGAGTTGGACTCCTCCACCTCCCCACTTCGGCCGCACCAAAGGGGCAGCCCTAGGGGCGCCGGCCTCCCTCCCCTTCCTCCTATATATACTAGAGGGATAGAGGGCAAAAGCACTTCAACCCAAAAAGGCCATAGTGCAGCCCTCTCTCCCGATAGATTGATTCCTCTAGTTTTCAGCAGTGCTTAGGCGAAGCCCTGCTGGAATAGTTTCACCACCACCGCCGCCGCGCCGTCGTGCTGCCGGAGAACTCATCTACCTCTCCGCTCCCTCTTGCTAGATCAAGAAGGCGGAGATCGTCATCGAGTTGTACGTGTGCTGAACGCGGAGGTGCCGTCCGTTCGGCACTAGATTGGAAGGACCGTGATTGGATCGCGGGACGGATCGTGATTGGATTGCGAGACGGATCGTGATGTGATCGCGGGACGGCTTGCGATTTGGATCGCGAAGACGTTCGACTACATCAACCGCGTTTCTTAACGCTTCCGCTTAGCGATCTACAAGGGTATGTAGATTCACTCTCCCTCTCGTAGATGCTTATCACCATGGATAGATCTTGCGTGTGCGTAGGAAAATTTTTGTTTCCCATGCAACGTTCCCCAACAACTTATACCTATGACTTTCGTAAAACTTCGGTATTTAATTGTTTCCAACCTCAGGTCACACTATAAATTTTTCACAAAAATATTCAAAACTGACTTGACACATAGGTGAGCAATTTTGTGTATTTTGGACAATAAAAGTCATCATCACCTTTACTGAAAACCTAAGAGGGGACAAGCATGCACGTTCTCGAAGACAATGTATATATTAAAAACAAAATATGCCACTGCACAAAATGTACGACAATAATAGAACAACAAATGATGCTTTGCCTCGATGGGCATATATTTTCCAAATGCATCTCACTCTTATGAGCCTTAAGCTATACTATTAGCGTGTCTCAAAAAAAATACTAATACTATTAGCACATTTTCCGTGGATAATTTGGATTTGTCGCAACACTGCCATACTCCCATCATTTACGCATTCCAGCTTGGACTTATCCTTCGTTTTATAGCATGTCGGGCAAATAATATCACAATAAACTTGGTGAAAATACAATTATATAATCACTCCATATCCACTAGAGACAATACAATGTTTTTCTAGGGGGCAATACAATTTTACAATCTTTCCATATCCACTTTTTTTTTTGCGAAAAACTTCCAATCTATTCATCTTCAATCATGGCAGTACAACGAACACCAGAAATAATAAAAATTACATCCAGATCCGTAGACCACCTAGCGACGACTACAAGCACTGAAGCGAGCCGAAGGCGCGCCGCCATCATCGCCCCTCCACCGCCGGAGTCGGGCACAACTTGTTGTAGTAGACAGTCGGGAAGTCGTCGTGCTAAGGCCCCATAGGACCAGCGCACCAGAACAGCAACCGCCGCCGATGAAGAATAACGTAGATCGAAAGGATCCAACCCGAAAACACACGAACGTAGACGAACAACGACTAGATCCGAGCAAATCCACCAAAGATAGATACGCCGGAGACACACCTCCACACACCCACCAACGATGCTAGACGCACCACCGGAACGGGGGCTAGGCGGGGAGACCTTTATTCCATCTTCAGGGAGCCGCCGCCGTCTCGCCTTCCTGAGCAGGACACAAACCCTAACAAAACTCAAAGGAACAACTAAAAACGAAGCTCTCTCGCCGGCCCTTACCAGGATCCACCACGTCCCCATGGCCCTAGGGCCACCGGAGACGAGGCGGACCGGCGGCGGCGCCGGCGAGAGGCAAAAACCCTAGCTTTTTTTTGAAGGAGAGGAGCTCAAAGATGTTCTCATTGTTCAAAACATTTACGGAAATTTGAAGTTTAGGAATTTTGCTTGTGAGGCTGTTGTTTGAGAGGGGGCGTGAGCCGCGATGGAAGCAGCGCAGAGTCGTCCGTGGCCACGAGACCTCGTCCCCCTCGAAACACGCACGTACTGGTCCTACTACGTGCCTGGCGCTCACGACGGCCTGCCCGTCGCCGTCTGATCTGGGTGTCGTCATCCTGGAACGAGGGAAAGAAGCTTGCTTGGATGCTTTTGCTGGGTTCGGAACGTACGTAGGTTGAATTCTCCCTCTTAATTAAATAAAAGGAAAATAGCCTTTGTGGCTACTTTATCGTTGTTAATATATTTTGGGTCCTGATATTGCCCACACGTGTGGGCGTTAAGGGAGTCTTGCCACATGCCCCGTGTGGTGTGTAAGAGAAACAACCCACACACCTATGTGTGGGCAAAACAGCTAACGCCCACACGTCCGACCTCCTGCCTCGCGGCCCGCACGTCCGGCCTGCCACCTCACGGTCCCGCGTGCCCCTGCGTGACAGTTGTCATGGTTGCTGAACCGTGGCAACTGTTTGTTTAACTGCAGTTGCCATGTCTGGACAACTACAGTTGCTATGGTTGCTGAACCGTGGCAACTGTTTGTTTAACTGCAGTTGCCATGTCTGGACAACTACAGTTGCCATGGTTGCTCAACTGCAGTCGCCATGTCTGAACAACTGCATTGCCATGTAACACTAGAAAGACATGGCAACTGACAGGCGTGCGGGCGTGTGGGCGCGCGACGGCAGTTCCACCCAGTTGCCATGTAACAATGGAAAAGACATGTCAACTGACAGGCGTGTGGGCGCGCGACGGCAGTTCCACTCAGTTGCCATGTAACACTGGAAAGACATGGCAACTGACAGGCGTGCGGGCGTGTGGGCGCGACGCCAATTCCACCACACGTCGGGTTGGCAGCCGCGAGCTCTTCGTGCGTGAAACAGGCATGTGTACGAACGGATAAACGCCCACACACCAGCCCCTTCCTACGTGGCATCAAAAATCTGTCAAAAGTTGCCAAGATTCGTGCAAACACGCATGGACGACGATCCACGCGTGCGGGCGAGTTGCAAAACGCCCACACGTGTGGGCGTTATCTTTTCCCTGTATTTTGTGTGGGCGTTATCTTTTCCCTGTATTTTTTGTGTGGCTTGTCTCGCTCTTTCGAGTGAGTGACGACATGTTAGCGAGCAGGAGTCGGTAGAAAATACGCCCTGGTCGTAGTGCATGCCGTCTCACGCTCTCGACGCTGGTCACCACCGCGCGCGGCGCGGCGCGGCATGCCTGCCCCTGGAACCCGTCCGTGTCGTCGATCGAAACGTCCACGCCTCCGCGCCATGAAAATCGATCGGCGCACCGAGCAGCATACATATCCTGTGGACCGCAGCGGCGCCGTGACGACTCGGAGACCACCAGAATCGATCCTCCTACGTACAGAGGAGAGTAGATGTGTGGTCTTCGTGCATCGTTTTTGTTTTCAGGTTCTTCTGGATGTGTGGTCTGCCGCTCCGGAACACCTGCGTGCGTGCGCCATATGGGAGCAGCGGAGCCCGCTGCTGGGCGTGGCACAACCGTCGAACGCGTGGCGGAGGCAGCGGCCAGCAGGCACCGCACGTATACAATATTTTAGTGCTACAATAAAGAATGAAAATGCAGCACGTACACAACTTTTCTCAGAAGAAAGTATGTGCAACTTTCTCATAATCTCATTCCATTAACACTCGTCATATATAATACTCCCTCCGTTCCTAAATATAAGACATTTTTAAAGATTTCATTACGGGCTACATACAGATGTATATAGACATATTTTAGAGTGTAGATTCATTTATTTTACTTTGTATGTAGTCCATAGTAGAATCTTTAAAATGTCTTATATTTAGAAACGGATGGAGTAGTAATATCAGTAGACACTGATATGTTGCCCCTCGGTTAAATAACATAACCATGGAAACGATGGGATTTTGTTTTGTTGGATTCTAAAAATCATGTTTTTTTTATGTAATTTGAATTTATTTGGACTCGATTCATTTAGTTGAATTCCAGATGTGGCAATCTGTGCCACGCCTAGAGCTTAAATCCACGTGGCGTGTTCTACCAAAAAAAAACTTAGCTGTCTCTGTGACGCTCAGCTTGCAAAAATGGTTTTTTTTTCATTCTATACAGTTTTTTTTTTTTGCGAAAAACTTCCAATCTATTCATCTTCAATCATGGCAGTACAAAGAACAACAGAGGTAATAAAAATTACAACCATGTCCGTGGACCACTTAACGACGACTACAAGCACTGGAGCGAGCCGAAGGCGCGCCGCCGTCATCGCCCCTCCCTCACCGGAGCCGGGCAAACCTTGTTGTAGTAGACAGTCGGGAAGTCGTCGTGCTAAGGCCCCATAGGACCAGCGCACCAAAGTAGCAACCATCGCCGATGAAGAAAGTCGTAGATCAGAAGGATCAAACCTGTAAACACCCAAACAAAAACGAACGAAGACCGGATCCAAACAGATCCACCGAAGACCAGCACCGACCGAATCCCACGAGATCCGACGGAGACAAACCTCCACACGCCCTCCGACGATGCTAGACACACCATCGGGACGGGGATAGAACGTGGGAGACATTATTCCTACTAAGGGATATCGCCGCCACCACACAGCCCCAACCAAGACGCTGAATCTAACAAGAACGAGAACGGGGTCCCTCCCGCCGGCGGGGGGCCGAGATCCTCCGCACCTCCATGGCCTAGAGGCCATCGGAGATGGGGCGGACCGGCGGTGGCGCCGACGGGAGGAGAAGAGCTTTTCTTGTGGAAAATATTGCGTGGTCCAGTCGAACCCATGCTCCACGCCGTAAATTTGCAGGTAGCATATGCCGGGAATATGTGGAAATACGGGAGTCAACTTTGGATGGCTTACTTCGGCATCATGTCCGTGGACCACGTCTGGACATATACGGTGTCCATTTGCAGGTCAGTGTTGTAGACGCCCTTGGCCAAACACTTGTATTTCTATAAATTCATTTCAATTATTAATTGTAGTCTCGACGTCGCAAGTTTGTCGATGTCTTTCAATGAACTTGGATTTACACCATTTTATCATATTACCGGCGACAACGACTTCTCAAGTTTCATCTGCCTTGCAGTTTAATGAGGTATGATCCTTGTAAATCCTCTATCATTGCAGGTCCGAAATTGTGTCTAGTTCTAAAGTGCAAATGAGTCCCAGTCCAATGCTCGCTTTGGTCATTCTATGCCCATGATTTCGCATGTGTGGTCGGAACCCTTCATCCACCACAAAAAGATCTTCATGTTTGTCATACCTTGCGTGCCAAGCCATCATAGTGCCTTACATATAATTATTGTATAGAGCCATATATCCTAGATCTTCGTATTGTCATACCATGTGGGCCAAACCATCCGAGGGCCTTATATATAATCAGGGGGCATTTGGTTCATTGGCTATCCCTCGATGGGATAAGGATTGCCAGTTTATGATGGATGCCACTCGTTTGGAAGAGAGGATGAAGTGGCTAAGGACAACCACTTTGGGGGAATATTCGGCACAAAAGTTGGCTACCAATGGTCGTGAAGTTTTGGCGGACGAGGGCAGCCATTCGCGCTTGCTACCCTCTCACTCCCATGCCGAAACGGTTTCCTCTCGTTCGCTCAAGAAAAGGGGCGACGGTGGCTGTGACTCTGAATTGAATGACAGCGTGCTTAAGGTGCAAGCCTTCTCTCTCTTTATCCCCCCTCTCTCTCCATTCCGGCTCCTGGTCTTGTCGCGGTTGGTGAGCTCCGGTTGCTCACATGGGAGTGGGCGTCGAGGGAGCAGTGGCGGGTTGGATGGGAAGGGGGCAGCGGATGGAGAGAGCGGCGTTGTTGGCGGGCTTTGCGCCCGCCAATTGTGGGGATTGGTGTTGCCGATGGTGAGGATTCCTCAACTTGCAAGCATTTGGTCTTTCGGCCATGTGGGAATGGCAAGCCGATATTCCCCCTACCTGAGTTGGTTCTCGGGTTAGTCCAACAATCCCTCTCTGAGTTGGTTCTCTGTGAGCATATGAGTTGACCGTTTGTGGATAGTTTGTATATGAATGACAATATGCACTAGTAGAAAACAGGCCATTAGTCCCGGTTGGGAAGGGCCTTTAGTCCCGGTTCCCCAACCGGGACTAAAGTATAGAGACTAAAGGGTCCAAGCCTTTAGTCCCGGTTGGCTACGAACCGGGACTAAACCCTGGTCACGTGGTCGGCAGCGCGCGTCAGGGCATGGGGACCTTTGGTTCCGGTTGGTAACACCAACCGGGACTAAAGGTTTAGCGGTTAAGGCTTCATTGTTTACTTTTCCTTTCCATTTTGTGTTTTCCATTTAATTTTTTCCTCTAATTCAACATGATCACTTGCATCCATCCACTTTAATCAAATATATGTCATATAACTCATCATCATCTTACTCATCTAACAACTCATCATCATCTTAATCATACCAAGTTAAAATCTCATAAAACAAAAAAAAACATCATAATAATAATCATCCTAATCGATCATGCAAGTTAATATAAACCAGAAAAACTTCTCTCTCATAGGACCTAGTCCTCCCTCCTAGGTAAAATGACATAAAACAGAATAACACCTATGTCTCCATGATGAAGCAAAGAGATCCAATGGTCTCTAACTTGTGGCTTGCGATCCTTCTTTATTTGTCCCCATGCTTCAATTTGGAGCCGTCTTGGTGGTTTGCGCTCAGTCGAGTATGCAAAAGAGAACTCAGGCTGGAAGGGGCTTTTAATTGTCATATTACCTTCGGCTTGCATCAACGGAGGCACAACTTCATTTGGCAGTTTCTGTTGAAGAACATAATAGTAGCCTAGTTAGCAATGTAATCAATACCATTTACGCAACAGTAGTGTACTTAATTAGCAACTCTTACGAAGATATTTCGGCGAATGTCATCCGCCCTCAACCCATGCACTAGTGTCCTGTACAATGTATAATTTGGGCCAGTTCCCAAATTATACGAGAAGATCTCCCTACCAACTAGGACACCAATAACAAAGTTGATAATATCATCTTTCTCCTCCCAAGTTAGATGTGATCCATAAGTGTAGTGTGTCGTGTCAATTATGTTCTGTGTTTCACTCGAAGAAACGAAATAAGCTGTAAATTATAAATTAACAAATTTAGTATGGATGAACACCAACTATTTTTAAATATAGAATGCAAATTACTTGACAAATATGCATGGTTTATAAACTCACATGGAGGTAAAATAGGAAGCATATCGACATCCACCCAAATGTCGATGTTACCTTCAATATGATCTTCAGGACGAAGATCGAAGGTTATTTCCATATCCTCCTGAAATCCATATGCCTTGCAAAGAGCTTCCCAATTTGAGCACCCTAATTCTGTGTTATTAACTGTATTCATTACTTTGACCAGAAATGTGTGACCATGTTTAGTCCTCAGGTTGGCTCTCCTCGTCTTGAAACTCTCGTGCTCTTCGAAACCGAGCCTCTCCAAGAAATACCGTCTTGCATGACAGGGGATGAACTAGTCGAATTGTATAAAACAGAAATTACACGTTGAAGCAAAGAAACAGAAGTCATGCTTAATTACGAAAAAACTGTTGTCATCGTTGCGTACCGTAGAAATATCGAAGTCCTCGTAAAGCTTCATGGTGAAGAACCTGCCGTCTCGCAGCCCAGGCTGGTCGCAAAGACCCTTATCTTCGCCGCAGAGTTCACACGCTTGGATCCTATCGTCGTCATCAGACGACGACATTTCCTGTGTTCATGATTCAAAAATTACGACATGACCATTGCTAATGTAAGACATATTGAGCGCCTAAAATTTGCCGGAACGGAAATAAATCAACATTCCGGCAAAACATAGGCACAAGGAGGTGTTCCCTGCAATAACATACGCACATGACCAAATAGACCTAATTGCAATAACATACGCACATGACATATAAATTGATTATTACTTTCGGTCTGTCGAGGCTTTCCTTAAATAACTCTCATATCTCATGGTGTGTTGGTGCGCACTCTCTCACCGACGATCATCGGGGACTCCTCACCGATGATCGTCGGGGACTCTCCCTCACCGACGATCGTCGGGGACTCCTCGATATCGCGTCACCGACGACCGACGATACTACATTATTTCCAACTAAAACAACTAAAACATAAAAAAAAACTAAACAACTAAAACATAAAACAACTAAATTAACTAAAACATAAAAAAAATTAAACAACTAAAACATAAAACAACTAAATTAACTAAAACAATATGAACACTTAATTACCTAAAACAACTAAAACTAAAACATGAAAAGCATCATAATTTAACAAAATCATCTAACAATATCAATCTACTTATCCATCTACTACAATTTTCTTAACACATTGTTTAATGAAAAAATGTTGCATACCAACCACAAATTTTTTCATAACACTAAAAAGATGTTCTAACAATTAGAAAATATTTGCACGTCTTTAAACACAATATGTGTGTGTGTGTGTGTGTGTGTGTGTGTTTTGCGGCACCGGCGGGGCTCCTACGTCGGAGATGGACGGGGCGGCGGGGCTCCTACGCCGGAGATGGATGGGGCGGCGGCTCTCGGGCATCTCCGGTGGTGGCTAGGTGGGGGATGGGCTCGGGGAGGGGCGGCAATGGCGAACGGGGAGGGGGGCTTCAGGAGGAGAGGGAGGAGAGTGGCTCACAGCGGGCTCGGCGGCGAGGTCGAGGCGACAGCGGGCTCGACGGCGAGGTCGAGGCGACGGCGAGGTCAAGGAAGAAGAGGGGCCGGAGCGAGCGGGTCGGGGACGGCGATCTCCGGCGGGAGGTTGAAGACGGGCAGCCTGGCAGCCCGACGGCGAGGTCGAGGGAGAAGAGGCACGCGGGGAGCTCTGGCAGCCTGGCGGCGTCGGGGCAGGGGCGTCAGCATCGGGGGGCACAATGGGAGAGGTTGGGGCAGAAACGGCAAAGTTCTGCATATATAGAGGGACTCTTTAGTCCCGGTTGGTATCTCCAACCGGAAATAAAGACCCTTTAGTCCCGGTTGGTATCACCAACCGGGACTAAAGGCCCATCTTTTCGGCGGCCCAAATTCCGCGCGCGAAGGGACCTTTAGTCCCGGTTGGTAGGACCAACCGGGACTAAAGGTGTATTTTCCCTTTTTTGTTTTGTTTTGTTTTTCTAATTTCTGTTTTTAGATTTGGAATAACTATTAGAATATTTATAGTTTTTTAATGAATCTTTTTGCTTTAGGTCAAAACAATTACAAAATTTCTGTTAGTGCCAGTAGTTTTCAAATTTAAATAGTTTAAATTTGAATTCATTTGAAATTTGTGTGAAACAGTAATTTGTGAATAACTTTAGTTTAAAAATAGATTTTTGAGTGATTGTTTTTTCCTGTTGTTTAATATTAGTATGTTTTATCATTATGTTAAAGTTGGGAATTTTTAGGATAATTTAAATAGGTGTTTTAATCAAAACCAGATTCTGTTTAACTCTTTTTGTTTTATACCTTCATTTGTTTTAATCAAAATCACCCAAATGAACTCCAGGCTTTTTGTGCATTCAATATGCACCATTCTAAGCCACATCTTCAAATTTCAACCCTATCTAACTTCATTTGCTATTTTTCATTCATTTAATGACTTTTTTGAGCTAAATGACCCTGAAATTAAAAAGCACCACAAATGAACTCTGAAAAGGTTGAAACTTGGCATGGTATCATCATTTCACCCACATAGCATGTGCTAAAAAGTTGAGAGGGTTACGGCAAAAACTAGATGCACTTCGTGTACAAACTAGACCATCTCCTTCGAAGTATGAAGGTTTCAGACGAAAACTCATATGTTACAAAGGCATTTCATTTTTTTTAACTTGTTTCAACTCCAGACTTTTTGTGCATTCAATATGCACCATTCTAAGCCACATATTCAAATTTCAACCCTTTCTAACTTCATTTGACATTTTTCATGCATTTAATGATTTTTTTGAGCTAAACGACCCTGAAATTAAAAAGCACCACAAATGAACTTTGAAAAGGTTGAAACTTGGCATGGTATCATCATTTCACCCACATAGCATGTGCTAAAAAGTTGAGAGGGTTACGGCAAAAACTGGATGCACTTCGTGTACAAACTAGACCATCTCTCCTTCGAAGTATGAGGGTTTCGAACGAAAACTCATATGTTACAAAGGCATTTCAATTTTTTTAAACTTGTTTCAACTCCAGACTTTTTGTGCATTCAATATGCACCATTCTAAGCCACATCTTCAAATTTCAACCCTATCTAACTTCATTTGCTATTTTTCATGCATTTAATGATTTTTTTAGCTAAACGACCCTGAAATTAAAAAGCACCACAAATGAACTCTGAAAAGGTTGAAACTTGGCATGGTATCATCATTTCACCCACATAGCATGTGCTAAAAAGTTGAGAAGGTTACAACAAAAACTGGATGCACTTCGTGTACAAACTGAAGCATCTCCTTCGAAGTATGAGGGTTTCGGACGAAAACTCATCTGTTACAAATGCATTTTTTTAACTTATTTCAAGTACAGACTTTTTGTGCATTCAATATGCACCATTTAAAGCCACATCCTCAAATTTCAACCCTTTCTAACTTCATTTGCTATTTTTCATGCATTTAATGATTTTTTTTGCGCCGAATGACCCTGAAATTGTAAGCAGTACAAATGAAAAATGATAAGAACAATTAACTATCTACATAAGTTTTTTTTTTACAAATTAAAAAGGATAAGAACAAGAGGCTCACCTACACCTACACATGCAGTAAACCACACCTACTCATGCAAACTAATAAGAGGATTCGAGCTCAAATTGCATGCATATATATCAAATGTTATTAACTTGTAATTAAGGTGGTGTTCCCTGCAATAAAATTGACACATGTCCAAATAGACCTAATTCTGGCTTGACTTTCGGTCTGTCAAGGTTTTTCTTAGAAAAACTCTCATGTCTCATGGTGTGTATGGTGCGCACTCTCTCACACTTATATGGTGGTGTATGTTGGTGGACACTACCTCACACTAATATTTCGACCATCGGTGCTGGTCGTTTCCCCTTCTTCTCTCGCGCAATATACCAATGTATATATCGCGAGAAAGAAGAAGAGAGAAACGACCCACGCGACAACAGTCGGGATTCCTCCATCAAGAAGAGACATGAAAGTCAGACAAGGAGCTCCGACAGACCGAAAGTACGTAAAATTTTTTTACAAAAAATTTCTAGTCCTATTTTTTATTAAAAAATTATAATGCATGATGTATTTATAATGAAACTTCTTATCTTAAAACTTCTGAAATTTCTATCTCAATTTATAATGAAACTTCTGAAATTCTATCTCAATTTATAATAAAACTTCTTCAAACTTCTTATCTTAAACGAAGTGCGTCGGAAGTCCCTCGGTCACCGTACATCCTGCATTATATAATTAAGTATATCAAAAACAATTACAGAACATCATGAATAGAGAAATGACCGAATTAATAGTGATCAAAATGTTATTACTGCAAAAATAAATACATAGAGTTCATACATAGTTCTCGTAAAACAACATATAGTTATCTTATATATATCTGCCGAACAGTTAGACTGATATTTTTGTCTAGACGGAGAACTTTGTTTAGACCGAGAACTTTTGTCTAGACTGAGAACTTTGTCCAGACTGGGGATTTCGTCCAGACTGAGAACTTTGTTTAGACCGAGAACTTTGTCCAGACTGAGGATTTCGTCCAGACATAATACGTCGCCTACACATGAAAACTAAGAAGAGGATTTGAGCTCAAACTGAGGACGGGGACGGGAAGACACTAAACCACACCTACACATGCAAACTAAGAAGAGGATTTGAGCTCAAACTGAGGACGAGGATAGGAAGGCACTAAACCACACCTACACATGCAAACTAAGAAGAGGATTTGAGCTCAAACTGAGGACGGGGACATGAAGGCACTAAGTAAACCACACACCTACACATGCAAACTAAGAAGAGGATTTGAGCTCAAATTGCATGCATATAAATCAAATGAACTCCCACATAATTACTCCCAAACAGTAATGAGAGATGAAAGGATGAAGTTGCTAACCTTTTAGAACGATGGGGTGCCTCCAATCTTCACAAATATTGGCAAAAATGGATGGGTGCCTCCAATCTTCACAAATCTTGGCAAATCCTCATGAGCTCAGGGGAAGGAAGAAAACAAAGAGGATAGAAAGGAGAGCTTGGGCTCGGGCTGGAAGAAGCATCTATATATAGGAATTTCTATAGTCCCGGTTGGTGGTACCAACCGGGACTAAAGGGTCTCGCATGGGCCCCAGCCCACCGCAATCCTGCCACCACCCTTTTAGTCCCGGTTGGTAACACCAACCGGGACTAGAGGTTCCTCACGAACCGGGACTAAAGCATAGGCTCATGAACCGGAACTAGTGGGTGCATTAGTCCCGGTGCAAAACCCGACCGGGACTAATGCTAGCTCCGGTCCAAAGGCCTGTTTTCTACTAGTGATGTTTGATATGTAAGGATCTTCATTCATTTATTTGTTATTAACTAAATGGAAACATGTCATAAGGTTTACTTCCTATAGAGACTATATATGTATTTCTCTGCAAGCTTTTTGTTGTTTTTTCACAAAATTCATCTCTAGCTCAACTATTAACATTGCTTTATTTGCATGTGCACACGGGGTGATCTCACGACCTAAGCAAAGAGGTCAATGCAACAATTATCTACCCTTTTTCACCTTAACCAAACACAAAAATGGGTGTCCTGGCCACGTTCCATCCTTCCAACCAAACAAGAAAACGTGGATATCCAACATAGGTGACCACACACATCCAAACAACCAACATTAGCTGTCCCTAACCACATGGTTAGGGATATCATCAATGAAACCCAGCCTCGCCCACAAACTAGATGCCACCTTATTGGATAAGGTCGTCAGTCCTAGTAAACATGTTATTACTAGTGTCAACGTATTCGAAGTTGCGGAGGCCAGAGCTCACTTCAGTTATCCCTTTGAGGTCCAGGTGTCCAGTGGCGGAGTTAGCAAATTATCGAAGCCTGTGCACGTCACAAACAAATTATAGTCGCTTAGTATAGTTTTATATATCATATATATGTAAAAACGAAGGTTAGATATAATACCAAATGACTCACCAGATACTCCACACAATGAATCTTTGGAAGTACAAAAGATAAAATACCAACCCCAAATGTTTTGTTGCACACCATATTCACACATCACAAAGAATCTACATGTTACAATATTTTTCTATGAATTCTATAATTTGCATTGAAATATAAACATATCGGGGATCCATCATCATCAACGACCCACCGTCGATTGGCAAGAATCGGAGTACAATTCTCACTAGAGGAGTCCTGACCTTGGCTATCATGCTTGCGGTTTTGCGCTACCGGTTGTCCACTTCGGTCGTCGGAATCATCGCATGACTCGTGGCCCGGCCGCACTACGAGGTGCATGTTATAGTACTGTTCACCAGTGACGTGTCCATGGCATGTCACTCGATCTCAATCCCTCCGCGAGATATCTCTTCCGCTTGTCGTCGGTAGTCCAGCCTCGGAGCTAGCTAGGGCACGACAGTTGCACAACGAATACAACAGTAAGAAAGCCAACACCCAGTGATCCTTTCACGAGTTGTGCAGGCATGTTGTGGCCCACAAGGGGATATACTGTTTTTAGGACAATGGAAGTAAGTAAGTAAATGGCCCGCATGTCGCCACGAGTTTGGTCCAACAAGCCAAGAAACGGCCTAACTATCCAAGTTAATGATTCTCTCATTTTTCTTTCACAAAGCATCTGTTTCCAACTATTGTCGATTATTTTGAAGGCACCGCGAGAGGTCGCGAGAGTTCATTTGTGTGACCGCATTGAGCCCGGGCATGTGCCCTGGGATTGTGTGAGTTGGGACTATAGTGAGCAATTTTTCGACGATATCCAACAATAGATTACCCTACCAACTAGTTGTTGGTAGCGATTTTGACTAATCGTCGGCTATTTATCGGATATAACATAACATTGAAGAGCCGCTGGAGTTGCTCCGGGATGATGGTTCATTACTTTGCCAAAGTGTAAGTGCTTCTGAAGCGAGGAGTATGCATGCACACTTTGATCCTCCTCGAACCTTGGATCTTCATCCTGGCGCCGGATTAGGCGAGTTATCTGTTCCTTTAGGCGGTCGGTATGGTGATGACAATGACTGTTGTTTGTGGGGATTTTGTCCTTCGGCCCATTCAACGATGTACGAGCATTCCTCCGACGATGGTATGGACCTCGCAAGGTGGTGTGTAGGAGGTGGTTGCATGTGGGATGGCAGCGGTGGTGTCTCTGACGACAATGACATCGATGTATCGTCGTTCTTCGTGGATCACTCATCAATCTCGTCAACGACTTCTTCTCCAGGGTGGCCCTTCTAGCCAAGCAAGATGACTTCTTGTTCGTGTGGATGACCGGCTCGGAAGACAAAGCACAAGAGCGCCGGCAGCGGCACGCCACCAGCATGTCCTCGATGCCGAGGTTGTGAGGTTTTTATTTTAAATATATATATCTATCGTCGCAATAAATAAAGAGAAGAAACCATGTTTTTTTTTTGTTGAGCAAGAGGAAGTCCTGAGCTGTTCAAAGGAAAATGTCGATGGCGGCTTCGAAAACAATTGAGCTGAAAATTCCCGCCACCAAGAAAGTCCAGTTGACAGAAACGCGCGCGTGGGCGGCGAAAGCCGCGAAACCCGTCTGCACCCCGCCCACCTTTCCACCACGTCAGCGATCCGCTCCGAGATGCATCTGGGACGTCCATCGCACACAGCGGCGAACGGCCAAGATCAAACCCAAGCACTTGACGCCTACCGATCCGTGGCACGCACCACTCCACCAATCAGAGCCCACCTTCTCCCTCCTATAAACCAGCCGCGCCCTCGACCTCTGTTCCTCACCAGTCCTCCCACCTCCCAGCGAAACAACTCCACACCTCTCCCCGGCGAAGAACAGCAGCATCCATGGCACCCAAGGCGGAGAAGAAGCCGGTGGCGGAGAAGGCCGAGAAGACCACGGCGGCGAAGAAGACCAAGGCCGAGAAGCGGCCGCCGGCGTCCAAGGAGGGCGGCGAGAAGAAGGGCAAGAAGAAGTCCAAGAAGAGCGTGGAGACGTACAAGATCTACATCTTCAAGGTGCTGAAGCAGGTGCACCCCGACATCGGCATCTCCTCCAAGGCCATGTCCATCATGAACTCCTTCATCAACGACATCTTTGAGAAGCTCGCCGGCGAGTCGGCCAAGCTCGCGAGGTACAACAAGAAGCCCACCATCACGTCCCGGGAGATCCAGACCTCCGTCCGCCTCGTCCTCCCCGGCGAGCTCGCCAAGCACGCCGTCTCCGAGGGCACCAAGGCCGTCACCAAGTTCACCTCCGCTTAGATAGGCTGCTACCATGTCTCCTCTGAACGTGTTGATTTGTCCTGGGTGTTGATGAATCCATTGTACGCTGTAGTTAGATGTTCAGAGTGCACCATCTTGTAATTTGTTGCGAAACAATGTTTCTGGATCTGGAGGAAATAGTTATGGTGTCGCTTTGATCTGTTTAATGCCTGTCTTATCATGCTCAATCCTTGCCATGGTAGCTGCAGACCTGAACTTGGCAAATTTCTGCAGAGTGATGGCGCTGGGGTTGAGACGGCTGGGGCTCGATGAAAGAGCGCCACGTTGTAGAAGGTTGTGTCCTGCTTGTGATTGTATCTGTTGAGAACAAAGTGATTCCTTAGCAAAAAAGCCATGCTACTGCCTACTGTGGTGAAATTACTGTGCCATAGTTCATGTTCAGGCAGTCCACAACGAAGAGTTCAGCTGTCCACACGAATTAGGAGGGGGAAAAAGG
The DNA here is from genome assembly GCA_039707655.1 of Elymus sibiricus. Lineage (NCBI taxonomy): Eukaryota > Viridiplantae > Streptophyta > Magnoliopsida > Poales > Poaceae > Elymus > Elymus sibiricus. The sequence goes on from CM077675.1 coordinate 466,963,967, forward strand.
TCGTCGCTTCAATCGGGCACAAGTGTCTCATTTTACTGTTGTTGCAGCACAAGTGTCCGCACATCTGCTGTTTAGTCAAGGCTCTTCATCATCGCAAGCGACCGCAGTACAGGGCAGCAATTTTGCACTGCAATATAGCTCAGGACACGCGGTTTCCAGCACTTATCTAGCGCGATATTGCTGCTCAGGACTTGAGACGTTCTGTTGCCGAACAATTCTAGCCATCTGTACAAGGTACAGCTCGCTTCCAAGCTGCAGCAACCATCGCTGCATACATGACGGTGGCTAAGCAACACAACGACTACGCTGCTTCAGAGAAGCAATGCATTTTACAGTCAGAATCCACGAGCACTGTCACCTTTCGCGAATGCCCTCGCTCTGTTGGATTTCTCTTTGTCCCATTGCAATTCTATTTGCAGTCAGGTAGAAAATGATCCGAGTGATAAGGAAACCTAGGAATACCTACATCATAAACAAGAAAAAAAAAGAAACACACAACCGCTATAAGGAAAGCTAGGAAAAACTAAAATAAAACCATTGTTTCCAAAATATTTGGTATTGATATTATTTTTTGGTACTCCCTTCGATCCGTATTAATACCAAAATCGTGTTTTGTGGTACTAAATTTGTCATTTGTGGTACCAAAATCGTGTTTTGTGGTACCGAAATATATAATTTCATTTCTTTTGAAATGGAGCTAATATTATATACTGAAACTGATATTACTTATCGAACATGAATTTTGTTAATGAATGTTGATATTGTGATGGATTTTATATTGATATGGATATCTTATTTGTTACTGATCCACTTGATTAGGAAACATGTGAATTTTTTAACGAAATGGATATGATTTGTCTACTGAAATGAATCATTTCTGTTTATAATATACTGATTTGTGGTACTGATATCGCCTAATTCGTGTTTCGTGGTACTAAAGTATTTGAGTTGTTGTATTGAAATTGTGATATTGCTATCGAGAAAATATTTGCTCTTATAATTTGTGATGTTGAAAATTGTGCTCTGTTGTATTGAAATGGATTGTTTGAAACTAAAACACACATGGTTATTTTTTGCATATGGTATTAGAAATAAAAAAATGTTAGTATTGAAATTGAATTTTGGCATAAGTGGATTGTTCTGATAAGGGAAAAGGGTCCCCTGGGCCTGCTGGAATGGGACCGAAGGATCAAGGCCCTAGGAGATAGCACCAAGGGATGGTGCTTGGGGCTCCCTTGAGCACAATATCTCATCCATCTTGGGTAGGGCAATCACGCATTGCCCTCGAGCACGCTCGAGCCTCCGCGCACTACGACATCAATAGTGGCTACATGATCGAGAGTATATCGACTAGGGGGGGGGGGGGTGAATGGGAGCTTTAAAATTTCTTTCAAAACTTGAAATCTATCAGTATAGCATGATGGAGAATAAAACTTAGCAGGACCAGATTTACAATAGAAAACAACCGAGGGAAGAAATCACTATGGTTCAGACAGATTATATGAACGATTATATCCAAGAGATGATAGACATTTACTTGAGGAAGCAATCCCAAAGGGGAAACGATCAATAAGGGCCAGAAGCCCAACCAATGTCCAACCGACACGTTTCCAACGACCGGATTTCAAACGCACCCGACAACTTTACTTGAGGAAGAAGTAAAGTTGACTCCTCTGGTGGAGCATTTCTCTCGCAACCCAGAAGAACATCATCTCTGGTTGGCAAGTAAATGTCTCGGTGCACGGAGAGATTTCAGTCGACTCACATAGGATATATATTAGTTAAGCATCACAACAGACAAAAGTCTCGAAATACTTGAACCCGTCTTAATAGTACGGCCATGTGACTCAAATATGAATAAAGCGAAACTACGAAGAAGTATAACGTCTTATGTTCGTCTTCATTTCTCTCCGCTACAGTCATATCTGTCGCACAACTCTCTATAGGAATTGCTTCACCTAAACAACATTTTTAGGGGTTGACTACGACACGCATTCTTCTTGGTAGCAAACTCCTCAAAGCATAGAGATTTTATCTGCAACGAAGATAACTCTCTTGCAAGTTCATAGCAAACTTCTCTGAAGATTATAACAATCTTCTCGATACTCCAGGGACTATTTCTCTCTGTGTGCACTAGCAAATATATCAGTCCTTCACTGTTTCTGACAACAATCTCCAAAACACAAGGAGCACTGGACTGCACCAACAATCTCCCCACTTTTGGACGATTGTTGACAAAACAAATAATCATAAAATAGTAGATAGATACGTAACCAGTGACGTACAAAAAGTAAATTATGAAAATAATCTTGAAGATAAAATACCCCCCCCCCTCTAAATGTATGCAGTTCCTAAAATATTAGTTGATTTCATAACCTGTAAATTTAGAACAAGTCACCTGAGAGATATTTTATCGCTTTGAGGATAGTGGACAACATTGAGAGAATAATGTTAGACAAATAATTCAATGTGTCCATATAGAACTATGATAAAAATTTCCTCCTACAAAACAAAGTTTTAAGAGATACTATGGCAGGGGGTTATGTGTTGGAAATATGCCCTAGAGGCAATAATAAATCGGTTATTATCATATTTCCTTGTTCATGATAATCGTTTATTATCCATGCTATAATTGTATTGATCGGAAACTCAGATACATGTGTGGATACATAGACAACACTATGTCCCTAGTGAGTCTCTACTAGACTAGCTCGTTGATCAAAGATGGTCAAGGTTTCCTGACCATAGACATGAGTTGTCATTTGATAACGGGATCACATCATTAGGAGAATGATGTGATGGACAAGAACCAACCGTAAGCATAGCATTTGATCGTGTTAGTTTATTGCTACTTCTTTATCCATGTCAAGTATCTGTTCCTACGACCATGAGATCATGCAACTCCCTGACACCGGAGGAATGCCTTGTGTGTATCAAACGTCACAATGTAACTGAGTGACTATAAAGGTACTCTACATGTATCTCCGAGGGTGTCTGTTGGGTTGGTGTGGATCGAGACTGGGATTTGTCACTCTGTATGACGGAGAGGTATCTCTGGGCCCACTCAGTAATACAAAATCACAAGAAGCTTGCAAGCAATGTGACTAAGGAGTTAGTCACGGGATCTTGTATTACAGAACGAGTAAAGAGACTTGCCGTTAACAAGATTGAACTAGGTATACCGATGATCGAATCTCAGGCAAGTAACATACCACTGGACAAAGGGAACTGCATACGGGATTGATTGAATCCTTGGCATCGTAGTTCGACCGATAAAGATCTTCGTGGAATATGTAGGAACCAATATGGGAATCTAGGTCCCGCTATTGGTTATTGACCGGAGAGGTGTCTCGGTCATGTCTACATGATTCTCGAACCCGTAGGGTCCGCACGCTTAACGTTCGGTGACGCTAGAGTAGTATTGGGATATGTACGTTGGTGACCGAATGTTGTTTGGAGTCCCAGATGAGATCCCGGACGTCAAGAGGAGCTCCGGAATGGTGCGTAGGTAAAGATTTATATATGAGAAGTCATATTTTGGATACCGGAAAAGTTTCGGGTTTTTCCGCTATTGTACCGGGAAGCTTCTGGAAGGTTCCGGAGGATTCCAGAGGGGTCCGGAAGTCGATGGAAGGTTCCACCATGCCCCTTAGGCAAGCATGGGCTGTAGGGGGGCTCCCTAGCCTTATTGGGACAGATCCCCAAGGGCCCATGCGGCTAAGGGGGTGGAAACCTTGAGGGGCAAGGCACCTAGGAGGTGCCTTGGGGAGGGAGGACTCCTCCCTCTTGGCCGCCGCCCCCTCCCTGGGTGGAGGGGTTAGGGCTGCGCCCCCTCCTCCCCCTTGCCTCCTATAAATAATGGAGGGGAGGGGAGGGCTTAACACAACAAGTCCTCTCCCTTGAGGCAGCCCTCTCCCTCCCGTTTCTCCAGTTATTCCTCGTTCGTAGTTCCGAAGGCGCTTGACGAAGCCCTGCTGTGATTGCTCCACCACCATCTCCACCACGTCGTCGTGCTGGTTGAGATCCCATCTACTTATCCTCCCTCTCTTGCTAGATCAAGAAGGAGGAGACGTCATCGAGCCGCACGTGTGCTGAACGCGGAGGTGCCATCCGTTCGGCGCTAGATCAGGACGGATCGCGCTTGGATCGTGAAGACGCACGACTACATCAACCGCGTTATATACGCTTCCGCTTAGTGATCTACAAGGGTATGTAGATGCACTCCCCCTCTCGTAGCTATACATCTCCATGGATAGATCTTGCCTGTGCGTAGGAATTTTTTTGTTTCCCATGCAATGTTCCCCAACATTATTAACATTACATCCAACAGAGCTCAAAGACATCCGATAAACCATAGTTTTACAACATGATAACTAACGGACAGATACAACAAGTGTTTGAAAACTCGAGAAAGAACCAATCAAAGACCAACCTTGGTAAATGATTCCCGCGCATCTACTCTGGATGTCATATCCCCCTCTTTGTCAACAAGTGGCAAAAAGGGGCGAGAAAGAACACAAGGGAAATCTACACGCCCGAAGAAGTAGACGAACTAGAACTGCTCAGTGAAGAATCAACATCTGGTTGCAAGTTGATGTTGCTCATGAAGGTGACTTGTCAACAGCAACTTCATCATCTTCAACACGTTTTTCGGTAGTGTTGGGAACTAGAATACGTTCATGGTCATCTTCCTAGGCATTCTCTTCTGCATTATCCTATTCTCTCCTATGATTCATCTAGAATGTCATTTTCTTCGACAAATGGTAGATCAATTGATGTGGACTTGGATACAAGTGGAGGAGTGTGCCTGCGCTTGCGAGCAGTTTCAAAGGCATCAATGTAATCATATTTTTTGTGAATATCATAAGCCCTGAGTTTCTCTTTGGTACAAAACTTTCTAAGAAGTGGCCATGAGTGGCGCTTTTCTTCTTTTGCAACAAGCAGGATTTGGCGATCGCTGTTTGCGACATGATTTAGTTCAGTAGACAGAAGCTCCTTTTCCTTTCGGTCCAGACACACATGTTTGTCAAGAGTTGGCTGTGTGTGAACACAAATTTCATACAACATAGATTTTCCTTCCTAGGAATTCTCACTATATTTTCTTTTCGGGATCAACAACAAATTTGCCTATGTACTGTCCTTCATCACACGAAGAGTATCACACACAGGCAGTGTGAAATATTTTGGACCATCACGACAGATATACCTCTTGCCTTGAGCCATATTTATCAACATATGAATACATGGCGCATAGACTTTTGAGCAAAGAGGATATTCAGCTGCTCCAACCACATTACGAAGGAATAATTATTCAACATCAAAAGTTTCTACACATGAAACGGCATGCATTATGTTCCCGAGAACTCCTTCAATCTGTCGAGGGAAGGCTGTGGGCACGAGAGTTTTGCACAATATATGGACATCTGTTGCATTGTCACATGTCCAATCTTTCGGATCTGAGTTGTTTGAGACATTGTGTCCAACCTTTGTTCACCAAACACACGACATAAATGCATTCCAATTTATCTCCCTTCATCCTCAAACCGAGGGAAATTCAGTTTCTCCATCATTTCTTTGGCAGAGCAAATAATTCTTTTAGTTTCAAATATCCATTCAAATACCCAAGTCTTGTCGTCATTTATGTCACCCGAAACATATAGAGTGGCAAAAAATTACAGAATTATTAAAGGGTCTAGGCCTAATATTTCCAACAACCCCCTCCAGATCCTAGAGGCACATAGAGTTTGCCTATGGTTCCATAACATTATTTATATACCGGTGTTTCCTTGGAGACTGTCAAGTTGAACTTCAAGTTAGAACCCCACACACTCATTCACAACTTGAAAAGTGGACTACGCCTTGAACTACAATTTTTGTGCAAACAAGTTTCACGTAAGAGCCTTGACCGATACTAGACTGCTGAAAAAGTTTCCCGCGGGTAGGAGCATATACGTAATACTCTCACAAACTGCAACGGTTAACATTCTAACTCATATAGGTGTGTTCCTTCTAGATGCTTTGTAGGATGCTACTTCTTGAGCTTGCGTTGGTTTTCCCTTGAAGAGGAAAGGGTGATACAGCAAAGTAGATAAGTATTTCCCTCAGTTGTTGAGAACCAAGGTATCAATCCAGTAGGAGGTACAAGCAAGGCCCCAATCTTTGCACCTACACAAACAATCAAACACTTGCACCCAACGCTATAAAGGGGTTGTCAATCCCTTCACGGTTACTTGCAAGGATGAGATCTGATAGAGATAGATATAAAAGATTGCTAAAACGAAAAGTAAAACAAAAGTAAAAAGATTGCAGCAAAGTATTTTTGGTATTTTTGGTTTATAGATATGAAAATATAATATGCAAAATAGACCCGGGGGCCATAGGTTTCACTAGAGGCTTCTCTCATGAAGGAAAATAATACGATGGGTGAACAGATTACTGTCGAGCAATTGATAGAAAAGCGCATAGTTATGACGATATCCAAGGCAATGATTATGCATATAGGAATCACGTCCGTGTCAAATAGACCGAAACGATTTTGCATCTACTACTATTACTCCACACATCGACCGACTCCTGCCTGCATCTAGAGTATTAAGTTCATGAAGAACAAAGTAACGCATTAGGTAAGATGACATGATGTAGAGGGATAAACTCAAGCAATATGATGAAAACCCCATCTTTTTATCCTCGATGGCAACAATACAAATACGTGCCTCGCTACCCCTACTTTGTCACTGGGTGAGGACACCGCAAGATTGAACCCAAAACTAAGCACTCCTCCCATTGCAAGAATTACCAATCTAGTTGGCCAAACCAAACCAATAACTCGAAGAGACTTGCAAAGATATGAAATCATGCATATAAGAATTCAGAGAAGATTCAAATAATATTCATAGATAATCTGATCATAAACCCACAATTCATCGGATCTCGACAAACACACCGCAAAAGAGTATTACATCGGATAGATCTCCATGAAGATCATGAAGAACATGGTATTGAAGAACAAAGAGAGAGAAGAAGCCATCTAGCTACTAGCTATGGACCCGAAGGTCTGTGGTGAACTACTCACGCATCATCGGAGGGGCAATGGAGTTGATGTAGATGCCCTCCGTGATCGAATCCCCCTCCGGCAGATTACCGGAAAAGGCTCCAAGATGGGATCTCACGGGAACAGAGGCTTCCGGCGACGGAAAAGTATTTTCGTGGCTCTTTTTGGTATTGGGGGAATATTTGGGAATTTATAGGCCGAAGAATAGGGTTAGGAGGCCTGCTGGGGGGCCACAAGCCAGGGGGGCGCCCCCCCTAGGGCGCGCCCTGCAGGCTTGTGACCTCCCGGCAGGTCTCCTGCCTTCATCTCCAAGTCTGGTAGGTTTCTTCTGGTCCAAGAAAAATCATATCGAAGATTTTATTCCGTTTGGACTCCGTTTAATATTCCTTATCTGCAATACTCAAAAACAAGGAAAACACAGAAACTGGCACTAGGCTCTAGATTAATAGGTTAGTCCCAAAAATAATATAAAATAGCATATTAATGCATATAAAACATCCAAAACAGATAATATAATAGCATGGAACAATCAAAAATTATAGATACGTTGGAGACGTATCAAGCATCCCCAAGCTTAATTCCTGCTCGTCCTCGAGTAGGTAAATGATAAAAACAGAATTTTTGATGTGGAATGCTACCTAACATATTATCCATGTAATATTCTTTATTGTGGCATGAATATTCAGATCCGCAAGATTCAAAACAAAAGTTTAATATTGACATAAAAACAATAATACTTCAAGCATACTAACAAGGCAATTGTGTCCTTTCGAAATAACATGGCTTCAGAAAGCTATCCCTACAAAATCATATGGTCTGGCTATGCTCCATCTTCCCCACACAAAGTATTTAAATCATGCACAACCCCGATGACAAGTCAAGCAATTGTTTCACACCTTTTATGTTCTCAAACCTTTTCAACTCTTACGCAATACATGAGCGTGAGCCATGGATATAGCACTATAGGTGGAATAGAATATGGTGGAGGTTGTGAGGAAAAGGAGAAGATAGTCTCACATCAACTAGGCGTATCAACGGGCTATGGAGATGCCCATCAATAGATATCAATGTGAGTGAGTAGGGATTGCCATGCAACGGATGCACTAGAGCTATAAGTGTATGAAAGCTCAAAAAGAAACTAAGTGGTTGTGCATAATGATGGAAAATTCCACTAGTTATATGAAAGTGACAAAATAGGAGACTCTCTATCATGAAGATCATGGTGCTACTTTGAAGCACAAGTGTGGAAAAAGATAGTAGCATTGTCCCTTCTCTCTTTCTCTCATTTTTTTTGGTGGACATCTTTGGCCTCTTTTTTTTATTTGGGCTTCATTGGCCTCTTTTATTATTTGTAAAGTCCGGAGACTCATCCCAACTTGTGAGGAAATCATAGCTTCCATCATCCTTTTCTCTCACGGGACAATGCTCTAATAATGAAGATCATCACACTTTTATTTACTTACAACTCAAGAATTAAAACTCGATACCTAGAACAAAATATGACTCTATATGAATGCTTCCGGTGGTGTACCGGGATGTGCAACGATCTAGCCTAGCAAATGACATCAAAAAACGGACAAGCCATGAAAACATCATGCTAGCTATCTTACGATCATGCAAAGCAATATGAAAATGATGGTGCGTGTCATGAAAAACGGAACGGTGGGAGTTGCATGGCAATATATCTCGGAATGGCTATGGAAATGCCATAATAGGTAGGTATGGTGGCTGTTTTGAGGAAGGGTATATGGTGGGTTTAATGCACCGGGGAAAGTTGCGCGGTACTAGAGAGGCTAGCAAAGGTGAAAGGGTGAGAGTGCGTATAATCCATGGACTCAACATTAGTCATAAAGAACTCACATACTTATTGTAAAAGTCTATTAGTTATCGAAGCAAAGTATTAGACGCATGCTCCTAGGGGAGAGGTTGGTAGGAGTTAACCATCGCGCGCTCCCGACCCTCACACAAAGGATGACAATCATTAAACAAATCATGCTCCGACTTCGTTACATAACGGTTCACCATACGTGCATGCTACGGGAATCACAAACTTTAACACAAGTATTTCTACCAATCCACAATTACTCACTAGCATGACTCTCATATCACCATCTTTATATCTCAAAACTATATGCAAGGAATCAAACTTCTCATAGTATTCACTGCACTTTATATGAAAGTTTTTATTATATCCCTCTTGGATGCCCATTATATTAGGAATAAATTCATAACCTAAACCAATTACCATGCTGTTTAAAGACTCTCAAAATAATATAAGTGAGGTACGAGAGTTCAATTATTTCTATAAAATAAAACACCACCGCGCTCTAAAAAGATATAAGTGAAGAACTAGAACAACATTGCCTAGCTCAAAAGATATAAGTGAAGCACATAGAGTATTCTAATAAATTCACGATTAATGCGTGTCCCCCTCAAAATATGTGTACATCAAGGATGATTGTGGCAAACTAAAAAGCAAAGACTCATATCATACAAGACGCTCCAAGCAAAACACATATCATGTGGTGAATAAAAATATAGCCTCAAGTAAATTTACCGATGGATTGAAGACGAAAGAGGGGATGCCTTCTGGGGCATCTCCAAGCTTAGGCTCTTTGGTATCCTTGAATATAGCTTGGGGTGCCTTGGGCTTCCCCAAGCTTAGGCTCTTTCCACTCCTTATTCCATAGTCCATCAAATCTTTACCCAAAACTTGAAAACTTCACAACACAAAACTCAACAGAAAACTCGTGAGATCCGTTAGTATAAGAAAAATAAATCACCACTTTAGGTACTGTCGTGAACTCATTCTTTATTTATATTGGTGTAATATCTACTGTATTCCAACTTCTCCATGGTTCATACCCCCCGATACAACCCATAGATACATCAAAATAAGCAAACAACACAAAGAAAACAGAATCTGTCTAAAACAGAACAGTCTGTAGCAATCTATAGACTTCGAATACTTATTTAACTCCAAAAATTCTGAAAAATTAGGAAAATCAGGGAAATTTGTATATAAATATAGTGTAAAAATTTCAGACTCATTAGACTCTCTGGTGAATTTATAAAATTCCTGCACTGAGCGCAAAAGTTTCTGTTTTTCAGCAAAATCAAATCACAATCACCGTAGACCATCCCAAAGGTCTTACTTGGCTCAAACACTAATTAAAACAAGAAAACACAATTACTACAGAGGTAATAATGTGTAAAGCACTCAAAAACAGAAACAAAAACAAAAGCATAAAAATAAAATTGGGTTGCCTCCCAACAAGCGCTATTGTTTAACGCCCCTAGCTAGGCATAACGCAATAGATCTAGGTATTGTCATCTTTGGTTTGGAACCCCTCAATTGCACACTTATAAACCCTAGGAGATCCTTTGGTTTTATCAATAATCATACTCCTAGGCAAGAAATTAAGAAATTCACTTGTAGCAATTGGTTTCCGGACAATATCAATAAAGTTAGAGTGAACACTTATCATCTTAAGATCTTCATCTCCTTTACTAGAGGATTCACCCTTATTTTTAGGAACATAAATAAACTTGGCAGTCTTAGTAGGATGAAAATTTGGAGTGCTTTTAACAGAGGCAAAAGTGGAACCCAAGTTTGTAATAATATCTTCTAGCTTGCCAATCCTAATGGAATCCTGATCTATCTTTTCATTAACTATGGGTTCTTTCTCCTTTAATTTTTTTAAAGTAACTCCTACCTTAGATCCATATTGAGTAATTTGATTATGAATCTTTTTATACGAGTTTTCAATGAGCTCTACAGTAGCAATTTTATTTTCAATGACATCAAGCCTTCGCATCACATGTTCCAAAGTTAAGATTGTTTCATTAACCATGAGTGGGGGTGAACCTACCAAATTTATCATAGCACTGTAAGAATCAACGGTATGGCTTCCCAAGAAATTCCCCCCATAATGGTATCCAGAACATATCTATTCCAAGGAGAAACACCCACATAAAAATTGCGAAGGAGAACGGTAGTAGATTGCTTACGAGTAGATCTATTTTGAGCATTGCAAATTCTATACCAAGCATCTTTTAAGTTTTCTCTCTCCCTTTGCTTAAAATTAAGAACTTCATTCTCGGGAGTACTAGCGATAGTAGTAAGGATAGCCATGAGTTTAAGTGTTCTAACACACAAGCAAACAAAAAAGCAAACGAAAAGACGAACGGAAGAAGGGCGAATAAAAAGGAAAATCTTTTTGGTTTTTTCTGAAAAAAGTTTTAGAAGTGGGGGAGAGGAAAACGAGAGGCAAATGGCAAATAATGTAAATGCATGAGATGGGTTTGTGATGGGTACTTGGTAGGCTTGATGTAGATCTCCCCGACAACGGTGCCAGAAATTGGCAAGTTGACGGGAGAGTTCTTGTCTTGACTTGCTATGTATCCTCCCCGGCAACGGCGCCAGAAATTCTTCTTGCTACTTCTTGAGCTTGCGTTGGTTTTCCCTTGAAGAGGAAAGGGTGATGCAGCAAAGTAGATAAGTATTTCCCTCAGTTGTTGAGAACCAAGGTATCAATCTAGTAGGAGGTACAAGCAAGGCCCCAATCTTTGCACCTACACAAACAATCAAACACTTGCACCCAACGCTATAAAGGGGTTGTCAATCTCTTCACGATTACTTGCAAGGATGAGATCTGATAGAGATAGATATAAAAGATTGCTAAAACGAAAAGTAAAACAAAAGTAAAAAGATTGCAGCAAAGTATTTTTGGTATTTTTGGTTTATAGATCTGAAAATATAATATGGAAAATAGACCCGGGGGCCATATGTTTCACTAGAGGCTTCTCTCATGAAGGAAAATAATACGGTGGGTGAACAGATTACTGTCGAGCAATTGATAGAAAAGCGCATAGTTATGACGATATCCAAGGCAATGATTATGCATATAGGCATCATGTCCATGTCAAGTAGACCGAAACGATTCTGCATCTACTACTATTACTCCACACATCGACCGACTCCTGCCTGCATCTAGAATATTAAGTTCATGAAGAACAGAGTAACGCATTAGGTAAGATGACATGATGTAGAGGGATAAACTCAAGCAATATGATGAACACCCCATCTTTTTATCCTCGATGGCAACAATACAAATACGTGCCTCGCTACCCCTACTTTGTCACTGGGTGAGGACACCGCAAGATTGAACCCAAAACTAAGCACTCCTCCCATTGGAAGAATTACCAATCTAGTTGGCCAAACCAAACCAATAACTCGAAGAGACTTGCAAAGATATGAAATCATGCATATAAGAATTCAGAGAAGATTCAAATAATATTCATAGATAATCTGATCATAAACCCACAATTCATCGGATCTCGACAAACACGCCGCAAAAGAGTATTACATCGGATAGATCTCCATGAAGATCATGAAGAACATGGTATTGAAGAACAAAGAGAGAGAAGAAGCCATCTAACTACTAGCTATGGACCCGAAGGTCTATGGTGAACTACTCACGCATCATCGGAGGGGCAATGGAGTTGATGTAGATGCCCTCCGTGATCGAATCCCCCTCCGACAGATTACCGAAAAAGGCTCCAAGATGGGATCTCACGGGAACAGAGGCTTCCGGCGGCAGAAAAGTATTTTCGTGGCTCTTTTTGGTATTGGGGGAATATTTGGGAATTTATAGGCCGAAGAATAGGGTTAGGAGGCCTGCTGGGGGGCCACAAGCCAGGGGGCGCGCCCCCCCTAGGGCGCGCCCTGCAGGCTTGTGACCTCCCGGCAGGTCTCCTGCCTTCATCTCCAAGTCTGGTAGGTTTCTTCTGGTCCAAGAAAAATCATATCGAAGATTTTATTCCGTTTGGACTCCGTTTAATATTCCTTATCTGCAATACTCAAAAACAAGGAAAAAACAGAAACTGGCACTAGGCTCTAGATTAATAGGTTAGTCCCAAAAATAATATAAAATAGCATATTAATGCATATAAAACATCCAAAACAGATAATATAATAGCATGGAACAATCAAAAATTATAGATACGTTGGAGACGTATCATAGGACAATATCTTTGCTTGCCCAAGCCATTGAGAACACATTAAGATAAATAGCAGCGTGCCATTCAGATTAGGTGAGAATTGCATCATAACGGAGTGGATCTTTGTAAATAATTTTCTCTTCATTATCCAATAGCTTGTCCGCCAATTCTAATTCACGGGATCTCTGATAACATAGAATGGGTTACCACCATGGACAACATATGTAGTGGGTCTAAACCCCCATCTCCTTCGATGCATTGTCTATCACATTTTGTGATAAACCCTTTGTGAAGGGATCTGCCAGTTTCTTCGATGTGTTTATATAGTCCAATGCTATAACCCTGGAGTTTCTCATAAATCTGACATATCTAAGTCTCCTACTCACATGTCTTGATGATTTATTATTAACCTTATAATTGTTTACCCGGAAGATCTTTGTTTGATAATCACAGTTCATTAGAATAGCTGGTATTGGTTTTTCAACCACCGGCATGTCCATCAAAAGTTCTCGAAGGCACTATGCTTCAACTATTGTTGTGCCTAATACCGCGAGTTCTGCTTCATTTGTTGACCTTGTTAAGATGGTCTGTTTGCAAGACTTCCAGGAAACAACAACACCATCAAGTGTAAACACACAACCACATATGGCTTTAACCTCATCAGCAACAAATATCCAATTGGCATCACTACAACCCTAAAGTACTCTTGGATACCTAGTATAATGAAGTCCATAACTCACAATATCTTTCAGATAATGCATTATCCTCTCAAGATCATGCAAACATCATCACCCGGGTTCGAAACAAACCAACTTAGTTTACTCGTAGCAAACGGGATGCCACACTTCATAGTGCTAGCTAAAAAAACACATACACGAGCCAATAATTTAGGAATATCTCAATTGATCATGTGTTTCTCATTTGTTATTTCGAATCAACACACTTGGATCATAAGGTAATAGAGATGGTTTGCAATATGAATATCCAAAGCGATCCAGAACCTTCTCAACATAGTGAGACTGCAAAAAAGTTATCCCACCATCACCACCTCACAAAAGCTTGACATTCAAGCTAACATCAGCCACTCCAAGGTCTTTTATCTCAAAGTTTTGATTTAGAAATTCTTGCACTTCTTTGGTGACCTTGACATTTGTTCCAAACCTAAGTATGTCGTCGACATACAAACACAATATAATTATGTCGTCGACATACAAACACAATATAACTCCCTCTCCTCACCATGGCGATAGTACAAACACTTGTCGACTTCATTTGCACCAAAGCCCATAGATGTTATAGTTATTTCAAACTTCTCGTGCCATTTCTTAGGTGCTTGCTTTAAACCATATAAAGATTTTAAAAACTTACACACTTTTTCTTCATGACCATCTACTACAAAACCATTAGGCCGTTCCATGTAAATTTCCTCCTCCAACTCTGCATTTAGGAAAATTGTCTTATTGTTCATTTGATGAACAAAAAGATTGTGTGAGTCGGCCAATGAGAATAGTACTCGAATGGTGGTCAATCTGGCTACATACGCGTAAGTATCAAAGAAATCTTCATCGTCCTTTTGGGTATAACCCTTGGCTACAATCCACGCCTTGCACTTTCAATTGTACAATCAGGCCTAAGCTTTTTTTTAAGCACCCACTTACATCCTACGGGTTTACACCCATAAGGATGATCAGTGACCTCCCACGTCCTGTTAGCCATGATAGAATCCATCTCACCGCGGAGAACTTCTTTCCAGTAGTCAACGTGAGGAGATTGCATAAGCTTCTGAAATAGAAGTGGGAGTATCATTCACAAGGTGCACAATGAAATCTTCACCAAATGACTTTGCGGTCCTTTATCTCTTGCCCTGTCGTGGGAGTAATCCTGACAATAGTACGAGGGGTACGTATGAGTAGGGCAAAGCCTAGCTATGGAGCAAGTGTAACACTCGGTGTTTACGAGTTCGGACCCCACTCGGAAGTGGTAAAAGTCCTACGTCTCGAGCCCTGGGGCTAAGTGTTGCTTATGTGTGTGTTCTGATTACAGAGAGTTCGTAACCCCTCTTCTGGTGCCGGGGGGTGGTTTATATAGAGTTCGCCATCGCCAACCGAGTGCCATTTACGAGGGTCATTAATGCTAGTAACTGACGGAGTTACTGGAAACCGCCATGTTAACTACGAGCGTTACAGGTAATGCAACGTCTACAATATTCAATGCTAATTAAGTCTCTCAAACGTTGTAGCTCCCACGTCGCCTCTGGTTCTTCACGTCTGGGTGTCAGAGCTAAGCTGAGTGGTTGACAACATCCGAGTGACTTCCAAGGATCCGAGTGCATCTTGTACATTCGTTCGAGTGCTAACGTAGTCCAGGGACTTCTGTAAACTTGTATGACCCCAGGTGTGTCCTAGATGAGAGGTCTATGACCCTACCTAGGGTAGGTGACCTCGTCAGTAGCCCCCGAATCGGTTGGGGTTTTTGGGAGCCGAGTGATCAACGCACTAAGCCATTGATAGCGTTTCGGGGACGCTAGGGAGCGAAGCGAATCGTTCCTCACTCGGCATCGAAACCGCGACTGGTTCAGGTTAAGTAACTCCCGAATGACTCGAATAGCCCGACTGTTCAAGCCACTCGACCCGGTGCGGATCCGTTCTCGGGAGAACAACCTTACGACTTAGAGGTAAGATTACCGAGCCTTTCGTTTGACCTTCACTTGAATGCTCTTGAATTGGTGTAAGATTCAACCGAGTGCTTAATGGGCCTTTTTGGTTCGTTCGGTGAGTTTTGGCATATCGAAACGCGCCAGTGAGCTCGGAGCTCACTCGGTCGGTTTTGGTGCGTAGGAACGCACCAGTGAGCATGGGGCTCATTCGGTCAATTTTGGTGCATCAGGACGGACCAGTGAGCACGGGGATCACTCGGTCAGTCTTGACGCATCGGAATGCACCAGTGAACACAGAGTTCGCTCGAACAATTTTGATGCATTGGAATGCTTCAGAGAACACAAAGTTCATTTGGACGGCAGTTCCGCGAAATCTCAGGCGATTTCGAAATCGTGGGGAGGCGCATGCGGGCGATCGTGACGGTTGTGTCAGGAAAGTGAGGAAAGTGGCTACGGCGCCTCGATTTCCGCGCTGGGAATTTCGCCATGCGTCCCCGCATCTCTGCCCCAGAGATATAGCGAATCTGCCCACGTCCGTTGATTTCGCGGCCGCTGCAGATCCGACGATTGAAATTTCGCTGAGCCAGAGTATAAAAGCATGCCGGGAGGGAGATAGGAAAAACATCTCCATTCTCCGCTTTCCCGATTCGCTCCTCCGCTCCACCGAAAGCTCCGCTGCCCGCTGATACGTCTCCAACGTATCTATAATTTATGAAGTATTCATGCCATGTTTACAATAATTTTATATGATTTTGGTATGATTTTATTAGAACTAACCCGGACTGACGCTGTTTTCAGCATAGCTACCGTGGTGTTGTTTTTGTGCAGAAATAAAAGTTCTCGGAATGGGCTGAAAATTTACAGAGAATATTTTTGGAAAATATAAAAAATACTGTTGCAAAAAGATACCGGAGAGGAGTCCCGAGGAGGTCACAAGCCTAGGGGGCGCGCCTCCCTGGCTTGTGGGCCCCTCGAGCACCCCCCTGACGTGATTCCAACGCCAAATATTCCTATAAATACAGAAACCCCCGAAAAGAAACCTAGATCAGGAGTTCCGCCGCCGCAAGCCTCTGTAGCCACGAAAAACCAATCGGGAGCCCGTTCCGGCACCCTGCCGGAGGGGGAAACCATCACCGGAGGCCATCTTCATCATCCCGGCGGTCTCCATGACGAGGAGGGAGTAGTTCACCCTCGGGGCTGAGGGTATGTACCAGTAGCTATGTGTTTGATCTCTCTCTCTCTCTCTCTCGTGTTCTTGAGATGACACGATCTTGATGTACCGCGAGCTTTATTAATATAGATGAATCATATGGAGTTTTCCCCTCTCTATCTTCTTGTGATGAATTGAGTTTTCCCTTTGAAGTTTTCTTATCGGATTGAGTCTTCTAAGGATTTGAGAACACTTGATGTATGTCTTGCGATGGGATATCCGTGGTGACAATGGGATGTTCTATTGATCCACTTGATGTATGTTTTGGTGATCAACTTGCGGGTTCCGTGATCTTGGGAATCTATGCATAGGGGTTGGCACACGTTTTCGTCTTGACTCCCCGGTAGAAACTTTGGGGCACTCTTTGAAGTTCTTTGTGTTGGATTGAACATGATGAATCTGAAATTGTGTGATGCATATCGTATAATCAAGCCCATGGGTACTCGTGGTGACATTGGGGTATCTAGGTGACACTAGGGTTTTGGTTGATGTGTATCTTAAGGTGTTATTTTAGTACGAACTCTAGGGCTGTTCGTGACACTTATAGGGATAGCTCATAAGATTGATCGGAAAAGATAACTTTGAGGTGGTTTCGTACCCTACAATAATTTCTTCGTTTGTTCTCCACTATTTGTGACTTTGGAGTGAACTCTTTGTCGCATGTGAGGGATTTACATATGATTCAACTATGTTAGTATTGTTGAGAGAACTTGCACTAGTGAAAGTATGAACCCTACGCCTTGCTTCTAAGCATTGCAATACCGTTTGTGCGCACTTTTATCATTAGTTACCTTGCTGTTTTTATATTTTCAGATTACAAAAACTATATCTACTATCCATATTACACTTGTATCACCATCTCTTCGCCGAACTAGTGCACCTATACAATTTACCATTGTATTGGGTGTGTTGGGGACACAAGAGACTCTTTGTTATTTGGTTGCAGGGTTGTTTGAGAGAGACCATCTTCATCCTACACCTCCCACGGATTGATAAACCTTAGGTCATCCACTTGAGGGAAATTTGCTACTGTCCTACAAAACTCTGCGCTTGGAGGCCCAACACGAGTCTACAAGAAGAAGGTTGCGTAGTAGACATCACCCGCCGATTTGCTGCCGCTCCTCGCCGGAGATGACGAAGAGCGCCACTGTGAGAGCTGAGAGGGCGAAGAAGACCTCGCGCGAGTCCTCCTGGAGCGCGGGTGCCCCAGCCGGCTTCGTCCAAGGCGATTGGTTGGCCTCTCGGGTCACAGCCAGTCGGTTGGAGGACCTGGAGAGCCAGGGTCTCCTGGTCGCCGGAAGCTGGAGGTTGCCGGAAAAGGGGGAGACAGAGCCTGCGCCCCGCGGGAACGAGACGGTCCTTGATAACCCACAAGTATAGGGGATCAATTGTAGCCTTTCTCGATAAGTAAGAGTGTCGAACCCAACGAGGAGCTAAAGGTAGAACAAATATTCCCTTAACGTTCGCTTTACCCAGAACAAGTATAAAACTAGAAGTACTTTGTAGGTGTGATAGGATAGGTTTGCAAGATAATAAAGAGCACGTAAATAATAACTAGGGGCTGTTTAGATGAAGAAACAACTAAGTTAATCTTAGTAGAGAGCTTTTTGTCACAAGAAAGTTATTTGTCCCTAGGCAATCGATAACTAGACCGGTAATCATTATTGCAATTTTATATGAGGGAGAGGCATAAGCTAACATACTTTATCTACTTGGATCATATGCACTTATGATTGGAACTCTAGCAAGCATCCGCAACTACTAAAGATCATTAAGGTATAACCCAACCATAGCATTATAAGGTATCAAGTCCTCTTTACTCCCATATGCAACAACCCACATACTCGGGTTTATGCTTCTGTCACTCAAGCAACCCACCATAGGCAAATCATGAACACATTGCAACACCCTACAGCGAGGATCCCTCACGCTTGCGTGACACGGAGAGCACCATAGGACAACACCAATAATAAAACATGCAACTCAAACCAATCATGATCATCAATCAACACATAGGACAAAACGGATCTACTCAAACATCATAGGATAGCCATACATCATTGGGAAATAATATATAGCGTTGAGCACCATGTTTAAGTAGAGATTACAGCGGGGAGAAGGGGTGTTACACCGCTGCATAGAGGGGGAGAGAGTTGGTGATGACGGCGGCGAAGTTGTTGGTGTAGATCGCCGTCACGATGATGGCCCCGACGGCGTTCCGGTGCCACCGGGAGAGAGGGGGAGAGAGCCCCCTCCTTCTTCTTCTTCCTTGGCCTCCCCCCTAGATGGGAGGAGGGTTTCCCCTCTGGTCCTTGGCTTCCATGGCGGCGGAGGGGCGAGAGCCCCTCCGAGATTGGATCTCTCTCTGTTTCCTTCTCTTTCCGCCTTCCAGATTCTGGCCTTTCGCCGTTTCTTAAATTCCCGGAGATCCGTAACTCCGATTGGGCTGAAATTTTAACACGATTTTTATCCGGATATTAGCTTTCTTGCGGCGAAAGAAGGGCACAAACCGCCTTACGGGGTGGCCACAAGCCAGCCTGGCGCGCCCTACCCCCCAGGGCGCGCCCCCCTGGCTTGTGGCCCCCTCGGGCACCGCCTTCTGTTGATTCCACTTCCCAAAATTCACATATATTTCAAAAAAAATCTCCGTAAGTTTTTATCCCGTTTGGACTTCGTTTGATATGGATTTTCTGCGAAACAAAAAACATGCAACAAACAGGAACTGGCACTGGGCACTGGATCAATATGTTAGTCCCAAAAATAGTATAAAAAGTTGCCAAAAGTATATGCAAGTTGTAGAATATTGGCATGAAACAATCAAAAATTATAGATACGACGGAGTCGTATTAGCATCCCCAAGCTTAATTCCTGCTCGTCCTCGAGTAGGTAAATGCTAAAAAAGATAATTTTTGATGTGGAATGCTACCTAGCATAATCTTGATCATATAATCTAATCATGGCATGAATATTAAGACACAAGTGATTCAAAGCAATAGTCTATCATTTGACATTAAGACAATAATACTTCAAGCATACTAATAAAGCAATCATGTCTTCTCAAAATATCAAGGCTAAAGAAAGTTATCCCTAGCCCGTCATGCTCAATCATTGATCCATTCATGAAACACACTCAGATATTAGCTATGCCCAATGCTCATGTACGATCATAGTGCCCCCTAGTTGGTGCTTATAAGAGAAGATGGAGACTCAAAGCGAAAATAAAAATTGCATAAAGTAAATAGATAGGCCCTTCGTAGAGGGAAGTAGGGATTTGTAGAGGTGCCAGAGCTCAAGGTTTAAATTGAGAGAGATAAAAATATTTTGAGTGGCATGCTTTTCCTATCAACGAAATCGACAAAGTAGCTCACAATACTTTCCATGCTACATACATTATAGGCGGTTCCCAAACAGAATGGTAAAGTTTTTACTCCCCCTCCACCAATCAATCACACTCCACGGCGAGCCGAATCCACGGGTACCGTCCATACAAACAACAATCCTGGGGGAGTTTTGTTTCATTATATTTTGATTTTTGAGCATGGAACTGGGCATCCCGAATACCAGCCACTTTCTCGTGAATGATAGTGAATCAACACATATCGTGAGAATAACCCACCTAGCATGGAAAAATATTGGATACTCCCCACCGTTTCATGAGCGGTACGGGCACACAAAAGAGAAAATTTATTTTGAAAATCTAGAGATGGCACATACAAATTTGCTTGGAACGGCATGGAAATACCGCATATAGGTAGGTATGGTGGACTCATAAGGAAAAACTTGGTTTAAGGATTTTGGATGCACAAGTAGTATTTCTACTTAGTACAAATGGAGGCTAGCAAATAAATTGGGAAGCAACCAAGCCAGGAAACGAAAATTCACATAAGTGAGCATTGAACATAACTAGCACCGAATAATGCACCACAAGTAGGATGTAACTTCATTGCATAACTATTGACTTTCGTACTTGCATAGGGAATCACAAACCTTAACACCAATATTTCTACCAATCCACAATTACTCACTAGCATGTCTCTAGTATCACCATCTTTATATCACAAAACTATTGCAAGGAATCAAACATATCATATTCAGTGATCTACAAGTTTTATGTAGGATTTTATGACTAACCATGTGAATGACCAATTCCTGTTGACTCTCTAAATAGATATAAGTGAAGCATGAGAGTTTAATTCTTTCTACAAAAGATTTGCCCACGCTCTAACAAATATAAGTGAAGCAAAAGAGCATTCTACAAATGACGGTTTTCTATGTGTAGAGAAACAGGCAATCCAAACTTCAAATGATATAAGTGAAGCACATGAAGCATTCTATAAAGCCATACTCAAAAGATATAAGTGAGGTGCAAAGAGCCTTCTATAAATCAACCAAGGACTTTCTCATACCAGCATGGTGCATTATTAAAATAAAAATAAAAATCACACGACGCTCCAAGATTTACGCATATCATGTGACGAATAAAAATATAGCTCCAAGTAAAATTACCGATGGTTGTTAGAAGAAAGAGGGGATGCCTTCCGGGGCATCCCCAAGCTTAGTTTCTTGGGAGTCCTTGAATATTACCTTGGGGTGCCTCAGGCATCCCCAAGCTTAGTCTCTTTCCACTCCTTATTCCTTCATCCATCGTGATCTCACCCAAAACTTGAAAACTTCAATCACACAAAACTTAACAAAACCCTCGTGAGATCCGTTAGTAATAATAAAGCAAATTACAACTTTAAGTACTGTTGCAAACCAATTCATATTTTGTTTTTGAATTGTAGATACTGTAATATAAATTTATTTATGGCTTATACCACCGATAAAATCGATAGTTTCATCGAAACTAGCAAAACAATGCATCAAAAACAGAATCTGTCTTAAACAGGAAAGTCTGTAGCAATCTGAACATTCACTATACTTCTGTAACTCTAAAAATTCTGAAAAATTAGGACTAAATAAAAAAATTGCATAGAAGTACTGTGTAAAAATTTCAGAAACTTTTGACATTCCAGTAAAAAATGTAAATTCATGCACTACAGCCAAAGTTTCTGTTTTTGCACTGCACACACCAAACAAGCAATCTAATCATCCTAAAGGCAAATCTTGGCACATTATTTTTATAATACAATGGATTTATACAAGGGGATAATTATTTTTGTTGAAAAGTTTCTGTAATTAAGATTCACAAGGTTTCCATGGGCATGAACAAAGTTCAAGGCTAGCTCCCACTTTCACAATGCTCGTCCCTCTCACTTTCACTTTTCTTTTTGAAAAAGTTTTAGGTTCCCCTCTTTATTTTTTTGTTTTTTAAACTATATGAAAGCACACAACAGAATAAAATGACTCTCTAAAACTTCCGGGTTGTCTCCCTGGCAGCGCTTTCTTTAAAGCCATTAAGCTAGGCATATAGTGCTCAAGTAATGGATCCACCCGGATCCCAAGGTATATCAAAGCCAATTTTAATTTACAATGATTTGTAATTTATTAGTGAGCACAAAGTAACATATATCATGCAACAACGAAGTCTAACTCTCTTCCTATGCATTAGCATATCATAAAAGAACAATTCATGCACATCAAGTAAAGGCCAATGCATAGTGTAAACAGTTTCTTGCAATTTTACCGTATTGGAAACATAGAGAGGCGGAGATGTAGTTCCTCTCTCATAATAATTGCAAGTAGGAGCAGCAAGCACATGCGTATTATATCTATCAAAATCATCATGTGTAATAGTAAAACGCAACCCATCTATATAATCCTTAATAAGTGCAAGTGCAAACTTCTCCGATATAGTGTAGTTGGGAGAATTCAAAAAGATAATAGGACTATCATGTGTGGGTGCAATAGCAACAATTTCATGTTTAACATAAGGAACTATAGCAAGTTCATCTCCATAAGCATCATTCATATTGGCATCGTGGCCACAAGCATAGCAAGCATCAATTTCATCAAAAAGGGATATTTCAAATGAATCCAAGGGATCATAGCAATCAACATAGCATTCATCCTTTGGTAAGCACGAAGGGAAATTAAACAATGTATGAGTTGAAGATTTACTCTCATTAGAAGGTGGGCACGGGTAGCTAATCCGCTCTTCCTCCTTTTGTTCTTTGCTCTCCTCGTCATCTTTTTCATCTAATGAGCTCACAGTGTCAGGAATTTCTTCTTCCATAGTTTCCTACAAAATATTAGTCTCTTCCAAGGCAGCAGACATTCTCTCAATAAATTCAATAATATCAGCATTGCAATCATAATTCTCATAGCAATATTTAAGTATGGCAAAAATTTCAGATTCGTAAGGAACATCATCATCATACTTTTCAAGCAAAGAAGCAATTTCATAAGCACCTTTAAAAACAACAAATTCTTCTATTCGTTCCACATCATAGTAATCATAAATACCTTTAGCATAAGAAGCTAAGGTTTCATTATCATTAAATTTGCATTGAAAGGGAAGGTGTCGAGCTTCTATATTAGAGCAACAAGTAAAGTCACATCTCGAGCATGCATCCCAAGCAAACCATTCCAGTATTCTAATTTGATCCCATAAGTGTTTCCCTTTTTGAGATAAGCGATAATCCCTAAAGTATTCACGTTGATCCAACGTGTACCCCATTATCAAGTTGAATGGGGTTTTCTCAGGATTATCAAAGTAGTGCATAATATTTTCCACATAACGAGCATCCAGGGTTTTAGGAGGTTCCCCATCTCCATGAGTAGCAAGTACACCTAATTTTTTTGGTATTTCGTGTTCCATATCCATAACTAAAGATAGAGAACAACTTAGAACAACAAATAAAATCTACTTAGTGATAAAGCAAACAAGCACACACGAGAATATTCACCCCACGCTATTGCTCCCCGGCAACGGCGCCAGAAAAAGGTCTTGATAACCCACAAGTATAGGGGATCAATTGTAGCCTTTCTCGATAAGTAAGAGTGTCGAACCCAACGAGGAGCTAAAGGTAGAACAAATATTCCCTCAAGTTCTATCGACCACCGATACAACTCTACGCACGCTTAACGTTCGCTTTACCTAGAACAAGTATAAAACTAGAAGTACTTTGTTGGTGTGATAGGATAGGTTTGCAAGATAATAAAGAGCACATAAATAAAAACTAGGGGCTGTTTAGATGAAGAAACAACTAAGTTAATCTTAGTAGAGAGCTTTTTGTCACAAGAAAGTTATTTGTCCCTAGGCAATCGATAACTAGACCGGTAATCATTATTGCAATTTTATATGAGGGAGAGGCATAAGCTAACATACTTTCTCTACTTGGATCATATGCACTTATGATTGGAACTCTAGCAAGCAGCCGCAACTACTAAAGATCATTAAGGTAAAACCCAACCATAGCATTATAAGGTATCAAGTCCTCTTTACTCCCATATGCAACAACCCACCTACTCGGGTTTATGCTTCTGTCACTCAAGCAACCCACCATAGGCAAATCATGAACACATTGCAACACCCTACAGCGAGGATCCCTCACGCTTGCGCGACACGGAGAGCACCATAGGACAACACCAATAATAAAACATGCAACTCAAACCAACCATGATCATCAATCAACACATAGGACAAAACGGATCTACTCAAACATCATAGGATAGCCATACATCATTGGGAAATAATATATAGCGTTGAGCACCATGTTTAAGTAGAGATTACAGCGGGGAGAAGGGGTGTTACACCGCTGCATAGAGGGGGAGAGAGTCGGTGATGACGGCGGCGAAGTTGTTGGTGTAGATCGCCGTCACGATGATGGCCCCGACGGCGTTCCGGTGCCACCGGGAGAGAGGGGGAGAGAGCCCCCCTCCTCCTTCTTCTTCCTTGGCCTCCCCCCTAGATGGGAGGAGGGTTTCCCCTCTGGTCCTTTGAAAGCACATTTGCTCCCTTGGTGGTTTTGGTAATTAATAACAACATATAAGTCATTGAACTAATGTTTCCACTAAGTATATTTCAGGAAAAGTTCAATGATAGGGATGGCAAAAGGATTGTGGAGATTGTGGAAATACCCCAAGATGCAAGGAAATGGATTGACAAAGCTTCAAGCAAGAGGACTCTACATTTTACTTTGTGAGAAATCACTTTGAGTCCAAAGGAAAGCCAATACTATTAAAAGGGGGTAAAGTTTTGTTGGTGAACAAAATGCTCATACGTGCACAAGTGATAATCAGCAAAAACACCCACAAGCTCTTCCTCAAAAGTCTGTCCATAGCCAAATATTCAAAATCGGTGCAACCAACACTTTCCACTCGGTGCCACCGATTCCCAAACTCAGACAGACTCAGCCAAACCCTAGCCACTTCAGTGCAACCGATTCCATTCCGGTGCCACCGAGTTAGGTTGCCAACTTTCTGTTACGCAAATTCACAATATCAGTACCACCGAGATTGTTGGATCGGCGTCACCGAGAATGTCAATCTGACCGTTGGTCACCTTATCGGTGCAACCGAGTTTCCTATATCGGTCTCATCGAGATTCAAAAGTTGCCACCTTTTGGTCACTTCGGTACCACCGAGATTAACACATCGGTGTCACCGAGTTGGTCATTTTGTGTGTAACGGTTGGATTTTTGGGGATGCCTATATATACCCCTTCACCACCACCTACTCGATAGAGAAGCACTCAGAACTATTCCATACTTGCTCCATCCAGTTTTCTGAGAGAGAGCCACCTACCCTTGTATTGAGGTCAAGATCTTCCACTCCAACCATATGGATCTTGATTTCTAGCCTCCTCAAGTTGCTTTCCACCAATCCCATCTCTTCCACCAAGCCAAATCTGTGAGAGAGTGATTGTGTGTTGAGGAGTCTATCATCTTGAAGCACAAGAGCAAGGAGTTCATCGTCATTACCGAGCCTATTACCTTTTGGAGGGTGGTGCCTCCTAGATTGGTTAGGTGTCGCTTGGGAGCCTCCTACTTCGTGTTGTGGAGTTGAACCAAGAAGTTTGTAAGGGCAAGGAGATCGCCTACTTCGTGAAGATCTACCCATAGTGAGGCTAGTCCTTCATGGACGGAAGCCGTTATGGAATAGTCAAGGTTGCTACTTCGTGGACCCTTATTGGTGGAGCCCTCCGTGGACTCTCGCGACCGTTACCCTCCGTGGGTTGAAGACTCCATAAACGTGGATGTACGATAGCACCACCTATCGGAACCACGGGAAAAATCATCGTGTCTACAATTTCGTTTGATCTTCCTACCCTATCCTTTCTAGTCATGCTTGTTATTACTTTCCGTTGCTATACTCTTAGACTTGCGTGTGTAGGGTGTACTTGACTTGCCATGAAATGCTAAAAACTGCCAACTCTAAAATTTGGGAAAAGGCAAAACTTTTATTTGGTCAAGTAGTCTAATCACCCTCCCTCTAGACATACTTTCGGTCCTACAAGTGGTATCAAAGCTTTGGTCTCCATTGCATTGGTCTCACAACCTAGGAGAGTATGGCGTCTAGTGAGGGTAATTATCACTGTAGAGGTCCGTACTTTGATGGCACTAATTTTGCTATTTGGAAGCACAAAATGAAAATGCTTATTCTTGGTCATAACCCCGCCGTTTGGGCTGTTGTTCGTGTTGGCTTGCAAGGTGAATTCTTTGGTGATGGAAAGGAACCGGATCGTGAAGTGACCACGGAAGAATTGAAGATGTTGCAATACAATGCTCAAGCATGTGACATTCTCTTCAACTGCCTATGCCCCGAAGAATTCAACAAAATCAGCCGTCTTGAGAATGCAAAAGAGATTTGGGATACTTTGGTTGATATGCATGAAGGAACCGAGTCCGTGAGAGAATCCAAGTTAGATGTTCTTCAAAGTCAGCTTGACAAGTTCAAGATGAAGGATGGTGAAGGAGTCGCAGAGATGTACTCTAGGCTAGCTCTCATCACCAATGAGATTGTCGGCTTAGGAAGCAAAGAAATGACCGACAAATTCATCATCAAGAAGATACTTAGAGCTTTGGATGAGAGATATGACACCGTGTGCACATTGATCCAAATGATGCCCAACTATAAAGATCTCAAGCCTACGGAAGTCATTGGAAGGATTGTTGCTCATGAGATGACACTCAAAGACAAAGAAGAGCTTCACCACAAGTGTAGAGGTGCTTACAAAGCCACAAGTGATGCTCCCGCAACTTCAAGCGACAACCTCGTCACCAATGAAGAGATAAGTCTCATGGTCAAGAAATTCAACAAGTTCTATAAGAATAGAGGCAAAGAAAGAAGCTCCAACTCAAGATATGATGAGAAGCGTTCGTCAAGTCGTGACCGCAATTGCTACAATTGTGGGAAGCCCGGACACTACTCCAATGAGTGCACGGCTCCCTACAAACGAAGAGAAGAGTCACCTCGAAGACGAAGCTCAAGTAATGATTCACCTCAAAGATAGAGAAGGAGTAGAGATGATCGTTATGAACGAAGACCCTCAAGGAGAAGTAGAGATTCGGAGAAGAAGGACAAGTACACCAAGAGCTACACAAGAAGAAAACATCAAGCTCATGTTGGTGAATGGGTTTCCGGCTCCGACTCCGACAACAACTCCGAGAGAAGCTATCACTCCGACTCCGACTATAGTCAAGATGATGGTGTTGCCGGGATTGCTCTAGTGACTACCAACTCCTATGATCTATTTGATTCACCAAACGAAGGGAGTGGAAGTTGCTTCATGGCTAAAGGCCCCAAGGTATCACACCCCGAGTATCTTGATTTCAATAGTGATGAAGATGACTTGCTTTGTGATGATGACTTGCTATTTGATAAAACTAGTGATGTTAGTCAAAACGAACTTGATAATTCTCATGCTAGTCAAGATAAGTCAATTGATGATGATAAGATGAAAATAGAAGAACTAACTAAAGAACTAAACACTCTTAAGTTAGCTCATGAATCTACTCTTGAAGATCATAGAGAGCTTGCGAGAACTCATGAGAAGCTACGCTTCGAGAAGCTGAATTTGGAGCAAGAGCATGAGTTTCTTAAAGCTATCAATGACGATCTCCGAAAGAAGACTTCATCTTATCTAGCCAAACGACTACTCTTGTCTACATTCATGCCTCAAGTTAAAACTAAGCAATCTAGTAACAAAGGCAAGAAAGGTTCTTCATCTAGTAGCAACAATAAAAATGCTAAACCTAATGATGTTGCTTCTAGTAGTTCTATTGATTCCACTAATGATGATTCTCTTAGCCAAGTTACACTTGAGCAAGAAAATGCTTTATTGAAAGGAATTATAGAGAAAGGTATCTACAAGAGTCTTGCCGGGTGTAAGCAATTTGAGGAAATTGTACGCAAGCACGGAGGATACCGAAAGAACCATGGTGTTGGCTACTTCAACGCTAATGGAGTTGAATGGGAAGAAGGTCAATACCCCGACCCCAAGTTTGTTCCTCAAAAGGAGAAGTATGAAAATACTCTTCCCAGGAGAACAAGCACTCAAGATGACCTTCCTCCACAAGACCACAAGCTCAAGGGCAAGAACAAGCTTCAAGAGGACATTGACTCATATGAAGATGAATCCCTAGCTTTGGTGGAGTGGGTTCCCAAGGCTACGTCAAGCTCAACTTCTACAAAGGCTACTACAACACCAAGGATCCCCATCAACTTGATGTGGGTCCCCAAGAAGAAGAACTAGTGAGTTCTTGAGGGGTGACTCCGCCAATGAATTTCACTCACATTCATTATTGGCAAGAACTATTTGCAATCAACATCAACTCTATGCAATAGTTCAAGGAGTCACACATTCCCTCAAAGGTAAGCAAGGGACAAGGTAATCAACAAATCAATGGACATCATCACACATGCTTTGCACTCCATGTCCATAGATATCCTTGTATTTGTCTCTTGTGTGTTGGGACTAACCCATGTAGGTGAGAAGAGTAAGGAAACAACAAGGATGCTCCCAACTCTTGGTGATCTTCATCAACCTTGAGCATCCACCACTACCTCACCAACATGAAGTCTTCATCGACAAAACCCAAGGTTAGTTTATCCCTCTTATGGGGGGATGTCACATCAAGGGGGAGCTTTACTCTAAGACTTGAGTCAAAGCATCTCTTAGCATGTGACAACATTAAATGCTTTATGTAAAAGTGGTAACCCCACTTGTGCTTAAACGATGAGTATGACCTATGATCAAGTATTCTTACTTGGCTCCTAAGTCAATATACTCATATATAGATGACTTCGTCATCGCCCAAGTGCTTGTTAGATGCTAGTGTGTATGTGCATGTTGTCATGATTTCATTTGACATCCTATTGTGTGAGCATGTTGGTCTGCATTTATTTTTCCCATTCGAGGACATCCAATTGTTGTTATTTGGCTTTTGATTTATCTTTTGCCAATTGGATGGACAAGAATGCCTAGGACCACTCCTTAGCTATCTATGCTTTCTCACCTCATATTCCATTCATGCTACATCACGAAATTTGAACAAGTACTTTTCGATCCCTCTGTGTGTGGAGCACTCGGAGTTCCGTATCGACAAGGACTGACCATTAAAACATCCCAAGTGCATCTCGGTGGAACCAACCCACAATTCTCGGTCTCACCGAATGCCTAGGGTTGATCTGGTTTTCTATCTCGGTACTACCGATTCCATATTCTCGGTTACACCAAGTTTCCCTGTCAGCTGACAGTTGAGGAACTCGGTGACACCGAAAATTTAGAATCGGTGTCACCGACAGTGAAGGGTATATAACCCGTGGTCCCGACGGTTCGAAAATTCAATCTTCAATCGTCGCGCCCCAAACCCTAAACTGCCGCAGAAGGACCCCCTGGTCATCGCCCTTGTCTCCCCACACTCCTCCGCCACTGGGATCCTCGCCGTCGACGGGCATCTTCGCCGCCGTCGCCGCCGTAGCGGGTCCATCACCGAGTTAGGGTACGGATTCGTTCTTCCTAGCGCTCCCCGTCTGATTCTCGCGCATTGGATTCAATATTATCTATAAGCCACCATTTGCAATCCTCTCAATCCTCTAAAAACTTCCTGTAGTCAGAGAACGATCGATTTTCTAGGGTTTGCCGTCCGCCCGATGGAACTCGGTGGAACCGAAGTGAACAAATCGGTGTCACCAATTTGCCTGTCTGTGCTGCTGAGAACTTTCTCGTTGAAACCGAGTACTTCTTTTCGGTCTCACCGAAAAGAGTGCCAAGTTTCTGTTAAGGAGAAAGTCAGTCTCAACAGCACCGAAATTTTTTGCTTCGGTTGTACCGATTTTCATGTGACAGAATGCAAACCTTGAGAATCTTTTGTTCAAACTTTCAAAAACTAGCTGATAATTTTGTGATGACTCATCTTCTTCTGCTCCTCTATACTCTATTCACAGGGTCAGTATGTCAAGTGCTGAGGACAGTGAGAACAATTTCCAAGAGGAGAACATTGTGATGAGTTCAGGCACTAGTCCTGAGTCTAGTTCATCTTCAGATCCAGGCACTCCCAGTTCCCATGGGTTGCCCAAGGCTGCAACAAGGACCAGGAAGAAGCTGAATTCAGATGAGGAGGATTCAGACTTTGTGCCAGAAGAGGTTCTTGCTAAGAAGCAAGAGAAGGCTGCCAAGAAAGCTGCAAATGAAGCCACTTCTTCAAGGAGAGTTGTCAGGAAAGAGTATGCTAGCTCTGAAGCTATGAGAGCACCTGAGGGTGCTAGGGCAAAAATGGCTCTTCACCTTGAGTCACCCCCAAGGAAGTCATTGCCTAAGAAGGCAGGGGAGAAGAAGAGAGCTAGGAAAAGGATTGTCTATGTCACTGGTAGCCAGACCTCCATGTTTGAAGACCCTGAGGAAGCTGCTGGTGCTGATGCTGAGGAGGAGGAAGAGCAAGTTGTCAAGGCCCCTCCCAAGAAGAAGCAAAAGAAACTTATGTCTAATGCTATGCCAAAGAGTGGCCCATCCAAGAGCACCAAGTCTGCCCCCAAGAAGGCTGCTGCTGAAAAGCCTAAGAGATTTTCAAGGCAAATTCCAGCTTCTGAAAAGAAAAAGGGAACCACCTCTAGAGTAGAGGATGAAGATGCTATGTCTGCCCTGATGAAGCTTAGACCACACCTTCCAGTACATAATGCCAGCTACCCACTTGCTGAGGATATGAAGAAGAGGAAGGATTCTGGTTTGAGGGCTTGGAGAGCTGCTAATCCATATGCCCAAAGGAGGAAGACAGCTGTGGACTACAGATTCTACACCAAAGAGCAACAGGATTTCTATGAGACTGTGCTTTTTGACAAGAGCCCAGCTGTGAGTGATATGAGGTATGTGGACTGGAAATTCATCAAGGAGAATGAAGACTATTTTCCAAGTGTCCAAGACAATTTCCACTGCATTGGTTTGGATGAGTTTGTTGGCAGAGAGTTCACTGCTTGGAACGATGAGATGATCATGCAATTCTACTCCACTGCATATTTCTATGGAGATGGTAGGATTGTATGGATGACTGAAGGTGCAAGATATGAGTCCACTGTTGAGGAATGGGCTACAATCTTAGGAGTCCCAGAGGTACAGGTTGGTGACTTGGATGTCTACTCAGAATCCAAGGCAAGCCACAATGCTATGGCCAACATGTACAATGAGATCCCTGCTGCTCATGTGAAGTCTCACAAGCTTGGATCCGTCTACTTTCTTCAGGCTGGCCTCCGTACCATGAACACTATTCTGAGGCATACCTTGATGCCCAAGTCAGGAGATGACAAGATGATCCGAGGCTACTCCATCAACATGCTGATTCATCTTGACGGTCACACGAGGATTAGAGTCATGGACTTAATTATTGAGACAGTTAAGAGGGTTGCTGCTGATCAGAAGCGCTTTTGCTGCTATGCACCCTACATCCAAATGCTCATCAACTCTAAGCTGGAGAAGCACATATTTGCTCTGGACAGACCCACTTGCCCCTACAGCCAGATCTCGAGGACAACATTGTGGTGATGGACCCAGAACATCCCACATCAGCTGCAGCTCAGGCAGAGACAGAGGCAGCTAGAGCCACTAGTGCTCAAGTCCCTAGATCCAGGAATGAGCAAATGGATCTGTTGATATCATCATTTCAGGGCATGCAGAAGGACATTAAGGACATCTTGAACAACCAGAACAGTCTTGTCAGGATCTTTGAGAACAGGATCAAGACCCTTAATGATAAGGTGGATGGGCTGACTAAGACAGTCAATGAGCTCAAGAAGGAAGTTGACTCAGTGCCTCTTCCTCATTCTTCAGATGATGATGATGACGATGAGGATGACTCACCTCTCAGGCCAGGCACACAGTTTACTACTCAGGCCAGATCAACCACCGTGCCAGCTCCAGACTTGAGGCCCTCTTCATCAGCTCCTGCTACTGTCACCTCAGCTCCTGCTCCATCAGCTTCAGTTCCTCCAGTTGCCACTCCAACTCCATCCACGACATCTGCAGAGATCTTCGCCGACGCTGTTCTCTCGACTCCTTCATCAACCACCGGAGGAGATCAGCCCAAGAACGCTTAGATATATGCCTTTGAACTTTTTGGTAACTTGTTGCCAAAGGGGGAGAAGTGTATATAGATCTTTAGGCTTCGAGTTAGAGAGCGTTTGGTTTTTATTGCTTTTTCAAAAACAATTGTCTTTTGGTTGCCTGTGTTGAACTTATTTGTGTTTTGATCAAACGCTTAATGTGTGTTGTTTGGTTGTGTTGTGCTATGATGTTCATTCTAATTATTCTCGCACACCACCAAGATGTATGTGACATGGAAGAAGTGCCCCATGTACCTAATCGATTGTGCATTTGCATTCAAACACAAATCTAAAATAATGCACAAATTTAGGGGGAGCTCTTGCTTATCACATACTTCTCAAAGCGACGATTATGTTCATTGATTATATCTTTGTCGAAGCTTTGATCTATATGTTGTCATCAATTACCAAAAAGGGGGAGATTGAAAGCACATTTGCTCCCTTAGTGGTTTTGGTAATTAATAACAACATATAAGTCATTGAACTAATGTTTCCACTAAGTATATTTCAGGAAAAGTTCAATGATAGGGATGGCAAAAGGATTGTGGAGATTGTGGAAATACCCCAAGATGCAAGGAAATGGATTGGCAAAGCTTCAAGCAAGAGGACTCTACATTTTACTTTGTGAGAAATAACTTTGAGTCCATAGGAAAGCCAATACTATTAAAAGGGGGTAAAGTTTTGTTGGTGAACAAAATGCTCATACGTGCACAAGTGATAGTCACCAAAAACACCCACAAGCTCTTCCTCAAAAGTCTGTCCATAGCCAAATATTCAAAATCGGTGCAACCAACACTTTCCACTCGGTGCCACCGATTCCCAAACTCAGACAGACTCAGCCAAACCCTAGCCACTTCAGTGCAACCGATTCCATTCCGGTGCCACCGAGTTAGGTTGCCAACTTTCTGTTACGCAAATTCACAATATCGGTACCACCGAGATTGTTGGATCGGCGTCACCGAGAATGTCAATCTGACCGTTGGTCACCTTATCGGTGC
Source organism: Elymus sibiricus (assembly GCA_039707655.1). Taxonomy (NCBI): domain Eukaryota; kingdom Viridiplantae; phylum Streptophyta; class Magnoliopsida; order Poales; family Poaceae; genus Elymus; species Elymus sibiricus. The sequence goes on from CM077675.1 coordinate 466,997,362, forward strand.
AACCGAGTTTCCTATATCGGTCTCATCGAGATTCAAAAGTTGCCACCTTTTGGTCACTTCGGTACCACCGAGATTAACACATCGGTGTCACCGAGTTGGTCATTTTGTGTGTAACGGTTGGATTTTTGGGGATGCCTATATATACCCCTTCACCACCACCTACTCGATAGAGAAGCACTCAGAACTATTCCATACTTGCCCCATCCAGTTTTCTGAGAGAGAGCCACCTACCCTTGTATTGAGGTCAAGATCTTCCACTCCAACCATATGGATCTTGATTTCTAGCCTCCTCAAGTTGCTTTCCACCAATCCCATCTCTTCCACCAAGCCAAATCTGTGAGAGAGTGATTGTGTGTTGAGGAGTCTATCATCTTGAAGCACAAGAGCAAGGATTTCATCGTCATTACCGAGCCTATTACCTTTTGGAGGGTGGTGCCTCCTAGATTGGTTAGGTGTCGCTTGGGAGCCTCCTACTTCGTGTTGTGGAGTTGAACCAAGAAGTTTGTAAGGGCAAGGAGATCGCCTACTTCGTGAAGATCTACCCATAGTGAGGCTAGTCCTTCGTGGACGGAAGCCGTTATGGAATAGTCAAGGTTGCTACTTCGTGGACCCTTATTGGTGGAGCCCTCCGTGGACTCTCGCGACCGTTACCCTCCGTGGGTTGAAGACTCCATAAACGTGGATGTACGATAGCACCACCTATCGGAACCACGGGAAAAATCATCGTGTCTACAATTTCGTTTGATCTTCCTACCCTATCCTTTCTACTCATGCTTGTTATTACTTTCCGTTGCTATACTCTTAGACTTGCGTGTGTAGGGTGTACTTGACTTGCCATGAAATGCTAAAAACTGCCAACTCTAAAATTTGGGAAAAGGCAAAACTTTTATTTGGTCAAGTAGTCTAATCACCCTCCCTCTAGACATACTTTCGGTCCTACAAGTGGTATCAGAGCTTTGGTCTCCATTGCATTGGTCTCACAACCTAGGAGAGTATGGCGTCTAGTGAGGGTAATTATCACTGTAGAGGTCCGTACTTTGATGGCACTAATTTTGCTATTTGGAAGCACAAAATGAAAATGCTTATTCTTGGTCATAACCCCGCCGTTTGGGCTGTTGTTCGTGTTGGCTTGCAAGGTGAATTCTTTGGTGATGGAAAGGAACCGGATCGTGAAGTGACCACGGAAGAATTGAAGATGTTGCAATACAATGCTCAAGCATGTGACATTCTCTTCAACTGCCTATGCCCCGAAGAATTCAACAAAATCAGCCGTCTTGAGAATGCAAAAGAGATTTGGGATACTTTGGTTGATATGCATGAAGGAACCGAGTCCGTGAGAGAATCCAAGTTAGATGTTCTTCAAAGTCAGCTTGACAAGTTCAAGATGAAGGATGGTGAAGGAGTCGCAGAGATGTACTCTAGGCTAGCTCTCATCACCAATGAGATTGTCGGCTTAGGAAGCAAAGAAATGACCGACAAATTCATCATCAAGAAGATACTTAGAGCTTTGGATGAGAGATATGACACCGTGTGCACATTGATCCAAATGATGCCCAACTATAAAGATCTCAAGCCTACGGAAGTCATTGGAAGGATTGTTGCTCATGAGATGACACTCAAAGACAAAGAAGAGCTTCACCACAAGTGTAGAGGTGCTTACAAAGCCACAAGTGATGCTCCCGCAACTTCAAGCGACAACCTCGTCACCAATGAAGAGATAAGTCTCATGGTCAAGAAATTCAACAAGTTCTATAAGAATAGAGGCAAAGAAAGAAGCTCCAACTCAAGATATGATGAGAAGCGTTCGTCAAGTCGTGACCGCAATTGCTACAATTGTGGGAAGCCCGGACACTACTCCAATGAGTGCACGGCTCCCTACAAACGAAGAGAAGAGTCACCTCGAAGACGAAGCTCAAGTAATGATTCACCTCAAAGATAGAGAAGGAGTAGAGATGATCGTTATGAACGAAGACCCTCAAGGAGAAGTAGAGATTCGGAGAAGAAGGACAAGTACACCAAGAGCTACACAAGAAGAAAACATCAAGCTCATGTTGGTGAATGGGTTTCCGGCTCCGACTCCGACAACAACTCCGAGAGAAGCTATCACTCCGACTCCGACTATAGTCAAGATGATGGTGTTGCCGGGATTGCTCTAGTGACTACCAACTCCTATGATCTATTTGATTCACCAAACGAAGGGAGTGGAAGTTGCTTCATGGCTAAAGGCCCCAAGGTATCACACCCCGAGTATCTTGATTTCAATAGTGATGAAGATGACTTGCTTTGTGATGATGACTTGCTATTTGATAAAACTAGTGATGTTAGTCAAAACGAACTTGATAATTCTCATGCTAGTCAAGATAAGTCAATTGATGATGATAAGATGAAAATAGAAGAACTAACTAAAGAACTAAACACTCTTAAGTTAGCTCATGAATCTACTCTTGAAGATCATAGAGAGCTTGCGAGAACTCATGAGAAGCTACGCTTCGAGAAGCTGAATTTGGAGCAAGAGCATGAGTTTCTTAAAGCTATCAATGACGATCTCCGAAAGAAGACTTCATCTTATCTAGCCAAACGACTACTCTTGTCTACATTCATGCCTCAAGTTAAAACTAAGCAATCTAGTAACAAAGGCAAGAAAGGTTCTTCATCTAGTAGCAACAATAAAAATGCTAAACCTAATGATGTTGCTTCTAGTAGTTCTATTGATTCCACTAATGATGATTCTCTTAGCCAAGTTACACTTGAGCAAGAAAATGCTTTATTGAAAGGAATTATAGAGAAAGGTATCTACAAGAGTCTTGCCGGGTGTAAGCAATTTGAGGAAATTGTACGCAAGCACGGAGGATACCGAAAGAACCATGGTGTTGGCTACTTCAACGCTAATGGAGTTGAATGGGAAGAAGGTCAATACCCCGACCCCAAGTTTGTTCCTCAAAAGGAGAAGTATGAAAATACTCTTCCCAGGAGAACAAGCACTCAAGATGACCTTCCTCCACAAGACCACAAGCTCAAGGGCAAGAACAAGCTTCAAGAGGACATTGACTCATATGAAGATGAATCCCTAGCTTTGGTGGAGTGGGTTCCCAAGGCTACGTCAAGCTCAACTTCTACAAAGGCTACTACAACACCAAGGATCCCCATCAACTTGATGTGGGTCCCCAAGAAGAAGAACTAGTGAGTTCTTGAGGGGTGACTCCGCCAATGAATTTCACTCACATTCATTATTGGCAAGAACTATTTGCAATCAACATCAACTCTATGCAATAGTTCAAGGAGTCACACATTCCCTCAAAGGTAAGCAAGGGACAAGGTAATCAACAAATCAATGGACATCATCACACATGCTTTGCACTCCATGTCCATAGATATCCTTGTATTTGTCTCTTGTGTGTTGGGACTAACCCATGTAGGTGAGAAGAGTAAGGAAACAACAAGGATGCTCCCAACTCTTGGTGATCTTCATCAACCTTGAGCATCCACCACTACCTCACCAACATGAAGTCTTCATCGACAAAACCCAAGGTTAGTTTATCCCTCTTATGGGGGGATGTCACATCAAGGGGGAGCTTTACTCTAAGACTTGAGTCAAAGCATCTCTTAGCATGTGACAACATTAAATGCTTTATGTAAAAGTGGTAACCCCACTTGTGCTTAAACGATGAGTATGACCTATGATCAAGTATTCTTACTTGGCTCCTAAGTCAATATACTCATATATAGATGACTTCGTCATCGCCCAAGTGCTTGTTAGATGCTAGTGTGTATGTGCATGTTGTCATGATTTCATTTGACATCCTATTGTGTGAGCATGTTGGTCTGCATTTATTTTTCCCATTCGAGGACATCCAATTGTTGTTATTTGGCTTTTGATTTATCTTTTGCCAATTGGATGGACAAGAATGCCTAGGACCACTCCTTAGCTATCTATGCTTTCTCACCTCATATTCCATTCATGCTACATCACGAAATTTGAACAAGTACTTTTCGATCCCTCTGTGTGTGGAGCACTCGGAGTTCCGTATCGACAAGGACTGACCATTAAAACATCCCAAGTGCATCTCGGTGGAACCAACCCACAATTCTCGGTCTCACCGAATGCCTAGGGTTGATCTGGTTTTCTATCTCGGTACTACCGATTCCATATTCTCGGTTACACCAAGTTTCCCTGTCAGCTGACAGTTGAGGAACTCGGTGACACCGAAAATTTAGAATCGGTGTCACCGACAGTGAAGGGTATATAACCCGTGGTCCCGACGGTTCGAAAATTCAATCTTCAATCGTCGCGCCCCAAACCCTAAACTGCCGCAGAAGGACCCCCTGGTCATCGCCCTTGTCTCCCCACACTCCTCCGCCACTGGGATCCTCGCCGTCGACGGGCATCTTCGCCGCCGTCGCCGCCGTAGCGGGTCCATCACCGAGTTAGGGTACGGATTCGTTCTTCCTAGCGCTCCTCGTCTGATTCTCGCGCATTGGATTCAATATTATCTATAAGCCACCATTTGCAATCCTCTCAATCCTCTAAAAACTTCCTGTAGTCAGAGAACGATCGATTTTCTAGGGTTTGCCGTCCGCCCGATGGAACTCGGTGGAACCGAAGTGAACAAATCGGTGTCACCAATTTGCCTGTCTGTGCTGCTGAGAACTTTCTCGTTGAAACCGAGTACTTCTTTTCGGTCTCACCGAAAAGAGTGCCAAGTTTCTGTTAAGGAGAAAGTCAGTCTCAACAGCACCGAAATTTTTTGCTTCGGTTGTACCGATTTTCATGTGACAGAATGCAAACCTTGAGAATCTTTTGTTCAAACTTTCAAAAACTAGCTGATAATTTTGTGATGACTCATCTTCTTCTGCTCCTCTATACTCTATTCACAGGGTCAGTATGTCAAGTGCTGAGGACAGTGAGAACAATTTCCAAGAGGAGAACATTGTGATGAGTTCAGGCACTAGTCCTGAGTCTAGTTCATCTTCAGATCCAGGCACTCCCAGTTCCCATGGGTTGCCCAAGGCTGCAACAAGGACCAGGAAGAAGCTGAATTCAGATGAGGAGGATTCAGACTTTGTGCCAGAAGAGGTTCTTGCTAAGAAGCAAGAGAAGGCTGCCAAGAAAGCTGCAAATGAAGCCACTTCTTCAAGGAGAGTTGTCAGGAAAGAGTATGCTAGCTCTGAAGCTATGAGAGCACCTGAGGGTGCTAGGGCAAAAATGGCTCTTCACCTTGAGTCACCCCCAAGGAAGTCATTGCCTAAGAAGGCAGGGGAGAAGAAGAGAGCTAGGAAAAGGATTGTCTATGTCACTGGTAGCCAGACCTCCATGTTTGAAGACCCTGAGGAAGCTGCTGGTGCTGATGCTGAGGAGGAGGAAGAGCAAGTTGTCAAGGCCCCTCCCAAGAAGAAGCAAAAGAAACTTATGTCTGATGCTATGCCAAAGAGTGGCCCATCCAAGAGCACCAAGTCTGCCCCCAAGAAGGCTGCTGCTGAAAAGCCTAAGAGATTTTCAAGGCAAATTCCAGCTTCTGAAAAGAAAAAGGGAACCACCTCTAGAGTAGAGGATGAAGATGCTATGTCTGCCCTGATGAAGCTTAGACCACACCTTCCAGTACATAATGCCAGCTACCCACTTGCTGAGGATATGAAGAAGAGGAAGGATTCTGGTTTGAGGGCTTGGAGAGCTGCTAATCCATATGCCCAAAGGAGGAAGACAGCTGTGGACTACAGATTCTACACCAAAGAGCAACAGGATTTCTATGAGACTGTGCTTTTTGACAAGAGCCCAGCTGTGAGTGATATGAGGTATGTGGACTGGAAATTCATCAAGGAGAATGAAGACTATTTTCCAAGTGTCCAAGACAATTTCCACTGCATTGGTTTGGATGAGTTTGTTGGCAGAGAGTTCACTGCTTGGAACGATGAGATGATCATGCAATTCTACTCCACTGCACATTTCTATGGAGATGGTAGGATTGTATGGATGACTGAAGGTGCAAGATATGAGTCCACTGTTGAGGAATGGGCTACAATCTTAGGAGTCCCAGAGGTACAGGTTGGTGACTTGGATGTTACGCAAATTTCTGTTACGCAAATTCACAATATCGGTACCATCGAGATTGTTGGATCGGCGTCACCGAGAATGTCAATCTGACCATTGGTCACCTTATCGGTGCAACCGTATATCGGTCTCACCGAGATTCAAAAGTTGCCACCTTTTGGTCACTTCGGTACCACCGAGATTAACACATCGGTGTCACCGAGTTGGTTATTTTGTGTGTAACGGTTGGATTTTTGGGGATGCCTATATATACCCCTTCACCACCACCTACTCGATAGAGAAGCACTCAGAACTATTCCATACTTGCCCCATCCAGTTTTCTGAGAGAGAGCCACCTACCCTTGTGTTGAGGTCAAGATCTTCCACTCCAACCATATGGATCTTGATTTCTAGCCTCCCCAAGTTGCTTTCCACCAATCCCATCTCTTCCACCAAGCCAAATCTGTGAGAGAGTGATTGTGTGTTGAGGAGTCTATCATCTTGAAGCACAAGAGCAAGGAGTTCATCGTCATTACCGAGCCTATTACCTTTTGGAGGGTGGTGCCTCCTAGATTGGTTAGGTGTCGCTTGGGAGCCTCCTACTTCGTGTTGTGGAGTTGAACCAAGAAGTTTGTAAGGGCAAGGAGATCGCCTACTTCGTGAAGATCTACCCATAGTGAGGCTAGTCCTTTGTGGACGGAAGCCGTTATGGAATAGTCAAGGTTGTTACTTCGTGGACCCTTATGGGTGGAGCCCTCCGTGGACTCTCGCGACCATTACCCTCCGTGGGTTGAAGACTCCATAAACGTGGATGTACGATAGCACCACCGATCGGAACCACGGGAAAAATCATCATGTCTACAATTGCGTTTGATCTTCCTACCCTATCCTTTCTACTCATGCTTGTTATTACTTTCCGCTGCTATACTCTTAGACTTGCATGTGTAGGGTGTACTTGACTTGCCATGAAATGCTAAAAACTACCAACTCTAAAATTTGGGAAAAGGCAAAACTTTTATTTGGTCAAGTAGTCTAATCACCCCCCCTCTAGACATACTTTCGGTCCTACATCCTTGGCTTCCATGGCGGCGGAGGGGCGAGAGCCCCTCCGAGATTGGATCTCTCTCTCTGTTTCCTTCTGTTTCTGCCTTCTAGATTCTGGCCTTTCGCCGTTTCTTAAATTCCCGGAGATCCGTAACTCCGATTGGGCTGAAATTTTAACACAATTTTTTCCGGTTATTAGCTTTCTTTCGGCGAAAGAAGGGCACCAACCGCCTTACGGGGTAGCCAAAAGCCAGCCTGGCGCGCCCTACCCCCCAGGGCGCGCCCCCTGGCTTGTGGCCCCCTCGGGCACCGCCTTCTGTTGATTCCACTTCCCAACATTCACATATATTCCAAAACAAAATCTCCGTAAGTTTTTATCCCGTTTGGACTTCGTTTGATATGGATTTTCTGCGAAACAAAAAACATGCAACAAACAGGAACTGGCACTGGGCACTGGATCAATATGTTAGTCCCAAAAATAGTATAAAAAGTTGCCAAAAGTATATGAAAGTTGTAGAATATTGGCATGAAACAATCAAAAATTATAGATACGACGGAGACATATCAGTCTGTGACGCCCCCATTCTCTACCGTACGCTAATCAATCACGCAATGCGTACGACCAAGATTAGGGACTCACTGATTAGTACCACAACACGACAAAAGACACGAATAAAAAGTCATACAGCTTAATATTACAAGCCAGGGGCCTCGAGGGCTCGAATATAAAGCTCCGACAAGCACAAGTCAGCGGAAGCAACAATATCTGAGTACAGACATAAGTTAGACAAGGGTGCCTTAAGAAGGCTAGCACAAACATAGGTAGCGGATCGAAAGAGGCGAGGCCTCCTGCCTGGGGACCTCCTAACTACTCCTGAGCGTCGGCGGTCTCCACGTAGTAGTAAGCTCCATCGGCGGTGTATTAGCCGTCTCCAGCGAACTCCATCTCCGGGGCTCCATCCTCTGAACGCAGCAACGTATCGAAGGGGGGAAAAGGGGGAGCAAAGCAGCGTGAGTACTCATCCAAAGTACTCGCAAGACTTATATCAGAACTAAGCTAGATATGCATCATACTCAATGAAAGGGGGGTATCTCTGGACTGACTGCAGAAAGCAAGAATAGGGGGGAAGACCTAGTCCTATCGAAGACTAGCATCTTCAACATCTTGCAGCATGAGAAGAGAGTAGACCTGCAGCTCATGCATATATCATATTGTTGAGCAATTTTAATTAAGTAACACGCCCAGAGATCCTTCCTCGACTTCCCCGCGAGGAAGCAATCCCGGAGCCACAATTCAATTTAATTAAATTATGATTAAAGTTGTATAAGGTCATGGCACCTTTCCAAGTCGTCCTGTTACCGTGGACACGGCTATTCGAATAGATATTTCATCCCTGCAGGGGTGCACCACATATTCCCCAACGCGCCTGAGTCACCTCTGGCTGGACACACTTTCCTGGGTCATGCCCGGCCTCGGGATATCAGCACGTCGTCGCCCCACCTAGACTCATCGCAGAGGCCAGCCCGCCGGTCTAAATCCTATGCGCTCAGGGGTCATGGGCCCAATCACCCTTTGCACACCTGCACGGTGCGTACGCGGCCGGAAACAGACCTAGTACACTCCACTCCAGAGCTGTACGTTCCAGCCCAATCCGTCGCGCGCCGCTCCATTGCTGACGTCCGAAGAGCTTCGGCTGATACAACGACGCTGAGTGCCCATAACTACCCCACGCGAAGGTTAGTGCGTATTAAGGCCAATGACCTAACTCTGATCCAGCACCCAACCCATTAGCAATTTATTAGGTGCGGGGCAAGCTCGAACATATTGCAGCTCGTCGCCCCGCCAAGAACACTCGAGTGCCTTCCGGCGCACCCCACCAAGTCTCCGGATGCCTTGCGGCGCATCCCACCAATATCTCTCGCGGGTACCCTTGGGGCCGACCCGTCTTTAACATAGTCAGTAACCCGGTCATAGTAACTGTGTGGTTATACGCCAAGTGGAGATCTGAGGAATCACCCTCGATGGATCCCGCTCACGATAAGAGTAAGACAAGAGTCGTTACCGGTAATTGGAAAGGAGGAATCACCCTCGATACCCAATACCGATAACTACGCTACAGAATTAACATCGAGAGTGCTAATTGAGGTATCACCCTCGGCACTCGATGGTAGCTCTGCAGTGCCCTACTAAGGGGTGTGCAGTGATGTGAGGGGTCTGGCTCGTCGGTCAGTTGACCGAGTCTTCTGTCGTCAAGTCCTCGGTGTCGTCGATGATCAAGCAGAGGCAACGGGGACTCAGGGGGTCTCAAGGGTTCACTGATCCACCTATACTAGGCAGTTGATATAATCAACAAATACAGTAGCAGTTCATCAAAATCAGGCTATGCATCAGAATAGGAGCTATCTAATACAGTAGCAAAATTCTAATGCATGAATAAGAGGGAGAGAGATGGGTGATATCGGAATGCTTAAGGGGGTTTTGCTTGCCTTGCTGCTCTGCGGCAAAAGGCTGGTCGTCAAGTGCGTAGTCGTACCCGGCAGCTCCGTCAGCCTCGGGGTCTACCGAAGGGAAGAGGGGGAAGAAACAATAAATACAATGCACACAGATGCAACACGATGCATGACATGGCAAAATGTTTAGCTAGGCATGCACTAACGCGGCACTACACGATACCGAGAAGGGGGGAACCCATCCGGGAATGTTTTCCCGGTTCCGGACAAATGTCAGACAGATGACCGGAGGGGGGGCAATGTCCCAGGCTGCGATGTTAGAAGCATGGGACAGCTAGAAGGTAGGTGCAGGGTGATACACTGCCTATCTAAGTGCTCTAGTTAATTTAGGGATTTATCTGGAATTATTTTATTAAAATCGCGCACTATTCATCTGCCAGAAACAGGCAAAAAGTTACAGGTTTGCTATGCTAGGGACATCTGACAGACCAACGGGCAGCGTAACCGGATTCGTCTCGTCTTTCTGAGCAACTTTCATGTTCAAAACTTTTTAATCCGGGCTACGGTTTATTTTATATTAATATTTAAAGATTTAATCAATTTCTGGAATTAATTTAATTATTTAATTCAACATTATCCGAAACAGTAAATACTGTTTATTTAATCTAAACAGTAATTACTGATAAATTAAACTAATTAATTAATTCACTAATTAATTAATCTAAATAATTAATTATTAATTTTAATTATTATTTATTGATTTTATAATTTTATTTTTATTTTCCTCTGGTGTATATGTGTATGTATATATGTATATACGTATTTTCATACGTATATACATACACACACACGCACGCTACACGCACACACGCACACTACACACATCCACAACACACACGCATCGCGCGCACACGCGCAGCCGGGTCGGGCCGGCGCGGCGGGCGGCCGTCGGCGGGCGGGGGGGGGGGGGGGGGGGAGAGGCGCCGGCGGCGGAGCTCACCGGGGGGCGGCGGCCGGCAGTCGGGGCAGCGTTGGCGGAGGCGACCGGCGGCGGACGGGCGGCGGCGAGACGGACGGGCGGCGCGCGGATCCGGGCGGCGGCCGGTGGCACGCCGCGGGCGGGGGGCGGAGCGGACGGGCGCGGCGGTCGGCCGCGGCGCGGGCCGGCTGGGCGGCCGCGTCCGCGGGGGGGGGGGGGGGGGGGGGACGGAGCCGGTCCGGTCCGGCCGGATCTGCGTCGGCGGGGGGGGGGGGGGGCGGACGGAGCCGGTCCTCGGGCGCTCCAGGAGCTGGCGGCGGGGGGGGGGGGGGAATGAGCTCGGCCTCGGGAGCTCAGGCACGCACACGGCCTTATATACGGGGAGTTAGGGGCCGGCCCAGTTTCGTTTAAATTCGGGTCCGATTTCGGTGTCTAATTTCCCTGCGATCCAAAAGTCGTTTTAATTACTTTTGGGGTACCAAACCAATCCAGAAAATTCCCGTTTTAATTTTATAAAACTTTACGGAATATTTGCGATCCATCCAACATTTTTAACTTTAGTTTTGAACAACTTTATCATCCGCCTTTTTCGGACGATTTAAATTGCAACGAAAATTAACAGGGTTTGCACGGGCGCGAGTCCAACAACAGTGATCGCGGCAACAGTGATTGCGGTGACGTGGCATCACTAACGTAGGATTACTGTAGCTTAATTACAATAATCACTGTAGCAAAAGCCCAGGATGTCACAATTCTCCCCTACTAACAAGAATTCTCGTCCCGAGAATTAAGAAGTAGAAGGGAAGAGCCCGGGGTATTCTGCACGAAGATGATCTTCGCGTTCCCATGTGGCTTCATCTGCAGAATGATTCGCCCACTGCACTTTGAAAAACTTGGTGACCTTCTGACGAGTCCGACGTTCAGTTTCATCGAGAATGCGGACTGGTTGTTCCTTGTAAGAAAGGTCTTGTTGCAGTTCCAGCATTTCATGATCCACTGCTCGGATAGGATCCTTGAAGCAGCGACGAAGCTGTGACACATGGAACACGTCGTGAACCTGAGAAAGGTTTGGCGGTAGTTCCAGCTGATATGCCACTTTTCCACGCCGCTCAAGAACGGTGAAAGGACCAATATATCGAGGAGCCAGCTTGCCCTTGATCCCAAATCGGTGAGTACCTCTCATAGGCGTGACCCGAAGATAAGCCTTATCGCCAGGTTGATAGACCATATCTTTGTGATGACGGTCATGCTGACTCTTCTGACGAGACTGAGCAGCCTTCAGATTTGCCTGAATAATGCGGACTTGATCTTCGGCATGTTGGATAATATCCGGACCGATAAGCATACGTTCCCCAGTTTCTGACCAATTCAGAGGGGTTCGACACTTACGTCCATATAGCACTTCAAATGGAGCCATCTTCAAACTAGCCTGATAGTTGTTGTTGTAGGAGAACTCCGCAAACGGAAGAGATTCCTCCCATTTCTTGCCGAAAGAGATAACACAAGCTCGAAGCATGTCTTCGAGGATCTGGTTGACTCTTTCAACTTGTCCCTGAGATTGAGGGTGAAAAGCGGTGCTGAAATTCAAACGAGTTCCCATGGCTTCCTGGAAACTTGTCCAGAATCTTGAGGTGAATAAGCTACCACGGTCTGAACTGATAACCTGGGGAATACCATGGAGTGAAACAACTCTGGACATGTATAAATCTGCTAGCTGACTAGCAGTAATAGTCTCCTTGACAGCCAGGAAATGTGCAACTTTGGATAACCGGTCAATGACGACAAGAATAGCATCATTACCTTTTTGCGATCTGGGAAAACCAGTAATGAAGTCCATTTCAACATGATCCCATTTCCATTCAGGAATAGAAATAGGTTGCAGAGTTCCAGCAGGCCTTTGATGTTCTGCTTTGATGCGACGGCAAACGTCACACTCAGCAACATATTTAGCAATATCATGTTTCATATCGGGCCACCAGTACCGCTGACGAATGTCTTGGTACATTTTGGTACTACCAGGGTGAATAGACAATGGGGTATCGTGAGCTTCTTCCATTATTTTAGCGGTCATATCCAGGTTTTTCTTCTTTGTGGGAACGAATAATCGACCCTTAAAGTACACGGCTTCATCATCAGCAACGGTGAAGCACGAGGGTTTACCTTCCGCCAGGTGGCGCTTAATCTTTTCGACCTCACTGCAATAGTGTTGCATAGTTTTGATACTGCCCTCGAGATCTGGCACAGCAACCAAGTTGCATAGAGATCCCTGATCAACAACATGGAGGTGCATCTTTTGGGCCTCCGGTGGAGGGGGTACAAGATAACCTTGAGGAACAATATGGAGGTTCAGCTTGCGCATTTCTTCTTGAAGACGAGGATGAACCTTATGAACCTCGAGGTAGTTGCAGTATGATTTGCGGCTCAAAGCATCAGCCATTACATTAGCCTTGCCTGGGGTATAAGAAATACCCACATTGTAATCTGCTATTCGTTCCATCCATCTTTGTTGGCGGAGGTTCAGATCTGGCTGAGTAAACAAGTACTTCAGACTTTGGTGATCCGTGTAAATCTCGCAACGGTTTCCAACAAGGTATTGCCGCCACTCTTTCAGTGCATGAATTACTGCGGCAAGTTCAAGGTCATGAACTGGGTAGTTCTCTTCATGAGGACGCAATTGACGGGAAGCATAAGCAACCACTCTGCGTTCTTGCATTAGGACACAACCCATTCCTTGACGTGAAGCATCACAATAGATGACGAAGTCCTTACGAGTATCCGGAGGAGCAAGCACTGGAGCAGAGGTTAACTTGTCCTTAAGCGTTTGAAAGCTCTCCTGACATTTTTCTGTCCACTCATATTTAACTCCCTTGTGAAGCAAGTTGGTTAAGGGCTTTGCAATCTTGGAGAAGTTCTCGACGAATCGACGGCAATAGCTGGCGAGACCGAGAAAACTTCTGACTTGCTTGACATTCTTCAGAGGAGTCCAGTCAAGAATAGCCTGAACTCGTTCAGGGTTGACCGCAATACCATCCTTGGAGATCACATGACCAAGGTATGTTACTTTGTCCATCCAGAACTCACACTTTGAGTATTTTGCATAGAGTTGATGCTCCCGAAGCCTCTCCAAGATAAGGCGAAGATGTTCGGCATGCTCTTCTTTATTCTTGGAGAATACCAGAATATCATCCAGATAAACCACGACGAATTTGTCGAGGTAGTCCATGAAAATATAATTCATCAACCGAGAGAAGGTTGCTGGAGCATTGGTCAAGCCGAAGGACATGACGGTGTACTCGTATGAACCGTAACGAGTAACAAATGCAGTCTTGGGAATATCCTCTTCACGAACCCGGATCTGATGATAACCCAACCTCAAGTCGAGTTTCGAGAATACAGCTGATCTAGCTAGTTGATCATACAGATCGTTAATCCGAGGAAGCGGATATTTGTTTTGAATCGTTGCCTGGTTGATAGGTCGGTAATCTTGGACCAACCGATTCGTACCATCCTTCTTCTTGACAAAGAGAGAAGGTGCTCCCCATGCAGAGGAACTTGGACGAATGAAACCCAAACGAAGTGAATTATCAATTTCTTTCTTAAGCTCAAGTAGTTCATGAGGCGGCATCTTATACGGACGCTTGGCAATAGGAGTGGTACCAGGTACCAAGTCAATGACAAACTCAACAGCCCTAGCAGGGGGAATCCCTGGAAGTTCTTCCGGAAAAACATCTTGGAAATCCCGGACAACTGGTATGTTTTCAATTCCTTCCAGTGGTGACTCATTTAATGCATTTAAGGCATACAGTCGAGCTTCAGCATTCCGAACAAGATGAGCATGGTAGCTGACTATCTCATTCGAAGGATGCAGAAGGTGGACAGTTTTGGTGGCACACACTACAGAAGCAGTATGTGCTTTCAACCAATCCATTCCGAGAATGAGATCGATTTTGGAAGACTTCAACATTATGGGGGAGGCATGGAATTCCAACCCTTCAATTTCAACGACGACATCTGGGCTGCAAATGGAAGCCTGACATTGGCCCGCGGGGGTGTTTATCACTATTGGGTCGCTCATCTCTTCGCAATTAATGTCATGCATGTATGCAAATTCTTCAGACATAAATGAATGCGATGCTCCTGTATCAAACAATACAGAAGCAGGTACTGAGTTGACAAGAAGTGTACCCATCACAGTAGCAGGCTGATCCTGAACTTGTTCAATGTCAATATTGAAAGCATGCCCACGACCATAAGCAGCAGACCCAGTATTATAGTTGCGGGTCTGATTGTTGCCACGACCATTACCACGGCCATTACGAGGAAAAGCCAGCTGATTGTGATTCTGGCTGCAGTCCTTAGCAAGGTGACCTGGTTTGCGGCACTTGAAGCATAGACCATCTTCAGGACGAAGAGGAGCAACACGCGGTGGAGCAGCTTGAACTCTTGGTTGCCTCGGTGGTGGAGGAGGCAGACGGGGTGCAGCATAAGAGGGTCTTGGCGCTGGGGCAGCTGGACGGTACACACTGTTGGGAATCCAGATACGACGCTTCTGTGCTGGGCTCGAAGATGAGCCAATGTCACGATAGCGCTTCTGCGACTCCTTGTGCTTGATCTGAGCGGTCTCAACCAGAATAGCCTTGTTCACGAGAGTGGCAAAGTCGGTGACGTCTTGAGCAGCAAGCGCAAGCTCGAGGTCTGGGTGCAGTCCACTACGGAACTTCTCCTGTCTACGAGCATCAGTTGGAATGTCTTCTTCAGCATAGCGAGATAAGTTAAGGAACTCCCGCTGATAGGCTTCGACGGTCTTGTTGCCCTGAACGAGGTTGCGGAACTCGGTCTTCTTCCGATCTATGATCCCCTGAGGAATATAGCGAGCACGGAAGGCAGTCTGAAACTCATCCCAAGTAACGATTGTCCCAGCAGGCAGTGTACGCTTGTGAGTGGACCACCATTGAGCAGCGGGGCCCTTCAGGAAGTAGGTCGCGAAGGCGACAAGGCTTTCAGGGGCGACATTGGCAGACTCCATCTCAAAGGCGATGTCGCGGAGCCAGTCATCGGCATCCAGTGGCTGTTCAGAATTGCGATAAATAGTGGGGTTGAGGCGCACAAACTCTGACAGTGTTATTGAAGCTGGGTTGTGGTTCTGATTGTTCTGATGCGGAAACTGAGCCATAATATTAGTCATAAACTGACGGTTGAGCTCAAATTGTTGCATCATTGCGGCCATGTAGTCGGGCGGTGGAGGATGCTCAGGGGCACGACCACGACCACCTGGTCTAACCATCCTGCTAAAATTTCAACAGGGGGTAGTTTAGAAAAAGCACTTGCGAGTGTTTAGCGACAAACATAATGTAACACGACAATGAATGAGTAGTGCATCATTACATAGTAATAGTCAATTACGACATACAGATCCATACACAGAGTCGGTTACATGCGGACAGCATAACGGCGTAAAATTAAGGAAAAAGACATACTAGGCGGCGCGCAGGCACGCGGTGAGGAACTACACAACGAGACATAGCAAAGGCTACATCAACGTCGGGGAAAACCACTGAAACGGGGTAACTGCAAGTGCAAGTGCGGACGATGAATCTCTGTAGCAGAAAGGTCCTGCTCTCCGTGTGCACTCTGATGCAGAACCCGGTCTCGAACTGAAAGAAGAGGTCCACGCGCAGGCCTGTGACCTCCAACAGCAGGCCAATCGATACCTGCCGGCATCTGAGTCCTGCGCGGGTAAAGGATATACTCCGGATGTATCCCTGCTCGAACAGCTGGTAGCAACTGCGTCATAGCATCGTAGAGACGTGCTCGAGTGGCAAACAGCTCGACTGTAAGAGCCCGGTTAGTGCGATCCAGAGCCTGAGTGTACTGAATCAACACGTGCGGGTCATATCGACGACGCTCGTAAGGGGCACAGATAGCTGTGTAGTATCCAGTAGCATCTCCGGTCGGTGCATATGGAATGTACCGGAACTCAGAGGCATCCAAGGTAGTATGCTCTCCACGAAGTCGTGCGACAGCAGAATAGGCAGCATCATGGACTGCCATCTCAATCGTCACACCGATACCGTGAAAAAGGTGCAACTCGGTGTCTGAGTCATCCCTCTGATCATAGATGCGAACATCAGCATGATACTGCTCCTGGTTGAACTCGCGGTAATCCTCGTAGACCATGTACTCGGGGTACCAGCGGTAACCAAGTCTGGTCAGGAGGGCGATCAGGACAGCTGGAAAGCCAGGGGCATTGCGAGCCGAAGTGCGAAGCACAAGCTGCGTCACGGGGTGTGGTGGGAACAGACGATCCATCTGAAACAGAGGCAACTCAGGATTGTCAAACGACAATGACAAATATAATATAATTTGGAGAGAAAGATTAAACAGACCAATGGAAAGGAAAATGTGATTATCAGAATAATCAGATCAATGATATGGAACCAGCACTGATAATCCAGCTCTCCGGGTGGACAAGATTACGAGATCCTAGTGTCGGCGTTAGTAAAATTCATTTAACCCGAAAGGAAGAGAGTTCAGAGTCCCAGAGTATAGAAGAGAAATAAAAGATCCTAATACCACCCAGTTGGCGACGTGGGCCCGTAAGCCACACAGCCATGTTAGTAAAATAGTTTTCGGAAATACTAGACTCAACTGCGGCCAAGGAGTCGGAGGGGGCTTCCTACAGGCAGTCGGCTCTGATACCAACTTGTGACGCCCCCATTCTCGACCGTACGCTAATCAATCACGCAAGGCGTACGACCAAGATTAGGGACTCACTGATTAGTACCACAACACGACAAAAGACACGAATAAAAAGTCATACAGCTTAATATTACAAGCCAGGGGCCTCGAGGGCTCGAATATAAAGCTCCGACAAGCACAAGTCAGCGGAAGCAACAATATCTGAGTACAGACATAAGTTAGACAAGGGTGCCTTAAGAAGGCTAGCACAAACATAGGTAGCGGATCGAAAGAGGCGAGGCCTCCTGCCTGGGGACCTCCTAACTACTCCTGAGCGTCGGCGGTCTCCACGTAGTAGTAAGCTCCATCGGCGGTGTATTAGCCGTCTCCAGCGAACTCCATCTCCGGGGCTCCATCCTCTGAACGCAGCAACGTATCGAAGGGGGGAAAAGGGGGAGCAAAGCAGCGTGAGTACTCATCCAAAGTACTCGCAAGACTTATATCAGAACTAAGCTAGATATGCATCATACTCAATGAAAGGGGGGTATCTCTGGACTGACTGCAGAAAGCAAGAATAGGGGGGAAGACCTAGTCCTATCGAAGACTAGCATCTTCAACATCTTGCAGCATGAGAAGAGAGTAGACCTGCAGCTCATGCATATATCATATTGTTGAGCAATTTTAATTAAGTAACACGCCCAGAGATCCTTCCTCGACTTCCCCGCGAGGAAGCAATCCCGGAGCCACAATTCAATTTAATTAAATTATGATTAAAGTTGTATAAGGTCATGGCACCTTTCCAAGTCGTCCTGTTACCGTGGACACGGCTATTCGAATAGATATTTCATCCCTGCAGGGGTGCACCACATATTCCCCAACGCGCCTGAGTCACCTCTGGCCGGACACACTTTCCTGGGTCATGTCCGGCCTCGGGATATCAGCACGTCGTCGCCCCACCTAGACTCATCGCAGAGGCCAGCCCGCCGGTCTAAATCCTATGCGCTCAGGGGTCATGGGCCCAATCACCCTTTGCACACCTGCACGGTGCGTACGCGGCCGGAAACAGACCTAGTACACTCCACTCCAGAGCTGTACGTTCCAGCCCAATCCGTCGCGCGCCGCTCCATTGCTGACGTCCGAAGAGCTTCGGCTGATACAACGACGCTGAGTGCCCATAACTACCCCACGCGAAGGTTAGTGCGTATTAAGGCCAATGACCTAACTCTGATCCAGCACCCAACCCATTAGCAATTTATTAGGTGCGGGGCAAGCTCGAACATATTGCAGCTCGTCGCCCCGCCAAGAACACTCGAGTGCCTTCCGGCGCACCCCACCAAGTCTCCGGATGCCTTGCGGCGCATCCCACCAATATCTCTCGCGGGTACCCTTGGGGCCGACCCGTCTTTAACATAGTCAGTAACCCGGTCATAGTAACTGTGTGGTTATACGCCAAGTGGAGATCTGAGGAATCACCCTCGATGGATCCCGCTCGCGATAAGAGTAAGACAAGAGTCGTTACCGGTAATTGGAAAGGAGGAATCACCCTCGATACCCAATACCGATAACTACGCTACAGAATTAACATCGAGAGTGCTAATTGAGGTATCACCCTCGGCACTCGATGGTAGCTCTGCAGTGCCCTACTAAGGGGTGTGCAGTGATGTGAGGGGTCTGGCTCGTCGGTCAGTTGACCGAGTCTTCTGTCGTCAAGTCCTCGGTGTCGTCGATGATCAAGCAGAGGCAACGGGGACTCAGGGGGTCTCAAGGGTTCACTGATCCACCTATACTAGGCAGTTGATATAATCAACAAATACAGTAGCAGTTCATCAAAATCAGGCTATGCATCAGAATAGGAGCTATCTAATACAGTAGCAAAATTCTAATGCATGAATAAGAGGGAGAGAGATGGGTGATATCGGAATGCTTAAGGGGGTTTTGCTTGCCTTGCTGCTCTGCGGCAAAAGGCTGGTCGTCAAGTGCGTAGTCGTACCCGGCAGCTCCGTCAGCCTCGGGGTCTACCGAAGGGAAGAGGGGGAAGAAACAATAAATACAATGCACACAGATGCAACACGATGCATGACATGGCAAAATGTTTAGCTAGGCATGCACTAACGCGGCACTACACGATACCGAGAAGGGGGGAACCCATCCGGGAATGTTTTCCCGGTTCCGGACAAATGTCAGACAGATGACCGGAGGGGGGGCAATGTCCCAGGCTGCGATGTTAGAAGCATGGGACAGCTAGAAGGTAGGTGCAGGGTGATACACTGCCTATCTAAGTGCTCTAGTTAATTTAGGGATTTATCTGGAATTATTTTATTAAAATCGCGCACTATTCATCTGCCAGAAATAGGCAAAAAGTTACAGGTTTGCTATGCTAGGGACATCTGACAGACTAACGGGCAGCGTAACCGGATTCGTCTCGTCTTTCTGAGCAACTTTCATGTTCAAAACTTTTTAATCCGGGCTACGGTTTATTTTATATTAATCTTTAAAGATTTAATCAATTTCTGGAATTAATTTAATTATTTAATTCAACATTATCCGAAACAGTAAATACTGTTTATTTAATCTAAACAGTAATTACTGATAAATTAAACTAATTAATTAATTCACTAATTAATTAATCTAAATAATTAATTATTAATTTTAATTATTATTTATTGATTTTATAATTTTATTTTTATTTTCCTCTGGTGTATATGTGTATGTATATATGTATATACGTATTTTCATACGTATATACATACACACACACGCACGCTACACGCACACACGCACACTACACACATCCACAACACACACGCATCGCGCGCACACGCGCAGCCGGGTCGGGCCGGCGCGGCGGGCGGGGGGGGGAGGGGGGGGGGAAGAGGCGCCGGCGGCGGAGCTCACCGGGGGGCGGCGGCCGGCAGTCGGGGCAGCGTTGGCGGAGGCGACCGGCGGCGGACGGGCGGCGGCGAGACGGACGGGCGGCGCGCGGATCCGGGCGGCGGCCGGTGGCACGCCGCGGGCGGGGGCGGAGCGAACGGGCGCGGCGGTCGGCCGCGGCGCGGGCCGGCTGGGCGGCCGCGTCCGCGGGGGGGGGGGGGGACGGAGCCGGTCCGGTCCGGCCGGATCTGCGTCGGCGGGGGGGGGGGGGGGCGGACGGAGCCGGTCCTCGGGCGCTCCAGGAGCTGGCGGTGGGGGGGGGGGAATGAGCTCGGCCTCGGGAGCTCAGGCACGCACACGGCCTTATATACGGGGAGTTAGGGGCCGGCCCAGTTTCGTTTAAATTCGGGTCCGATTTCGGTGTCTAATTTCCCTGCGATCCAAAAGTCGTTTTAATTACTTTTGGGGTACCAAACCAATCCAGAAAATTCCCGTTTTAATTTTATAAAACTTTACGGAATATTTGCGATCCATCCAACATTTTTAACTTTAGTTTTGAACAACTTTATCATCCGCCTTTTTCGGACGATTTAAATTGCAACGAAAATTAACGGGGTTTGCACGGGCGCGAGTCCAACAACAGTGATCGCGGCAACAGTGATTGCGGTGATGTGGCATCACTAACGTAGGATTACTGTAGCTTAATTACAATAATCACTGTAGCAAAAGCCCAGGATGTCACACAGTCCTCCTTAGCACTCACCTCGACAGAGGTTTTTCTTTGCCCTTGCATCCTTTCTTCCGTACTTTCTTGGATTTTTTCGGAGCTCAACTTCATCATCTTCCTCCCAATTCCATCACCTATCTAGCCGCTTTTGTTTCGCTCTGCGAGAACTTCCTTAGTTGCCACCCCCACTGGGGTTTGTTCAAACACTTATTCACATGCCGAGTGATGAGTGTAAAGAAAACCAATCTGACGGAGGAGAAGACAAACGTAGTTCAGTTGTGCGGGGGCCTGGGTATTCAGCTGAGGGGCAAAAGTAGTTTACTATCTATGACTCTCCCAGACACTGTTAAGGGTTGGCAATCGTCTTGGTTTTACTGCGAGGACATCCCAGTCGGAGAGGGTCAGTCGGGTCTCCCTCCATACTCGGTTGAGCGCATTCGGCGACTGCCCAAGCTGACCGTGTCCAAGGACGAGAAGGTAGATGTAGACATCCTTGTGATTGCTCTAGTATCTCTAGTGAACCATGGGATCAACGGACTGGACCTACTGGAGGTCTTCTTCCAGAGAAGTATTCAGCCGTTGCAGGCCAGATCCCACCCCATGTGGCTGTACTCGGGTCCGGATGACCTTACGCGTACGCACCCGGAGGAGCTTAGCGAGGAGGCCGTGGCTAATAAGCTCAAGGCCATCACCCCAGTTCGGGATAACCCCAGGGGTACGAGGCGCGTGCCCCCGTACTCGGTGGAGAATCTGGCAAACGAGGTAAAGTCCGAGTGCCATTACTGTTTCCGAGTGATGCAGCTTTTGGTTATCAAATCTTGATTGAAGTAACTTTTATCCTGACAGGCCTTCACAGGCATGGTGAGCTTGATACCTGCTGGAGACCACGCTCCTGCTGACGTGGCCAGCGATAATGAGTGTCACGACGACTCGGACGGAGAGGAGGAGTATGTGGAAGATAGCGAAGATGGAGGGGACCAGAAGGAATCGGAACTAGGGGATGAGGCGGAGTCTTCTCCTTCGGAGGAGATACTTCTTGAGCCCCGCAAGTGGACGCGCCAAGACCCTGGGGTCCGTGGAGGCAATGTAGCGGGGACGAGTGCCGCCAAGTCCTCCGCGGCTATTCCTCCCACTCGGACCTCAAAGCGTGGGCGTGCTGAGCTTGTTCCATCTCCGGAGAAGAGCACCAAGCAGTCGAAGATCACTTCAAGCAAACCTCGAAAGGCGGTTCTGCCCAAGACCAAGATGAACGTGCCGGTGGATTTTGCGTAAGTACCTTCACTCCATTGTCATTCCGAATGATTGACCGAGTGCAATAACATTCCGAGTGATTCTTCTGCAGGGCTGACACATTGACTGCTTCCTTGGAGAAGGTAAAGGTCGAGGTCGACGCCACAACTTCGAAAGGTAGCACTCAGTCCTGCTCGTATGTAATATTTGAATACCTCATTTCCTTTTTGGACTTATTTCCGAATGGTTTTCGAATACTCGCGGAGCCACGCGAAGTGATTGAGATCGACGTGGACGATCAGGTCACACCACCGAATCCCATCTCCAGCATGGATGTCGTAATGCGGGACGTCTCACCTGTTCAAGTGCCAGCACCAGCTCGGGGAACCTCTTTAGGAACTGGGTCAGCACTCGGAATGCCTCTAACCACCCCACCTGCGTCCAGCACCATCAAACTGTAGCGCGTCCCGGAGGACCAAGTGGGAGCAAGTAAGGAGGCTCTAATCCAACTGAGACTTATGAACGACAAGCTGAAGGAGGCGCGCGACGCCGGCGAGGCTTTGGAGAAGAATGTCCGAGTAAGTACTCTTGTAAGTACCTTCTTTAGACAAAGTTTTACGCATTGTAGATGTTTCCGATGTTCCGAGTGGGCTTGCATCCGGAGCACACCCACTGGGTGGAGTCTTCGAGACTTCCGAATGTTAATCGTAGGAGATCTTGTAGTCACACTTGTCGAAGAGGATGCTGTGGTGGTCCATGGACCAGAGCTTCTCAACGTTGACCGTTAGGACGTAAGTCCCATAGTTTTCCAGTGGGAGCGCGCTTAGCGCACCCACTGGGTGTAGGCCCCGAGGCTGCCGTCGACTGAAGAAGTCGGCGGCAGTCTCAGAATCCGAATATAGTAGGATCCGAATGATGAGATACTTGTCGAAGAGGATGCGATGATGGTCCATGGACTAGAGCCTCTCGACGTTGACCGTCGGGGTGTAGAACCTGTAGTTCTCCGGTGGGGGCGTGCTGAGCACACCCACTGGGTGTAGTCCCCGAGGCTGCCGCCGACTGAAGCAGTCGGTGACAGTCTCAAAATCCGAATGTAGTAGGATCCGAATGATGAGATACTTGTCGAGGAGGATGCGGTGATGGTCCATGAACCAAAGCCTCTCGACATTGACCGTCGGGGTGTAGAACCTGTAGTTCTCCGGTGGGGGCGCGCTGAGCGCACCCACTGGGTGTAGTCCCCGAGGCTGCCGTCGACTGTCTCAAAATCCGAATGTAGTAGGATCCGAATGAAGAGATACTTGTCGAAGAGGATGTGGTGATGGTCCATGGACCAGAGCCTCTCGACGTTGACCGTCGGGGTGTAGAACCTGTAGTTCTCCGGTGGGGGTGCGCTGAGCGCACCCACTGGGTGTAGTCCCCGAGGCTGCCGCCGACTGAAGCAGTTGGCGACAGTCTCAAAATCCGAATGTTATTTGTCTTGATGTTTGATTGTTATTCCTGATGTTTCTTTGTTTCCTCCGACAGGGAGTGTGTGAGCTCGGGACTCGCTATAATGCCCTCGAGAAGGAAGTACAGGAGCTGCGTCGTAGTTTGGAGACTGAGAAGACCAAGAGTACACGTCTGGAACAAGAAAAGCGATCACTCGGAGGTAATCGAATCTTGGCCGAGTACTTTTGGACTTGAACCCTTTTCCCTGTCCGACTGAAAGTATTTCATCAGATGTACATAGTGAGAACCTTCAACTTACTAAGAGGCTCCGGGCTTCTATTTCTATAGAGACCATGAAGGAGGCTTTGGAGAAGAAGGACCGCGAACTGGCAACCGCTCAGAAGGAGGCCAGTCGGAAGGCAAAGGAAGCTGAAGACAAGCTGAAATCCTTTGAGAAGTGGGAGGAGGAGAAGAAGGCTCTGGAGGAAGTTGCTAGGAGGAGCACTGCGGAGGCGGTCGAGGCTGAGGCGAAACTGAAGCAAGTCGAGTTGAAGAGGCAGGAGCTGGAGAAGCTCATCGAGGACCACTGCAACGAAATGAACGACAAGCTCAAAGGTTTGCATCAGGCATAGCCAAGTTCTGAGTCATTTCATCCCAACTCTTCTCCTCCCTTAACTTCGTTCTCTCGAATGATCGCCAGATCTATGCTGGGACGTCGAGGAAGAAACCTCCAAAATCGAGAAGGAGCTAGATCCGAGTGCGGGTCTTCTTCGTGATAGCTCGGCTCTTGCACTGCTTCGACTCAATGAGCGCACTTCGGAGGCGGCTATCTTTCTCAAACACTTACACGAAGCGGCCAAGGAGATAGATAAGGAAGTCGCCCCTAACGAGGAGCCCCCGAATGACTTGGACGCCCTCATCAACCATCTGCGGGACATTCCGCGCCGAGTGCAGTTATGGAAGAAATCTGCGGCCCACGCGGGGGCAGACATTGCACTCTCCCTTGTCTGTGTGCATTGCAAGGGCGTAGATGAGGAGAACCTGAAGGCGCTGAAGGTCATCAACCGAAAGAGCACCAAGATTGAAGATTTCATGGAGACCTTCCTGCCGGCGGCCACTCGGATCGCAGAGGTTATCGACCTTGATAACTTCACCGACGCAGCATCCCCGACATCAGCCGAGTGAATCTCGAATAAAAAACTTTTAAGCCATATTTGCCTCGGTATGCCGAGTGATTTCTGTATCCATACATTTATCGTGGCCTTGTGGTCACAACTATCTGCACTTTTGCTTTGAACTGCTTGACATTCGAATGCCTTTACTTGACCGTTTTGAACGTTCGTCTTGATTTTTAACTTAGGCGAAATCGGGTTCGCTGCTAAGTCCCCGAGTGTGGACGATGTCCTCACTCGGAGTAGTTTATAACTTAGGCGAAATCGGGTTCGCTGCTAAGTCCCCGAGTGTGGACGATGTCCTCACTCGGAGTAGTTTTTAACTTAGGCAAAATCGGGTTCGGTGCTAAAGTCCCCGAGTGTGGATGGTGTCCTCACTCGGAGTAGTTTCTAACTTCGGCGAAATCAGGTTCGTAGCTAAGCCCCCGATTGTGGACGATGTCCTCACTCGGTGTAGTTTTTAACTTAGGCGAAATCAGGTTCGCAGCTAAGCCCCAGAGTGTGGACAATGTACTCACTCGGAGTAGTTTCTAACTTAGGCGAAATCAGGTTCGCAGCTAAGCCCCCGAGTGTGGATGATGTCCTCTGTGACGCCCCCGATCTCGACCGTACACTAATCAATCATGCAATGCGTACGGCCAAGATTAGGGACTCACTGATCGATATCACAATACAGCACTAGACACAAATTAAAGTCATACAACTTCATATTACAAGCCAGGGGCCTCGAGGGCTCGAATACAAAGCTCGACAAGCACGAGTCAGCGGAAGCAAATAATATCTGAGTACAGACATAAGTTAAACAAGTTTTGCCTTAAGAAGGCTAGCACAAACATAAGCAACGGATCGAAAGAGGCGAGGCCTCCTGCCTGGGAACCTCCTAACTACTCCTGAGCGTCGGCACTCTCCACGTAGTGGTAGGCTCCAGCGGTGGTGTAGTAGTCGTCTCCGGCGTACTCCATCTTCTGAACGCAGAATCGTATCGAGGGGGAAAAAGAAAGCAAAGCAGCGGTGAGTACTCATCCAAAGTACTCGCAAGACTAACATCAGAACTATGCTAAGTATGCATCAGTATCAAGGAATGGGGTTATATCTGGGCTGACTGCAGAAAGCAAGAATAGGGGGAAGGCCTAGTCCTATCGAAGACTAGCATCTCCAGCATCTTGCAGCATTAGAAGAGAGTAGACTGGTATCTCATATATAGTCATTTTATTGTAGCAATTTTATTAAGTAACCACGCCCAGAGATTCTTCCTCGACTCCCTGCGAGGAAGCAATCTCGGAGCCACAATTCATCTTAAATTTAAATCACAGTTATAGTTGTATAAGGTCAAGGCACAACTCCAAGTCGTCCTGTTACCGTGGACACGGCTATTCGAATAGATTATTCATCCCTGCAGGGGTGCACCGCATTTCCAACACGCCTGATCACCTCCGGCCGGACACACTTTCCTGGGTCATGCCCGGCCTCGGGATAGCAGCACGTCGTCGCCCCACCTAGGCTCAACGAAGAGGCCAGCCCGCCGGTCTAAATCCTAAGCACACAGGGGGCGTGGGCCCACTTGCCCTACGCGCTCCTGCACGATGCGAAGGCGGCCGGAAGCAGACCTAGTACACTCCAGTCCAAGAGTTGTACCGTCCAGTCCAATCCGGCGCGCGCCGCTCCATTGCTGACGTCCGAAGAGCTTCGGCTGATACAACAACGCTGAGTACCCATAACTTCTCCCACGCGATGGTTTGGTGCGTAAAAAGGCCAACGACCCAACTCAGATCAAATACCCAACCCATTAGCATTTTATTAATGCGGGGAAAGCGCGACCCATGAAGTGCGGTCCATCGCCCCGCCTCGAGGATGTGTGGCAAGGGCCTCTCCTGCCCGTCCACGCCTCATCAACATCAAATCGTGGGTACCCCTCAGGGCCGACCCATCACCAACATGTTTCTGTAACCAGGTCATGGTAACTGTGTGTATAAAACATCAAGACGAAACCTGAGGAATCACCCTCAAGGGGCCCCGCTCGATGAAACCGTCAAGGTGGACTTAGAGGAACCACCCTCGAGGGTCCCACACTTGAGGGGTTGCACGACAGAGTCATCGTCGGGAGTGGTGAAGGAGGAATCACCCTCGATAACCATGACCGACTAGCTGCACTACAGAGTTAGCATCATGAGTACTTCGCGAGGTGTCACCCTCGGTACTCGATAGTAACTCTGCAGAGTCGTACAACTAAGGGGTGTGCGGTGATGTGAGGGGCCTGGCTTGTCGGTCAGTTGACCGAGTCTTCGAGTCTTCGAGTCGTCGAGTCGTCGATGAAGAAGCAGGGGCAACTGGGACTAAGGGGTCACTGGGGATTCATTGATCAACCTATACTAAGCAGTTGATGTGATTGCAGGTATAGTATCAGTTTATCAAAAACAGGCTATGCATCAGAATAGGAGCTAACTAATACAGTAGCAAAAATCTAATGCAAGCTTGAGAGGGAAAGAAATGGGCGATATCGGAATGCTCAAGGGGGGTTGCTCGCCATGCTGCTCTGCGGCAAAGGCATGATCGTCAGCGGTGTAGTCGTACCCGGCAGCAGCGTCGGTCTGGGGGTCTACCGGTAAGAAGAGGGGGGAGAAACAATAAATACAAAGCAGACAAATGCATCACGATGCATGACATGGCAATAAGCAGGGCTAGTCGTAGTCTAACGCAGTACTACACGTATCAGACGGAACGAGAGAATATCTGACGATATTTCCCGGGTCTTTGGATTTATCGGACAGACGATCCGGAGGGGAAAAGTTCCATGTTTGCTATGCTAGGAGCATGTGACAGACGAACGGATAGCGTATTCGGATTCGTGGGATTTTTCTGATCAACTTTCATGTATAAAACTTTTTCATCTGAGCTACGAATTATTTTATACGATTTTTCAAAGATTTAATCAATTTCTAAAATTAACAGATTATTATTAATTCGAAAATTCCTTTATGACGTCAGCATGAGGTCAACACTGCATCAGCAGTCAACAGCACTGTGCTGGGTCAAACCTGACCAGTGGGGTCCACACGTCAATGACTCAGGGGCTTAAACATGTTTAATTTTAATCTAAACACTGATTAATTAGGGAGGGGCCCCACCTGTCATTCTCTTTTATTAAACAGAGGGGTTATTTAGCTTAATTAGGGACTGGGCCCCATGTGTCAGTGACTGTAGCTAAAATTAATTAAGCACTAACTAAACTTTTGACTGGCCGGCCCATCTGGCAGCGTCACAGGGGGTCGGCGCCGGCGCGTTCTCGCGCGGTGGCGCGCCGGAGTTACTCCGACGAGAAACATAAATGGCGAGGGGGTTCGGGTTTCGCCATCCGTGGGCCAAATCGCACGGGGTTTGATCCTACGGGTTCCTGGCCACGAGCCGCGGCGAATGGGGGCAGCAGTTGGGCCGGAGGTGGCCGGAGCTGAGCACGGCTTCGACAATGGCGGTGGCGGCTTTCGGCCATCACGGGCGCGAGCAAAACAGAGGGCAAATGAAGGGGCTTTTGCGCGGAATCGAACCAGAGGAGCAGCACGAGCTCGTGGAACGTGCTGGCGCAGCTCGAGCGGCACTGGAGTGAGCTCCACGTCGACCATGGCGGTAACCAGAGTTCGGCTACGGCGAGCGCTTGCGACGGCGGCCTACAGGAGCAACTAGAGGAAGAGGAAGGTGCGGGGGAGCTCACTGAGGATGCCTAGAAGGCCCGGTGCAGCTTAGAAGTGACGGAGAGAAGAGATCGACGGCACTCGAGCTTGCGGATCCGGGGAAGAAGACGATCGCAGACGGCGGCGTGGGAGCTTCCTGGCCTCGTACCAGTACTCCAGGTGGTCGAGGACGTCGAGGCGGAGCTCTAGGGCTAGTCAGCGAGGGGGGAAGTGGACGGTGGCCGCGTGTTTTACCATGGCGCGGCCATGGTTTCGCTCGGGTGAGCTTGAGCACGAGCGAGGAGAGAGACAGAGGAGACACGGGAGTGTCCTGAGGGGTGCGGGGCTTCGGTCTCATCGATCCATGCAAGAAGAGAGGGAAAAGATCTCGCGAGGGGCCCGGGCGCGCGTTCGTCTCCTCCCTGTTCGACAGCGCGCGCGCGAGAGAGAGGGGCGCGAGGTAGAGGACGACTGCGCTGTTGGGCTGGGCCTGGTACTGTTGATCGCAGGCTTGAGTGCACAGTGGCCTTTTCCATTTTCTGCCCTTTTCTTTTTCTGTTTTATTTCACAGCTTCTGTTCCATTTAATTTTGGCATTATTTCTTCTCAGCAAAAAGGTGCCACTGGGTCCAAATAATATCTTGCAATATTACACATGGCCACAAAAAGTTTTGGGATTTTTGGAATCTGTTTGCATTTTCCAAATGAATTTTAGAGCACTTAAAAATGCTATTTGGGGCTGTTGGATGGTGGGGTCCACACCAACATCAAGGTGATGTTGTTTTCCTAAACAACATTGGTTTTGTGATTTTTCACAATTGTGCAACAATTTATTCTTGCTGTTTGCAACTATTTTTTATCACAATAAAATTCTAGGGGCTTTTGAAGTGGAATTTGAGATGAGGTATGACTTTCAACTTGATCATATCCTATTTAGCAAAAAGATTTGTTGCTGATCATGGTCATCACTGTAGCTTATTTACATGGATCACTGTAGCACTGATCCAGGGGTGTTACATCCTCGCTCGGAGTAGTTTCCAACTTAGGCGAAATCAGGTTCGCAGCTAAGCCCCCGAGTGTGGACGATGTCCTCACTCGGAGTAGTTTCTACCTTAGGCGAAATCAGGTTCACAGCTAAGCCCCCGAGTGTGGATGATGTCCTCACTCAGAGTAGTTTCTAACTTTGGCGAAATCGGGTTCGCAGCTAAGCCCCCGAGTGTGGATGATGTCCTCACTCGGAGTATTTTCTAACTTAGGCGAAATCAGGTTCGCAGCTAAGCCGTCAAGTATGGACGATGTCCTCATTCGGAGTAGTTTTTAAGTTAGGCGAAATCAGGTTCGCAGCTAAGCCCCCGAGTGTGGATGATGTCCTCACTCGGAGTAGTTTTTAACTTAGGCAAAATCAGGTTCGCAACTAAGCCCCCCGAGTGTGGATGATGTCCTCACTCGGAGTAATTTTAACTTAGGCGAAATCTGGTTCACAGCTAAGCCCCCCGAGTGTGGATGATGTCCTCACTCAGAGTAGTTTGTAACTTGGGCGAAGTCTGGTTCACTGCTAAGTTTTATTCACACACCCATTGGGGGTGAGGAAAACAAACAAAATTTAAAAGTTTCGACAAGGAGTAAAGAAAGTAAAGACTTTTATTTATCGAATTCACTCGGAGGCTCATTACAGGAATGACAGAGTGTTTTTGAACTAAGTGTAGAACTTGCGGAGCAGGTCCGCGTTCCACGCTCGTCGCTCTTCTGCATCGGTATCGAAATTGTACAACCGGTAAGCTCCATTGTTCATGACTTTGGAGATTGCGTAAGGCCCTTGCCAAGGAGGCGCTAACTTTTGAGGCTTCTGCTGATCCAATCGGAGAATGAGATCACCTTCCTGAAAAGCGCGCCTTCTGACTTGTCTGTCGCAAAGGCGCCTCAAGTCTTGCTGATACAGCGTCGACCTGATCAAGGCTAACTCTCTCTCTTCCTCTAAGAGGTCCAGACCGTCCTGGCATGCCACTTCTGCTTTGTCTTCATTGTAAAGCTCCACTCGGGGAGCGTTGTGGCGAACATCACTCGACAGAACCGCCTCGGACCCGTATACCATAAAGAAAGGAGTGCGCTTGGTCGAACGATTCGGAGTCGTCCGAATGCCCCAGAGGACAGACGGTAGTTCTTCAACCCAAGCGCCCGCAACAATTTTCAGATCCTCATCAATCGGTGCTTCAATCCTTGAAGAATCATCCCGTTAGCTCGTTCTGCTTATCCATTCGACTGCGGGTGAGCTACGGAAGCGTAATTAACCCGAGTCCCTTGTGTGTAACAGAACTCACGGAATTCATCCAAATCAAAATTCTTCCCGTTATCAGTGATGATATCATGGGGAACTCCGAATCTGAAGATGATCTGCCGAATGAAACTGACTGCGGTAGCTGCATCCAAGCTTTTGATGGGCTTCGCTTCGACCCACTTGGTGAACTTATCCACTGCAACCAACAGATGAGTAAACCCACTCGACCCCGTACGCAGGGGCCCGACCATGTCAAGGCCTCACACAGCAAACGGCTAGGTGAGTGGGCTGGTCTTGAGTGCAGATGCAGGCTTGTGTGTCTGATTCTTGTAAAACTGACATCCAACACAGAGGTCGACCATGACTTTTGCAGCTGCATTGGCTCGGGGCCAATAAAACCCTGCACGAAACGCCTTTGCGACCAACGTCCGAGAGGACGCGTGATGACCATAGGTTCCCGAATGAATTTCATGCATAATCTGCAGCCCTTCCTCTGGGGATATGCATTTTTGCGCCACACCTATAGTGCTTTTCTTGTATAGCTATTCTCCCATCACTTCAAAGGATTTGGATCGTCGGACGATCCGTCTGGCTTCTTCTTCATCTTTAGGGAGCTCTTGCCAGAGCAAGTGAGCTAAGTAAGGGTGAGTCCACTCGGGAGTGATCACCAACATCTCTTGAACGAGATCCACTACAGCTGGAATGTCAACTTCAGTCGGATCAGAGGGTCGGACTGCCTGCGGGGGCTCTTCAGTAAAAGGATCTTCCTTGACTGAAGGAGAGTGCATGTGCTCAAGGAATATGCCCTTCGGGACAACCCGCCGAGTAGATCCGATTTTAGCCAGGTCATCAGCAGCCTGGTTCTTCGCTCAGGGTATATGATGCAGCTCTAAGACTTCGAAGTTCTTTTCCAACTTCTGGACTGCATTACAGTACCCAGTCATGGCCGGACTCCGGATATCCCATTCCTTCATCACCTGATTGACTACAAGGTCCGAGTCGCCGAATATCATCAAGCGTCGGATACCGAGCGAGATAGCCATTCGGAGCCCATACAGGAGGGCTTCGT
The DNA here is from genome assembly GCA_039707655.1 of Elymus sibiricus. Taxonomy (NCBI): domain Eukaryota; kingdom Viridiplantae; phylum Streptophyta; class Magnoliopsida; order Poales; family Poaceae; genus Elymus; species Elymus sibiricus. Next base: position 467,028,975 of record CM077675.1, read on the forward strand.
ACTCGGCCTCATTGTTTGACGAGTCGAAATGAATTTGAAGGACGTAGCTCAATCGGTCTCCTGTGGGGGAAACAAGAACTACTCTAGCTCCAGACCCTTGAAGCATCTTAGATCCATCAAAAAACATGGTCCAGTGTTCAGGAACACTAGGAGCCGGCTGTTCCTGCTCTATCCACTCGGCTAGGAAGTCCACAAGTGCCTGAGACTTGATCGCCTTCTTGGCTTCGAACTTGATCTCCAGCGGGAGGAGCTCAATCGCCCATTTGGCCACTCGGCCTGTGGCGTCTCTGTTATGCAGGATCTCCGATAGTGGAGCATCGCTGATAATTGTGACCGAGTGCTCTTGGAAGTAATGAGCTACCTTCTTCACAGTGAGGTAAATGCCATAAACTAGCTTCTGATAGTGTGGATACCTTTGTTTGGAAGGAGTCAAGACGTCCGATATATAATAAACGGGTCTCTGCACTTTGAATGTTTTTCCCGATTCCTCGCGCTCCACAATGAGGACAGTACTGACCACCTGGCTAGTTGCCGCGATGTACAAGCGCAAAGGCTCTCGGCTGCTCGGATGTGATGTCCTGGATTTGTGCTACAGTAAACTCTGTAATTAAGCTATAGTAATCCCATGCTAATGATGCCACGTCACCACGATTACTGTTGCTAATCTCGTGATGACTCGATCCCGTGCGAATTCGAAATTCAAAACCAAGTCAAACAGTGGAAGTTTTCAAACATTAAAACTAAAATGTTCTAAGGGTGACAAATAAATCAGAAGTAATTATGGTGGAGAATCCACATTTCTATAAAATGTTTAACAGCTCTAAAGTAAATAAAATAGTAGCAAAAACAATTATTTAAATGCCTTTTCTAAATTATAAAATATTAAACTATTTTTCTTATGCCCAAAAGTTAATGGGGCAGTTGCATATTTATGCACATTACATTAGGGACTACTTTTGTATTTTATACAACTAAAACTAAAACAGAAAACAATTAAAAGAAAAAGAAAAGTAAAACTAAATAATAATAATAAAAAAGAGCCCCCCCCCACTTGGCCGGCCCCAACCGGCCCACCTAGCCCCACTGGCCCAACTGGGCCAAAGCCCAGCCGGCCGCCTACACCTCCCCCCACCCAAACCCTAACCCCCACCTCATCCCCCACTCGCTCCCCCACTCCCCCGATCTGGATCGGGGGCACGACCGCCCCGCGCCCGTCGCCCCGCTGCCACCGCGTCGCCCCGGCGTCCCCCCCCCCCCCGGCGCTGCATCGCCGCCGGCGGCCGCGCCTCCTCATCCCCGTCTCCCCGCCGCTACCTCGAGCCTGTTGCCAACCCGCTCCACGCGCCGGTGAGGCCCCGGCTCGCCTCCCCCCTCGCTTCCGCGGGCGCACCCGCCTGCGCCCCGCGTCGCCGTGGCCGCCGCGCCCTCCGCCGCGCTCCCCCTGCTGCGCTGCCGCCGCCGTAGTCGCCCCGCGCCGCCGCTGTCCCCGCGCGCCCGCCGTCGCCGCACTGCGTCGTCGTGGCCCCGCACCCGACCCCCGACTGTGCCCGCTTGTTGCGCCGTCGCCTCCCCCACCTGCGCCTGGTCGCGCTCGCCGCGTCCGTGCTACGGCCCCGCTCGTGCACGCCCTAGCGCGGCGGCGCCCACGCGCTCCCGTAGCCGCCGCGCCCCCCCTGCTATGCCCGCTCGCCGCGCGGCCCCGCGCCGGCCCCGTTCCACCCCCCTAGCCGGCCGTGCCGCCGCTCGCCGTCGCCGGACATCGCCACCGCCGGCGAGTCCCTCCCCCGGCGCGCCCGAGCCCCCTCCCTTCGGCCATGCGTGCGTGCGTGCGCAGTGTGTGCGTGCGTGTGTGCGTGTGGCCCAGCTGGGCCACTGACCACTGGGCCAGTACCCCCCTGGCCCTATGACAGAGGGGGCCCGCCCCCTAAAACGTTTAAAAAATAAATAAATAAATAATTAAAATGAATAATTAGTTAAAATAATTAATTAATTAATTAATTAATTAATTAATTAATTAGTTAATTAGATGATTAAGATTAATTAATTAAACTGTTAATTAATTCTGTTAATTAATTTTAAACAGTGACTGACAGGTGGGACCCACCCCCTTAATTAATTATGATTAATAATAATTAAACATAATTAAAACTGTGACACTGACAGGTGAGGCCCACTGGTCAGTTTGACCAGTCAGCCCCTGTTGACTGCTGATGTTAGCATGACATCATGCTGATGTCATAATTGCATTTATCGATTTAATTTAATCTGTTTTAATTTCCAGAATATTAATAAAACTTTAAAAATTAATATAAAATAATCCGTAACTCGGATGAAAATACTTTATACATGAAAGTTGCTCAGAACGACGAGACGAATCCGAATACGAAGTCCGTTAGTCTGCCACGTGCTCCTAGCATAGCGAACATGGAACTTTTCCATTGTTATCATCTGTTCGGTAATAGCCAGAGACCCGGAAAATATCGTCAGATATTCTTCCGACCCGTCTGCGACGTGTAGTACTACGTTAGTGCATGCCTAGCTCTGCATATTGCCATGTCATGCATCGTGTTGCATCTGTGCTTTGTATTTATTGTTTCTCCCCCCTCTTCTTACCGGTAGACCCCGAGACTGACGGTCCTGCCGGGTACGACTACACCGTTGACGATCAGCCTTTTGCCGCAGAGCAGCAAGGCAAGCAAACCCCCTTGAGCATTCCGATATCACCCAATTCTTTCCCTCTCATTCTTGCATTAGATTTTGCTACTGTATTAGCTAGCTCCTATTTCTGATGCATAGCCTGTTTTGATAAACTGCTACTATACCTGCAATCATATCAACTTCTTAGTATAGGTTGATCAGTGAATCCCCAGTGACCCCTTAGTCCCAGTTGCCCCTGCTTCTTCATCGACGACTCGACAACTCGAAGACTCCGTCAACCGACCGACAAGCCAGGCCCCTCACATCACCGCACCCCCCTTAGTTGCACGACTCTGCAGAGTTACTATCGAGTACCGAGGGTGACACCTCGTGAAGTACTCATGATGCTAACTCTGTGGTGCAGCTAGTCGGTCGTGGTTATCGAGGGTGATTCCTCCTTTACCACTCCCGACGATGACTCTGTCGTGCAACCCCTCAAGTGTGGGACCCTCGAGGGTGATTCCTCTAAGTCCACCTTGACGGTTTCATCGAGCGGGGCCCTTTGAGGGTGATTCCTCAGGTTCCGTCTTGATGTTTTATACACACAGTTACTATGACCTGGTTACAGAAACATGTTGGTGATGGGTCGGCCCTGAGGGGTACCCACGGTTTGATGATGATGAGGCATGGACGGGCAGGAGAGGCCCTTGCCACACATCCTCGAGACGGGGCGACGGGACCGCAATTTATGGGTCGCGCTTGCCCCGCATTAATAAAATGCTAATGGGTTGGGTATTTGATCTGAGTTGGGTCGTTGGCCTTTTTACGCACCAAACCATCGCGTGGGAGAAGTTATGGGTACTCAGCGTCGTTGTATTAGCCGAAGCTCTTCGGACATCAGCAATGGAGCGGCGCGTGCCCGAGTGGCCTGGACGGTGCAGCTCTTGGACTAGAGTGTACTAGGGCTGACCTCGGCCGCCCACGCATCGTGCAGGAGCGCGTAGGGCAAGTGGGCCCACGACCCCTGTGTGCTTAGGTGGGGCGACGACGCGCTGCTATCCCAAGGCCGGGCATGACCCAGGAAAGTGTGTCCGGCCGGAGGTGATCAGGCGTGTTGGAAATGCGGTGCACCCCTGCAGGGATGAATTATCTATTCGAATAGCCGTGTCCACGGTAACAGGACGACTTGGAGTTGTACCTTGACCTTATACAACTATAACTGTGACTTTAAATTGAAATGAATGTTGGCTCCGAGATTGCTTCCTCGTAGGGAGTCGAGGAAGAATCTCTGGGCGTGGTTACTTAATAAAATTGCTACAAGAATATGACTATATATGAGATACCAGTCTACTCTCTTCTAATGCTGCAAGATGCTGAAGATGCTAGTCTTCGATAGGATTAGGCCTTCTCCCTATTCTTGCTTTCTGCAGTCAGTCCATATATAACCCCTCCCCTTGATACTGATGCATACTTAGCATAGTTCTGATGTCAGTCTTGCGAGTGCTTTGGATGAGTACTCACCGCTGCTTTGCTTTCTCTTTCCCCCTCGATACGATTCTGCGTTCACACGACGGAGCCCAGGAGATGGAGTACGCCGGAGACGACTACTACACCACCGATGGAGCCTACTACTACGTGGAGAGTGCCGACGCTCAGGAGTAGTTAGGAGGTTCCCAGGCAGGAGGCCTCGCCTCTTTCGATCCGCTGCTTATGTTTGTGCTAGCCTTCTTAAGGCAAAACTTGTTTAACTTATGTCTGTACTCAGATATTATTTGCTTCCGCTAACTCGTGCTTATCGAGCTTTGTATTCGAGCCCTCGAGGCCCCTGGCTTGTAATATGAAGCTGTATGACTTTAATTTGAGTCTAGTGTTGTGTTGTGATATCAATCAGTGAGTCCCTAATCTTGGCCGTACGCATTGCGTGTTTGATTAGCGTACGGTCGAAATTGGGGGCGTCACATCGGAGGAGCTAACACCGGCCGGGTGGAAAGCAAGGCCTTGAGATGATCGAATGCGGCTTGAGCTTCAGGGGTCCATTCAAAGGTATCAGACTCCTTCATCAATCGTTAAAAAGGCAAGGCCTTTTCACCGAGTCGAGATATGAATCTACTCAGGGCTGCCAGGCATCCCGTGAGCTTCTGGACGTCATGCAGACGGACAAGTTTCTTCATTCGGACGATGGCGCCGATCTTGTCCGGATTAGCATCAATTCCTCGCTCGGAGACGACAAAACCGAGTAGCTTACCCGAGGGCACTCCGAATGTGCATTTTGCAGGATTGAGTTTTATTTGGAAATGGCGGAGGTTGGCAAAGGTTTCAGCGAGGTCGGCCAGGAGGTCGGAACCTTTCCTGGACTTGACCACGATGTCATCCATGTAAGCCTCTACGTTCCGACTGATTTGCTCTTGCAAACACTTCTGAATCATGCGCATAAAAGTTGCCCCAGCATTCTTGAGGCCGAATGGCATAGTGATGTAGCAGAAACACCCGAATGGGGTGATGAAAGCTGTTTTTTATTTCACCTGGTCCATACATTCGGATCTGATGGTACCCGGAGTACGCATCTAAGAACGACAGGCCTTCACATCCGACGGTGGAATCTACTATTTGATCTATGCGGGGAAGGGGAAAATGATCTTTCGGGCAGGCCCAATTAAGGTGTTTGAAGTCGATGCACATCCGGAGGGACTTGTCCTTCTTGGGCACTAACACAGGGTTGGCTAGCCACTCGGAATGGAAGACTTCGCGAATGAATTCAGCAGCTAGGAGCCGAGCGATCTCTTCACCAATCACCTTGCGCTTCTCTACGGAGGATCGACACAAGTGCTCCTTGATTGGTTTGACTTTAGGATCCACTCGGAGTCGGTGCTCAACCAGTCCCCTGGGAACCCCCGGCATGTCAGACGGCTTCCATGCGAAGATATCCCAGTTCTCACGGAGGAACTAGATGAGCTTGACTTCCTATTTTTCGCCGAGTGTCGTCGAGATGTTGGTCGGAGCCGCACTCGGATCGGTGGGATGAATGTGAACCTGCTTAGTTTCGCCGGCCGATTGGAAAGCGGATTCCGTCGCCGGTCGCTTGGACTTTAGCAAGTCTGCAGTGTCCACTGCCTTCTTGTACCCGTCGAGTTCGACGGTGAGTACTTGCTCATTCACAATTTTAGAGCCCTGCTAGAGGCACTCTTCAGCAACCTTCCGATCGCCGGTAACCGTGATCACACCATTCGGCCTTGTCATCTTGAGCTTAAGATACATGTAACATGGTCGGGCCATGAAACACACTTTGAACGTTAGGCGTTCCTTTCGGAAGTTCTTCTCTCCGCCAAAGATGACGTCGAGAGCGATCTGACCGAGTGATTCAGCTTTCTTTTCAGGGATGACTCCATGAAAATGCATGTTACTCTTACTCAGACGAGACATCAGAATGCCCATTGCACTGAGTGTATCCGCGTAAATTATGTTTAGCCCACTGCCGCCGTCCATCAAAACTTTGCGCAATCGGACTCCATTGACAGCTGGATCGATAACCAGCGCCTGCCTCTCGGGGGTGGCTATGTGGGCTGGGTGATCGAACTGATCGAAAGTAACATGAGTTTTTGTCCAATTGAGGTACTTGACAGCAGTCGGGGCCACCAAGTTCACCTCCCGATTGATGACCTTCAATCGGCTCTTGCTTTCGACATCCGCGAAGATCATGTTCAGGACCTTGTCGACGTGAGGGTACTCGGAATCTTGCTCGCCTTCTTCGTCGTCATCCTTCTCTGTATATGCCTCTTTACCCATCTCATGCTTGAGCATCCGTCACTCCCGAGTGGTCTGCTTTGGGTAAATGAGGTTGCCCTCCTCATCCTTTTTGGTGTGGATAGCACAGGGCTGATCCAGCACCTCAGAATTGTACTTGGGCTTCTTTTTGTTAGCCCAATCTTTCTTCTTATTCTTTTTGGGCTTCGGCTTCCCCTGACCAAGAACCGCAGCCACTTCCGCCTTTCTCGGAGGATCGGCTTTCCGCTTCTGCTTCTTGCCTGGGTTCCTCGCCGATTGAGGGACATCACCAGCTCGCCCTTTGCCGCTGCGGAGGCGGTCTTCCTCTTCGTCATTGGCGTATTTGTTGGCAATCTCCATGGCCCGACTAAGAGACAGATCTCCCGATTGGCCAAACTTCAGGATGAGCTCCCGGTACCGAGTGCCCGCCTTGAAGGCACACACGGCCTGGTGCTCGGTGACATTCTCGACCGTGTTGTGCAGAGTGGTCCATCTCTATATGTACTCCCGGAGAGTTTCATTGCTCTTCTGGACACAATGCTGCAACTCGGTCAATCCACCCGGACGCTTGTAAGTGCCCTCAAATGTCTTGATGAACACCTGTGCCACGTCCTCCCAGCAATAGATGCTGCTAGAAGGCAGTTGGTTCAACCATGCCCGAGCAGATCCTTCCAGCATGAGGGGAAGATGCTTCATTGCCACAAAGTCATCACCACCCTGAATCTGAACTGCCACTCGGTAATCTTCGAGCCAAGTTTCAGGCTTGGATTCGCCGTTAAACTTCCCGATCCCCGTCGCCAACCTGTAGTTGGGGGGAATCTCGGCCTCTCGGTTATATCTGCAAAAACACTCGAGACCTGACGTCCCCCATCCGCTCACTCCGTCCCTGAGCACTCGGATTTTATCCACCAATCTCTGAGTGATGGTAGACCGGGCGTTGAGCAACGGGGGGCGTCGGCCTACTTCCCTATAATCTTCGAGGCGAGGGGGAGTCTGATTGCGGTCTTCTCTGTGAGGTCGGCCATCATCATAGGGGCGCTTGCCGTTGAACCTCCCATCGGAGGGGGCGTCCGACAGATGTCACGGTCGTCGCGCCAATGCCCTCCGTGACGGCCTCTCGGAGGAGGAGGATAGTATCGGTGTTTCCCATAGGCATGAGGACTGTGTGCGGACTGGACAGTGTCAGCCCAAAAGGACTTGATGTAAACACGCTGATTCGACTGAGACACTTCCGTATTCTGTCTCATCGCCGTCTTCAGCAGAGTCTGAATCTGCCGAATGCCTTCTCCTGCCGCAGAGCCGGACGGCTGAATGGATTCAGCTATCTGAGTGGCTGCAGCTAGGTTCTCTATAGGAGTGCACATCACTGGGATCTTGGGCGGCTTATCACTCGGGGTCGGCTGCCGCCTGGCGTAACTGGAGCTTGGTTGCTTCCTTGCTGCACGTTCGTCGAGAGCTCGCTGGAGCCTCTCCAAACGCTCACGTTCAGCCAAGGTGGCCTGACGTGTGGCCTCCAAGGCTATCTCCTCGGGTGATGTTCCCGTGATAGGGATAAGAAGGACTTCGTCGTCCCTCCTTCTCCTATCTTCCCCTTGCTCCTGAGAGAGAGGCTGGGGAAAATAACCATCGGAAGGACCGTCGCCGAGACGACCTCCGCCTCGGTCACGAGAACCACCCATCTAGTACCCAGGGCACCATGATCGGTGGAGTGTGCCATCATTATCTCAACAGCATTTCCGCTGCTTTCACACTCGGATTCATCGGAGAGCTCGTCACCCGATGTGGGAGACAAGCTAAGAGTAGGCTCACCGGAGTCGAGCACCGCGACCTGCTCGGAGGTAGGTTGCCGTGCTATGACATGCTTGAGCCACCGCTGCAACCATGAGCGTCCGGAACGCTTGCGACGGCCGGAGGTCGAACGGATGGACCCTGAGCCGTATGGCTCTGACGACTGTCGCAGGAGAACCCCATGCGCTGCTGCGCTGAAATGCACAGCCCCGCGAGCGGGGAACGCACCGGGTCTAGCGGCGCGTCATGCAGCCAGGCCGAACCGTCAGCGATGAAGCGGAGGCTGCCGAAGAGGATCTCTCCGCCGAGTGCCAGCATGATGGCCGGAAAAAGAAAGGAATCTCCACTTGCGCCGGAGTTTGCTAGAGCTACAGCCCCACAGTGGGCGCCAACTGTCGTGGGAGTAATCCTGACAATAGTACGGGGGGTACGTATGAGTAGGGCGAAGCCTAGCTACGGAGCAAGTGTAACACTCGGTGTTTACGAGTTCAGACCCCACTCGAAAGTGGTAAAAGTCCTACGTCTCGAGCCCTGGGGCTAAGTGTTGCTTATGTGTGTGTTCTGATTATAGAGAGTTCGTAACCCCTCTTCTCGTGCCGGGGGGGGGGGGGGTGGCTTATATAGAGTGCGCCACCGCCAGCTGAGTGCCATTACGAGGGTCATTAATGCTAGTAACTGACGAAGTTACTGGAAACTGCCGTGTTAACTACGAGCGTTACAGGTAACGCAACGTCTACAATATTCAACGCTAATTAAGTCTCTCGAATGTTGTAGCTCCCACGTCGCCTCTCCTTCTTCACGTCCGGGCGTCGGAGCTAAGCCGAGTGGTTGACATCATCCGAGTGACTTTCAAGGATCCGAGTGCATCTTGTACATTCGTCCGAGTGCTAAGGTAGTCCAGGGACTTCTGTAAACTTGTAGGACCCCAGGTGTGTCCTAGATGAGAGGTCTATGACCCTACCTAGGGTAGGTGACCTCGTCATGCCCCTTGTAGGAACTTCATTGTCATCCTCCTCATGAATCTCAGTGTATTTCTGCTCCTAATGTTCCAATGGAACAAAATGTTAAGGAGTTTTCTCTAACTTATAACTAGATGAGCTAGGTATATCTTCCATAGGAAAAAATTACTCAAAGAAAGTTGCATCATTCGAATCGATGATTGTACCAACATTCATGTCAGGTACCTTAGATTTCGCCACTAGAAATCTACAACCGATGTTATGGAAAGCATAGCCCAGGAAAACACAATCAATTGTTTTTGGTAATTAGCACGTTGACTTTCGCTAAAAAAACCCAAGTTCACAAGTAAGAAAGTTTAAGCTTTTTCCCTTTCCCGTTCCTCATGGGGTAATATCTTTATTCTTAGTGTGAACTCTATTTAGGACAGACTTGCAATCATCAAAGCCTCCCCCACCATTCCTTGGAAAGCCCCACTATGTCTAACATCGTGTTAACCAAATCAGTTATAGTGCGGTTCTTTCATTCTGCAACCCCGTTTGACTGGGGTGAATAGGGAGGCACCCTCATGGATTATAACATGTTCCTCGTAGAATAAATTAAACTCATAGGAAAAATACTCTCCACCATGATTCGATCTAGGCTTTTAATCTTTCGATCAAGTTGATTCTCTACTTTGGCTTTATATATTTTAAAGCGGTGCAAAGCCTCATCTTTTGTTTTCAACATATATATCATGCATTATAGAGTAGAATCATTGATCATAGTCATGAAATATCTTTTTCCACCTTTTGTCAACACGTTATTCATCTCACAAAGATCTGAATGTATGAGTTCTAGTGATGTCAAATTCCTTGCCTCAACAGTCGTATGAGACTTGCGAGGTTGCTTTGATTCCACACACACACACTTAGCACCTAGAACCTTTGACAATTGTAAATTTAGGGATTAAACTAGCCACGTCATGCAACCAAAGTTAATATGACAATGTCGTGAATGCAAGAAATTTGATTTAGTTTTCACTGTAAACATGATTTATAACTTTAGTGCAAAAGTCTGACAAAGCTAGGTGGAACAAGCCTGCGCTCTCATAGATCTTTCAAACAATTGTCCACGTGTAGACACTACAACCTTATTGGACTCAAATACCAACTTCTAGCCATCTCGACACAAACGAGAGCCGTTGAGAAGATTTTTATCTATAGAAGGGACATGTTGCACGTTCTTCAGCGACACGATCTTTCCCGAAATAAAACTTCAGATCAACCATACCGACACCATGAACAAAAGCATGGACCCCGTTTCCCATCAGCACGGGTGTAGTTCTTGCGCCCTGATGAGGAGAAAACATGTTGATGTCAGAGCACGCGTGTATATTGCCACTACTATCAATCCACCAATCAGGAGAATAAAAAACTAAATGAATGGTAGGAAATTTACCATACCCGACATCTTTCCTCCCAACATCGCCAATAACAACATTAGCGGTCTTGCTGTTGTTCTCATTCCGATGCATGTCCAACGATCCTTGTAGGATGAAGCCCAACGATCATCTCCACTGCAAACATGGCATTTTCCTCTCTTCTTATAGGTCTCCTTCTTCTTCTTAAAGTTGGCAGACTGTGGGGCTTAGTTATTGCCTTAAAACTTTCCTTTGCCAACATAATTGTTCTTATTCTTTAATCCGTGGTGTTGGAAATTCTTGTTTTGTACCAGGTTGGCACTAGAATTTCTCTCATGGAAACGAGCACGTGTATCTTTTGCCCTTACCTTCTCTTCCACATCAAAAGTGCCAATCAGATTGACGAGGATAAACTCTTGTCTCTTGTGCTTCAAAGAGGTAACAAAATTCCTCCACGAAGTTGGAAGCTTGGCAACGATTCCTCTGGGAATAAATTTATCTGGTAACACACAATTGAGATGCTCAAATTCCTTAGTGAGCGATTGAATCTCACGAGCTGGCTCAACCATGTAGCGGTCATCAATCATCTTGTAGTCATGATATTGCTCTGTGACATACAACTCACTTTTTGCGTTCGAGATCCCAAACTTGGCCTCAAGCGCATCCCACATATCCTTACAGGCCGTCATGAAGGGACATACAATCTTGTCTTCAAGAACACTCAGAACAACACCTCGGAAGAGGGTGTTTGTAGCCTGGAAAGCTTGCTCCTGTTCAACATTGAGCTCTCCCTCTGGCTTGCCTTTAGAGGTGTGAAAACAGTTCATGGTGGTAAGTCAAATAACTGCCCTCGCACACCATCTCTTATAATTCACACCCTCAAATGGTGCAGGCTTGAGAGTTGCAACAAAAGAAATAGGAGAAAATTTTCCACAGAAATTAGGTTTATGTATTGTTGAATATTTGAGGAATTTTCCATTAAGTTTAATCTAGAACTACAGTAGGTAAAACATGATCATCATGATAGAGAGGATAATTGAGACATGCAACATACTGTTGAAACTAGTCATGAAATTGAGATCATAAGCAACAACTATCACATCCATGTCGATCGCTACTAGCATTAAACCAAACACTAGTCCTAACAAAGAGGATAACATGACATAAGGAACATCAACAAAAGAGGCGTGATTTGTCGTCGCCGGAGAGGTCGTCAACGTCGGGGAAAAAGTCGTTGTTCCAGAACTCCTCGTCGGGGATGTTGTCGTTCGCAGCCACGATGAACAAAGATCCAACAAGCGAGCGAAAGTATTCCCCAAAAACCTAGGTGCTCCTCTCCCATATCGGATCACAAGAAGACGTGGTTTCGGAGGCCTGCTGTCTCACTCCATGGTGAATGCCGAGGAGAGGGATGGGAAAAAGATAGGTGGCTCAAGGTTCTCGAATGAGACGAGGAGATGTGTGTTCTGCCCTTAGAGGAGCGACCTCTTATATAGGCCTCGAACAGGGAGAGGAAGAGAAACAGACTCACTTTTACACTAGGGAGGCGAAGAGAACCAAAAACTGATCCAGTACAGAAAACTGGTTCGGATTCCCATTAGTGGAACACGTTTCAAATTTGATCATGCGTTACAAAAATAAGACAACGTGTACACGTGGCATAGGCCCTAGCATGGCTCGATCACGACGCATGAGCGAGCAATGGTGAGGCGGGCGGTGGCTAGGCCCAGTAACTCCAATACAATATTTATAGAAAATATCCAGTCGTATAAGGATCTATCATTTTTTGTTCCTAGCATTGGAGATGCCTTCCATGGCGTCCCGATGGCGGGTGGTGGTCGCGGGGGGAGACGATTCGACAGTGAGAATTTAAGATTGTGTGGTTGGGGTTTACGCAGCCGCAGTTTTGGTTTTTGACCGACAACTGTGTTGCCACGCAAGGTTGCAGCCCGATACCACGATAATCGTCGTGCTTTTGTGACGACGAATGATTGCTTTACAAGCAAATCAACAAAGATTTCCTTGCTTTCGTGGAGGAAAACCGACCGTTTTTTAGAGCAAAACGGTAAAGATCGATCAGACCCTAGGGCTGCTAGGGTTCGGTAGAGAAAAATGATAAAGAAAAAGACGTACATGAAAAGGTAATGTGTTTGTATTGATAGATCGATTGTCCTCCTCAATCGACCACGGCCTTACATTTATATTGGCACGCTGGACTTGGCGTATATGAAAATAATTCCAAAGATAAAACCGACTAGAACATTGTTTAAAATTTGCATCGGCAACTTAGACTAATAGGTACAAATCCTATTGGCCTACAAAAATAATAATAAAATACTCCGGCAACGGCGCCATCACACTTGATGATGTATTATCCCAAGTTCTAACCATGTCACGTAGAAATAATCTTGTAACTATAAGGAAATAATAAAATATTCCGGCCATGTCGCTATCCCACTAAATAATGTCCATTATGTACTAAGCATACTTCTTCACCACGTAGCAAACCTCATGTGTTAGCTTAGTATACCAAATTAATTAGGAGATATCCATGACAATAGTGTGCTAGTTCTGCGTATCCCTGAAATTTGGCCGAGCTTTATCTCATATAACTGCAATCTTAATCAATACAACTGATTAGTTGTATTAATAATTAAATTAATTTGGCCCATACTACCTTGCCAAATTACACGGTCAACACATGCCCCCCTGTTTTTGATAGAATTGCATTGACCAAATATACTATAGCAATTACCGTAGGATGAAATCCATCACACTATGTCGTCGCTTAGGGCGATATCCAGATAATATATCGGCCAAATTTTTTTATGGCGATACTTGAAATAATATATCGGCCACACCATCTTCAGTCCTCTTGCCACATGCTAGGATAATACTTTTTCAAATATTTTTCCATTGAGAGCTTTGGACAACTTCTCTCCCTGCAAAGATTGTTCAAAGTATGAATTTCCAGGAACAATCTCCACAATTTTATACGAACCTTCCCAACTCGGCGACCATTTGACGAATTTTCTATATTTAGTTCCAATAGGTAAAATCGTTTTCCACACTAAATCTCTTATTTGAAACGATTTTTCTCACACCTTTTTATTATAAGCCTTAGCTATTCTTAATTTCTCCTTCTGAATTTCTTGCAAGGCTCGCAATCTCTCTTGTGAAATGTCATCTATCTTATCCATCATCAAATCATTATAATCTACAGAGCCGACAAATCATTTTGTCCGGCCACTCTAAGAGCATGTAAACTAACCTCTACAGGTAACACCGCCTCCTGACCATATACCAGGTCATACGGTGCCACTTGAGTCGCTCCATGCTTAGATATCCGATGAGCCTATAAAGCTTCCGAAAGTACCTCATGCCATCTTTTCGGATGCTCCTCAACTTTCTTCTTTATAAGCTTAATTAAAGTTTTATTGCTAGATTCGGCCTATCCATTAGTTTGAGCATAATAAGGTGACAAAATTAACAATTTAATTCCTAAAGATTCGGCAAATTTACGAAATTGATGAGACATAAAAGAAGCACCTTGATCGGTAGTCAAAGTTTGAGGAATACCGCATCTGTGAATAATATGCTCCAAAACAAAACTAATAACTTCCTTATGAGTCATATTTTTCAAAGGAACCGATTCAGTCCATTTAGTAAAATAATCTATAGCTACTAGGACGAAATGATGTCTTTTAGAAGATGAAGGATATGTTTCACCAATAAATCTAAGCCCCATCCTCTAAATGGCCATGGACTAATTATGGGATTTAACATAGCCGCGGGCGCTAACTGTATATTACCAAATTTTTGACATGCCTCACAACCTTTATAGTACCGAAAACAATCTTTTAGCAAAGTCGGCCAATAAAAACCCGCTTTTTTTTATAACCATCACATTTTGTGAGTCGACTGATGTGTCCCATATATTCCTTCATGCACTTCACCCATGGCTACTTTAGATTGATCAGAATCCAAGCATTTAAAAAATAACCCATCTATTGTTCGGCGATACAACTCGTCGTCAAACAAAGTATATTTTAAAGCTTGTCGCCAAATTTTCATATCTCTCGTTTGACTTGGATCCTTTAAATGATTATCTAGAGGAATTCTCCAATCACCTGACTCTAAATTATTTGCCAATTCGGTCGTTTGTGACTCATGCACCGAATCTGCACCACATTGTACTGCTAGTTGTTGAACTAACCTAGGACCAGGTGTACCATGTGGCAAAGCATCCAACACTATAGACTCATCTCTTACATCAGCATGCATCGGCTTTCCTAGTATAAAAAACACTCCTTTACTAATGTGATAACCGGATGCTTGTTGTGCTAAACAATTAGCTCTAGAATTTTCTTCTCTAGGTATATGATGGATGGTGAACGTATCTAGAGACTTAATTATATCTAAACATCGGTCCAAATAACTATTTAATAACCCATCAAAACATTGAAATTCACCTTTAATTTGTTGTACTATCAGAAGCGAATCCCCAAAAGCATCTATATCCTTTACTCCCATATCAACTAAAGTTTGTAAACCAAATAGTAAAGCTTCATATTTAGCTTGGTTATTAGTGCAAGGATATTCCAAACGGACCGATGTATCATAAACAACATTATTAGGTGAAACTAAAACATTACTGATGCCTTGCCCGTCCCTACAAACCGATCCATCAAAATAAAGCTTCTATGGGCATACACTAACATAATTAATATCTTCTTCATCTTTAATACTATGATCAATAATAAAATCGGCGATAACTTGACCCCACATAGCACGCAACCATTCATATGCTAAATCATATTCTATTAGCGCGTAAGCCCATTTTCCAATCCTACCACTAAGAATCGGTTGTTGCAAGATATACTTAATGACGTCAGATAAATCCTTCTCGGCTATGTTCAAGCTAAAACATCGGTTTTTGACATCCCTAAACCTCCTAATATAATCATGAACATGCTCATTATATTTCTGCCTAACCATAGTTAAATCTGAGAGTCGAAGTTCTGTTTCACCATTATAAAAATACTCATGAATTTTTTGCTCCAATTGTGCCCATGTTGAAATAGAGTTAGGTGCAAGCGATGTAAACCAAGTAAATGCAGTACCGGATAAAGATAAAGGGAATAATTTTAATCTAAAAACATCCGATGTGCCGACCTCGCTGCATTGTGCTAAAAATTGTCCTATATGCTCAAAAGTAGATCTACTATCGTCACCTGTAAATTTAATAAAATCTAGAATTCTAAAACCACGAGGATAAGGTGTCGAGTCAAAGTAATCAAGGTACGATTTTTGATATGCACGTGCTCTACTCTTAGGTTCTAAACCAGATTCTCTAAGTATACTAGCAAGACGACCCCTTAAAATTATCATTGGGTTGTAGAGAATTTGTTTGTGGAGCAACACAAGCATGCAACAGAAACTCCGGCAAAGAAATTTGAGCATGCGAAGTTTGCAACACAGGCCCACTAAAATATGAATCGGGTACCAGCCTGTATGGAATCCCGGTACCGACAGACGGCAGTGGTGGTGTACTATATGCTACCGTCTGATAACTAGGTTGTTGCAAATTAGAATTAAAACAAAACTTCGATTATTGCTATTGTGATTTAGCGGAACCAAAGTTGAAACAATAGGAGTAGTAGCACTAGAAACAAAATTATTAGCCGAAGTTCCGACATAGTTTCAGCCACTTTGATTATTCATTAAAGAGACCTGAGGCTGTGTAGCATTAGCCGATGCACCAGGCGTAAGTATATTACTTGGCAAATTATTGAATTTGCTACTTTGCAGTGACACCGACCTTTTTCCAGAATATTCATCATTGATTTGCAGCACTAATGAGCGTACATGGCCAGGTAGACAATTCTCAAGATCTTTATTAAACCGCACCTTAAATTCTTCAAGTCTACTAGCTACTGCCTGAGTATTGTACGCACCGTATTTTCCATATCAGAACCATATTTACTAGCTACGAACACATCAATTAGGTGAGCAATCTCCTCGGTTGAGTTGTTTACCTCAGTTTTGGATGCATAGGAAGGGCTTGGAGCTACCTTTTTGATGATGTCGTTCCTCGTCTTCGTGTATCCAACCAGCTTCAGCTTCAATCTCTCAACCTTCTCTTTCTCAAGCTCTTGCTCAAGCTCGCGCCGATCATCTTCCGACAGATCGTCGAGTGTGACGGCGATGACGTTCTCCGGGTCAGCGTCGCTCCCGTTACTGGACTCGGTGCTCATCGTGTGCCTCTTATTCTTCTCGTCCCCAGCGGAGTCGCCAATTGTGTTGCCACGCAAGATTGCAGCAAAACACCATGATAACCGTCGTGCTTTCGTGACGACGAAGGATTGCTTTACGAGCAAAGCAACAAAGATTTCCTCGCTTTCGTGGAGGAAAACCGACCGTTTTTCAGGGAAAAACGACAAAGATCAACCAAACCCCAGGGTTGGTAGGGCTCGGTAGAGAAGAACGATAGAGAAAAAAGTAATGTGTTTGTATTGATAGATCGATTGTTCTCCTGAATCGGCCACGACCTTACATTTATATTGGCACGCTGGACTAGCTTGGTATACGAAAACAATTCCAAAGCTAAAACCGACTAGGACATGTCTGATTCCGTTGTTTAAAATTTGCATCGACAATTTAGACTAATTTTTTTTGAGAACCTGGCAACTTAGACTAATAGGTCATGTATAAATCCTATTGGACCTAAAAAAATAATAAAATACTCCGGCAACGTCGCCATCATACTTGATGATGTATTAGCCCAAGTTCTAACCATGTCACGTAGAAATACTCTTGTAACTACAAGGAAATAATAAAATATTCCGGCCATATCGCTATCACACTGAATAATGCCCATTATGTACTAAGCATACTTCTTCACCATGTAGACATATACTCCATGCAAACCTCATGTGTTAGCTTAGTATATCAAATTGATTAGGAGATATCCATGGCAGCAGTTTGCTAGTTCTGCGTATCCCTGAAATCTGGCCGAGCTTTATCTCAGATAACTGCTATCTTAATTAATGCACCTGATTAGTTGTATCAATAATTAAATTAATTTGGCCCATACTACCTTGCCAAATTACACTGTCAACAAACTGGTGCTGCCTCAAATTTATCACTCATACAATTTTGGTTAGGATAAATGGAATTGATTGCCATGCAGTTATTGGTGTACCGTTGGAGCATTTTTTGGACCAAAACAATAGAACCAATTATTTGGATTGCCATCCGTTTTTATTGTGTGCTGTTGGAAAATATTGGTAGTAACTATGCAACGATGGTTTGTTACTTTGCATCTAACATTGGCTGTACCAAGGTTATCCTAGAGGGCGATAGTGTAATTGCTTTGGAGGCAATGGCAAGCCCGGAAGCGTATATGGGCCCTGATGTTACCACCATAACGGAGGCTACTATCTTATCTATGGAGTTTGCAGAGATCTCATTTACCCATTGTAATAGGGAAGCAAATCTAGTTGCGGATAGTCTAGCCAAGCATTGCTTTAGTACTCTTATGCTTGAGTCTTGGGATGGAGAAGCCCCTGATTTTATTCTCTCTCATATTGTGAATGACATGTCTATCATTTGAGGAATAAAGGTTGATTGTTCAAAAAAAAAAAGTGTGAGGGGTTTTTGAAGCGAGGAACGTGCATGCTTTGCTCTTCCTCGAAACCCTGGGCTGTTCAACTCAAGATTACAGCCACGGAGAAAGCCCAATTGGTACTCCGTATGCTCGCCTGGGCCGAAACCAAGCTGTCTTCTCCGCGCCCACCACGTCAGCGATCCGCGCCGAGGCGCATCCGGGCCGTCCATCGTGCACCGCGGCGAACGGTTGAGATGATATCATATCACTGGAGGCCACCGATCCGTGTCACTCACCCGTTCACCAATCAGAGTTCGCTCTCCCCTCCTATAAACTCGCCGCGCCCGCGCCGCCGATTCCCCACCAGTCCTCCTACCTCCCAGCGAAACCCACCTCTCCCCGGCGAACCCGCAGCAGCAGCAGCAGCAGCAACCAGCGGCACCCATGGCCCCCAAGGCGGAGAAGAAGCCGGTGGCGGAGAAGGCCGAGAAGACCACGGCCGGGAAGAAGACCAAGGCCGAGAAGCGGCCGCCGGCGTCCAAGGAGGGCGGCGAGAAGAAGGGCAAGAAGAAGGGCAAGAAGAGCGTGGAGACGTACAAGATCTACATCTTCAAGGTGCTGAAGCAGGTGCACCCGGACATCGGCATCTCCTCCAAGGCCATGTCCATCATGAATTCCTTCATCAACGACATCTTTGAGAAGCTTGCCGGCGAGTCGGCCAAGCTCGCGAGGTACAACAAGAAGCCCACCATCACGTCCAGGGAGATCCAGACCTCCGTCCGCCTCGTCCTCCCCGGCGAGCTCGCCAAGCACGCCGTCTCTGAGGGCACCAAGGCCGTCACCAAGTTCACCTCCGCTTAGATAGTCTGTTCCTTGTTTTCTTGGTCTCGATCGATGGTTCTCTGCAGTAGTCAGCTCTTCGGACCATGCTGTCTTGTAATTTGTGTTGGTTCTGTGGGAACACACTGTTTCATTATCTCGTGAAATAGTAATGGTGCTTCTTTGATCTGCCTCATGCCTTTCCACCATGTTCAGTTCTTATCCCTGTTGCTTCACTTGACGGAGCTCTTTCCCAAGCGCGCAGCGTGAGGAGCCGTGGCCGTGCCGCCGTGGTGGGCTAGTGCATGTACATGGTGATGGTGCCGGGACCGTAGGCGGGTAGCGGCTGGGCCACGAGTCGGCGTCCGCACCCTGTTCCAGTTAACTGACGAAAGTGTCGATTTCTTCAGACATAGACTCAGTTTCAGTCAGCGGATGGCCGTCCTTTTGCTCCCGCCCTTCTGACTGCTGCTCTCCCGTCCTTTGGGAAACGCTGTCTGAGGCAGAAAGGATGACCGTGTTTTTCATGTACGGGTTTGTGAAAAGAAAATGGCAAAACCTGCAAGTATGACTGTATGAGTTTATTTAAACCCTGAAGATTCCTTATGAGTTGTGTTGGTTGTAAAAATTACATTTGGAAGCCAGAGTTTAGACCACGTGTGGGACGAGGCCGTGGTGCTCGATGGCGAGCCGGACAAAACCAACGGCGGTGCTGACTGCCGAGGATGCACGCAAGATCGGCAATGCTTGTGAGGTTGTCGCACCAGAACAACAGTAGCTGCTCAGCTGGATTTTCAGGCTACAAGGAGGTAATCCAAAAAAATGTCCGGTCCGATTTTGGTTTTCCCTTATCCTGTACTGATCATCTATGTACATGTGCATAAAACTGAACCAACGTGTGTAAGGATAGTTCTTGTCAGTGTTAATCTGCACTACTCCTTCCCTGTGTTTTAATCATCTCGATAGTCTATACTTGTGCACAAAACTGAACCTCAGCCGGTTGTCTGTTTAGCTTATCACGTACTGATAAGCCAGTTCAAATCAATTGATTTATGTCTTTTCATGTTTTTAGTAATTGAATTCCATAAGTTTTCGTGAGCAGACTTGCATTTGTAAAACACAAATATACTTTAAATGTTCGGCTCGGCTAGGTTTAATTCCTAGATCCGCCACTGCCCTCAGGTAGCCAACAGTGAACACCCGACAAGCTTTTTTTTGTGTTTTCTTGGTATTATTTTGGTGGCTATTTTGTTGGATATATTACATAGTTAACATTTGTTGTGCATTATTACAAGGACCTAGAAAATGAAGATTCTGAAAATTTCCTCGTGAACGCACATTCCTGAAACAAATGCTTTAGAACAGCATATATTTATAGTTGATGTTATCACTGATTCAATAGCTAATGGTAAGAACACTATTTGTTCTGCTCGTCTCTCCCATGAAATTTTGGCTCGGATTTTCCTGTCCGGCTGGCCTGGTAAAGCGTCAAAAGAAGGCACATAATAACTTCAAGTATGTGCATATCCCAAAAAGCAATTAGCTATCATAGTATTTACAGAAAGTTCTGAACAATAGGTAAGAAGTGATTATAATGAACACATGTAGCTGACAAAAAACTACCCTTGATGGTTATTTTACTCCATCAACTATATGTACCTGAAGTAATTAGTTTTTGATGATTTTTCTCTCTTACGGACACAAATATCTAGCTTCTAGGAAGTAATAAATATACACATTATGTGGCGCATAAAATTAGTAAGTATCGAATCCAACTATCTATTTACAAAAAAATCAAATTGTTGACATGTCTATTGAATATGCCATTTTACAACAATAAGATGTACCATTTAGTAGTTGGACTTTGTCCTTGATAATGTTTTTATAGTTGAGCACGAGTGGATAAAGGATACTTCTTCCAGATACATCGTTGCTATTTTGATTTATAAATATTTATTACTATAGACACAGAATAGAACTTTCTTATCGAGCTGCAGCAGGGAGGACATTTCCTTTGTGATTATTTATTAGTAGGGGGATCTCTTTTGTTAGTTTTATAACGTGGAGTAAATTTTCTTCTAATGTAACCATACATTTTAGAGGTTAGAACATGTATATCGGTGCCAATTGTGATTATTTATTGTATGTTTGTTTATTGACTTCATCCGTGTTTTCACATCTTTTGTTAACATAGTTTACTACTTTATAAGAATAGAAATGTATGGTTCTACTGTTATGACCGGTACTACGTACCAAAGGAGGAGGCCCAATGGGCAGGATTAGTTATGGGCTTAGCCCAAGTTATCTTAGTTATCTTAGTTTCCAAGTTATCTTAGTCAGCCGTGAGATTATATAAACCGATGTAAACAACTCTTTTGGAATTAAGCAATATAGTCATAACTCTATTGCCCGGCTCCCAGAGGAGCCGGAACCCTAGCCGCGCCGCCGCCTCCCTCACGCGCGCAACGGCGCCCCGCCGCCGGAAGCCGCGCTCCAGCCCTCGCCAACCCCGCTTCATCCCCTACAACCTCCGCCCTAGACCCGGTAGAACCCTAGCTGTTCCTACCAATTTGGTATCTAGAGACTCCAGGCCGATCATGTCGTCATCGCCGCCCGCCACCACCATCCCGCCCGCCACCACCTTCCTGATAGTCACCATCGCCCCGCTGCAGGTCATCTCCACCGCGCCGCTGGGTACGGCGACCGCCCCGGCCGCGCCGGCCACCACCGCCGCGCCGGCTACCACTGCCGCCCCGGCCCCTGTCGTCTACACCCCGGAGGAGGTCACGGGGGCCCTGCGCGACCTCGCCACCGCGGTCCAGGGGATCCGCCAGTATCTGGCCGGTCCCTACGGTCCGCCACCGGCGGCGCTGCCGGCCCCCGCCACCGGGCTGCAGCTGCTTCCATGGCAGCAGCCACCACCGCTGGGCCCCGCGATCGCCGGGCCACTTCAGCTGCCGCCCCCACCCGCCACCACTCCGCCTTGGTCACCCTGGCCGACCCAGGCGCTTGCGGCATCGGCCGCGTCGGCCGCCCCCTTCCAGCTGCCGCTGCAGCTGCCGGGGCCGCCGCAGTTCAGCTCCGGGCCGCCTTCCACAACACCAGCAGGCGTCCCGATCCAGCAGGTCCGGTTCCCGTCCTCACCGTCCCCACTTCCGGCCTGGTTGGCCGGGTCCGTTCCGCCGCCGGTCTACACGATGGCATCAGAGCAGCCGGCGGCCGCTGCGTAGTACGAGGGGCCCTCAAGCTCCGCGGGCCTCTACGCCAGCCGCGACGGGCCGCCTTTCCACGGGGGACCCCGGTGGCCACCGACCCGGCGCCGTCACCCTCGCTGCTCCGCACCGCCGAGCCGTACGGACACGGCGGTTCTACTCAGACACCGCCGCGCTTCGCCAAGATTGACTTCGCCACCTACGACGGTACAGAGGACCCCCTCAACTGGCTCAATCAGTGTGAGCAGTTCTTCCGGGGGCAACGCACGCTCGCGTCGGACCGCACTTGGCTCGCCTCATATCACCTCCGAGGCGCCGCATAGACGTGGTATTACGCCCTCGAGCAGGACGAGGGCGGCATGCCCTCATGGGACCGCTTCCGCGAGCTCTGCCTCCTTCGCTTCGGACCTCCGATACAAGGGAGCCGGCTGGCGGAGCTCGGCCGACTGCCCTTCACCTCCACGGTCCAGGACTTCGCCGACCGGTTCCAGGCCCTGGCGTGCCACGCGCCCGGCGTGACGGCTCAGCAGCGGGCTGAGCTCTTCGTCGGTGGTCTGCCGGATCACATCCGCGTGGACGTGGAGCTTCGGGGGCCCCAGGACCTCCAGACGGCCATGTACTATGCCCGCGCCTTCGAGCATCGCGCGCAGGCCTTGCAGCAGGCGGCGCCGGCTCGGAGTGGCCGACAGCCGGCCAAGGTTCCCCAGACTACGGCTATGCCGGGCCGTCCGCCCCCGGTCCCTCCTGCGACTACCACTTCGGCCTCGACGCGGCCCTTCCGCCGGCTCTCCCCGGCCGAGCAGCTCGAGCACCGTCGCCAGGGGCTGTGCTTTAACTGCGACGAGCCCTACGTGCCGGGCCACGTCTGCCCGCGCCTCTTCTACTTGGAGGCGGCCGACTACGTCGAGGAGGACACGCCCGTCGACGAGCTGGGCGACTTGCCCGCACCAGCTGCTGCGGAGGTCGCACCGGCACCGGCGACAGCTCTCGTGGTCTCGCTCCATGCCCTCGCGGGTATACGAGCGGAGAAGACTATGTTCCTGCCGGTGATGATCCACGGCGAACGCCTCCTGGCCCTACTGGATACGGGCTCCACACATAACTTCCTGCCCGAGTCGACCATGCGCCGCTTGGCACTTCAGCCGACGGGCGGGGAGCAGCTGCGGGTCTCCGTGGCTAACGGCGACCGTCTCCGATGTCATGGGCTTGCACGGGACGTTCCCATCACCATCGGCGACGAACACTTCACCATCACATGCGCCGGCATCGACTTGAGCTGCTTCGACTTCATCCTCGGCGTCGACTTCTTGCGGACCCTGGGTCCCATTCTCTGGGACTTCGACGCCATGACGATGACCTTCTGGCGCCGGGGTCGCCGCGTCCGGTGGGAGGGCGTGGGTGGCGCCCCACCAGCGATGCCACAGCCGCAGCTGGCCGCGACTGCTGCCGAGTCCGAGCACCCTCTGGTGGATCATCTCCTGCAGCAGCACAGCGACCTCTTCGACGAGCCTCAGGGTCTGCCGCCGGCCCGGGTGTATGACCACCGCATCCATCTCCTTCCAGGCACGGCGCCGGTGGCGGTGCGTCCCTACCACTACCCCCAGCTGCAGAAGGACGAGCTGGAGCGGCAGTGCGCGCTCATGCTAGCCCTGGGCATCATCCGGATCTCCACTTCACCGTTTTCGGCGCCGGTCCTCCTCGTCCGCAAGTCGGACGGCTCATGGCGCTTCTGCATCGACTACCGCGCCCTTAACGCCCAGACGCTCAAAGACAAATTTCCCATTCCGGTCGTCGACGAGCTCCTGGACGAGCTACATGGGGCGTGCTTCTTCACCAAGCTCGACCTCCGTTCGGGCTACCACCAGGTGCGGATGCACCCGGACGATGTCGCGAAGACGGCGTTTCAGACTCATCACGGCCACTTCGAGTTCTTGGTGATGCCGTTTGGCCTCTCCAACGCCTCGACGACTTTTCAGGCCTTGATGAACGACGTCCTCCGGCCCTACTTGCGTCGGTTTGTGCTCGTTTTCTTTGATGACATTCTTATCTACAGCACGACATGGGCGGAACATCTTCAGCACGTCGCCATCATCTTCAACGAGCTTCGAGCGCACCATCTTCATCTTAAGCGCTCGAAGTGCTCGTTCGGGACGCCTTCAGTTGCCTACCTCGGCCATGTCATCTCGGACGAGGGGGTTGCTATGGACGCCGACAAGGTGGCGGCCGTTGCGACCTGACCGACGCCGCACTCCCCGCGGGCTCTCTGCGGCTTCCTGGGCCTCGCAGGCTACTACCGGAAATTTATCCGGGAATTCGGCCTCATCGCGTCCCCGCTCACGCGCCTGCTCCGACGCGACGCCTTCGCCTGGGATGCGGAGGCCACGGAGGCGTTCGAGGCCCTCAAACGGGCCCTCACGACGGGTCCCGTCCTTCAGATGCCCGACTTCGACCGGCTGTTCATGGTCGACTGCGACGCCTCCGGCGTGGGGTTCGGCGCCGTCCTTCATCAGGGTGACGGGCCACTCGCGTTCTTCAGCAGGCCTTTCGCCGCGCGCCATCACAAGCTCGCGGCCTATGAGAGGGAGCTCATTGGTTTGGTGCAGGCCGTGCGCCACTGGCGGCCATATCTTTGGGGACGGTCGTTCCGGATTCACACGGATTACTACAGCCTCAAGTTCTTATTGGACCAGAGGCTGTCTACCGTGCCGCAGCACCAGTGGATCAGCAAGTTCTTTGGCTTCGATTTCACCGTTGAGTATCGTCCGGGCCGCCTTAACACCGTGGCCGATGCCCTGTCCCGCCGCGACGACCACGACGCTGACGCCGGCGACTCCGACGGGGCGGCCCTCTGCATCCGCTCAGGGCCCTCGTTCGCCCTCTTCGACGACATCCGCCGGGCCACCACGGACGCGCCCGACGCGCAGCTCCTTCGGCAGCGCCTTGATGCCGGCGACCTGGAGGAGCCGTGGCGTTTGGCGGATGGCCTGCTCCTGCATGGGCGACGCCTCTTCGTGCCGGATCACGGCGACCTCCGTCATCAGGTGTTGCTGCTGGCCCACTCGGCGGGCCACGAGGGTGTGCAGAAGACCCTCCACCGTCTCCGCGCCGACTTCTACATCCCCGGCGATCGGGCCTTGGTTCGGGACTGGGTGCGGTCTTGTGTGACGTGCCAGCATAACAAGACAGAGACACTGCGGCCGACAGGGCTGCTACAGCCCTTGGAGGTGCCCTCTCAGGTCTGGGCCGATATATATCTCCATGGACTTCATTGAGGGCCTTCCCAAGGTGGGCGGCAAGTCCGTCATCCTCACGGTGGTCGATCGCTTCTCCAAGTATGCCCACTTCATCGCGCTTGGCTATCCTTACACCGCCGCCTCAGTGGCCCGGGCCTTCTTCGACGGCATCGTTCGCCTACACGGGTTTCCCTCTTCGATCATCAGCGACCGGGACCCGGTGTTCATGGGGCATGTCTGGCGCGATCTCTTCAGGATGGCGGGCGTGAAGCTCCGCTTGAGCACGACGTTCCATCCTCAGACGGACGGCCAATCTGAGGTGGTCAACAAGGTGATTGCCATGTATTTGTGTTGTGTTACAGGTGATCGTCCTCGTGCTTGGGTGGACTGGCTTGCGTGGGCGGAGTACTGCTACAACACCTCTTATCACTCCGCCCTGCGCGCCACGCCATTCGAGGTGGTCTATGGCCGACCGCCCCCGCCCATCCTGCCGGTTGACCCGGCGACGGCTAGGACGGAGGCGGCGGGTGACCTTCTTCGCAGCCGCGACGAGATGCTTGCCGAGGTGCGCCAACGCCTCGTTCAGGCCCAGCAGTTGGCCAAGCACTACTATGACGGCCACCACCGCGAGGCGGAGTTCGCGGTGGGCGATTGGGTGTGGCTGCGTCTCCTTCACCGTTCTACGCAGTCCCTTGACCCGCGCGCGAAGCGCAAGCTGGGCCCGCGCTACGCCGGGCCATTTTCCGTGATGGAGCGCATCGGAAAGGTGGCCTACCGCCTTCAGCTTCCGGCCGGTGCTCGCATCCACGACGTCTTCCATGTGGGGCTCCTCAAGCCTTTCCGTGGGGAGCCACCGGCGGCCATGCCGGCGCTACCCCCGACCTCCGACGGACGCCTCCTTTCCGGGCCAGCAAAGGTGTTGCGGGC
The DNA here is from genome assembly GCA_039707655.1 of Elymus sibiricus. Taxonomy (NCBI): domain Eukaryota; kingdom Viridiplantae; phylum Streptophyta; class Magnoliopsida; order Poales; family Poaceae; genus Elymus; species Elymus sibiricus. The sequence continues at coordinate 467,055,321 of CM077675.1, forward strand.
CCAACTACGTCGCGGGGTGTGGTACCTGTTGATCCAGTGGGAAGGCCTTCCAGAGGAGGACGCGACTTGGGAGCAGCGTGACGAATTCAGTCAGCACTATCCAGACTTCCAGCTCGAGGACGAGCTGTTTGCGCAGGCGGGGAGAGATGTTATGACCGGTACTACGTACCAAAGGAGGAGGCCCAATGGGCAGGATTAGTTATGGGCTTAGCCCAAGTTATCTTAGTTATCTTAGTTTCCAAATTATCTTAGTCAGCCGTGATATTATATAAACCGATGTAAACAACTCTTTTGGAATTAAGCAATATAGTCATAACTCTATTGCCCGGCTCCCAGAGGAGCCGGAACCCTAGCCGCGCCGCCGCCTCCCTCACGCGCGCAACACCGCCCCGCCGCCGGCAGCCGCGCTCCAGCCCTCGCCAACCCCGCTTCATCCCCTACAACCTCCGCCCTAGACCCGGTAGAACCCTAGCTGTTCCTACCATCTACATTAGTTTTGGCCTACCTTCACTGTGGTTCCAGTACTTATAATTTTTGTGCCAATCTCGGCGTAACTGCTAATACATTAGCATAAATATACCCCTTTCGATTGAGGAATGATATGTGTTTTATCTAATTAAACCTCCATGTTTAATTTCTCTTCTATGTATGAAAATCCATATCATTACATTGAAAAAAATAAATGGGCGCAGCAACGCGCTACATTGATTATCTAGTATATATTACGTGTCTGCCTCCTTGGAATCCAGGGAGAGAAAAATTGGTGTGACTTGTGCCGGGTCATGATCCTCCGGGTTTTTTAGAGTTTTTGCTATGATTTTGTTTGTGTGAGTTTATCTTGGAGAGATGTTTCCAATTTGTAAAACTCTGCATACAGTGACAGTGAACTTGCAGAGACGTTTCTCTGTTCTGATTTGGTCCCATTTAGAGAAAAGTATACTTTTCGTCCCTCAACTCTTGGTAAAGTTTAGATTTGGTCCCTCAACTCTGAAACCGTTCAACTTGCACTCACAACTATCAAAACCGGGCAAGGTTCGTCCCTGGTCTTGGTTTTGACCGGTTTTGGTGTTGACTCACCCTGGTTTTGACCCGTGCTGACTCAAATTCGTGTAATTTTTTATATCCATGAACTTTTTGAAATTCACATACTCTTTTCAAATCCAGGTTGATTTTTCTAGGTCGTGTATGTTTCTCAAAAATAAACATACTTTTTCAAATCCGTGTATTTTGAAATTTGGGTAATTTTTCATATTCGTGATTTTTTTAAAATTTCCCTACTTTTTTCAAATCCACGCATTTTTTTCCAAGTTCATGTAATTTTATCAAATCCAAGTTTTTTTTCAAATCCATGAACTGTTTTTCAAATTCGCGTACCTGTTTCAAATCCGCATACTTTTTAAAGTTCACGTGTATTTTCAAATCCGCGTTCCTTTTCCAATCCATGAACTTTGTTCGAAATTCACGTACTTGTTTCAAGTTGACATAATTTTTCTCCACATATTTTTTCTAATTTCTGTAAAAAATAATCCAAATCCCGTACTTTTTTCAAGTTTGCATAAAAATTTCAAATTCATGATCTTTCCAAAAAAAAACATACGCGAATATGAAAAGGTACATCAATTTTAAAAATTGCATGAATTTGAAAAAACTACATGACCTTTAAAAAAGTAAGAAAAAAGTACGTGAACTTGGAAAAAGTACGCGGATTTGAAAAAAGTACACAAATTTTTAAAAAGTTCGCGTATTTGAAAAATGCAGCAGAATTTGAAAACATTAACCGAACTTTAAGAAAAATATGCGAATTTGAGTCGAGCACGGTCAAAACTGAGGTGGGACAACACCAAAACCGGTCAAAACCATGACGAGGGATGAATCTTGTCCGGTTTCAATAGTGAAGGATGCAAGTTGTCTGATTTTGAAGTTGAGGGATCAAATCTTGACCCCATCAAGAATTAAGGGACGAAAAGTATACTTTTCTCTTCCATTTATGAAATTCAGTTTTCAACTGTCGGTTTATGAGGCTTGTGGCCGCGAGGAGAGGAGGATGACTAAATTCACCTCCTCTTAGATAGTCTGTCCAACAAGATACACCCACATGCGGGGCCTGTCCAGCTAGGCGTCCACCCGGGTGACGCGAGCGAACCAGCCATGGAGCCGCCCCGAGAGGCTCCTGCGGCAAGCCACCGACAACAGACGACCAGTAGGCTCGCTTCAGCTGCGGAAAACGCCGATTGTAGCGATCGCGCGCCGTCGATCAACCCGTCATGGACACACATCGACTATAGCACCTCGTGCCCTCGGACCACCCTGTCTTGGACACGCGTCGGCTGTAGCGATCGTGCGCCCTCGATCCACCCGTCAAGGGCATGTGCCGATTGTAGCGATCGCGCGCCCTCAGTCCACCTGTCAGGGACATACATCGACTGTAGCACCTTGTGCCCTCGGACCACCCGTCATGGACATGCGTCGACTGTAGTGACCGCGCGCCCTCGGTCCACCCGTCATGGGCACACGTCGACTGTAGCGGTTGCACACCCTCCGTCTACCCGTCATCGACCTCCTAGTCGGGTCGCCTGGGTGCGAGTTGTCCAGGCAGGTTGGATGGCTTGTGTCGCCCACGAGAGCCTCCCGCCGCAAGCCACCCGGCAACATACGCCCGGGAGGCTTTATTCCCTCGTGAGGCGATGATACGTCCCAAACGTACCTACTTTTCCAAACAGCTTTGCTCTTGTTTTGGACTTTAATTTGCATGATTTGAATAAAACTAACCCGGACTGACGTTGTTTTCAGCAGAACTACCATGGTGTTGTTTTTGTGCAGAAATAAAAGTTCTCAGATTGAGCTGAAAACTTACGTAGAATAATTTCATAATATATAAAAAATACTGGCGAAAAAATCTACTGGAGGGGGGCTACCTAGGAGCCACGAGCTCAGGGGGTGCGCCCACACCCTAGGGCGCACCTTGTGAGCTCGTGGGCCCCTCGAGCCTCCGGTGGCCCTAATTCCAACTCCATAAGTACCGTGTTATGGAGAAAAAAATCAGAGAGAAACTTGCATCGCGTTTTACGAGATGGAGCCGCCGTCACCTCATGTTCTTCCTCGAGAGGGCCGGTCTAGAGTCCGTTTGGAGCTCCGGAGAGGGGGATTCGTTGCCGTCATCATCACCAACCCTTCTCCATCAACAATTCCATGATGCTCATCACGGGAGTGAGTAATTTCTTCGTAGGATTGCTAGACAATGATGGAGTTGGATGAGATTTGTTAGGGCTTGATCGCTAGCATCCAATATGTTCTGAGATTGATGTTGCTATGACTTTGCTATGCTTAATGCTTGTCACTTGGGCCCGAATACCATGATTTCAGATCTGAACCTATCATGTTTTCATAAATACGAGAGTGTTTTGATCATATCTTGCAAGTTGTATGCACCTATTATGTGTTATGATCCGTAGACCCCAAAGTGACAATAGTTGGGATCGTCTCCAGTGATGACCGTAGTATGAGGAGTTCATGTATCCACTATGTGTTAATGCTTTGTTCTGGTTCTCTATTAAAAGGAGGCCTTAATATCCCTTAGTTTCCCTTTGGACCCCGCTGCCATGGGAGGGTAGGACAGAATAAGTCATGAAAGTTCTTATTATAAGCACGTATGACTATATACAGAATACATGCCTACATTACATTGATGAATTGGAGCTAGTTCTATGTCACTCTAGGTTGTGACTGTTACATGATGAATGTCATCCAACACAAATATCCATCGTTGATCCAATGCCTATGATTTTCACATATTGATCTTGATTAAGTTACTACCGCTGCTGCTGTTGCTGTTACAATCACTACAAACTGTTATTGTTAATGTTCCTGTTATTATTGCTACTGTGCTACTAAACACTTTGCTGTAGAAAGGAATTCCAGGCGTGGTTGAATTGACAACTCAACTACTAAGACTCATAAATATTCTTTGGCTCCCCTTGTGTCGAATCAATAAATTTGAATGAAATACTACCCTCGATGACTATTGCGATCCCCCATACTTGTGGGTTATTAAGACATTTTTTGACATTGTTGCCGGGGAGCATAGCTCTATTTATTGAGTTCACTTGGGATTTTTATTAATCATGATGAAGAACCTGAAAGACGCTAAGACCAAGATCGTACCCTCTAAGACGAGGGGAGGTAAGAAACTACCATCTAGCTTTGCACTTGATTCACCTTCTGTTTTGAGTTGGCTTCGACACCACCAACTGCTATTCACTCTGATATGTCACAAGTAATTGATGATGCTATTTCTGTTATAAATGAAAGTCGTGATGATGCTAGTACTCTGCTTGATAAAACTATGGAACTAGGTGAATTTCTTGGTGAACAAATTGCTAAATCTAGGGAACTTGAGAATGCTGAAATTGATGAAAAATATGATTCACCTATTATGCCTAGCTCTCCTAATATAATTGAAATGCCCGAGATACCTTATGGTTATGTTCTGGATGGGGAGATAGCTAGAGACTTTCTTGCTTGTAATGATATAGATGATCTTAAGAAATTACTGAGTAAGTTGAAAGAAAAATTTATGAGGGAGAAAATGAAATATGACCCTAAGTTTGCTACTTCTCCTATATGTGTTAATGATAATGATTATGAATTCTCTGTTTATCCTGAGTTAATTACCTTAGTAAAATCTGGTCCTTTTCATGGTTATGAGACTGAAACTGTTGTGGCACACCTTACCAAACTAAATGATATTGCCACCCTATTTGCTCATGAGGAAAAAATTCGCTACTACTATATTCTTAAGCTTTTTACATTCTCATTAAAGGGTGATGCTAAGAAGTGGTTTCATACTCTCGCTCCAGGTTGTCTGCGTAGTCGACATGATATGATATACTACTTCTCTGAAAAATATTTTCCTACTCACAAGAAACGAGCTGATTTACAGGAAATATTTAACTTTGTGAAATCTGAAGAAGAGAATCTCCCTCAAGCTTGGGGAGGCTTCTCCAATTACTTAAAGCTTTGCCTGATCATCCACTTAAGAAAAATGAAATACTTGATATCTTTTATAATGGACTAAACGACGCCTCTAGGGACTACCCAGATAGTTATGCTGGTTGTGTTTTCAGGGAACAAACCGTTGGTCGGGCTGAAGAACTATTGAATAATATTTTAAGGAATGTCGATAATTGGACACTTCCTGAACCACCACTGGAACCAATTCAAAACAAGAGAGGTATTCTATTCCTCAGTCTAGAAGATACGCAAGAAGCTAAGAAATCTATGCAAGAAAAAGGTATTTGATACGTCTCCAACGTATCTATAATTTATGAAGTATTCATGCCATATTTACAACAATTTTATATGGTTTTGGTATGATTTGCATGGAACTAACCCGGATTGACGCTGTTTTCAGCAGAACTACCGTGGTGTTGTTTTTTGTGCAGAAATAAAAGTTCTCCAAATGCAACGAAACTTTTTGACGATTTTTTTGGAACAAAAGAGGCACTAGAAGCTTTGTGGGAGGGCCAGAAGAGCCACGAGGTGGCCACAACCCACCAGGGTGTGCCAACCCCCTCTGGCGCGCCCTGGTGTCTTGTGGGCCCCTCGTGGCCCATCTTCGCATGAAACCGACGCCCAAAAATCCTATATATTTAGAAACCCCCAAAAATAACCCTAGATCAGAAGTTCCACCGCCGCAAGCCTCTGTAGCCACGAAAAACCAATCTAGACCCCGTTCCGGCACCCTGCCGGAGGGGGAAATCATCACCGTAGGCCATCTTCATCATCCCTATGGTCTCCATGATGAGGAGGGAGTAGTCCACCCTCGGGGATGAGGGTTTGTACCAGTAGCTATGTGTTTAATCTCTCTCTCTCTCGTGTTCTTGATTTGGCACGATCTTGATGTATCGCGGGCTTTGTTAATATAGTTGGATCATATGGTGTTTTCCCCTCTCTATCTTGTTGTGATGAATTGAGTTTTCCCTTTGAGATTTCGTTATTACCGGATTGAATACTTTTATGGATTTAAGAGCACTTGATCTATGTCTTGGCACTCAACTCGCGGATTCCCGAGGTGGCATTGGGGTAATCTATGCATAGGGGTTGATGCACATTTTCGTCCTACTTTCTCCGGTAGAAATCTTGGGGCACTCTTTGAGGTTCTTTGTGTTGGATTGAGTATTATGAATCTAAAATTGTTTGATGCGTATCGTATAATTAACTCATGGATACTTGTGGTGACATTGGAGTATCTAGGTGACATTAGAGTTGGTTGATGCGTATCATATGGTGTTATTTTAGTATGAACTCTTGGATAGATCGATCGGAAAGGATAACTTTAAGGTGGTTTCATACCCTACAAACAATTTCTTCGTATGTTCTCCGGTAGATAAGAACTTTGGAGTGATTCTTCGTTGCACGTTGAGGGATGGTTATGTGACCCAATTATATTAGCATTGTTGAGAGATTGCACTAGCGAAAGTACGGACCCTAGGTCTTGTTTTCAAGCATTGCAATACCATTTGTGCTCACTTTTGTTACTTGCTACCTTGCTGTTTTTATTGTTACCATTACAAAAATCAATATCTACTATCATTACTACACTTGTATCACCATCTCTTCGCCGAACTAGTGCACCTATACAATTTACCATTGTATTTGGTGTGTCGGGGACACAAGAGACTTTTTATTATTTGGTTGCAGGGTTGTTTGAGAGAGACCATCTTCATCCTACGCCTCCCATGGATTGATAAACCTTACGTCATCCACTTGAGCTGTCCTACAAAACTCTGTGCTTGGAGGCCCAACACGAGTCTACAAGAACAAGTTGTGTAGTAGACATCAAGCTCTTTTCTGGCGCCGTTGCCAGGGAGGTGAGTGCTTGAAGCTATATCTTTAGATCTTGCAATTGAATCTTTTAGTTTCTTGTTTTATCACTAGTTTGGTTTTATAAAAGAAAACTACAAAAAATGGAGTTTATGTTGCATCATTTGTATCGTCTTTATAATGTCTTTCGTGAAAATAAGGATTCCGAAAATTGTGCTCAATTGTTAGAGGAAGAAATTATGAAAATACTTAATGAGAATTCCTTGAATGATGAGCATGATTCCAATGTTGCTAGTATGAATTCTCTGAATATCCATGATGCTAATGATATGCAAAGCCACAAGCTTGGGGATGCTATGTTTGATGAAGATGATATTTTAATCTCCCAAATTTTGATGAACAAGTTTATTATGATGATGGCATGCCTCCTATCTATGATGATTATGATGATGACATGTATGCTATAAAGAGTGATAGTAACCATGAAACTTTTCATCATGATTTTAATATTGAATGTGGTTATGTCAATCATGTATCTCATGATAGTTATTTTGTTGAGTTTTCTCCCACTACAATGAATGAGAAGAAAATTGCTTATGTGGAGAGAAATACATTTTCTATGCTAGTAGATCATGAAAAGGAAGGTTTATGTGATAGTTATATTGTTGAATTCCTTCATCATGCTACTGAAAATTATTATGAGAGAGGAACATATGCTTGTAGGAATTGCAATAATATCAAGTTTCCTCTCTATGTGTTCAAAGTTTTAAAGTTGTGCTTGTTTTGCCTTCCTATGCTATTGATTCTTGCTCCCATAAATTGTTTGCTCACAAAATCCCTATGCATAGGAAGTGAGTTAGACTTAAATGTGCTTGTCATGAGTTTCATGATGCTCCCTTGCATGTTTCAAATACTATTCCTATATGAGCATCATTGAAATCATCATGCCTAGCTAAAAGGCATTAAAGAAAAGCGCTTGTTGGGAGACAACCCAACACTTTTCCTTTCTGCTTTTGTGTGTTAACATGATTTATCTATTGTAGCAATCATGTTTTGTGTCTTTTATTTTAGTAAAGTGCCAAGTAAAGCCTTTGGGATGACTCACAAGTTGAGTAGAATTGATGCTGAATCAAAACAGAATTTTTTGACTCCAGTACAAGAATTTGCATTTTTTACTGGAGAGAGATAATGATCTGAAATTTTGCACACTCTTTATATAAAAATTCTTCAGGTTTTACAAATATTTCAGAATTTTTAGAGACAGGGAAGTATGGTTATACTAAAGATCTTCACAGACTGTTCTGTTTTTGACAGATTCTGTTTTGCATGCATAGTTTGCTTGTTTTAGTGTTCCCATAGCTTATATTAAGTGATATAAATTATGTGAATGGTAGAATACAGTAGGTATTATTTGAGAACAATTATGAATCTTGTCATGACAGTACCTAAGTGAATGATATTTATTTATTATACTAACCCATCTCACGAAGTTCCGTTAAGTTTTGTGTGATTGAAGTTTTCAAGTTTTGGGCGAGACACCGATATGAGGAGAATAAGGAGTGACAAGAACCTAAGATTGGGGATGACCAAGGCACCCCCAAGGTAATATACAAGGAAGACTCAAGCGCCTAAGCTTGGGGATGCCTAGGAAGGCATCCCCTCTTTCGCCTTCAACATTATCGGTATATCTTACTTAGAGCTATATTTTTATTCGTCACATAATATGTCCTTTGCTTGGATCGTCATTATATTTTTTTATTTTTTGTTAGGTGTTATTTATAATCTTGTTTTTCAATAAAAAGTTTCAAGAATTGCCTTAGGATGCTTGCATTGCATGTTTGATGTGTGCTGTGTAAAAACAGAAACTTTCTCTGTAGTGTTTGAATTTTCATATTTTACTGGAATGTGGAAAGTTTCTGAAATTTTTACACAGTGTTGTCATATAAATTATTTATCACTTCCTACATTTTCATAATTGTTTTATTTACAGAAGCACACTGTTTTCATAAATTGCTACAGACTGTTCTGTTTGGACAGATTACTGTCATAGTTTTGGTATCTACTTATCCTATAGTTTCCATAGCCTATATTGGTAGATATAAATTGTGGAAACGATAGTAAATAGTAGGTGATGTTTGGAAATTATTGTGCAACTTGTCTTGGCAGTACAAGAAGTGTGGACTTATTCTTATGTGTACTAACCTATCTCACGAGTACTTTTCGAGTTTTTGTGGATGAAGTTTTTAAGATTTAGGGAAACCGTGATATAAAAGGAATTAAGGAGACACAAAAGCTCAAGCTTGGGGATGCCCAAGGCATCCCAAGATAATATTTCAAGAAGTCTCAAGCATCTAAGTTGGGGATGCCCCGGTAGGCATCCCGCCTTTGTTCATCAACAATTATCGGTTAGTAGCGGTTGAGCCTAAGTTTTTGCTTCTTCACATGATGTGTGATATTCTTGGAATGTCATTTTTTTTGCTTGATATTTTAATAAAATACTTAGATCTGAAATTTTTTAGATGAGAGAGAGTTCTCAAATGGCTACCCATTTACTTAACTACTCGCTTGATCCTCACTTATATCTTTTTGGAGTAGCTTTTCATTTAGTCTTGTGCTTCACTTATATTCTAAGAGTAAATTGTTGAATGAATTGAATACCATGAACTTGAAATTATATGTTCATATCATGCCTAGTAGTAGCTTCACATTGGGTTTAGAAAGTGAAATCTTTTGAAGCTTGACAATCACAATATTGGTCATACAAGCAATTCGTGAATGATTAGTATAAGGAAGAGAACTTTCACATACAAATATATTATCTTGGACATCTTATATGATTGTGAATACCCATTAATTATTTTCAAACTTGAGCAAATTAGTTGAAGTTGGACAAGGAAGACAACGTAATGAGTTATGGTTGTGTATATTTGCATAGAAGTTATATTGTTATGGATCCTCCAACATGTGGTGTTTGCTTAGGATCTTTTGCTAGCCAAAAATTCGTACTAAATAGAGATACTACTTGTGCATCCAAAAACCCTTAAACCCAGTTTCTTGCCATGAGTGTCCACCATACCTACCTATGGATTGAATAACATTCTTCAAGTAAGTTGTCATCGGTGCAAAAAGGCAATAAAAATTGCTTCTAAATGTGTTTGATCATTTAGTGTAAGAGAAAATTGAGCGTTGTACGAACTTGTGATGACAAAGTAATAAAAGCGACAGACTGGATAATAAAGGTTGCTATCATAAGGGGCGTTAGAACGTGACATTCTTTTGCATTAAGGGATTGTGCATACAAAACCAAAAAGCGCATGACAACCTCTGCTTCCCTCTGCAAAGGGCCTATCTTTTACCTTTTAGTATTTACTTTTATTCAAGAGTCAATAGTATGCATTCTCATTTCAAGCTCAATTATTCTCTAGTTGGCAAGCATCATGTGGTGGGGAAAGATCTAGGCACATATGGCCAGTCAAATATATTTGATCATGACTTATTATTGTTGACAATTATCTCTATGATAAATGAGTTGGGAGGCAAAACATTAAGCCCCTATCTTTCTCTGTGTTCGATGGAGTTGACAATTATCATGACTTATTATTGTTGCCATTTTTTCTAAAAATATGCTTTGAGTACTAGCAATCATAAAATACTATATGATGATTGAGTATGTGGAGCTCTTACTTAGACTTTGTTGAGAATAAGTTGAACTGCAATTATTTGGTGACTAAGAACATAGGTTGTTAAGTTTCAAGAGAATTCATTGTTTGAACCATAACATGTGAATTGGTTGCTACTTTATCATGATGAGTTTTATGAGAAAGAGTTGATGTTATGATGCTAGGAAAAGTGGTTGACATTATCATTGATCAAACTTATGCACTATGCTAGCATTCACACTTCATAAATTATTTCTTTTATCATTTACCTACTCGAGGACGAGTAGGAATTAGGCTTGGGGATGCTGATACGTCTCTAACGTATCTATAATTTATGAAGTATTCATGCCATATTTACAACAATTTTATATGGTTTTGGTATGATTTGCATGGAACTAACCCGGACTAACGCTGTTTTCAGCATAACTACCGTGGTATTGTTTTTTGTGCAAAAATAAAAGTTCTCCAAATGCAACGAAACTTTTTGACGATTTTTTTGGAACAAAATAGGCACTAGAAGCTTCGTGGGACGTCCAGAAGAGCCACGAGGTGGCCTCAATCCACCAGGGCGCGCCGGCCCCCTCTGGCGCGTCCTGGTGTCCTTTGGGCCCCTCGTGGCCCATCTTCGCGTGAAACCGACGCCCAAAAATCCTATATATTCAGAAACCCCCAGAAATAACCCTAGATAAGAAGTTCCACCGCCGCAAGCCTCTATAGCCACGAAAAACCAATCTAGACACCGTTCCGGCACCCCGTCGGAGGGGGAAATCATCACCGGTGGCCATCTTCATCATCCCTATGGTCTCCATGATGAGGAGGGAGTAGTCCACCCTCGGGGATGAGGGTTTGTACCAGTAGCTATGTGTTTAATCTCTCTCTCTCTCTCTCTCTCTCTCTCGTGTTCTTGATTTGGCACGATCTTGATGTATCGCGGGCTTTGTTAATATAGTTGGATCATATGGTGTTTTCCCCTCTCTATCTTGTTGTGATGAATTGAGTTTTCCCTTTGAGATTTCGTTATTACCGGATTGAATACTTTTATGGATTTGAGAGCACTTGATCTATGTCTTGGCACTCAACTCGCGGATTCCCGAGGTGTCATTGGGGTAATCTATGCATAGGGGTTCATGCACGTTTTCGTCCTACTTTCTTCGGTAGAAATCTTGGGGCACTCTTTGAGGTTCTTTGTATTGGATTGAGTATTATGAATCTGAAATTGTTTGATGCGTATCATATAATTAACTCATGGATACTTGTGGTGACATTGGAGTATCTAGGTGACATTAGAGTTGGTTGATGCGTATCATATGGTGTTATTTTAGTACGAACTCTTGGATGGATCGATTGGAAAGGATAACTTTAAGGTGGTTTCGTACCCTACAAACAATTTCTTCTTATGTTCTCGGCTAGATAAGAACTTTGGAGTGATTCTTCGTTGCACGTTGAGGGATGGTTATGTGATCCAATTATATTAGCATTGTTGAGAGATTGCACGAGTGAAAGTATGGACCCTAGGCCTTGTTTTCAAGCATTGCAATACCGTTTGTACTCACTTTTGTTACTTGCTACCTTGCTGTTTTTTTATTGTTACTATTACAAAAATCAATATCTACTATCATTACTACACTTGTATCACCATCTCTTCGCCGAACTAGTGCACCTATACAATTTACCATTGTATTTGGTGTGTTGGGGACACAAGAGACTTTATTATTTGGTTGCAGGGTTGTTTGAGAGAGACCATCTTCATCCTACGCTTCCCACGGATTGATAAACCTTAGGTCATCCACTTGAGGGAAATTTGTTACTGTCCTACAAAACTCTGCGCTTGGAGGCCCAACACGAGTCTACAAGAACAAGTTGTGTAGTATGCATCAGTATTAAATCTGAAGATGTCAAGAATTTACCACCTATTAAAGAAATACATGGACTCGATATCCCTACACAGGTAGTAGAGGTAGATTCTCTTCATAGATTTGGTGAGGGTGATATACCTTATAATAAAACTGCTAGTCAATGCATGGATGAATTTGATAATTACATTGTTAAGCAAGAACATTTCAATATGTATGTTATAGATCAATTAAAACGAAATGCCATGATGATTTGATCACTTGAGTGACTTGATGTTTAGGATTGGTAATGTTGTTAAAGGTTTGGGTAAACATTCATCCATGGTTCATACTCAGCTAGAGCAAGTTGCTAAGTCACAAAATGATTTGCTTACTGAAATGAATAATAAACTGAATGATCATGCTGTTAGAGTTATGACTAGATGGGGTAGAATGACTCAGGAGCCTCTTTATCCCGAAGGACACCCTAAAAGGATTGAGCAGGACTCTCAGAACATTAATAATGATGCACCTAGTTCATCTAAAAATAAAAATAAAAATAAAAATGATAGAACTTTGCATGCTTCTAGTGAACCCGAGGTAGAAAAACCTTTTGAGAATCATAATGATGTTTCTATTTCTGATGCTGAGACACAATCCGGTAGTGAACATCCACCTAGTGATAATGATAATGATGATGTTCACGTTGATGCTTAACCAAATAATGATAAAGAACCTGATAATGATGTAGAAATAGAACGTGTTGTTGATCTTGATAACCCATCTCCTAAGAATAAACATTATGATAAGAGAGAATGCATTGCTAGAAAACATGGAAGAGAAAGAGAGACATAGGTTCAAAAACCCATGCCATTCCCTCGTAAGCCTTCTAAAAATAAGGCTGAGGAGGATTTTTAGCGCTTTGTTGCAATGCTTAGACCCATCTTTTTGCGAACACGTTTGACGGATATTTTGAAAATGCCTCCTTATGCTAAATATATGAAATATATTGTCACTAATAAAAGCAAGATACCTGAAGCGGAGATTTCTACCATGCTTGCTAATTACTCTTTTGATGGTGGAGTACCTAAGAAATTAGGAGATCCTGGAATACCTACTATACATTGCTGCATTAAACGAAGTTATGTTAATACTGCTTTATGTGATTTGGGAGTCGGAGTTAGTGTTATGCATTTCTCTTTATATAGAAGACTTGATTTGAATAAGCTTACACCTACTGAAATATCTTTGCAAATGGCTAATAAATCAACTACTATACCTACTGGAATTTGTGAGGATGTACCTGTTGTGGTTGCAAATGTTACTATCTTAACGAACTTTGTTATTCTTGATATGCCCGAGGACGACAACATGCCGATTATCCTTGGTAGACCCTTTTTGAATAATGCAGGGGGTGTTATTGATTGCAACAAAAGCAAGGTTACTTTTCATGTCAATGTTAATCAACACACGGTATACTTTCTGAAGAAACAAATTTCAGTGAATAATATCAACTCCATTGAACAAGTTGTCACAATTACTATTGGAGAGTTCAAGTTTCCTCCCCCTACTGTTAAGAAGAGATATGATATTCTTATTGTTGGGGAAATGCATATCCCAGTTGAGGTAACTTAGTGTTATACGAAATAAATTCGTCTTCATGTCACTCGGAAATGGTTTGTTAATAAGACCTGATCAACCTTATTAATGAATTCTTTTTGAGGAGCATGTGGTCGATAAATTTAGTAAGCACAACCAACTGTACCTATAGTTTTATTCTCTGTTATTTAATGTTTTAATAAAGAAAATATCATAGTCATTCTATTTTCAGAATTATCCATGCAATAAAAATGTCTCGAAAATAGAAGTTCTAGGAATGCCCTAAAAATTTAGTATGATTTTTTTGTAATAAATAAGAATTTTTGGCATTGAACACACCTCAGGGGGTGCACCTGTGAGCCACGAGCACACAGGACGCACCTACCCCCCGGGCACGCCATGCGAGCTCATGGGCCCCACAGGAACCCACTCACTTAGGGCCCATGCCCACAACCTTCATCCACCTCCAGAAAAAATCAAACATGCCTCCTAGCCCGTGTTCTTGCTCATTTTCAAGTGATTTTCGATCTCTTTGCTTGGAACTCCATTTCCGAAATTGTTTTGAGGAATTACTCCTTGGTATGTGATTCCCCCAATGCTGCAATTAGTTTTGTTCTAGTGCTTTATATTTTGCAAATCTTGCTACTATTGGTGACCATGTATATGAGCTTGCATGTTGAATTTGTTGGTTCAAAGTAGTTTTGATGCATGATATAGCCTCTAGACACTTGTAGGAATAGTTGCTACCAATTTTGTTGAGTTTCGTTCACTTTTATTTTCAGGGACTAAAATTTTCAGAATTATTTGGGAGAAAAACAAAATGTTAAAAGGTTGTTGAGAGGTTCCTCGAGCCGGAGCTCCAAGGAAACTCCGAAGGAGAAGCCCTGGTATAATCTTCCTCGCATGACCGAGGTGCGGTCGTGCGAATGGCCATGTGATACATTCTTGAGGGACGTGGGAATATACGATGATTTCTATTATTTGGCAGCAAGAGCTGAACTCATTCCGTTCCTCGAAGTCAAGTGTGATTAGTATCTCCTCCTCACTAATACTTTTGGGCAAAACTTTCAGTATAATACTAGGAAGGACCTACCACCGTATCGTTTCACCTTTATGATGTCCCTAAGGAAATGACACTTCATGAATTTTGCCAAATATGCATGCTTCCTAATGAGGGCAACCATTTAGAACCACCTTCTAGAGATGTTGCAAATTTTATATCCTCTTAACTGTGTGGGTGACGAGAGGAGTTTCAGATGCTAGAGTTGCTAGTTTACATTTTCCCATTCTGCGTTATTACTCATTATTTATCGGGAGATGTATAACTGGTAGGTGGGAGAGTAGAAACATAGTTGGGATCATCTCCGGTGATTACCGTAGTATGAGGAGTTCATGTATTCACTATGTGTTAATGCTTTGTTCCGGTTCTCTATTAAAAGGAGGCATTAATATCCCTTAGTTTCCCTTTGGACCCCGCTGCCACGGGAGGGTAGGACAAAATATGTCATGCAAGTTCTTATTATAAGCACGTGTGACTATATACAGAATACATGCCTACACTACATTGATGAATTGGAGCTACTTCTGTGTCTCTCTAGGTTGTGGCTGTTACATGATGAATGTCATCCAACACAAATATCCATCACTGATCCAATGCCTACGCTTTTCACATATTGATCTTTGTTAAGTTACTACTGCTCCTGCTGCTGTTACAATCACTACAAACCGTTACTGTTACTGTTACTGTTACTATTACTATTGCTACTATGCTACTAAACACTTTGCCGTAGAAAGAAATTCCAGGTGTGGTTAACTTGACAACTCAACTGCTAAGACTCATAAATATTCTTTGGCTCCCCTTGTGCCGAATCAATATTTTTGGGTGAAATGCTACCATGGAAGACTGTTGCGATCCCCTATACTTGTGGGTTATCAGGCGACCAAGAAGGGGGGGGGGTACGCTAGTATCCTTTACAGGAGTAATTATTTACTGATTAGCCTACATATTTATTGCACTTAAGCCCAACCAACATCCTCCTTCTCCCTCTTCCTCTCTCTTTGCTCTTGTGTGTTGTCTCTCTCTCTCTCTATGTGTCTCTACGGAGTAAATTGTTGGAAATATGCCCTAGAGACAATAATATTGTATTATTATATTTCCATATTCATAATTAAGAGTTTATATTCTATGCTATAACTGCTATGATCCTGGAATATGCGATTCAGTGGAAAACTCATATGCACGTGTGGAATGATAAATACTAAAATATTATTCCTAGTATTGCCTCTATGACTGGCTCAAGTGTTGTTGGTTATCACGTTTTCTGGATCTTAGGATATTGTTAAGTCTAACGATGATCCTAAAACAACATTCAGAGTGTGACGTTAGAAGAACGATCATATTGAATCGACCCAAACTTGTTTGTTATACTTTGAGATAATATCGTCTGAAATCAATTGTTATAACACAAAGTGTTAACATGTGTTTTATGTTCCTTAGACCACGATAGTATTGTCGTCACTTCTTACCGTACGATGATCTTTGGGGTTGCTCAAACGTCATCTGTAACTAGGTGATCATAACGACAACTTACAGGTCATCGGAAAGTTCGACAAGGGACTAGATAGCTCGAGTGTGGGATTTGCTCCTCTGACGATGGAGAGATACTCTTAGGGCCCTCTCGTGTGACGACATCAATCATTGTCTGGCAAGACACATGTGACTATGTCACGGGAATGCCTGAACACATCAACGAGAAAAACGAACAAAACCGGTAATGAGAACAACGGTATAACGGGCATGCGGGTGACCCGAGAGGATACCAACAATTCTTGGCTCTTGTAAAGTATCGCTAAGCAAAGGGAATTTCACATGGTAACCAATGGTTCACTCCAATATCATTCGTGTACTCATAGGGACCGATATGGACGTCCACGGTTCCACTATGGGTCATTGAATGAAGGTGTTTTATTCATGTCTATGAGTTACCGAACCTACGCGGTCACAAGCTTAAGGTAATCATGATTTCCTGAGTTTTAGTAGGTTGAGGGAGTTTATGGAATTGTTTCATTAATATTCGGAATAGTTCGAGAGGATCCGGAAGCGTTCCGGGGTCACGAGAAGGGTTTCGGTGAAGTATCGGGTAGTACTGGGTATTACCGATATATATATATATATATAAGGATTAGAATAACTATTCCGATAACACCCGCCCTATATAGGGCGCGCGGAGGTCCTTCCGGACACAGAGGAAAAAAAGCCCATGCCCACTCCCACTCGTCCACCGCCTCCTCCCCGATCCCCAACCTCCCCCGATCCAGCACCATCGAGCTCTCGCCCCCTGCCACAACCGCTGCGCTGCCGGCCCGGCTTCCGATCACCGCCGCGGCACCATCCCACCCGACGCGCCGCCGTCCCGGCTCCTCACCACCTCCCCTCGACGCGCCGCTCCGCCTCCCACCGGGATCCGCCTCACCCCGGATCTCGCCTAGTCCCGCCGCCGCGCTCCGCCGCACCCACAGCGGCGCCACCGCACTCGCCGAGCACCGCGCCACCGAAGCCACACGAGTTCGCCTCCAAAGCCCGCGGTCTACTGAGCCAGAGATGGCATGGTCATCTGGATCGGACGCCTCCGGGGCCGATGCACCCTGAACTACCAGCACGCGCCATGGATGCCCACACCAACCCATGTCCGCACAGGGGGATTCGTAGCAGCACCGTCAATGTGGATTGGGCGCTACCTGCAGCCGCAGGAGGCATCGACCTGCAGCTGAAGGAGGCATCGACCTGCAGCTGGTGGAGGTGCTGACCTACAGCTCGCCGCGCACACTACTGCGACCCACTGCCACCGCGGTCCACCACCTACAGCCGGCGCCGTAGCACCTAGGCCGTTCAACTGTGCCACATCAGGCCGTTCAACCCCACCCTGTGCTCGTCGTGGATGACCCCTCCATCATCGAATCCATTCACTTCCTTCCGCTGTACGCGGCTAGCTCCATGAGCTACTCGCCTCTACCCTGTCTAGGGGAACGCCGTGAGCTCGTCAGACTATGGCTGCTTCTGTTCTGGCATATACCTCTCTGTTGTTCATCTTAGTAGATGTTAAAAAAAGAATCCTTAAAGATTGGGTCTGCATCTGCATTAAAGAGAGTCCCTTCAGAGTTTTGATTCGCTAGTTCATTTCGTATCTTGTTAAAAAGAATTAATCGTGTAGAATGTGAGGAATTGAGATTAGAGTTCCTTTTTTTTGCTGAAAAAATAGGAGACATTTTTTATGTGAGCATGCATACCACTTGTTTATACTATAATATACTATTTACAGAGAATACACAATGTTTCACCATGTTTCTTGGTTATCAAAATAAGTGTTCTCCATCATTTTCATGAATGGCTTAATTGATGAAAAGCATCCTGCTACTCCCTTCCGGTGCTATGTGTGTGGAAGAGCATCTCCGTGCCTGACCTTTCTTAGCTGTTCTCCTGCTCTCTAATATACTATTTTAAGCTTGTACAACTTGTCAGAACAAATGAAATGGTATTAATCTGAAGTTCAGAGATGATAAAGAAAGAAGATGTGGGATCTAGAATCTAGTTATTTCCAGTGAGTTAAGTTGTAGAAAAAACTCTGCTTTGATTTAAAAGTTGTGAAGTATCACCCTAGAACATTTGTTATCTCATAATGCATACAGTAAGTTGCAACACGCCTCTGAATATTACTTTCTCACCCCGCAGACTCGGATGACCTCCCGGCACCGTACCTCCAGCCTGCGACTTCCCCTTCTACCACATCCCCACCGGCCGCCGCCGCTGCTACCTCCCGGCCATATGAAACGGGGGTGCCGAAGTCCACATTGTGCCACATCAGCAGGACGGCTCCTCTAGGTTCTGCCATTCGCCCTTCTTCCACCGACCATGGTCGCCATCGCCATCAGTAAAGTTGCATTCCATGATCCATTTGTTTGCTGGACGCGCTTGATGCCTTTGAGCGTCTCATGCCGCGCTTCAGGGAAGTACCCGGGGGCAGGAGCTGGTTGTGCACTCGCTGCTTTTGGCATGGCCCAGTGGTGGTTAACCAGGCTATGCATGCCGTGTTTGTGTGAGCTAGAAGTAAGAGTGTGATTCCTCAAAAAAGAAGTAAGAGTGTTAGACGTTACAATGAGCGAGATGTACATGGATGGGACATGCGAGTGTGCTTTACTTATGAAGTATTTTAGTTGTGTCACCGACATCTAGGGTAACTACAAGCAGTACACTGATATTAGAAAAATAAATATAAATGTTAATATTCAGTTACGACAGACTTAACATATGTATTTTGTTGGTCTTTTAGTTAGAAATATATATATTCTGTTGGTCAGCTTTGCCATTTGTGAAAAGCCCCTATCTAACCCGTATTGTATGTGCATATAGAGGAGTTCTCACCTACCATTTTGCTCTACCTGTGTATGGAATTGCCCATATAGGGGAGGGATATAAAAAGCGTGGAATTGCCCATATAGTGGAGGGATATAAAAAGCGTTTGGAAGTTGGAACACAATGACAATAGATGTTGAGAAAAAAACGAGTAACAAAACAGAACACATGCGAAAAAACCATGTAAAATTTACGCGAGAAGTTCAACATTAAAAAAAGAAGAAGTTCAAACGAGAAGAAAAGGAAGAAATTATCACTAGTGAGCATGCCTTCATGCCGGTCATTGCATACCCCCGCATGATGAAGATGGTCGTGTGACCCTCTTTCCCAAATGGATTTCCCCGTTTTAAAAAATAACCTATAGGTTGAAATTTAACTAACGGATAAGTTTGTTGTTTATTTCAAAAACCAAGAAGTTCAATTATAAAAAAATAAGAAGTTCAAAAAATACAAATGTAGAAACTAAAAATAATAATGGAGGAAGAAGTTCAAAATAAATTCTACTTAAAAAACATTTCAAAAAAATAATATATAAATGATTTTCCCCGTTTAGAAAAAAGCAAGAGGTTCAAATTAAAATAACGAAGTAGTTCGATGTTTATATAAAAGATTAAATTTTCCCGTTACTCACCAAAAACTAAGAAGTTCAAATTTTAAAAATGGTGAAGTTCAATGCCGATAAAAAAAATCAGAATTTTCTCTTTATTAAAAGAATAAAACTTAGAAGTTCAAATTTTAGAACATTCTGATGGTTAGATGTGTATTAAAACAATGTGAGTGTATGCGTGTGTGGGTGCATGCCAACACAAAAGTTTGGATGAGGAAAAGGTAATAAAATGAAAACTAAAAATGTTCATTGCAAAAAGTTCCCCCCAAAAAGGAACACAACATCGAAATATCCACAATGGAAGATCAAATTAAAATAACAAAAATGTTCAAAAAATGTAATTAGAAAACAGATTTCCCCGTTTCTAAAATAGATCTAGAAGTTCAAATTAAATTAACGGAACGATTCAATGTTTACTAAGAACTCAGATTCTAGCAGCTAATAGAAAATCAAACCAAGGTGAAGTTCAAATTAAAATAACACAGAAGCTCAGCGTATAATAAAACATAGGATTTACATGTTCCAAAAACAAAAAAAATGCCATTTCGGCATTTTAAAAAACAACACATGCAACAAAAACCTAGGATTTCTAACAGTTATTTCGATTATTGTTTTAGAATTTCAAATTGAAAACAACCAGCGGTTCAACTACTACATCGAGTGTGTGTCATATAAGGAAAAAGAATAAAAACACAAAGTCTAAAAATACTTTCGCTAGAAGTTCACGTGGTCGGCCCAGGAAGGTCAAAAATTCTTGTAAAGAAGGTTCGCAAAAATGTGTTTTAAAATAATTCTCTCAATACATGCTCTACAAGAAAAGTTCCTCCTATTCAACAAGTTTCCTAATAGTATATAAAATATTCTTATTCAAAAACGGTAAAAAAAACTTGGTGTATGTTGTTCGAAAAGAAAAGTTTAACTGCATAAGAAAAAATTGCGTCTTTTCAACATGTTTCTAATGGTGCATCAATTGTGCATCTCCGACGGGACGGGTGACGAATTACGATGATATTTGGTCTTTTTGTTCATGTAGCAAAACAAAAGTTTAACTGTATTAGAAACAATTGCGTATTTTCAATATGTTTCTAAAAATATATCGTTTGTGCATCTCTGACGAACGGGTGAGGAATTACGAACTAAAATACGTGACGGAAGTTCAAAGTGAAACAGCGAGCAGTTCAACTACTACACGAAACGCGTTTCAGATGAGAATAAAAGACTAAAATGTTTGTTGCAAGAAGTTCACGTGCTTCTCCCTGGACGGTTCAAAATTTCTAATGCGGGACGTCCGAGCTCCAATTACATATTTTAAAATGGCAAAAAATGACGTCCGACCTTCAATTACGTGTAATTCGATGTATACACAAAAACATGACAGAAGTTCATAGTGAAAACAACGAGAAGTTCAAGTACTACAAGGAATGCGTTTCAGGTGAGAATAAAAGAATATAAAAATAAAAGCTTAAAAGGTTTGTTGAAAGAAGTTCACGTGCTCTGCCCGGGAAAGTTTGATGTGTATAAAAAACTCAAATTATATAACGAACGGTCCAATATTTCATAAATAAATTAAAACAGCAGAGAAGTTCGAAGTTTATGAAAAACTCAGATTTTTTTTCTCGTTACTAGAATTCTTTACTCAAAAATAGAAAACGTGAAGGTCAAATTAAAATAACATAGAAGTTCAAAGTGAAAACATCCAGAAGTTCACGTGTTGCATGGTGTGTGTTTTCATATGAAAAAAAGGAATAAAAAGACAAAGTATACAAAATTTGTTGCTAGAAGTTCAGGTGCTCGACACGGGAAGGTTCAAAACTTCTTGTGAGTGTGGTTCACTATGTATTTCTCACCCATTCTTGTGAGTGAGAAAAATGAATAAAACAGCAAGGTCCAATTTTTTTTCTTGCTATAAGTTCAAGTTCTCGATCGGAGAAAGTTAGAAAAATATTGTGACGGAGGTTTGTACAAAAAGGAATATCATTTGTGTAACACCGACGAATGGGTGAGAAATTACAAACAAAAAATACGCGACAGAAGTTCAACATGGAAACAGCAAGAAGTTCAACTACTATGCTAAATGAATTTCAGATGAAAATCTTTTAAACCGTCGCGAGTATGAAAAAAATGATCAAGACGGAAAAGTTGCGTGTTTACAGCAGCTTTCCATCGTATATCACTTGCTTAATTCCGGTGAGTGGACGGAGAGATACGAGCAAAAAATAGCACGTGAAGAAACACAGTGAAGTTCAGGTAGACGTGCTGATGAAGTTCAAGTTCTTCACGCGGTGCATTTTCAAAGACTCTGTTTCACGATAAAAGGCACAACGCATGATCTCGTTGTTTTCAAAATTGCTTGAAAATGGCTAGGAATCAGAGAAAACCATCTACATGAAAAAGTTTCGCATTTTTCGTAGCTTTTCAACGGTATATTATTTGCCCCATTCCGATAAATTTTGTAGAAATTACGGCCAAAAAACGTTTTTTGCCATTTTCAAAATTGACTTAAAACCGTTAAGAATTGGGAAAAACAATCTACATAAAAAAGTTTCGCATTTCTTCAAGCTTTCCAACGCCATATCATTTGCTGCTTTCCGTGATACCATCTAAAAGTTCACGTGAAAATACGGACTCGGGGGAGCTTCGGTCCTTTCCCAAATTACTTTTAGACCGTATAAAATTATGAAGAACTTTCTATATCAAAAGAAGCGCATTTTCATAAGCTTTCCAACGCCGTATCATTTGCCTCAATCGGATTAGCCGTTTTGAAACTGAGCCAAAAATACGAGCTCGGATGTTCGTTTTGAAAAATTCCGCCATTTGTTAAATTGCTCTTTAACCGTAAGGAATTTGGGAAAACTTTCTATATGTGGAACGAGAGGATTTGCAGCAGCTTTCCAACGCCGTATCATTTGCTTCATTCAAATTAATAGTTTAGAAATGGGCTCGAAAATACGATTCACGTTTTTTTGTGTGAAGAAAAACGGTTTTCAAAACTGCTCTTAAACCATTTAGATTTTGAAAAAAATTCAACTTAGGTCGTGACCGTCGTGTCCCTAGCTTTCCAACGGTATATTGCAAGCCTTATTTGGACAATGTTACGGGAAGTTCAACCTCTCACCAAGGGAAGTTCAGGTCGAACAACTCAGGCAGTAAAATTGCAACAGACGCAAGTTCATCACGTCCCGAGAGCAAATCCGCCAACGAGCGAGATTCTTATTTAAAATGGGCATTTAGTTGCTAAAAACCATTTCCAGATTACACTTACATCACATAGAACATGACTGACCAGAATAATTCGCGCGGGGAGACACGGTTGCGAAGATAGCCCGAAGGTCTGGTTCCTACAGAGGGAAGTTCAGGTTGTGTAACTCAGGAAGTTCAACCCGTGATCAGAATAGTGTTTATGTGTGTGTGTGTATATATATATATATAAAGGAGGAAAATGTTTCTGGAGACGTTAACTTATATATAAAATGGTCTGAAAGTATTTAGAACTATTTTATTTTTAATAAAATATCAACGGACCTAAAAAGGCCAAGAGGTGGAAGGCAACTTGGGCCACAAGGGCCCAAGTGGAGAAGGCGCCCCCCTTTCCTTGTGTGTGTGTGTGTGTGGGGGGGGGGAATTAGGGCACGGGAGGAGTCCAACTCCTCCTCCCCTTGGATGGCGCCCCAAGAAGGGTTTTCCTCCTTGGTGGCAGCCCCTCCCCCCCCCTCCAACCTATATATACTATAGGTTTTGGCCCTTTTGAATACGTAAGTTTTGGAGCCTCCTCTAGTTCATCTAGTTCTAGTTCTAGTTGGTCCTAGTTGACTAATTAGAGCTTGGTCTAGTTCCTCTAATCCTCATACTTAGAAGCCCAGTGTGGTTCTAATCTCCTCCCTCTTATTCTCCGGCGATGTTTAGCTCTGGACGGTGAAGCGCTGCCGGATCGTGAAGACTGCACGCTTGCAACCAAGTAGAGAGGTCGTGCTTTCGGTCTTCTATTCGAGGGATCGTTCGTGGGCGATTTTGCGGAATCGTTCATATATGGTTTGAGGGACACCAAGCACGATCTACATCGTCACGTTCTTCTTCCGATGGAACTCGGTGACGGTAACGATTGTGATCCCAACCTTTATCGTATCTTCATAGTGTTCCTTGTTGATCGTAGGGCATTTTTTTGTTTTCTACTCTGTTTCCCAACGTAAATTGCATGAAACTACCACTTTGAAGGCTAGGTCTGTGAAAAACACTACGTTTCATTTTCTTTGCAAACAACACCACGTCTTGCGTAATGGTTTTGCAAAAACTACTGATCGGCGGATTGGGATCTGTTAAGTGAGTTTATGATAGATGGGACCCATTTTTCCCCTATGTGGCACTCTAGGCCATCCCAACAGCTGTTAGACGTCATTAGACGGTGTCGTTCGATCGACCTAGTCAAAATACTGAAACGTTACTCCTCGAGCCAGCTCGTCTTCACTCTATCCCGCTCGCTCCTCTCTCACTCTGTTCTCTCTCTCTCTCTCTCTCTCTCTCTCTCTCTCTCGCTCTGTTCTTGCTCACCACAGCCGCAGCCGCCGCGCCATGCCGTTGCCGTAGCACAATGGTGTCCTGGAGTGATGGGTCCGATAGCAGCGAGCACACCATTGAGTACATCAGTTCAGCTTCCAACGACAGCACCATGAAGGTAAGTTCTTAGAGTTAGTGTTAGGGTTTGTGATTTGGGGATTTTCTCGAAGGAGCTTGTTCTGAGGTCATGGATCAAATCTTTGACGTTCCTTTGCACTCGCAGATCCTTGCTACCACTGAGGACTTCGAATTTGAGGGCCCCAAAATAGAGTTGGTTGTTTTCTGCCATGGACACGGGAAGGCAGCACAGAGGCGTGTTGCTTTCAAAGGAATCCTCACTGGCAGGAGGTTTATTTGTTGTGCTGAGAAGGTATGGTTCAAACTGTACTAATTGGAAGTTGTGGATTTACTGAACGAAATCTGTCATTTGTTTACTATGGAAGCAGTCATTGGAGTATATTGTTAAGTTTGGTTATATTGTTAAGTTAGGATAGTGGATGCAGCCATTGTTTACTCTGGCAGAATTGTTTACTCTGGTTGTGGTAACTTGTTAAGTTAGGTCATTTTGTTCACTCTGGCATGTTATTAATAATTTAAGACAGAGGATGCATTGGTTACTGGAATCCTAACAGCACACCATCATTGTTTACTGAGTACTCTTGTTTACTTAAGAGAAGGGCATCATTGTTTACTTTAGGACATGTTTAAATAACCTATCTTGAGCTTGGAAGCTCTGAATTTGAGGACACTTTTTAAATAATCTAGCTTGTAAGCATTCCAACGTACTTGTTTATGTTAATACTATTTTTTCAGAAGGTAAAAACTGTGGACTAGTTGAATGGATTGATCCAACTTGGCCCGATACCCTTGAGAATGCATTGGACAAGTTATGGCATATGTATGAAGAGAGTAAGAGAAACAAGACTGAGTACAATCTGATGAATTCATTTGTTGTTCATAACCTGACACAAGAGAAGAAGAAGAAGCTGTAGGCCACCTATGAGAAGTTGGTTGAAGATGTCAATGGATTTTTGGATGCCCAGGAGTAGAGGGCATGGGTAGAAAAGAAAGATGCTGAAAGCAGCAAGCTGCAGGAGAAGTATGAAATGGTTAAGAACCCAGGAGCTTCTCAAGCAAGTGTCATTAGGAACATGAGGCTCAAGCTAGCTGAAGAGAGGAAGAACTTGCACATCCACATTGATGAGCTCCAAAAGACAGTGGAACAGAGCAATGTGAAGCTCCAGGGGATCGAAGCCATCATAAATGGATGAGCAGGTGGTTGTGGAAGACAAGAATGGACAGTATCATTTGGCATTTACTAACCATTTGCAGGGTGTGGTTTGGCTATGCTGTAATGATAATAGTTTTAATTCTCTGAACTAAGAGTACTCCTGAACTATGGATATGTAATGTACTAATCTAGTACTTTGATTATGTATGGATTTGAAGTTATGCTGAAAGTGATGGTATTTAGAGTTGGTGAATGTGATCTTAAGTAAGATGTTTGCAATTGATGAATGTGAGCTTAAGTATGTTGTTTACAATTGATGAATGTGATCTTAAATATGTTGTTTACAATTGATGAATGTGATCTTAAATATGTTGTTTGCAATTGATGAATGTGAGCTAGAATATGCTGTTTAGAATTGATGCATGTGAGCTGAAATATGTCGTTATGGTTTTGCCGACGCCAAGGCATCAAATAGGGGCAAGTAGTGGTTTTAGTGGTTTTGTCGACGCCGATGCATCAAATAGGGACAAGTAGTGGTTTTAGGGGTTTTGTCGACGCTGAGGCATCAAATATGGGTAAGTTGGCATCCTAGGGGTATTGTCGACGTCGAGGCATCAAATAGGGGCAAGTTAGCATCATAGGGGTTTTGTCGACGTCGAGGCATAAAATAGGGACAAGTTGGGATCCTAGGGGTTTTGTCGACATCGAGGCATCAAATAGGGGCAAGTTGGTATCCTAGGGGTTTTGTCGACGTCGAGGCATCATATAGGGGCAAGTTGGCATCCTAGGGGTTTTGTCGATGTCGAGGCATCAAATAAGGGCAAGTTAGGATCCTAGGGGTTTTGTCAACACCGAGGCATCAAATAGGGGCAAGTTGGGATCCTAGGGGTTTTGTCGACGTCGAGGCATAAAATAGGTCAACTTAACTTCATCATCACAATATGTAGCACAACCTAAGTTGATCATAACTGGATCATAAGTTCGTCATCACAAGAGTACCACTACATTACTTGATCAACGTTTAATCATAACAACAGTAACACAACTTACCATAATCATAACTGGAGTACCATAACATTACTTGATTAGCACTTGATCATCACAATAGTACCACAACTTAACAGGATCATAACTGTAGTACCACAACATTAATTGATGAACACTTGATCATCACAGTGGCACGAGAACATAGTTTGACATAGCACAACCACAACATCATAACCAAAGTGCATCGGTAGTTTGACACATCATTTACTATTCTGCACCAGAAGCAGTTAAGTAGCCCTTCATTCTGTTGCTGGGCTTCCCGATTCTCTAGGAACCATCAGTGGGTCTTGGAGGCAAGAAAGCTACCCTTGGTCCCTTTGCAACAACAGCTGAAGATCTAGTTGCTGGTGCCTTAATCTGGGGAGCAGCTGATGAAGATGTAGTTGCTCGTGCCTTACCCCTGGGAGCAGCAGATGACCTAGCAGCAACAGATCTAGTTGGCCTCCTTGCTGGTGTAGTAGTAGTGGCAGCAGATGATGGCCTCCTTGCTGGTGCAGCAGCAATGGCAACATATGTTGCCCTTTTTGCTGGAGCTGGTGTAGTTGCAGCAGATGTTGCCCTGTTTGCTGGAGCTGGTGCAGTTGCAACAGTTGATGGCCTCCTTGCTGGAGCTGGTGTAGTGGCAGTAGTTGATGGCCTCCTTGCTGGAGTTGGTGTAGTGGCAGCAGTTGTTGCCCTCCTTGCTGGTGCGACAGTAGTTACAACACTTGTTGCCCTCCTTGTTGATCCATGAGCAGTGGCATCAGTAGAGGTTGCAGTCCTTGCTGGTGCTGGTGTAGATCTACCATCAGGTGGGTAAGAGTTGCAGCTTGGCTACAACGAAAATACATGTGATTTCATATTAGTAAGTGACGACCCACAAGTACAGGGGGTCAATCATAGTCCTTTCGATAAGTAAGAGTGTTGAACCCAACGAGGAGCAGAAGGAAATGACAAGCAGTTTTCAGCAAGGTAATTTCTGCAAGCACTGAAATTGTAGGTAACAGATAGTTTGGTAGAAAGATAATTGGTAACGAGCAAGTAACGGTAACGGTAAATAAAGTGCAGCAAGGTAGCCCAATCCTTTTGTGGCAAAGGACAGGCCAGAATAGTCTCATATAATAGGCAAAGTGTTCTTGACGGTACACGGGAATTTCATCTAGTCACTTTTATCATGTTGGTTTGATTTGCGTTCGCTACTTTGATAATTTGATATGTGGGTGGACTGGTGCTTGAGTGCTGTTCTTACTTGAACAAACCTCCCACTTATGATTAACCCCCTCGCAAGCATACGCAACTACGAGAAAAGTATTAAGATAAATCTAACCATAGCATTAAACGTTTGGATCCAAATCAACCCCTTACGAAGTAGCGTAGAAACTAGGGTTTAAGCTTCTGTCACTCTAGCAACCCATCATCTAATAATGTAGCGTCCCGACTCAAAACAAGTCAAGCCTCTGTGTGACCGTGCCATCCTGATACGTCTCCAACGTATCTACTTTTCCTAACACTTTTGCTCTTGTTTTGGACCCTAATTTGCATGATTTGAATGGAACTAACCCGGACTAACGCTGTTTTCAGTAGAACTACCATGGTGTTGTTTTTGTGCAGAAATAAAAGTTCTCGGAATGGAACGAATTTTTTTGGAGAATTTTTTTGGAATATATGAGGAATATTGGAGCCAGAAACCACCGGAGAGGGGGCCCAGGGTGCTCACCCTCTACCAGGGCACACCAGACCCCCCTAGCGCGGCCTGGTGGAGGGTGGCCACCTCGTGGCTCCCCCGACCCTAATTCCAGTGATATAAAATCCTAAATTTCCAGAAAAAAATCAGAGAGAAAGTTTCATCGCGTTTCACGATACGGAGCCGCCGCCACCTCCCGTTCTTCATCGGGAGGCCTGATCTGGAGCCCGTTTGGGGCTCCGGAGAGGGGAATCTTTGGTCTTCGTCATCATCAACCCTTCTCCATCGCCAATTCCATGATGCTCCCCACCGGGAGTGAGTAATTTCTTCGTAGGCTTGCTGGTCGGTGAGGAGTTGGATGTGATTCATCATGTAATCGAGTTCGTTTTGTTAGGGCTTGATCCCTAGTATCCACTATGTTCTAAGATTGATGTTGCTATGACTTTGCCATGCTTAATGCTTGGCCCGAGTGCCATGATTTCAGATCCGAACCGTTTATGTTATTATCATTATATCTATATTCTTGATCCGATCTTGCCTAGTCATATGCACCTATTACGTGTTATGATCCGTCAACCCCATAGTGACAATATTTGGGATACTTCACGGTGATGACCGTAGTTTGAGGAGTTCATGTATTCACTATGTGTTAATGCTTTGTTCCGGTTCTCTATTAAAAGGAGGCCTTAATATCCCTTAGTTTCCTTATGGACCCCGCTGCCACGGGATGGTAGGACAAAACATGTCAGGCAAGTTCTTTTCCATAAGCACGTATGACTATATACATAATACATGCCTACATACATTGACGAACTGGAGCTAGTTCTGTGTCGCCCTAGGTTATGATTGTTATATGATGAATATCATCCAACGAATACACCGATCCAGTGCGTACTAGTTTTCCACTTATTGTTCTCGCTAAGTTACTACTACTACTGTTACTATTGTACTTGCTACAAAATCACTACTGCTACTGTTACCGCCACTGTTACTGCTACTACTACTATCAAACTATCATATTATTGTGCTACTGATCACTTTGCTGCAGATATTTATCTCCAGGTGTGGTTGAATTGACAACTCAACTGCTAATACTCTCAAATATTCTTTGGCTCCCCTTGTGTCGGATCTAAAAATTTGGGTTGAATACTCTACCCTCGAAAACTGTTGCGATCCCCTATACTTGTGGGTTATCAAGACAGTTTTCTGGTGCCGTTGCCGGGAAGCATAGCTATATTTGCTGAGTCACTTGAGATTTATATCAATTGATCACTATGAAGAATCTGAAGGATACTAGAACCAAGATTTTTCCCTCTACGACGAGGGAAGGTAAGGAATTGTCATCACACTCTGCACTTGATTCACCTTTTGTTATGAGTAAGCTTGCAACACCACCACATGCTATTAATCCTGATTTTGATCTACTTCTGCTATGAATGATTCTTATGATGATGCTAGTACCATGTTTGATGATAGTGTGCCATTAGGTGTATTTCTTGATGAACAAATTGCTAGAGCTAAAGAGAATGAATTTATTGAAACTGATGAAACTACTGAAACTGATGAAACTACTGAAACTGATGAGATCTTTGAAACTGATACTTATGAAACACCTATTAGGCCTAGCTCTCATAGATTTAAAATGCCTAAGATACCTGAAGGTTATGCTTTGGATGAAGAAATAGCTAGAGAGATTCTTGCTTGTAAGGATAGAGATGATCTTAAGAAACTACTATGCAAGTATAAAGAAAAGACTTTGAATGCTAAAATGAAATGCGATCCTAAGTTTGCTACTTCACCTATCTTTGTTACCGATAAGGATTATGAATTCTCTATCGACCCAGAATTAATTACTTTGGTTGAATCAGATCCTTTTCATGGCAATGAAATTGAAACTGTGGTAGCACACCTTACTAAGCTGAATGATATAGCCACCCTATTTGCTCATGATGAGAAGATTCACTACTACTATATTCTCAAATTATTTCCATTCTCATTAAAGGGTGATGCTAAGATATGGTACAATACTCTTACTCCTGGTTGGGTGCGTAGTCCCCAGGATATGATCTACTTCTTCTCTGAAAAATATTTTCCTGCTCATAAGAAACAAGCTGCCTTACAGGAAATATTTAACTTTGTGCAAATTGAAGAAGAGAGACTCCCACAAGCTTGGGGGAGGCTTCTCCAATTGCTTAATGCTTTGCCTGATCATCCTCTTAAGAAAAATGAAATACTTGATATCTTCTATAATGGACTAACTGATGCTTCTAGGGACTTCCTAGATAGTTGTGCTCGTTGTATTTTCATGGAACGAACTGTTGAACAAGCTGAGGAACTATTGAATAATATATTGAAGAATTATGATGATTGGATTCTCCCTGAACCACCAATTGAACCCACTCCAAAGAAGAGGGGATCTTATTTCTCAGTCCTGAAGATATGCAAGAGGCAAAGAAATGTATGAAGGAAAAAGGTATTAAAGCTGAGGATGTTAAGAATTTACCACCTATTGAAGAAATACATGGACTCAATACACCATCACCTCCACAGGTGGTAGAGGTAAATTCTTTATTAAAGTTTGATGAAGGTGATATCCCTTACAATAAACATCCTAGTCAATGCTTATATGAGTTTGATAACCACATTAGGAAACAAGATCACTTCAATGCAAATGTTCTGAAACAATTGAAATAAAATTCTGATATGATTGCCCGCTTGAGTGACTTGTTATTTAGAATTAGTAATGATGTTAGAGGTGTAGGAAAACATGCCTCTATGGTTCAAACTCAGTTAGAACAAGTTGCTAAATCTCAAAGAGAGTTGCTTGATGAAATGAATAATAATATGAATGATCATGCTATTAGATTAGTGACTAGAGGAGGTAGAATGACCCAAGAACCTCTTTATCTGAAGGTCATCCTAAAAGAATTGAACAAGACTCTCAAGGAATTAATGCTGATACACCTAGTCCTTCTAAGAAGAAAAAGAAAAAGAAAAATGATAGGACTTTGGATGCTTCTAGTGAACCCGAGATAGAAAAACCTCCTGATGATAACAATGATGTTTCTATTTCTGATGCTGAAACTCAATCTGGTAATGAACATCCACCTAGTGATAATGATAATGATAGTGATGTTCATGAGGATACCCAACCTAGTAATGATAAAGAACGAGATAATGATGTAGAAATAGAACCTGCTGTTGATCTTGATAACCCACAACCTAAAAATAAACGATATGATAAAAAAGACTTTGTGGCTAGAAAACATGGTAAAGAAAGAGAGCCATGGGTTCAGAAACCCATGCCTTTTCCACCTAAACCATCTAAGAAAAGGGATGATGAAGAATTTGAATGCTTTGCTGAAATGATTAGGCCAGTCTTTTTGCATACCCATTTAACTGATATCTTAAAGATGCCTCCTTATGCTAAGTATATGAAAGATATCATCACTAATAAATGAAAGATACCTGAAGTTGAAATCTTCACCGCTTGCTAATTATTCTTTTAAGGATGGAGTACCTAAAAAACTTGGAGATCCTGGAATACCAACTATACCTTGCTCCATTAAAATAAATTATGTCAAAACTGCTTTGTGTGATTTGGGAGCTGGTGTTAGTGTTATGCCTTTCTCTTTATATAAAAAACTCGATTTGAATAAACTCACACCTACTGAAATATCTTTGCAAATGGCTGACAAATAAACTGCCATACCTATCGATATCTGTGAGGATGTGCCCGTTGTTGTTGCAAATGTTACTATCATAACGGATTTTGTTATTCTTGAGATGCCGAGGACGACAATATGTCGATTATCCATGGTAGACCCTTTTTGAATACTGCAGGGGCTGTTATTGATTGCAATAAAAGCAAGGTCACTTTTCATATCAATGGTAATGAGCATATGGTGCACTTTCCGAAGAAACAATTCCAAGTGAATGGTGTTAATGTTATTGAAAATTCTCCAACACTCATTATTGGAAGCTTTAAATTACCTCTACCTACTGTCAAAACGAAATATGATATTATTATGGTTGGGGATATGCCTATCCCCATTGAGGTAACTTAGTGTTTTACAAAAGTTCTTCGGTTTCATGCCAATTGAAAGTGGTTGTTAATAAGACTTGATCAACCTTATTAATGGATAATTTTCGAGAGGTATGAAGTTGATGAATTTAGTAAACACGACTTTCTGTATCCACTTTTTGTTTTCTGTTTTTCTTAGTTAAATAAAATAAAATGCCAAGTTTACCTCGTTTTTTGTTTTTTCCCATGAAATAAAAAATGACCCAAAAATACAAGTTCTCAGAATGTCCTGGAAATTTAACACAATTTTTTCTGATTATTTATGATTTTTTGGAACAAACAACACCAGAGGGGGGTGCACTTGGTGCCCACCCTCCACGAGGGCGCGCCAGACACCCCTGGCGTGGCCTGGTAGGGGGTGGGCCCCAGGTGGGTCCCCCCACTTATCCCTTTAGCCCATGTCATCTCTTACCTCCAGAAAAAATTCACCATTGCTCTCTCCCTCGTGTTATTGCTCAAGAAGCCATGGATTTCGATCTCTTTGCTCGAAGCTCTATTTCCAAAACTGTTTTAGGGGATTGCTTCTAGGTATGTAACTCCCCCATTGCTCCAATTAGTTTTTGATTTAGTGGTTTACTTTCAGAATAATTAGCTACTCTTGGTGTTGCTGTAGATGAGCTTGCATGTTGAATTCTTAGAGTTCTAAGTAGTTTGAATGCTTGATATGGCCCCGATGCATCCCTAGGAGCAGTTGCTATCAATCTTATTTAGTTTTGTTAACAAATTTTGTGTCACAATTTTTTTCAGAAATTGCTCGCAAATAAAAATGCAATTCTTTAGGAGTTCTTCGAGGAGAAGATCCTCGGGGTCATCATCAAGTGAAAGCTCTATACGACAGTCTTATGTTGAGCCTAGTGCAAGCTCGATACGGGACACCGAAACCAAATCATGCCCTTGGCCGTGTAATACCTTTTTTTTACTGTGAAACAGTAGGAAAGGCTCCTACTGCATTTGCATTAATATATAAGAGGTGTTACATATGATACAACAATTGTTGTGGGAGATGCTAGAGTGCTACTCACCACCACCTAGCTACCTACCTAGTGGGTCTAAGTGATGGAGGCAAGGATCGAGGTTACAAGGTGATGTTTATACTGTGGGAGCCAAAAGCTAAGATTTGAAAAATCAGTCCTAAATCTCCTTTCCCAAGATTCCACAGAGGGGGTCACCTTCCTGAAATGATGGTTGTTGCGTTCTTCCAGAGGCTCCAAGCCGCCACAAGGAAGGTGTCCATGATTAGTTTGCGGGGCAGCCTCATCTTCATATCCTTGACTAGCTCAAGTCTGCCCCCTGCTCAGCCCAGCTGATGTTTAGCTTGGACCAACATCGCGTACTGAAGCTGCAATAGAAGAACAGATGCTCCAGGGTCTCTTCCACGTGGTTCCCACAGAGCAAGCAATCATAGTTGTCACCAATGTTGTAGTGCCTCCTCATGAGCATATTACATGTGTTAAGCCTGTCCGACAGGAGGAACCATCCAAAGACCTTGAGCTTGGGCGTACATTTTGTTTTCCAGAGCATTTTGAACGCATCATGGGCCACTATATCTCTGAAACAAAAATCATAGTACTCCTTGGTTGTAAACTTCCCGGATCTCCAGACACAAGTCCAAGCATCGGGTGTCGCGCGTAGGTCCACGGAGGCGACGAATCCCTGCAACAATCTTAGTTCTGCATGTGCTTGTACAGAGAGGAAGAGATGGAACGCCGTTCGTAGGTCGGTGGTGGCAAGGAAGTCCCGCACGGATACATCTTCAATTGTGGTGTACGAGAACGCTCTAGGAAATTTTTCAGCAAGAATCTCCTGTTTCCAATTATCTTTCGAAAAGAGAGCAGACTCGCCATGCCCAACATTGACCTTCATTATGCCTCTATAGATTGGCATTAGTTGGGTAATATCTTTCCACCAGAATGATCCACACGGCTCTGTCGCATGAGGTATAGAGTCCTGATAGTATGTCTTTCGAACCAGATCTACCCACGGGATGTCATGTTGATTGTAGAACTTGTGCAGGAATTTTAGTAGGAGGGCTTCATTTTGTATTTTCAGTTTGATCACCCCCAGTCCACCACTTTTTTTGGGACGACAGATCATGTCCCAGGCCGCTAGTGGTTGGCACATTTCTCCTATTTCCATTTTGTTTTTCCATAAGCAGCGCCTTCTGATCTTGTCAAGTTGGGTCAGGATTTTCGGCGGGAGCTTGATGGTGCCCATGGGATACATGATCAGTGATGTGATGATCGAGTTGAGGAGAGCCAGGCGTCCAGCATGTGACATCAACGACATGGCAGCGGTTATCTTACGCTCTGCCTTGCATGCTAGAGGTGTCATATCCAACGTAGTGGGGCGGGTGGTGCCAAGCGGCAAGCCAAGGTAGGCGAAGGGCATGGACGCCAGAACGCATCCGAACAGCGAGGCAATCTCGTTGGCTTTTTCTGTCGGGGTATTGATGGGCACCAGGGTGGACTTGCTAAAGTTGATCTTGAGGCCAATGGAAGTAGCGTAATCTGCCAGTATGCCTTTTATAGTCCGAGCCTGGGTTGTGCAAGCTGGTAAGACTACAATGGTGTCATCGGCGTATTGGATCACCGGGTAGTCATCACCTTCATGGGCAGGGATGGGGTGTTTCAGCAGTTGATTACTCAAGGCGTCGTTAATGGCAGTCTGAAGGAAGTCTGCGGCCAGGACAAATATGAGGGGCGACAGGGGGTCACCCTGTCTGACACCGCATTTACAGTGAAATTGGCGTCCCGGGACTCCATTGAGTAGGATGGATGATTTGCCAGTGTCAAAGATACTGCGCATCCATCTGATCTAGGTTGAGTTGAAGCCCATGTTTTCCATGATCTGGATCATGGCGGGGTGCTCGATGGTGTCAAACGCTTTCGCAAAGTCGAGTTTGAGCAGTAGAATCTCCTTCCTTGAGGCCTGGCACTGGTGAATGTACTCAAACGCCCAAGCTAAGCAATCATGAATTGATCTGCCCCGCAGGAACCCGTACTGGTTGCGGTGCACGATACTCAGGATAATTTTCTGCAGTCTGTTAGCGAGAAGCTTGGTGATCATCTTAAGACAGCAATTTAGAAGGGTGATGGGCCTGAAGTCGTTAACCGAACTTGGGGCGTTGTTCTTGGGAATAAGGGTGATATGTCCGTAGTTCAAGCTCTCGAGGTTTAGGTTCCCCTCGTGGAATTCTGCAAAGAGTTGGTAGAAATCTTGTTTGATTATCGGCCAACAAGCTTTGATGAAGGCTCCGTTGAATCCATCTGGACCAGGGGCACGATCAGGGCGCATCTCCTTGA
Source organism: Elymus sibiricus (assembly GCA_039707655.1). Taxonomy (NCBI): domain Eukaryota; kingdom Viridiplantae; phylum Streptophyta; class Magnoliopsida; order Poales; family Poaceae; genus Elymus; species Elymus sibiricus. Next base: position 467,091,128 of record CM077675.1, read on the forward strand.
CTATAGCATCGATTTCGTCATGAGAGAACGGGGTGGTAAGGCTGTCAAAATCCACCTCGGTCCTGAGCAAACGTGACAAGTTAAAGTGCATTTGCTATGGGTTGGAATTGCCCAATCTCTCTCTGAAAGCTTCAAAGAGCACAGCTTCCTTGCTGGTATGATCCTCAACAGTTACACCATCTGCCGTAGTGAGGCTAGAAATGCGATTCTTCCTGTATCTTTCAGTTGCCACTGCCTGAAAAAACTTGGAGTTTTCATCTCCGAATTTAATCCAACGTATAGTGCATCATTTCCGCCAATAATCTTTTTGTTATTGGAGCAGCCTTAGGATATGTTTCTTGAGAATGGTAAGGAAATTACTCTCAGGGCCAGTTAGAATTCTTCGGTCAGCTATATTGTCTAGCTCTAGAATGGCTTTGTTAGTGTTTTCAATGGCAATTTTGAGGCGAGAGATATTCCTGCTCCAGCGGCTGAGCGCTTGGCGAGTAGCTTTGAGCTTCTAGCACAAAATTGAGGCTGCATTAGAGGTTTTTCCAAACTTGATGGGCTTACTCCAAGCTTGAGAAACTATGTCCATAAAACCCGGGTGTGCAATCCAATAGGTTTCAAACCTGAAGATTTTGCTACGGGGAATTTTTGTTTGAATGACCACCGAGGAGGGTATGTGATCAGATACTGGCCTGCCCAAGGGGATTACCATTGTGTTTGGAAAGGATGCTGTCCAGTTTAGTGACGTGAAAAACCAGTCTAACTATTCTTGAAGAGGGTTTTGCTGCATATTAGTCTAGGTAAATGTGCGGCCTTTGATTGGAAGCTCAGTGAGTTGTTGTTCGCGGATAAAATCATTGAAAGTGAACATGTCATCTACATTGCCTCCTGGTTTATTTCTGTTGTCGGGGGAACGAATATAGTTGAAATCGCCTAGTATCAACCAATCCTCCTCAGCAGGAATATTCACATCAAAAAGCCATTGTGTGAAGAGCTCTCTGTCGTCTCCTTGACACGGTCCATACACATTTATTAATTTCCAGTTATGGGCATCGAGGGTAGAGGAGAAACTAACGCCGAGCGCAAAATGTTCAGTTAGGAATACGGATCCAGTAAAGACGCTACTATTCCATATCGTTACTAAACCACCCGATGCACCACGCGAAGGGACAAACGCATAGCCGTCAAAACGTTTAGGAAACAAAGATTTGAGCGTGGAAGCATCAAAGACTGACATTTTAGATTCTTGCAAACAAATAATAGAGCAGCCACTGGAAGCAATAGCATTTGAAAGAGCAAGCTGTTTTTTGTCGGAGTTAAGCCCTCTAATGTTCCAATAGAGGACATTCCAGTTTTGCAAAAGTACCATAAGAAGAAATTAAGAAGGTGCAACTTAGGGGGACGAGGCAGAGTTGTTCACTTCCCTAGTGAGTGCTTCTTCTGTGAGTTCTTCTGCAGGAATGGCACAAAGTTTCGTGCCCACTGCTTGCATCGTGCTGATGGATGTGGGATGGGGAATAGCATTTTCAGTTTCATCTTGACCAGAGCAAGAGGAGGCCGAGGGTATCACACGGGGCTTCACCTTTGATTTGCTGGCACGTGTATCAGTGGGCTGAGTGATGCGGAAACCATCATACTTGTTAGTCCTATTGCTGCGCCTCAGAATGGAGGTGTCAATTGGTGCTGGCAATTTCCCGCGGCGCGTCCTCCGCGTATCATTGTGGACAGGGGGATCAGACTGTGGGGGGAGCACCTGCTGAGGCTCATTATCTTGTTGATCCTCATTGCTGGCTGCCTCTTCAGTGATAGCTGGAAGTGAGTGTTCAGTAATGGCACTATCAGCAGGGGGATCCTCCTCAACACTAGAAGTGTCAGATTGCAGTCTACCTTGTGAATGCTCCTCAGGTATCTCAGTTATCATGGCAGTAGAAACTGAAGGAGCCTGGGTGGTACTGCCCAAAAGATCAGAGAATTGCAGACCGTCAGAGGTGACTGAAACTTGAAGTTCCACCCGAAGGTAGTCCTGTCGCATGCCATATCCTGCATTCCAAGGCCCCATGGACGCAAGCAGGGGCCGTAAGGCAGTCAGAAGAGTGGAATTGAGCTGCTGTCGTGGGATCGGGTGATCAATCATGAGCGACATGAGGTGGTCTCCTTGCGCGAAGAGGCCAAAGCGCATCCCCTGGCTGTGCAGTTCAACAGAGACAGTCATCTGCTGAGTAAGGAGCACAGGTTCCATCACCGCAAGCAGGGAGGGATTGGAGCTGACCAGTGCAAACGGTGAGTGTTCCGAGCTATCATCCGAAACTGTAATGGAGTCATTCCAGGCTTGAGCTGCACTGTCCGAATCATTGTCGTCTGGTACGATGCCATGCTGGACCGTAAGTCCCTGGGACGCGAGCCAGGACTGGAAGTTAACCAGAAACGGAGGCAGTTGGTACGATGCCATGCCGTGTAATACCTTCATGGAGGGTGCAGGTATTAAGGAAGAATTTGAGCATTATGTTCACAATACTGATCTGGCTCCCTTCATCGAAGATAAGTGCATTGAACACCTCATTCTCACGGAGACATTTACTAAGAAATTTAAATTTTTTCCTCATGAGTCTAGAGTTTCATTTAGTCTTTATAATAATGCCTTCACCATGCCTTTAGACGCGTTCTGTGAAGGGTGCAAAATTCCATATTGGGGTTCGCTAGACGAACCAACAGAATCTGAGTATGACTCATTTCTGAGTAGTCTTTGTTACGGTGAAATCAGGGGGGTGACACAAGGCAGAATTAAAAGCATCCATTTCCCATCCATTCAATACTTTGCACTCTTTAATGGCAAATGCATCGTAGGCAAACAGGATTGTAGCACACTGTGTGCTCATGATTTGAGTCTTATACACACCGCCTTAACGGGAAATAAAATTATAATTTAGGAGCAATTGTTGCACGGAGACTGACTCTTAACGCTTCTAACGGTAATTTCTATGGGGGAATTTATGCCTCTCGTCTCGCTATGAGGTTGGGAGTACCCCCTTGGCCCAATGATCCTATCTTACCTAACCAGTGCTTAGACTTTGATGCCATGAAACGCCATAGATTTCTTAAGAGCACAATCAATAACTATACTTATAACCCGAGGTTCGATAACGGTCCCGTTGTGCCTATCATATTGCCTGCTCCTACTCTCTTTGATTATCACAGGAAAGGAAGATATTACGTCCTTGCGAGCGAGGCCCGCGCGTATAATGCGGAGATTGAAGCTGCCAGACGGACTGAGGTGGTTGCACCAAGAGCCTCAGTAGGCTATCACTCAGACTATTATCCGGGCCACGGATGGTGATTACCAAGCTAGGCCAAAATCCTAAGCTTGGGGGAGTACGTGTTTCCACCGACATTACATTCATGTCCACACATTTCATTCCAGTTGTCGGTGTTCACACTCTTTCATTGTATTATCCATGCTAGATTGTTTCTCTTGTTTTCTTCTTGTGTGTTTGAAAAACTTTGAGAAAATCCAAAAATATTTCTCGCTTCTTTTTGGTTTTTCTTTTCAGTTTAGTTAGTTGTAGTATCAAAAGAAAACCCAAAAAGATTTCTCATTTCTTCTTTTGCTTGTTGGGAGTTCTCCCATGTAAATACTTTTTCTCGTTTTTGTTTTTTCCTTCTCTTATTTGCTTCTTCACGAAAAGCTAAAAACTCCAAAAATATTTCAGTGTGTTTCTCTGAAATTCTCTTCCTTTTATTGAGTCGTACCGAGGAGAAGACCATGATGAAAATGTTGAGTGGCTCTCATATGCTTTACTAATAGTCTAACAAAGAGCCTATATTACTTTGTCTTCTTCTCTTGAATAAAATGTTTGTAGATTCCAGCTTAGTCCACGACACTCTTGCACTATTATTATTTCCATATCATTCGATTGTGCAAGTGAAAGGCAATAATGACGACACTTGATGAATTGACTGTGGCAGAGAAAAGCGGGTATGAACTCAACTTGTTCTTGTTTTTGTAAATATGTTTAACCTAGTATCCTTGATTTAGCATGTTATGATTGAACATGTTTGCAATGACAATTAGAGATTATAGTTACTCATGCCATGCTCAAGTAGCTAGGAGTGGATACTGATTTATCTTGGATGTCAACATGCGTTAAAATGGTTGTGATGTAGTATGATGATATGGTATCCTCCTTTGAATGTTTCAAGCGGCTTGACTTGGCCCTTGTTCACCCATGTAGTTGAATCAAAACCAACATAGCCTTCATGATATTTATGTTCATGGTGTCCATATCCTACTCATGATAGCAGTTAATATTTATTATTCGTAATGCATGTTTATGACCGTATTCGCTCTCTAGCTTGCCGCTTCTCAATCTATTTGCTAGCCTTCACCTGTACAAAGCGGGAATACTGCTTGTGCATCAAAATCCTTAACCCAAAGTTATTCCAGATGAGTCCACCATATCTACCTATATGCGGTATTACCCTGCCGTTCCAAGTAAATTTGCATGTGCCACCTCTAAAATTTCAAATGAACATCTGTTTTGTGTGCTTGGACCGCTCATGGGGCGACAGGGGGTGGTTAGTATCTTCCATGTTAAGTGGGTTACTCTCATGATGAGTGTTTATTCACTCGTCCTTGCACGAGAAGGGCGGTAATAGGGATTCCTAGTCCCGGAATCAAAATAAATGCAAATAATTAAACAAAACTCCCCCAGGAATGTTGTTGGTTTGGATGGTACCCGTGGATTCGGCTCGCCGTGGAGTGTGTTTGTTGGTGGAGGGGGAGTAAACATTTACTTTTACCGCTTGAGAACCGCCGCTAATTTGTTTAACATGGAAGATATTGATAGCTCTTGGTCGTATCGTTGACAGGAAGGATGTGCCTCTCAAAATTATACTTATCTCTTATTTAATCCTTGAGCTCTGGCACCTCTGCAAATCCCTGCTTCCCTCTCCGAAGCGACTATCTATTTACTTTAATGTTAAGTCATCACCTTCTAAAATAAGCGCCAGATCTGAGAGCACTATTGCCATCCTCATGCATTGTGTATAGTGAATGTTGGATGCATCATGACTGGATCTTTTCTACCATGAATTACAATGTTTAGTCGCTGCTTGAACTTTGGAGGTGCTCTGCATTTATGTTTTGCGGTCTCAGAAAGGGCTAGCGAGATACCACTATTGTCATATTATATCATGATTGTTTTGACAAATGTTTGCACTTGAGATATCTTATTGTTGCTCGCTAGTTTCTTGCGTCATTGATATGAGTTAATATAATCTTTAAGAGTTATTGTTGACATGGTTAGTCATAATTTTTGCTGAAAACCTGGGTGCTACTTAAGCATATGTATGTAAACAAGAACAAAAGAGTTCGTAAAAGTTTTTCTTTCTCACTTTCAGTTTGTCAACTGAATTGGTTGAGGACAAGCAAGGGTTTAAGCTTGGGGGAGTTGATACATCTCCAACGTATCTACTTTTCCTAACACTTTTGCTCTTGTTTTGGACCCTAATTTGCATGATTTGAATGGAACTAACCCGGACTGACGTTGTTTTCAGCAGAACTACCATGGTGTTGTTTTTGTGCAGAAATAAAAGTTCACAGAATGGAACAAAATTTTTTGGAGAATTATTTTGGAATATATGACGAATATTGGAGCCAGAAGCCACCGGAGAGGGGGCCCAGGGTGCTCACCCTCTACCAGCGCACGCCAGACCCCCTTGACGCGGCCTGGTGGAGGGTGGCCACCTCGTGGGCCCCCGACCCTAATTCCAGCGATATAAAATCCTAAATTTCCAGAAAAAATCAGAGAGAAAGTTTCATCGCGTTTCACGATACGGAGCCGCCGCCACCTCCTGTTCTTCATCGGGAGGCCAGATCTGGAGCCCGTTTGGGGCTCCGGAGAGGGGAATCTTTGGTCTTCGTCATCATTAACCCTTCTCCATCGCCAATTCCATGATGCTCCCACTAGGAGTGAGTAATTCCTTCGTAGGCTTGCTGGTCGGTGAGGAGTTTGATGGGATTCATCATGTAATCGAGTTAGTTTTGTTAGGGCTTGATCCCTAGTATCCACTATGTTCTAAGATTGATGTTGCTATGACTTTGCCATGCTTAATGCTTGTCACTAGGGCCTGAGTGCCATGATTTCAGATGTGAACCGTTTATGTTATCATCATTATATCTATGTTCTTGATCCGATCTTGCCTAGTCATATGCACCTATTACGTGTTATGATCCGTCAACCCCATAGTGACAATATTTGGGATACTTCACGGCGATGACCGTAGTTTGAGGAGTTCATGTATTCACTATGTGTTAATGCTTTGTTTCGGTTCTCTATTAAAGGGAGGCCTTAATATCCCTTAGTTTCCTTATGGACCCCACTGCCACGAGAGGGTAGGACAAAAGATGTCATGCAAGTTCTTTTCCATAAGCACGTATGACTATATACGGAATACATGCCTACATTACATTGACGAACTGGAGCTAGTTCTGTGTCGCCCTAGGTTATGACTGTTATATGATGAATATCATCCAACGAATACACCGATCCAGTGCCTACGAGTTTTCCACTTATTGTTCTCGCTAAGTTACTACTACTACTGTTACTATTGTACTTGCTACAAAATCAGTACTGCTACTGTTACCGCTTCTGTTACTGCTACTACTGCTATCAAACTATCATATTACTGTGCTACTGATCACTTTGCTGTAGATATTTATCTCCAGGTGTGGTTGAATTGACAACTCAACTGCTAATACTCTCAAATATTCTTTGGCTCCCCTTGTGTCGAATCTATAAATTTGGGTTGAATACTCTACCCTCGAAAACTGTTGCGATCCCCTATACTTGTGGGTTATCACATCCCTGGATCAGTATGCTGGCACACACAGTAGATCAATGTATATATCAAAGTGCAATCACATGTAATTAATGTAAACTGATATATACCTCATAAATCTCAGCGGAAACATTCAACGGGAGTGGAGTCCCAAATAAACACCAATGGCAGGTTGAGTGTAGACCGTAACCCTGAATCGTACTCTTACTCGTTGTAGAAAAGTATCTGCAACATAAGACGTTGCAGCCGTGTAGTTCAATACATTGAATGTACCGGCAAGTCACAAAAGAGAGGGGTGAAAATATCATCTATACTATATGCATATATGGTAGGTGGGGCTGTAAGTTTAATTTTAGTGTAAAGCAAATTTTTCCTACAACAAGAGAGGGGGATGACGTGGCTTGGGACCGCGTCGGTATTTCCCCAAAGAGGAAGGGATGATGCAGCACAACGACGGTAAGTATTTCCCTCTGTTATGAAACCAAGGTTATCGAACCAGTAGGAGGATCACCACCACCCAATAAGCAGCACCTGCACACAAACAACAAATACTTGCAACCCGACACGAAAGAGAGGTTGTCAATCTCTCTACGGTAAAAAGATAGATTAGGTAGTGATGGATATGAGAGATAGATCTCTCAAGAACACAAAATAGAAAAGGCAAATAAAAAGTGCAGCAATATTTTTTTGGGTTTTTGGTTTTGTAGATCTGAAAACAAAGAGGCAAAAAGATAGATCGGAAAACAATATGTTGGAAAAGTAGACCCGGGGGCCGTAGGATTCACTAGTGGCTTCTCTCATGAGTATAGCGCACTGTGGGTGAACAAATTACTGTTGGGCAATTGATAGAAGATCAAATAATCATGACGATATCCAAGGCGATGATCATTATATAGGCATCACATCCAAGATAAGTAGACCGACTCCTGCCTGCATCTACCACTATTACTCAACACATCGACTGCTGATACGTCCATTTTGCATCATGCTTTTATATTGATATTTATTGCATTATGGGCTGTTATTACACATTATGGTACAATACTTATGCCTTTTCTCTCTTATATACAAGGTTTACATGAAGAGGGAGAATGCCGGCAGCTGGAATTCTGGACTGGAAAAAGAGCAAATATGAGAGACCTATTCTGCACAACTCCAAAAGTCCTGAAAAGTTACGGAGAATTATTTTGGAATATATAAAAAATATTGGGCGAAAGAAATACCAGAGGGGACCCACCAAGAGGTCACAAGCCAGGGGGCACGCCCTACCCCCCTGGGCGCGCCCCTGTGGCTTGTGGGCCCCCTGGCAGGCCTCCGGTGCCCATCTTCTGCTATATGGAGGGTTTTGACCTGGAAAAAAATCACAAGAGAGCTTTTGGGACGAAGCACCGCCGTCTCGAGGCGGAACTTGGGCAGAACCAATCTAGGGCTCCGGCGGAGCTGTTCTGCCGGGGAAACTTCCCTCCGGAGGGAGAAATCGAAGCCATCGTCATCACCAACGATCCTCTCATCGAGAGGGGGTCAATCTCCATCAACATCTTCACCAGCACCATCTCCTCTCCAAACCCTAGTTCATCTCTTGTATCCGATCTTTGTCTCAAAACCTCAGATTGGTACCTGTGGGTTGCTAATAGTGTTGATTACTCCTTGTAGATGATGCTAGTTGGTTTACTTGGTGGAAGATCATATGTTCAGATCCTTAATGATAATTAATACTCCTCTGATTATGAACATGAATATGCTTTGTGAGTAGTTACGTTTGTTCCTGAGGACATGGGATAAGTCTTGTTATAAGTAATCATGTGAATTTGGTATTCGTTCTATATTTTGATGAGATGTATGTTGTCTCTCCTCTAGAGGTGTTATGTGAACGTCGACTACATGACACTTCACCATTATTTGGGCCTAGGGGAAGGCATTGGGAAGTAATAAGTAGATGATGGGTTGCTAGAGTGACAGAAGCTTAAACCCTAGTTTATGCGTTGCTTCGTAAGGGGCTGATTTGGATCCATATGTTTCATGCTATGGTTAGATTTATCTTAATTCTTCTTTCGTAGTTGCGGATGCTTGCGAGAGAGGTTAATCATAAGTGGGAGGCTTGTCCAAGTAAGGACAGCACCCAAGCACCGGTCCACCCACATATCAAATTATCAAAGTAACGAACGCGAATCATATGAGCATGATGAAAACTAGCTTGACAGAAATTCCCATGTGTCCTCGGGAGTGCTTTGCTTTATACAAGAGTTTGTCCAGGCTTGTCCTTTGCTACAAAAAGGATTGGGCCACCTTGCTGCACCTTTGCTACATTAGTTACTTGCTACCCGTTACGAATTATCTTATCACAAAACTATCTGTTACCGATAATTTCAGTGCTTGCAGAGAATACCTTACTGAAAATCGCTTGTCATTTCCTTCTGCTCCTCGTTGGGTTCGACACTCTTACTTATCGAAAGGACTACGATAGATCCCCTATACTTGTGGGTCATCAAGACTCTTTTCTGGCACCGTTGCCGGGGAGTGAAGCGCCTTTGGTGAGTGGAACTTGGTAAGGAAAAATTTATATAGTGTGCTGAAATTTACTGTCACGTGTTACTATGGAAAACAATCCTTTGAGGGGCTTGTTCGGGGTATCTTCACCCCGACCGGAAGCACAAAGAGATGCTCCTCAACCTACTGCACCTACTGAAAATATTTATTATGAAATTCCTTAGGGTATGATAGAGAAACTGCTAGCTAATCCTTATCCAGGAGATGGAACACTACATCCTGATTTGCATCTAATCTATGTGGATGAAGTTTGTGGATTATTTAAGCTTGCAGGTTTGCCCGAGGATGATGTCAAGAAGAAGGTCTTTCCTTTATCTTTGAAGGAGAAGGCATTGACATGGTATAGGCTATGTGATGATATTGGATCATGGAACTACAACCGATTGCAATTGGAATTTCATCAGAAGTTTTATCCTATGCATCTGGTTCACCGTGATCGGAATTATATTTATAATTTTTGGCCTCGTGAAGGAGAAAGTATCGCTCAAGCTTGGGGGAGGCTTAAGTCAATGTTATATTTATGCCCCAATCATGAGCTCCCAAGAGAAATTATTATTCAGAATTTCTATGCTCGGCTTTCTCGTAATGATCAATCAATGCTCGATACTTCTTGTACTGGTTCCTTTATGAAGAAAGATATTGAATTCAAATGGGACTTATTGGAAATAATTAAACGCAACTCTTAAGATTGGGAACTCGACGAAGGTAAGGAGTCAGGTATGAACCTTAAGTTTGATTGTGTTAAATCCTTTATAGACACCGATGCTTTTCGTGAATTTAGCACTAAATATGGGCTTGACTCTGAGAGAGTAGCTTCTTTTTGTGAATCTTTTGCTGCTCATGTTGATCTCCCTAAGGAGAAGTGGCTTAAATATCATCCTCCCATTGAAGTGAAAGTTGTTGAACCTATTAAAGTTGAAGAAGAAACTATTATTTATAATGTTGATCCTATTATTCCTACTGCTTATATTGAGAAACCACCCTTCCCTGTTAGAATAAAGGAACATGCTAAAGCTTCAACTGTGGTTCGTAAGAGTTATACTAGAACACCTACACCCCCTGAACAAATCAAAGTTGAACCTAGTATTGCTATGGTTAAAGATCTCTTGGTTGATAATATTGATGGGCATGTTATTCATTTCTATGATGAAGCTGCTAGAATTGCTAGACCTGATACTAAAGATAAACATAGACCTATTGTTGGCATGCCTGTTGTTTTTGTTAAAATAGGAGATCATTTTTATCATGGCTTGTGTGATGTGGGTGCTAGTGTGAGTGCAATTCCCTTCACCTTATATCAAGAAATTATGAATGATATTGCACCAGCTGAATTAGAGGAAATTGATGTTACCATTAAGCTTGCTAATAGAGATACTATAGCACCAGTTGGGATTGTTAGAGATGTTGAAGTCTTGTGTGGGAAAATAAAGTATCCTACTGATTTTCTTGTTCTTGGTTCCCCAAAAGATGATTTGTGTCCCATTATATTTGGTAGACCTTTCTTGAATACTGTTAATGCTAAGATAGATTGTGAGAAAGAAACTGTTACTGTAAGTTTTGGGGATGTGTCTCATGAGTTCAATTTCTCTAAATTTCGTAGACAACCCCATGACAAAGAATTGCCTAGTAAAGATGAAATTATTGGTCTTGCTTCTATTGCTGTGACTCCTACTGATCCCTTAGAACAATATTTGCTAGACCATGAAAACGATATGCATATGAATGAAAGGAATGAAATAGATAAGATTTTCTTTGATCAGCAGCCTATTTTGAAACACAACCTGCCTGTTGAAATACTTGGGGATCCTCCTCCACCCAAGGGTGATCCCGTATTTGAGCTTAAACAATTACCGGATACTCTGAAATATGCTTATCTTGATGAAAAGGAGATATATCCTATTATTATTAGTGCTAACCTTCCAGAGCATGAAGAAAAGAGATTATGAAAACTCTGAGGAAGCACCGTGCTGCTATTGGATATACTCTTGATGATCTTAAGGGCATTAGTCCCACTCTATATCAGCATAAAATTAATATGGAGCCTGATGCTAAACCAGTTGTTGATCACCAACGACGGTTAAATCTGTTGGAAATATGCCCTAGAGGCAATAATAAATTGGTTATTATTATATTTCCTTGTTCATGATAATCGTTTATTATCCATGCTATAATTGTATTGATTGGAAACTCAAATACATGTGTGGGTACATAGACAACACTGTGTCCCTAGTAAGCCTCTAGTTGACTAGCTCGTTGATCAAAAGATGGTGAAGGTTTCCTAGCCATGGACATGAGATGTCATTTGATAACGGGATCACATCATTGGGAGAATGATGTGATGGACAAGACCCAAACTATAAACGTAGCATATGATCGTGTCAGTTTATTGCTATTGTTTTCTGCATGTCAAGTATCTGTTCCTATGACCATGAGATCATACAACTCCCTGACATCGGAGGAGTACCTTGTGTGTATCAAACGTCGCAACGTAACTGGGTGACTATAAAGGTGCTCTACAGGTATCTCCGAGGATGTCTGTTGGGTTGGCATGGATCAAGACTGGGATTTGTTACTCCGTATGACGGAGAGGTATCTCAGGGCCCACTCGGTAATACAACATCACAATGAGCCTTGCAAGCAATGTGACTAAAGTGTTAGCCACGAGATCTTGTATTACGGAACGAGTAAAGAGACTTGCCGGTAACGAGATTGAACTAGGTATAGAGATACCGACGATCGAATCTCGGGCAAGTAACATACCGAAGAACAAAGGGAACAACATACGAGATTAACTGAATCCTTGACATAGAGGTTCGACCGATAAAGATATTCGTAGAATATGTAGGAGCCAATATGGGCATCCAGGTCCCGCTATTGGTTATTGATCATAGAGGTGTCTCGGTCATGTCTACATAGTTCTCGAACCCGCAGGGTCTACACACTTAACGTTTGGTGACGATTAGTATAGTTGAGTTATTTTGTTGGTGACCGAAGGTTGTTCGGAGTCCCGGATAAGATCCCGGACATGACGAGGATCTCCGGAAGAGTCCGGAGGTAAAGATTGATATATGTGATAATAGTGTTTTGATCTCCGGAAGGGTTCTGGAATTCACCGGAAGGGGTTCCGGATGTTTACCGAAGTGTTCGGGTGCAGCAACACTTTATATGGACCAAAGGGGTAAAGCCCGCGAGGTTTTGGAAGTGCAAAAGGAAGTTTTGCTACTGCCTTAAGCTGGTAAGGCAGTACTACCGCTACTGTAGCAGCGGTACTACCGCCCAAGCGGTACTACCGCTACTGTAGCAGCGGTACTACCGCTTGTGCGCGGTACTGCAGGGATCCGAGTTGGACTCTTTCCCTGCGGGCCAAACCGACCTTGTGCGGGCAAAACCGACCTGGAGGAGGCTTTTACTCCAAGTTTAGACCCCAAGGCTCAACATATAAATAGAGGGGCAGGGCTAGCACACGGGACACATCAAGATTTCCCAAGCCGTGTGTCGGCAACCCTAACCCTCTAGTTCTCCCGTCATAATCTCCGTAGTGCTTGGCGAAGCCCTGCAAAGATTGTTCCTCACCACCATCACCACGCCGTCGTGCTGCCGGAACTCATCTACTACTTCACCATCGCTCGCTGGATCGAGGAGGTGAAGGCGTCATCAAGCCGTACGTGTGTTGAACGCGGAGGTGCCGTTCGTTCGGCACTAGTTCGTGATCGGATCGAGGGACGACTTGCGATTTGGATCGCGAAGACGTTCGACTACATCAACCGCGTTCCTTAACGCTTCCGCTTAGCGATCTACAAGGGTATGTAGATTCACTCTCCCTCTCGTAGATGCTCATCACCATGGATAGATCTTGTGTGTGCGTAGGAAATTTTTTGTTTCCCATGCAACGTTCCCCAACAGTGGTATCAGAGCTAGGTCTATGCGTAGATGAGATCTCGAGTAGAACACAAACGAGTTGTAGGCGTGGGTGTATACATATTGCTTGCCGTTACTAGTTGATACTTGATTCGGAGGTATTGTGAGATGAAGCGGCCCGGACCGACATTACGCGTACGCTTACGCGAGACAGGTTTCACCGCTACGTGCACTCGTTGCATAAAGGTGACTGGCGGGTGTCTGTCTCTCTCACTTTAGTTGAATCGATTTCAATGAAGAGGGTTCTTTTAGAAGATCAAAAGGCAATCACTACACCACGTTGTGGTTTTGCGTAGGTAAGAACGGTTCTTGCAAACCCGTAGCAGCCACGTAAAATTTGCAACAACAATTAGAGGACGTCTAACTTGTTTTTGCAGGGTATGTTGTGATGTCCTATGGCCAATTACATGATGAGATATATGTGATGTATGAGATGATCATGTGTTGTATAGAATATCACGACTTGCATGTCGATGAGTACGGCAACTGGCAGGAGCCATAGAGTTGTCTTTAATTATTTTCGCCGTTTTGCTTTACTTTATCGCTATGAGTTAGCAATAGTCGTGGAAGCAACAGTCGGCGCGACAACCTCATGGCGACACGTTGATGGAGATCAAGATAATGGAGATCATGGTGTCATGCCGGTGACGATGGAGATCATGCCGGTGCTTTGGAGATGGAGATCAAAAGCACAAGTTCATGGCCATATCATGTCACTTATGATTTGCATGTGATGTTAATCCTTTTATGCATCTTATTTTGCTTAGGACGACGGTAGCATTATAAGGTGATCCCTCACTTAAATTTCAAGATAAAATTGTGTTCTCCCCGAGTGTGCACCGTTGCGAAAGTTTGTCGTTTTGAGACACCACGTGATGATCGGGTGTGATAGACTCTACGTTCACATACAACGGGTGCAAGCCAGTGTTGCACACGCGGAACACTCGGGTTAAACTTGACGAGCCTAGCATGTACAGACATGGCCTCGGAACACAAGAGACCGAAAGGTCGAACATGAGTCATATAGTAGATATGATCAACATGAAGATGTTCACCATTGAAACCACCTCAACTCACGTGATGATCGGACTTGAGTTGGTGGATTTGTATCATGATACACTCGAATGACCGGAGGGATGTCAATTTGAGTGGGAGTTTTTAAGTAATATGATTAAACTAAACTCATTATCTTGAACAATAGTCTAAGTTGTCTTTGCTATATTTATGTTGTAGATCATGGCTCGCGCAGTAGCACCCCTGAATTTTAATGCGTTCCTAGAGAAAGCTAAATTGAAAGATGATGGAAGTAACTTTGTGGACTGGGCCCGTAATCTAAGGATTATCCTTACGGCTTCCCAGAAGGCTTATGTCCTTGATGCACCGCTTGGTGATCCACCCGCTCCAGTTGAGTCTCTAGACGTTGTGAACGCCTGGCAAGCTCGTTCTGAAGATTACTCAATAGTTCAATGTCAATATTGTATGGCTTAGAACCGGGACTTCAAAGACGTTTTGAACGTCATGGAGCATATGAGATGTTCCAGGAGTTGAAGTTTATCTTTCAGAAGAATGCCCGGATCGAGAGATATGAGATCTCCGATAAGTTCTATGCTTGCAAGATGGAGGAGAACGGGTCTATCAGTGATCACGTACTCAGAATGTCTGGGTACTCCACCCGTCTGGCTGAATTGGGGATGCCCCTTCCGCCAGAGGCTATCACTGACAGAGTTCTTCAATCATTGCCACCTAGCTACAAGAGCTTCGTTTTGAACTATAACATTCACGGGATGAACAAGTCAGTCGCCGAGCTGTTTGCGATGCTGAAAGTCGCTGAGTCTGAAATTCAGAAGGAGCATCAAGTGTTGATGGTCAATAAAACCACTAGTTTCAAGAAAAATGGCAAGGGTAAGAAGGGTAACTCCAAGAAGAGTGGCAAAAGCAGTTGCTCCTCCCGTGAAGAAACCCAAGGCTGGACCCAAACCAGAAACTGTGTGCTTTCCTTGCAAGGGAACTGGACACTGGAAGCGGAACTGCCCCAAGTATTTGGCTGACAAGAAGGCGGCCAACAACAAACAAGGTATATATGATATACATGTTATTGATGTGTACCTTACCAACTCTCGTTGTAGTGCCTGGGTATTTGATACCGGTGCGGTTGCTCATATTTGCAACTCAAAACAGGAACTGCGGAATAGACGGAGGCTGGCAAAGGATGAAGTGACGATGCGCGTGGGAAATGGTTCCAAGGTTGATGTGATCGCCGTCGGCACGCCCGCTCTTCGATTACCATCGGGATTAGTGATGAACCTGAATAATTGTTATTTAGTGCCTGCGTTAAGCATGAACATTATATCTGGATCTTGTTTATGGCGAGACGGTTACTCATTTAAATCAGAGAATAATGGTTGTTCTATTTATATGAGTAATATCTTTTATGGTCATGCACCCGATGTGAGGGGTTTATTCTTATTGAATCTCAATAGTAATGATACACATGTTCATAACATTGATGCCAAAAGATGTAGAATTGATAATGATAATACCACTTTCTTGTGGCACTGTCGTTTAGGTCATATTGGCATAAAACACATGAGGAAGCTCCATGCTGATGGACTTTTGGAGTCACTTGATTTTGAATCACTTGACACATGTGAGCCATGCCTCATGGGCAAGATGACTAAAACGCCGTTCTCTGGAATAATGGAACGGGCAAGTGACTTATTGGAAATCATACATACTGATGTGTGCGGTCCGATGAGCATTGAGGCGCGTGGTGGTTATCGTTACTTTCTCACCTTCACTGATGACTTAAGTAGATATGGGTATATTTACTTAATGAAACACAAGTCTGAAACATTTGAAAAGTTCAAACAATTTCAGAGTGAAGTTGAGAATCATCGTAACAAGAAGATTAAATTCCTACGATCTGATCGAGGAGGAGAATATCTGAGTTATGAGTTTGGCAGTCACTTAAGACAATGTGGAATTGTTTCACAACTGACACCGCCTGGAACACCACAGCGTAATGGTGTGTCCGAACGTCGTAATCGAACCTTATTGGATATGGTGCATGTCTCTTGCCGATTTACCACTATCGTTTTGGGGTTATGCATTAGAGACAGCTGCATTCACTTTAAATAGGGCACCATCGAAATCCGTTGAGACGACGCCATATGAACTTTGGTTTGGCAAGAAGCCAAAGCTGTCGTTTCTTAAAGTTTGGGGATGTGATGCTTATGTCAAAAAGCTTCAGCCTGAAAAGCTGGAACCCAAAGCGGAGAAATGCGTCTTCATAGGATACCCAAAAGAGACAGTTGGGTATACCTTCTACCTCAGATCCGAAGGCAAAGTGTTTGTCGCTAAAAACGGAACATTTCTTGAGAAAGAGTTTCTCTCGAAAGAATTGAGTGGGAGGAAGATAGAACTTGATGAGGTTGTTGAACCTTTACTTCAACCTGAGAGTAGCGCAGCGTAGAAAGATGTTTCTGTAGAGCCTACATCAGCTGAAGAGGAAGTTAATGATGATGATCATGAAGCTTTGGATCAACTTGCTATCGAACCTCGTAGGTCGACAAGGACGCGTACTGCTCCTGAGTGGTACGGCAACCCTGTCTTAGAGGTCATGTTGTTGGACAACGATGAACCTACGATCTATGGAGAAGCGAAGATGGGCCCGGATTCCGAGAAATGGTTAGAGGCCAAGAAATCCGAGATGGGATCCATGTATGAAAACAAAGTATGGACTTTGGAAGTATTACCTGAAGGGCGTAAGGCCATTCAGAACAAATGGATCTTTAAGAGGAAGACAGACGCGGACGGTAATGTCACCGTCTATAAAGCTCGACTTGTGGCAAAGGGTTTTTCACAAGTTCAAGGAGTTGACTACGATGAGACCTTCTCACCCGTAGCGATGCTTAAGTCCGTCAGAATCATGTTAGCAATAGCTGCCTTTTTCGATTATGAAATTTGGCAGATGGATGTCAAAACAGCGTTCCTTAACGGTTTCCTTAAGGAAGAGTTGTATATGATGCAACCAGAAGGTTTTGTCGATCCAGAGAATGCTGACAAAGTTTGCAAACTCCAGCGATCCATTTATGGACTGGTGCAAGCGACTCGGAGTTGGAATCTTCGCTTTGATGAGGTGATCAAAGCGTTTGAGTTTATACAAGTTTACGGAGAAGCTTGTATTTACAAGAAAGTGAGTGGGAGCTCTATAGCGTTTCTAATATTATATGTGGATGACATATTGCTGATTGGAAACAATATAGAAATGTTGGAAGGCGTGAAGGAATATTTGAACAAGAGTTTTTCAATGAAGGACCTAGGAGAAGCTGCTTTCATATTAGGCATCAAAATCTATAGAGATAGATCAAGACGCTTAATAGGACTTTCACAAAGCACATACCTTGATAAGATTTTGAAGAAGTTCAAAATGGATCAGTCCAAGAAGGGGTTCTTGCCTGTTTTGCAAGGTGTGAACTTGAGTAAGACTCAATGCCCAGTGACTGCAGAAGATAGATTAAAGATGAGTGTCGTCCCCTATGCCTCAGCCATAGGCTCTATCATGTATGCAATGCTGTGCAGAAGACCCGATGTCACCCTTGCCATAAGTATGGCCGGAAGGTTTCAAAGTGATCCAGGAATGGAACACTGGACGGCGGTCAAGAATATCCTGAAGTACCTGAAAAGGACTAAGGACATGTTTCTCGTTTATGGAGGTGATCAAGAGCTCGTCGTAAAGGGTTACGTCGATGCAAGCTTTGACACTCATCCGGATGACTCTAAGTCACAAACCGGATACGTATTTATTCTTAATGGGGGTGCGGTTAGCTGGTGCAGTTCCAAGCAAAGCGTGGTAGCTGATTCTACATGCGAAGCGGAGTACATCGCTGCCTCGGAGGCGGCGAAGGAAGGTGTCTGGATGAAGGAGTTCATGACAGATCTTGGAGTAGTGCCTAGTGCGCTTAACCCAATGACTCTGTTTTGTGATAATACTGGTGCCATTGCTCTAGCCAAGGAACCAAGATTTCACAAGAGGACCAGACACATAAAGCGACGTTTCAATTCCATCCGCGATTACATCAAGGAGGACGACATAAATATTTGCAAAGTACACACGGATCTGAATGTTGCAGATCCGATGACTAAACCTCTTCCAAGGGCTAAACATGAACAACACCAGAACTGCATGGGTGTTCGATTCATTACAATGTAAATCACATAGTGATGTGAACTAGATTTTTGACTCTAGTGCAAGTGGGAGACTATTGGAAATATGCCCTAGAGGCAATAATAAATTGGTTATTATTATATTTCCTTGTTCATGATAATCGTTTATTATCCATGCTATAATTGTATTGATTGGAAACTCAAATACATGTGTGGGTACATAGACAACACTGTGTCCCTAGTAAGCCTCTAGTTGACAAGCTCGTTGATCAAAAGATGGTGAAGGTTTCCTAGCCATGGACATGAGATGTCATTTGATAACGGGATCACATCATTGGGAGAATGATGTGATGGACAAGACCCAAACTATAAACGTAGCATATGATCGTGTCAGTTTATTGCTATTGTTTTCTGCATGTCAAGTATCTGTTCCTATGACCATGAGATCATACAACTCCCTGACATCGGAGGAGTACCTTGTGTGTATCAAACGTCGCAACGTAACTGGGTGACTATAAAGGTGCTCTACAGGTATCTCTGAGGATGTCTGTTGGGTTGGCATGGATCAAGACTGGGATTTGTTACTCCATATGATGGAGAGGTATCTCAGGGCCCACTCGGTAATACAACATCACAATGAGCCTTGCAAGCAATGTGACTAAAGTGTTAGCCACGAGATCTTGTATTACGGAACGAGTAAAGAGACTTGCCGGTAACGAGATTGAACTAGGTATAGAGATACCGACGATCGAATCTCGGGCAAGTAACATACCGAAGAACAAAGGGAACAGCATACGGGATTAACTGAATCCTTGACATAGAGGTTCGACCGATAAAGATCTTCGTAGAATATGTAGGAGCCAATATGGGCATCCAGGTCCCGCTATTGGTTATTGATCGTAGAGGTGTCTCGGTCATGTCTACATAGTTCTCGAACCCGCAGGGTCTACACACTTAACGTTTGGTGACGATTAGTATAGTTGAGTTATTTTGTTGGTGACCGAAGGTTGTTCGGCGTCCCGGATAAGATCCCGGACATGACGAGGATCTCCGGAAGAGTCCGGAGGTAAAGATTGATATATGTGATAATAGTGTTTTGATCTCCGGAAGGGTTCCGGAATTCACCGGAAGGGGTTCCGGATGTTTACCGAAGTGTTCGGGTGCAGCAACACTTTATATGGACCAAAGGGGTAAAGCCCACGATTTTTTGGAAGTGCAAAAGGAAGTTTTGCTACTGCCTTAAGCTGGTAAGGCAGTACTACCGCTACTGTAGCAGCGGTACTACCGCTTGTGCGCGGTACTGCAGGGATCCGAGTTGGACTCTTTCCCTGCGGGCCAAACCGACCTTGTGCGGGCAAAACCGACCTGGAGGAGGCTTTTACTCCAAGTTTAGACCCCAAGGCTCAACATATAAATAGAGGGGCAGGGCTAGCACACGGGACACATCAAGATTTCCCAAGCCGTGTGTCGGCAACCCTAACCCTCTAGTTCTCCCGTCATAATCTCCGTAGTGCTTGGCGAAGCCCTGCAGAGATTGTTCCTCACCACCATCACCACGCCGTCGTGCTGCCGGAACTCATCTACTACTTCACCATCGCTCGCTGGATCGAGGAGGTGAAGGCGTCATCAAGCCGTACGTGTGTTGAACGCGGAGGTGCCGTCTGTTCGGCACTAGTTCGTGATCGGATCGAGGGACGACTTGCGATTTGGATCGCGAAGACGTTCGACTACATCAACCGCGTTTCTTAACGCTTCCGCTTAGCGATCTACAAGGGTATGTAGATTCACTCTCCCTCTCGTAGATGCTCATCACCATGGATAGATCTTGTGTGTGCGTAGGAAAATTTTTGTTTCCCATGCAACGTTCCCCAACAAAATCCTAAAATGAAAGAAGTGGTAAGAAATGAAATACTAAAGCTTCTGGAGGCAGGTATAATTTATCCTATTGCTGATAGTAGATGGGTTAGTCCCGTTCATTGTGTTCCTAACAAAGGAGGTATTACCGATGTTCCTAATGATAAAAATGAATTGATCCCGCAAAGAATTGTTACAGGATATAGAATGGTAATTGATTTTAGGAAATTAAATAAAGCTACTAGGAAAGATCATTACCCTCTACCTTTTATTGATCAAATGCTAGAAAGACTATTCAAACATACACATTTTTGCTTTCTAGATGGTTATTCTGGTTTCTCTCAAATACTTGTATCAAAAGAGGATCAAGAAAAGACAACTTTTACTTGTCCTTTCGGTACCTTTGCTTATAGACGTATGCCTTTTGGTTTATGCAATGCACCTGCTACCTTTCAAAGATGTATGACTGCTATATTCTCTGACTTTTGTGAAAAGATTGTTGAGGTTTTCATGGATGATTTTTCCGTTTACGGAACTTCTTTTGATGATTGCTTGAGCAACCTTGATCGAGTTTTGCAGAGATGCGAAGAAACTAATCTTGTCTTGAATTGGGAAAAGTGCCACTTTATGGTTAATGAAGGTATTGTCTTGGGGCACAAAATCTCCGAAAGAGGTATTGAAGTTGATAAAGCTAAAGTTGATGCTATTGAAAAAATGCCGTGTCCTACGGATATCAGAGGTATAAGAAGTTTCCTTGGTCATGTTGGTTTCTATAGGAGGTTTATTAAAGACTTCTCTAAGATTTCTAGGCCTCTCACTAATCTTTTGCAAAAAGATGTTCCATTCGTTTTTGATGATGATTGTGTAGAGGCATTTGAAATTCTTAAGAAAGCCTTGATTTCTGCACCTGTTGTTCGACCACCTGATTGGAACCTACCCTTTGAAATTATGTGTGATGCTAGTGATTATGCCGTTGGTGCTGTTCTAGGACAAAGAGTTGATAAGAAATTAAATTTTATCCATTATGCTAGTAAAACCCTAGACAGTGCTCAAAGAAACTATGCTACCACTGAAAACGAATTTCAAGCAGTTGTGTTTGCTTGTGATAAGTTCAGACCTTATATTGTTGATTCCAAAGTTACTGTTCACACTGATCATGCGGGTATTAAATATCTTATGGAAGATAAAGATGCTAAACCTAGACTTATTAGATGGGTTCTTCTGCTACAAGAATTTGAGTTGCATATTATTGATAGAAAGGGTGCTGAGAACCCCGTAGCAGACAACTTGTCTAGGTTAGAAAATGTTCTTGATGACCCACTACCTATTGATGATAGCTTTCCTGATGAACAATTAGCTGTCATAAATGCTTCGCGTAATGCTCCATGGTATGCTAATTATGCTAATTACATTGTTGCTAAATTTATACCACCTAGTTTCACATACCAACAAAAGAAAAAGTTCTTCTATGATTTAAGACATTACTTTTGGGATGATCTACACCTTTATAAAGTAGGAGTAGATGGTGTTATTAGACCTTGTGTACCGGAGCATGAATAGGAACAGATCCTTCACAAGTGTCATTCCGAGGCCTACGGAGGACACCACGCTGGAGATAGAACTGCACATAAGGTACTACAATCTGGTTTTTATTGGCCTACTCTCTTCAAGGTTGCTCGTAACTTTGTCTTGTCTTGTGATGAATGTCAAAGAATTGGTAATATTAGTAGACGTCAGGAAATGCCTATGAATTACTCACTTGTTATTGAACCATTTGATGTTTGGGGTTTTGATTATATGGGACCTTTTCCAAAGTCTAACGGGTATACTCATATTCTAGTTGCTGTTGATTATGTTACTAAGTGGGTAGAAGCTATTCCAACTAGTAGTGCTGATCATAACACTTCTATTAAAATGCTTAAAGAAGTTATTTTCCCTAGATTTGGAGTCCCTAGATATTTAATGACTGATGGTGGTTCACACTTTATTCATGGTGCTTTCCGTAAATTGCTTGCTAAGTATGATGTTAATCATAGAATTGCATCTCCTTATCATCCTCAGTCTAGTGGTCAAGTAGAATTGATCAATAGAGAAATTAAATTGATCTTGCAGAAGACTGTTAATAGATCTAGAAAGAATTGGTCTAAGAAACTTGATGATGCATTATGGGCTTATAGAACTGCTTACAAAAACCCTATGGGTATGTCTCCGTATAAAATGGTTTATGGTAAAGCATGTCACTTACCTCTAGAACTAGAACATAAAGCTTATTGGGAAATTAAAGAGCTCAACTATGATTTCAAACTTGCCGGTGAGAAGAGGTTATTTGACATTAGCTCACTTGATGAATGGAGAGCCCATGCCTATGATAATGCCAAGTTGTTTAAAGAAAAAGGTAAGAGATCGCATGATAAAAGGATACAAAAACGTGAATTCAATGTAGGTGACCATGTCTTGCTATACAATTCTCGTTTAAGATTTTTTGCAGGAAAACTTCTCTCTAAATGGGAAGGGCCTTACATTATCGAGGAAGTATATCCTTCCGGTGCCATCAAGATCAACAACGCCGAAGGCACAAATCCTAAGGTGGTAAACGGGCAACGAATCAAACATTATATTTCAGGTACTCCCATAAATGTTGAAACCAATATTATCAATACCATGACTCCGGAGGAGTACATTAGGGAGACCTACCAGAACATTTCAGACTCCAAAAAGAAATAGGTATGTGTTACGGTAAGCAAACTGACTCCAAAACTTTTCCAATAGCAATTTTTATCCGTTTTGGAATATTTAATAAATTAGGAAAATTTAAAGTAGTCCGAAGAGTGCACGAGGAGGCGACAAGCCAGGGGGGCGCGCCCTACCCCCCCTAGGCGTGCCCCTGTGGCTTGTGGCCACCCCGTGTAGCCTCCGGACTCCGTTTTCTTGTGGTATACTCCTTCAGGTCGGTAACAATTCATTATATAATCTCCCGAAGGTTTTGACCTTCGTATCACGACAATACCTCCTGTTTTCGTTTTTGAGCTGTTTCTGCAGCAGATTTAGAGCGAGATGTCTTCGCAAGAGTCGGTCGAGGAGAGCCGTGCCTCTCACCTGACACCGGGGCCCGGAGCATTTAGCGAAGCCAATCACTTCGGGCAGGCCATGGAGGAAGAGATGGAGGCCAACTTGAAAAGGATGGATGCTATAGAGGAAGACCAAGAAGTTACCTCTCGTCTAGAACCTGGAGCCATGTTGGAAGAACTTCAGAGCTCAGCAATTCCGAATTCGGTTATCCCTCCCAATGCTAAATTTCTTACTTATAAAAATATGAAAAAGAGTGTTGCTTCTTCCCCCGCAGCAATGAAGCATCCATGGGTTATGGGAGCTCTAACCATCACTGGAAAACTTCGCAAGGAAATAATGGATCTCAGACAGCAAAATAACAAGCTTGAGGAGGAGAATCGCATTCTGAGGGGCATAATCGCCAAGAATATAACAACACCACCTCCGAAGAAAGACAACTAAACACATGGGTATGGGCACTCCCCTTGGCTTGTGCCAAGCTTGGGGGAGGTGCCCCGGTATCGTATCACCATCACATCTTTTACTTTTATCGTTTTTCTTAGTTCGATCCTTTCGGTTATATCTTGATCTCGTAGAATAAAGTTTTAAGTGTGATCTAGTTTTGAGTTTTGCCTTATGTTCCCCCTATGTAAGCGAGTCTGAGAGTTATATAATAAAAAGTAGTTTTGAGTTGAGGGCTTTGCTTGCTTGCTATGATCTTGAGAAAAAGAAATAGAAAGAAGTATAAAATAAAAGCAAAGAGTATGTATGATAATCTTATGGGGGGTGATGACTTCACATATAAGAAGTATGTCGATTGAAATTTGTTGTGAGTTGACAAACATAGCGATTGGTCATTGTTGCAATTAAAAGGAAGTAATAAAGAAAGAGAGGTTCACATATAAATATATTATCTTGGACATCTTTTATGATTGTGAGCACTCATTAAAATATTATATGCTAAGAAGTTGATGTTGGACAAGGGAGACAACATAATGGGTTATGTTTGCTTATTTCCGAATAGATGTTATATGGTTATAGATCCTTTAACATGTGACGCTTGCTTCCACCCCATATCAGCCAAAACTTCCGCACCAAGTAGAGATACTACTTGTGCATCCAAACACCCTTAACCCAGTTTTGCCATGAGAGTCCACCATACCTACCTATGGATTGAGTAAGATCCTTCAAGTAAGTTGTCATTGGTGCAAGCAATAAAAATTGCTCTCTAAATATGTATGATCTATTAGTGTGAGGAAAATAAACTTTATACAAACTTGTGATATGGAAGAAATAAAAGCGACATACTGCATAATAAAGTTCTTTATCACAAGGGGCAATATAAAGTGACGTTCTTTTGCATTAAGGGATTGCGCATCCAACTATAAAAGCGCATGACAACCTCTGCTTCCCTCTGCGAAGGGCCTATCTGTTACTTTTACTTTCTAGTACTTACCTTTATGCAAGAGTCGTGGTGATCTTCACCACTTCCTTTATTTCGCCTTTCTCTCTTGGCAAGCGTCAGGTGTTGGGGAATGATCTAGACACATATATCCACTCGGATGTGGGTGATCATGAGTTATTTCTGTTGACATTACCCTTGAGGTAAATAGTGGGGAGGCAAAACTATGAGCCCCTATCTTTCTCTGTGTCCGATTGAAGCTTTGACCTCATAGGTACCGCGTGAGTGTTAGCAATTATGAAAGACTAAAAGATGATTGAGTATGTGGATTTGCTTTACAAGCTCTTATATTGACTCTTTCCTACGTTATGATAAATTGGAATTGCTTCAATGACTAAGATCATAGTTTGTTGGTTCTCAATAGAGTTCTGGATTCATACTTTACCTTGTGAATGAATTGTTACTTTAGCATAAGAAATTATATGTCAATATATGTTGCTATTCTAAAGATGACCATGATGCCTTCATGTCCGTATTTTATTTTATCGACACCTCTATCTCTAAACATGTGGACATATTTATCGATTTCGGCTTTCGCTTGAGGACAAGCGAGGTCTAAGCTTGGGGGAGTTGATACGTCCATTTTTATCATGCTTTTATATTGATATTTAATGCATTATGGGATGTTATTACACATGATGGTACAATACTTATGCCTTTTCTCTCTTATTTTACAAGGTTTACATGAAGAGGGAGAATGCCGGCAGCTGGAATTCTGGACTGGAAAAGGAGCAAATATGAGAGACCTATTCTGCACAACTCCAAAAGTCCTGAAATGTTACGAAGAGTTATTTTGGAATATATAAAAAATATTGGGCGAAAGAAATACCAGAGGGGACCCACCAGGAGGTCACAAGACAGGGGGGCGTGCCCTACCCTCCTGGGCGTGCCCCTGTGGCTTGTGGGCCCCCTGGCAGGTCTCCAGTGCCCATCTTCTGCTATATGGAGGGTTTTGACCTGGAAAAAATCACAAGAGAGCTTTCTGGACGAAGCGCCGCCGTCTCGAGGAGGAACTTGGGCAGAACCAATCTAGGGCTCCGGCGGAGCTGTTCTGCCAGGGAAACTTTCCTCCCGAAGGGGGAAATCAAAGCCATCGTCATCACCAACGATCCTCTCATCTAGAGGGGGTCAATCTCCATCAACATCTTCACCAGCACCATCTCCTCTCCAAACCCTAGTTCATCTCTTGTATCCGATCTTTGTCTCAAAACCTCAGATTGGTACCTGTGGGTTGCTAGTAGTGTAGATTACTACTTGTAGTTGATGCTAGTTGGTTTACTTGGCGGAAGATCATATGTTCAGATCCTTAATGATAATTAATACTCCTCGGATTATGAACATGAATATGCTTTGTGAGTAGTTACGTTTGTTCCCGAGGACATGGGATAAGTCTTGTTATAAGTAATCATGTGAATTTGGTATTCCTTCGATATTTTGATGAGATGTATGTTGTCTTTCCTCTAGTGGTGTTATGTGAACATCGACTACATAATACTTCACCATTATTTGGGCCTAGGGGAAGGCATTGGGAAGTAATAAGTAGATGATGGGTTGCTAGAGTGACAGAAGCTTAAACCCTAGTTTATGCGTTGCTTCGTAAGGGGCTGATTTGGATCCATATGTTTCATGATATGGTTAGATTTATCTTAATTCTTCTTTCGTAGTTGCGGATGCTTGCGAGAGAGGTTAATCATAAGTGGGAGGCTTGTCCAAGTAAGGACAGCACCCAAGCACCGGTCCACCCACATATCAAATTATCAATGTAACGAACGCGAATCATATGAGCATGATGAAAACTAGCTTGACAGAAATTCCCATGTGTCCTCGGGAGCGCTTTGCTTTATATAAGAGTTTGTCCAGGCTTGTCCTTTGCTACAAAAAGGATTGGGCCACCTTGCTGCACCTTTGCTACATTAGTTACTTGCTACCTGTTACGAATTATCTTATCACAAAACTATCTGTTACCGATAATTTCAGTGCTTGCAGAGAATACCTTACTGAAAACCGCTTGTCATTTCCTTCTGCTCCTCGTTGGGTTCGACACTCTTACTTATAGAAAGGACTACGATAGATCCCATATACTTGTGGGTCATCAACTGCTATCCAGCATGCATCTAGTGTATTAAGTTCATGGAAAAACGGAGTAATGCAATAAGAACGATGACATGATGTAGACAAGATTTATTCATGTAGGAATAGACCAATCTTGTTATCCTTAATGGCAACGATACATGCGTGCCTTGCTGCCCCTTCTGTCACTGGGAAAGGACACCGCAAGATCGAACACATCACAAAGCACCTCTTCCCATGGCAAGAAAAATCGATCTAGTTGGCCTAACTAAACCAAAGATTCGAAGAAGAAATATGAGGCTATAAGTAATCATGCATATAAGAGATCAAAGAAGACTCAAATAATATTCATGGATAGAAACTGATCATGAACTCAAAATTCATCGGATCCCAAAAAACACACCGCAAAAGTTTACATCAAATAGGTCTCCAAGAGACCATTGTATTGAGAATCATAAGAGAGAGAGGAAGCCATCTAGCTACTGCCTACGGACCCGTAGGTCTATGGTGGACTACTCACGCATCATCGGAGAGGAACCTATGAAGAATATGAACCCCTCCGTGATGGTGTTTAGATTGGATCTCGAGGTTCTGGAACTTGCGGCGGCTGGAATTGTGTTTCATCAACTCCCTTAGGGTTTTCGGAATATTTGGGAATTTATAGGCATCAGAGACTGTGGAGAGGGGCCCCGAGGAGGGCACAACCCATCAGGGCGCACCGGGGGCCCTCTGGCGCGCCCTGGTGGGTTGTGCTCTCCACAGCCCACCTTCCCGGCTCTTCTTTGGCCCACTGGGTGTCTTCTGGTCCAGAAAAAATCTCCAAAAAGTTTTGTCGCGATTGGACTCCGTTTGGTACTGATATTCTACGAAGTAAAAAACAAGCAAAAATAGCAACTGGCACTTTGGCACTATGTCAATAGGTTAGTCCCAAAAAAATGATACAAAGTTGCTATAAAATGATTGTCAAACATCCAAGAATGATAATATAACAGCATGGAACAAGCAAAAATTATAGATACGTTGGAGACGTATCAGCATCCCCAAGCTTAATTCCTACTCGTCCTCGAGTAGGTAAATGATAAAAATAGAATTTTTGATGTGGAATGCTGCCTAACATGTTCATCTCATATTCTTTTCTTTTTTATAGCTTGGACATTTGGACTTGTAAATGATTCAAAGCAATAGTCTAGTTTTAACATAATGACTTCAATACTCAAGCATGCCAACAAGCAACCATGTCTTTCAAAATATCAACACTAAAGAAAGTTATCCCTAGCCCATCATGCTCAATCATTGATCCATTCATGAAACACACTCAAATATTAGCTATGCCCAATGCTCAAGTACGATCATAGTGCCCCCTAGTTGGTGCTTTGTAAGAGAAGATGGAGACTCAAAGTAAAAATAAAAATCGCATAAAGTAAATAGATAGGCCCTTCGCAGAGGGAAGTAGGGATTTGTAGAGGTGCCAGAGCTCAAGGTTTAAATTGAGAGAGAGAAAATATTTTGGGTGGCATGCCTTTCCTGTCAATGAAAACGACAAAGTATCTCACAATACTTTCCATGCTAGATATATCATAGGCCGTTCCCAAACAGAAAATAAAGTTTATTCCTTTTTCCACCAAACTTTCACTTTCCATGGTGGCTGTATCCACGGTTGCCTTCCATACCAACACTTTCCCAGGAATTTATTATTTGAAAACATAAAGTAAATATTTTTTCTTTTTCATTTCGAGAATGGGCATCCCTATTACCACCACACTCTCGTGCAATGACAAGTGAATATACACTCATCTTGAGAATAACACATCTAGCATGGAAAAATATTGGACACTCCCCACCGTTTCATGAGCGGTACGAGCACACAAAAGAGAAAATTTGTTTTGAAAATTTAGAGATGGCACATACAAATTTGCTTGGAACGGCATGGAAATACTGCATATAGGTAGGTATGGTGGACTCATAAGGCAAAACTTGGTTTAAGGATTTTGGATGCACAAGTAGTATTTCTAATTAGTACAAATGGAGGCTAGAAAATAGATTGAGAAGCAAGAAAACCAAGAAACGAAAATTCACATAAGCGAGCATTGAGCATAACTAACACCGAATAATGCACCATAAGTAGGATGTAACTTCATTGCATAACTATTGACTTTCGTGCATGCATAGGGAATCACAAACCTTAACACCAATATTCCTACTAAAGCATAATTACTCACTAGCATGACTCACATATTACTATCATCATATTTCAAAACTATTACAAAGAATCAAGTTTAATTTGTCCAATGATCTTCATGAAAGTTTTTATTATATCCTCCTTTAATATCTATCACTTTGGGACTAGTTTCATATATTGCCATTACTTTTTGGCAAGCTCAAACAAATTTAAGTGAAGCACATGAGCATAAAGATTTCATCTCTCAAAAAGGTATAAGTGAATCATGAGAGGATTTCTTCAAAATTTACTAACTGTCAAATTAATCTAAGTGAAGCATGAGAGTATTTCTTCAAAAGTTTCCAAGCACACCGTGCTCAAAAAGATATAAGTAAAGCACTAGAGCAATCCTATAGCTCAAAAAGTTTAAGTGAAGCATATAGAGCAATTCTAACAAATGATAGCATAATTTTGGCTTTCTCAAATAGGTGTGTCCAGCAAGGATACAAGTGACAAACTAACAAGCAAATCAAGCAAAGATACAAGACGCTCCAAGCAAAACTCATGATATGTGACGAATAAAAATATAGCTCCAAGTAAAATACCGATGGTTGTTAGAAGAAAGAGGGGATGCCACTCGGGGGCATCCCCAAGCTTAGTTGCTTGTTTCTCTTTGGATATATCTTGGGGGTGCTGTAGCATCCCCAAGCTTAGGCTCTTTTCACTCCTTATTCCTTCATCCATCGTGATCTCACCCAAAACTTGAAAACTTCAATCACACAAAACTCAACAAAATCTTCGTGAGATCCGTTAGTATAATAAAGCAAATCACTACTTTAGGTGCTGTTGAAAACTCATTCATATTTTGTTATTGCATTATACCTACTATATTTTAACTTTACCATGGCACATACCCTTCAATATAACCCATAGATTCATCAAAACAAGCACACAATGGAACGGAAACAGAATCTGTCTTAAACAGAACAGTCTGTAGTAATCTGTACTCTAACCATACTTCTGTAACTCTAAAAATTCTGAAAAATTAGGACAACGTAAGGAATTTGTATAGCAACACTGTGTTGAAATTTCAGCTCACGATCACGTTCCAGTGAAAAAATGAAAATGCATATACTGGACGCAAAGTTTCCGTTTCAGATTCAGCATCGCTTCTACTCATCTTATGAATCATCCTAAAGGCTTTACTTGGCACAAACACTAAATAAACCATAAAAACACAATCATAACAGAGGGATAATTGTGTCAACACTCAAAAACAGAAAGGAAAAAGAAAAAATTTATTTATTCATTGGGTTGCCTCTCAACAAGCTCTTTCTTTATAGCCATTAAGATAGGCTTGAGATTTCAATGATGCCCTCATGAAAGATAATAATAGCAACACAAATAATGCATCATGAAGCATATGGAAAACACACTTAAGTCTAACATACTTCCTATGCATAGGCATTTTATAAGCAAACCAATTATCAAGGCAAGCAAAAACTAGCATACGGAAGGAAGAAGATAGAGACAATATGAATCTCAACATGAAGAGAGGTAATTTAGTATCATGAAGATTTCTGCAACCATAATTGTTGGGGAATGTTGCATGGGAAACAAAAAATTTCCTACGCACATGCAAGATCTATCCATGGTGATGAGCATCTACGAGAGGGAGAGTGGATCTACATACCCTTGTAGATCGCTAAGCGGGAAGCGTTAAGAAATGCGGCTGATGTAGTCGAACGTCTTCGCGATCCAAATCGCTGAGCGTCACGCGATCCAATCACGATCCGTCCCGATCTAGCGCCGAACGGATGGCACCTCCGCGTTCAGCACACGTACAGCTCGATGACGATCTCCGCCTTCTTGATCCAGCAAGAGGGAGCGAAGAGGTAGATGAGTTCTCCGGCAGCACGACGGTGCGGCGGCGATGGTGGTGGAACTATTCCAGCAGGGCTTCGCCTAAGCACTGCTGAAAACTAGAGGATTTGATCTATCGGGGAGAGAGGGCTGCACCGTGGCCTATTGGGTTGAAATTCCATGGCCCTCTCTCCCTGTAGTATATATAGGAGGGAGGGGAGGGGCCGGCGCCCTAGGGATCCTCCCCTAGGATCGGCCGAAGTGGGGAGGTGGAGGAGTCCAACTCCAATCCTACTAGGAGTAGGATTCCTCCCCCACTTGGTTTTCCTTTTCTCCACTTGGACTTTCCCACCCCTAGCCGCATGGGCCTTGTTGGGGGGGGGGGGGGGGGGTTCGGCCAGCCCACTAGGGGCTGGTTCACTTCCTCCCACAGCCCATGAGGCCCTTTGGGGCGAGAGGCCCCTCCCGATGGTCCCCCGGTACCCTCCCGGCACTCCCGGTACACTACCGAAGTACCCGAAACTTTTTCGGTGACCAAAACAGGACTTCCTATATATCAATCTTTACCTCCGGACCATTCTGGAGCTCCTCGTGACGTCCGGGATCTCATTCGGGACTCCGAACAACCTTCGGTCACAACCATACATAACTCTATACTACCGAAACGTCTCCGAACCTTAAGTGTGCAGACCCTGCGGGTTCGAGAACTATGTAGACATGACCGAGACACCTCTACGGTCAATAACCAATAGCGGGACCTGGATACCCATATTGGTTCCTACATATTCTACGAAGATCTTTATCGGTTGAACCTCTATGTCAAGGATTCAGTAAATGCCGTATGCTGTTCCCTTTGTTCTTCGGTATGTTACTTGCCCGAGATTCGATCGTCGGTATCTCTATACCTAGTTCAATCTCATTACCGGCAAGTCTCTTTACTCGTTCCGTAATACAAGATCCCGTGGCTAACAGTTTAGTCACATTGCTTGCAAGGCTTGTTGTGATGTTGTATTACCGAGTGGGCCCTGAGATACCTCTCCGTCACACGGAGTAACAAATCCCAGTCTTGATCCATGACCACTCTTCAGATACCCTCGGAGATACCTGTAGAGCATCTTTATAGTCACCCAGTTACGTTGTGACATTTGATACACACAAGGTATTCCTCCGGTGTCAGTGAGTTGCATGAGCTCATGGTCATAGGAACAGATACTTGACATGTAGAAAACAATAGCAATAAACTGACACGATCATACGCTACGTTCATAGTATGGGTCTTGTCCATCACATCATTCTCCTAATGATGTGATCCCGTCATCAAATGACATCTCATGTCCATGGCTAGGAAACCTTGACCATCTTTGATCAACGAGCTAGTCTACTAGAGGCATACTAGGGGCATAGTGTTGTCTATGTATCCACACATGCAATTGAGTTTCTAATCAATACAATTATAGCATGGATAATAAACGATTATCATGGACAAGGAAATATAATAATAACTACTTTTATTATTGCCTCTAGGGCATATTTCCAACAGTCTCCCACTTGCACTAGAATCAATAATCTAGCTCACATCACTATGTGATTTACATTGTAATGAATCTAACACCCATATAGTTCTGGTGTTGATCATGTTTAGCCCTTGGAAGAGGTTTAGTCATCGGATCTGTGACATTCAGATCCGTGTGTACTTTGCAAATATTTATGTCGTCCTCCTTGATGCAATCGCGGATGGAATTGAAACGTCGCTTTATGTGTCTGGTCCTCTTGTGAAACCTTGGTTCCTTGGCTAGAGCAATGGCACCAGTGTTGTCATAGAACAGAGTCATTGGATTTAGTGCACTAGGCACTACTCCAAGATCTGTCATGAACTACTTCATCCAGACACCTTCCTTCGCCGCCTCTGAGGCAGCGATGTACTCCGCTTCACATGTAGAATCAGCTACCACGCTCTGCTTGGAACTGCACCAGCTTACCGCACCCCCATTGAGAATAAATACGTATCCGGTTTGAGACTTAGAGTCATCCGGATCAGTGTCAAAGCTTGCATCGACGTAACCCTTTACGACGAGCTCTTGATCACCTCCATAAACGAGAAACATGTCCCTAGTCCTTTTCAGGTATTTCAGGATATTCTTGACCGCCGTCCAGTGTTCCATTCCTGGATCACTTTGAAACCTTCCGGCCATACTTATGGCAAGGCTGACATTGGGTCTTGTGCACAGCATTGCATACATGATAGAACCTATGGCTGATGCATAGGGGACGACACTCATCTTTTCTCTATCTTCTGCAGTCACTGGGCATTGAGTCTTACTCAACTTCACACCTTGCAATACAGGCAAGAACCCCTTCTTGGACTGATCCATTTTGAACTTCTTCAAAACTTTGTCAAGGTATGTGCTCTGTGACAGTCCTATTAAGTGTCTCGATCTATCTCTATAGATCTTGATGCCTAATATGAAAGCAGCTTCTCCTAGGTCCTTCATTGAAAAACTCTTGTTCAAATATTCCTTCACGCTTTCCCACATTTCTATATTGTTTCCAATCAGTAATATGTCATCCACATATAATATTAGAAACACTATAGAGCTCCCACTCACTTTCTTGTAAATACAAGCTTCTCCGTAAACTTGTATAAACCCGAACGCTTTGATCACCTCATCAAAGCGAAGATTCCAAATCCGAGATGCTTGCACCAGTCCATAAATGGATCGCTGGAGTTTGCAAACTTTGTCAGCATTCTCTGGATCGACAAAACCTTCTGGTTGCATCATTTACAACTCTTCCTTAAGGAAACCGTTAAGGAACGCTGTTTTGACATCCATCTGCCAAATTTCATAATCGAAAAAGGCAGCTATTGCTAACATGATTCTGACGGACTTAAGCATCGCTACGGGTGAGAAGGTCTCATCATAGTCAACTCCTTGAACTTGTGAAAAACCCTTTGCCACAAGTCGAGCTTTATAGACAGTGACATTACCGTCCGCGTCCGTCTTCCTCTTAAAGATCCATTTGTTCTGAATGGCCTTTCGCCCTTCAGGTAATACTTCCAAAGCCCATACTTTGTTTTCATACATGGATCCCATCTCGGATTTCATGGCCTCTAACCATTTCTAGGAATCCGGGCCCATCATCGCTTCTCCATAGCTCGTAGGTTCATCGTTGTCTAACAACATGACCTCTAAGACAGGGTTGCCGTACCACTCAGGAGCAGTACGCGTCCTTGTCGACCTATGAGGTTCTATAGCAACTTGATCCGAAGCTTCATGATCATCATCATTAACTTCCTCTTCAACTGATGTAGGTTCTACAGAAACATCTTTCTGTGCTGCGCTACTCTCATGTTGAAGTAAAGGTTCAACAACCTCATCAAGTTCTATCTTCCTCCCACTCAATTCTTTCGAGAGGACCTCTTCTTCAAGAAATGTTCCGTTTTAGCGACAAACTATTTGCCTTCGGATCTGAGATAGAAGGTATACCCAACTGTCTCTTTTGGGTATCCTATGAAGACGCATTTCTCCGCTTTGGGTTCCAGCTTTTCAGGCTGAAGCTTTTTTACATAAGCATCACATCCCCAAACTTTAAGAAACGACAACTTTGGTTTCTTGCCAAACCAAAGTTCATATGGTGTCGTCTCAACGGATTTCGATGGTGCCCTATTTAAAGTGAATGCAGCTGTCTCTAATGCATAACCCCAAAACAATAGTGGCAAATCGGCAAGAGACATCATAGATCGCACCATATCTAATAAGGTTCGATTACGACGTTCGGACACACCATTACGCTGTGGTGTTCCAGGCGGTGTCAACTGTGAAACAATTCCACACTGTCTGAAGTGACTGCCAAACTCATAACTCAGATATTCTCCTCCTCGATTAGATCGTAGGAATTTAATCTTCTTGTTACGATGATTCTCAACTTCACTCTGAAATTGCTTGAACTTTTCAAACGTTTCAGACTTGTGTTTCATTAAGTAAATATACCCATATCTACTTAAGTCATCAGTGAAGGTGAGAAAATAACGATATCCACCATGCGCCTCAATGCTCATCGGACCGCACACATCAGTATGGATGATTTCCAACAAGTCATTTGCCCGTTCCATTGTTCCAGAGAACGGGGTTTTAGTCATCTTGCCCATGAGGCATGGTTCACATGTGTCAAGTGATTCAAAATCAAGTGACTCCAAAAGTCCATCAGCATGGAGCTTCTTCATGCGTTTTACACCAATATGACCTAAACGGCAGTGCCACAAGAAAGTGGTATTATCATTATCAATTCTACATCTTTTGGCATCAATGTTATGAACATGTGTATCATCACTATCGACATTCAATAAGAATAAACCCCTCACATTGGGTGCATGACCATAAAAGATATTACTCATATAAATAGAACAACCATTATTCTCTGATTTAAATGAGTAACCGTCTCGCAATAAACAAGATCCAGATATAATGTTCATGCTTAACGCAGGCACTAAATAACAATTATTCAGGTTCATCACTAATCCCGATGGTAATCGAAGAGCTAGTGTGCCGACGGCGATCACATCAACCTTGGAACCATTTCCCACGCGCATCGTCACTTCGTCCTTTGCCATCCTCCGTCTATTCCGCAGTTCCTGTTTTGAGTTGCAAATGTGAGCAACCGCACCGGTATCAAATACCCAGGCACTAAAACGAGAGTTGGTAAGGTACACATCAATAACATGTATATCATATATACCTTGTTTGTTGTTGGCCGCCTTCTTGTCAGCCAAATACTTGGGGCAGTTCCTCTTCCAGTGACCAGTTCCCTTGCAATGAAAGCACTCAGTTTCTGGCTTTGGTCCAGCCTTGGGTTTCTTCACGGGAGGGGCTACTACTTTGCCACTCTTCTTGGAGTTACCCTTCTTACCCTTGCCATTATTCTTGAAACTAGTGGTTTTATTGACCATCAACACTTGATGCTCCATCTGAATCTCACACTCAGCGACTTTCAACATCGCAAACAACTCGGCGACTGACTTGTTCATCCCGTGCATGTTATAGTTCAACACGAAGCTCTTGTAGCTAAGTGGCAATGATTGAAGAACTGTGTCAATGATCGCCTCTGCTGGCAGGGGCATCCCCAATTCAGCCAGACGGGTGGAATACCCAGACATTTTGAGTATGTGTTCACTGACAGACCCGTTCTCCTCCATCTTGCAGGCATAGAACTTATCGGAGGTCTCATACCTCTCGATCCGGGCATTCTTCTGAAAGATAAACTTCAACTCTAGGAACATATCATATGCTCGATGATGTTCAAAATGTCTTTGAAGTCCCGGTTCTAAGCCATACAACATTGCACATTGAACCATTGAGTAATCATCAGAACGAGCCTGCCAGGCGTTCGCAACGTCTGGAGACTCTACTGGAGCGGGTGGATCACCAAGCGGTGCGTCAAGGACATAAGCCTTTTGGGAAGCCGTAAGGATAATCCTTAGATTACGGGCCCAGTCCACAAAGTTACTTCCATCATCTTTCAACTTAGCTTTCTCTAGGAACGCATTAAAATTCAGGGGTGCTACTGCGCGAGCCATTGATCTACAACATAAATTTTGCAAAAACAACTTAGACTATTGTTCAAGATAATGAGTTTAGTTAATCATATTACTTCAAAACTCCCACTCAAATTGACATCCCTCTGGTCTTTCGAGTGTCACATGATCCAAATTCACCAACTCAAGTGCGATCATCACGTGAGTTGAGGTGGTTTCAATGGTGAACATCTTCATGTTGATCATATCTACTATATGACTCATGTTCGACCTTTCGGTCTCTTGTGTTCCGAGGCCATGTCTGTACATGCTAGGCTCGTCAAGTTTAACCCGAGTGTTCCGCACGTGCAACACTGGCTTGCACCCGTTGTATGCGAACGTAGAGTCTATCACACCCGATCATCACGTGGTGTCTCGAAACGACGAACTTTCGCAACGGTGCACACTCGGGGAGAACACAATTTTATCTTGAAATTTAAGTGAGGGATCACCTTATAATGCTACCGCCGTTCTAAGCAAAATAAGATGCATAAAAGGATTAACATCACATGCAAATCATAAGTCACATGATATGGCCATGAACTTGTGCTTTTGATCTGCATCTCCAAAGCACCGACATGATCTCCATCGTCACCGGCATGACACTATGATCTCCATCATCTTGATCTCCATCAATGTGTCGCCATGAGGTTGTCGCGCCGACCGTTGCTTCTACGACTATTGCTAACTCATAGCGATAAAGTAAAGCAAAACGATAAAAATAAATTAAAGACAACCCTATGGCTCCTGCCGGTTGCCGTACTCATCGACATGCAAGTCGTGATATTCTATACAATACATGATCATCTCATACATCACATATATCTCATCATGTAATTGGCCATATCACATCACAACATACCCTGCAAAAACAAGTTAGACGTCCTCTAATTGTTGTTGCAAGTTTTACGTGGCTGCTACGGGTATCTAGCAAGAACAATTCTTACCTACGCAAAAACCACAACGGTGATACGCAAATTGCTATTCAACCTTCTCAAGGACCGCCTTTGTCGAATCCGATCCAACTAAAGTGGGAGAAACAGACACCCGCCAGCCATCTTTATGCAACGAAGTTTCATGTCAGGTGATGGAACCGGTCTCTCGTAAGCGTACGAGTAATGTTGGTCTGGGCCGCTTCATCCCACAATACTGCTGAATCAAGAAAAGACCAAGGGAGGAATCAATCTGAATATCAACGCCCACAAACTCCTTTGTGTTCTACTCGTGATCTCATCAACACATAGACCTAGCTCATGATGCCACTGTTGGGGAACGTTGCATGGGAAACAAAAAATTTCCTACGCACACGCAAGATCTATCCATGGTGATGAGCATCTACGAGAGGGAGAGTGGATCTAAATACCCTTGTAGATCGCTAAGCGGGAAGCGTTAAGAAATGCGGTTGATGTAGTCGAACGTCTTCACGATCCAAATCGCCGAGCGTCCCGCGATCCAATCACGATCCGTCTCGATCTAGAGCCGAACGGACGGCACCTCCGCGTTCAGCACACGTACATCTCGATGACGATCTCCGCCTTCTTGATCCAGCAAGAGGGAGCGGAGAGGTAGATGAGTTCTCCGGTAGCGCGATGGCACGGCGACGGTGGTGGTGGTACTATTCCAGCAGGGCTTCGCCTAAGCACTGCTGAAAACTAGAGGATTTGATCTATCGGGGAGAGAGGGCTCCACCGTGGCCTATTGGGTTGAAGTGCTATGGCCCTCTCTCCCTCTAGTATATATAGGAGGGAGGGGAGGGGCCGGCGCCCTAGGGATCCTCCCCTAGGGTCGGCCGAAGTGGGGAGGTGGAGGAGTCCAACTCCAATCCTACTAGGAGTAGGATTCCTCCCCCACTTGGTTTTCCTTTTCCCCACTTGGA
Source organism: Elymus sibiricus (assembly GCA_039707655.1). Classification (NCBI taxonomy): domain Eukaryota; kingdom Viridiplantae; phylum Streptophyta; class Magnoliopsida; order Poales; family Poaceae; genus Elymus; species Elymus sibiricus. The sequence continues at coordinate 467,129,484 of CM077675.1, forward strand.
CTTTCCCACCCCTAGCCGCATGGGCCTTGTTGGGGGGGGGGGGGGGGTTCGGCCAGCCCACTAGGGGCTGGTTCACCTCCTCCCACAGCCCATGAGGCCCTTTGGGGCGAGAGGCCCCTCCCGATGGTCCCCCGGTACCCTGCCGGCACTCCCGGTACACTACCGAAGTACCCGAAACTTTTCCGGTGACCAAAACGGGACTTCCTATATATCAATCTTTACCTCCGGACCATTCCGGAGCTCCTCGTGACGTCCGGGATATCATCCGGGACTCCGAACATCCTTCGGTCACCACCATACACAACTCTATACTACCGAAACGTCACCGAACCTTAAGTGTGCAGAACCTGCGGGTTCGAGAACTATGTAGACATGACCGAGACACCTCTACGGTCAATAACCAATAGTGGGACCTGGATGCCCATATTGGTTCCTACATATTCTACGAAGATCTTTATCGGTTGAACCTCTATGTCAAGGATTCAGTTAATCCCGTATGCTGTGCCCTTTATTCTTCGGTATGTTACTTGCCCGAGATTCGATCGTCGGTATCTCTATACCTAGTTCAATCTCATTACCGGCAAGTCTCTTTACTCGTTCCGTAATACAAGATCCCGTGGCTAACAGTTTAGTCACATTGCTTGCAAGGCTTGTTGTGATGTTGTATTACCGAGTGGGCCCTGAGATACCTCTCCGTCACACGGAGTAACAAATCCCAGTCTTGATCCATGCCCACTCATCAGATACCCTCGGAGATACCTGTAGAGCATCTTTATAGTCACCCAGTTACGTTGTGACGTTTGATACACACAAGGTATTCCTCCGGTGTCAGTGAGTTGCATGATCTCATGGTCATAGGAACAGATACTTGACATGCTGAAAACAATAGCAATATACTGACACGATCATATGCTACGTTCATAGTTTGGGTCTTGTCCATCACATCATTCTCCTAATGATGTGATCCCGTTATCAAATGACATCTCATGTCCATGGCTAAGAAACCTTGACCATCTTTGATCAACGAGCTAGTCTACTAGAGGCATACTAGGGACACAATGTTGTCTATGTATCCACACATGCAATTGAGTTTCCAATCAATACAATTATATCATGGATAATAAACGATTATCATGAACAAGGAAATATAATAATAACTACTTTTATTATTGCCTCTAGGGCATATTTCCAACAATAATTTCCTCTCTCATAATAATTACATGTAGGGTCATAATCAAATTCAACAATATAGCTATCATAAACAATACTCTCTTTATGACCAACATGCATAGAGCTTTTATCATCTTCCAAAATAGTGGGATTATCATCAACTAAAGTTATGATCTCTCCAAACCCACTTCTATCAAAAAAAAATCATAAGATTGAACACTCTCCAAATATGTGGGATTCTTTTTACCTAAAGTTGATGCTCTCCCAAACCCACTTTCGATACTTGTAAACATTATTATCAATAACATATTCAACATGAGGCTTAAATAAATTTTCAAGATCATAAGAAGCATTATCACCCCAATCATGATCACTGCAATAAGAAGTGGACATGACAAAATTATCATCCCCAAGCTTGTAGTTTTGCATATCATTAATATAATTGACATTAATAGAATTTATCGTAACATCATTGCAATCATGCTTTTCAATCAAGGAGCTATCATGAATCACATTATATATTTCTTCTTTCAACACTTCATCAAAATTTTCATATTCATGATTTTCAAACAAAACTTCATAGAGATAATCAAGTGCACTCAACTCACTAGCAATTGGTTCATCATAATTTGGCCTTTTGAAAAGATTAGCAAGTGAATGAGGATCCATATCAATAGTTTTTTAGCAAGCGAAGATGCAAGCAAATAGAAGGCACATGGCAACACAAGCAAACAAAAAGAGATCCGGCGAGAAAAAGGCGAACGAAAAAGAGGGCGAATAAAATGACAATTTTGTGAAGTGGGGGAGAGGAAAACGAGAGGAAAATGGCAAATAATGTAATTGCAAGGAGATGAGATTTGTGATTAGGAACCTGGTAGATGATGATGGAGTCTCCTCGGCGCCTAAGATAGGCACGTAGAAGAGACCGCTTCCTCCCCGGCAACGATGCCAGAAATTCCTTCGACGTGGCTTGAGACCGCGTCGGCATTTCCCCAAAGAGGAAGGGATGATGCAGCACAGCGACGGTAAGTATTTCCCTCAGTTATGAAACCAAGGTTATCGAACCAGTAGGAGGATCACCACCACCCAATAAGCAGCACCTGCACACAAACAACAAATACTTGCAACCCGACGCGAAAGAGAGGTTGTCAATCTCTCTACGGTAAAAAGATAGATTAGGTAGTGATAGATAGGAGAGATAGATCTCTCAAGAACACAAAATAGAAAAGGCAAATAAAAAGTGCAGCAATATATTTTTGGGTTATTGGTTTTGTAGATCTGAAAACAAAGAGGCGAAAAGATAGATCGGAAAACAATATGTTGGAAAAGTAGACCCGGGGGCCGTAGGATTCACTAGTGGCTTCTCTCATGAGTATAGCGCACGGTGGGTGAACAAATTACTGTTGGGCAATTGATAGAAGATCAAATAATCATGACGATATCCAAGGCGATGATCATTATATAGGCATCACGTCCAAGATAAGTAGACCGACTCCTGCCTGCATCTACCACTATTACTCCACACATCGACCGCTATCCAGCATGCATCTAGTGTATTAAGTTCATGGAAAAACAGAGTAATGCAATAAGAACGATGAAATGATGTAGAAAAGATCTATTCATGTAGGAATAGACCCCATCTTGTATCCTTAATGGCAATGATACATGCGTGCCTTGCTGCCCCTTCTGTCACTGGGAAAGGACACCGCAAGATCGAACCCATCACAAAGCACCTCTTCCCATGGAAACAAAATCGATCTAGTTGCCCTAACTAAACCAAAGATTCGAAGAAGAAATACGAGGCTATAAGTAATCATGCATATAAGAGATCAAAGAAGACTCAAATAATATTCATGGATAGAAATTGATCATGAACTCAAAATTCATCGGATCCCAATAAACACACCGCAAAAGTTTACATCAAATAGGTCTCCAAGAGACCATTGTATTGAGAATCATAAGAGAGAGAGGAAGCCATCTAGCTACTGCCTACGGACCCGTAGGTCTATGGTGGACTACTCACGCATCATCGGAGAGGAACCTATGAAGAAGATGAACCCCTCCGTGATGGTGTTTAGATTGGATCTCGAGGTTCTGGAACTTGCGGCGGCTGGAATTGTGTTTCGTCGACTCCCTGAGGGTTTTCAGAATATTTGGGAATTTATAGGCATCAGAGGCGTTGGAGAGAGGCCCCGAGGAGGGCACAACCCATCAGGGCGCGCTGGGGGCCCCCTGGCGCGCCCTGGTGGGTTGTGCTCTCCACAGCCCACCTTCCTGGCTCTTCTTTGGCCCACTGGGTGTCTTCTGGTCCAGAAAAAATCTCCAAAAAGTTTTGTCGTGATTGGACTCTGTTTGGTGCTGATATTCTGCAAAGTAAAAAACAAGCAAAAACAACAACTAGCACTTTGGCACTATGTCAATAGGTTAGTCCCAAAAAAATGATATAAAGTTGCTATAAAATGATTGTAAAACATCCAAGAATGATAATATAACAACATGGAACAAGCAAAAATTATAGATACATTGGAGACGTAACAGGGGCAAAAGCAAAATTATTACTACATTGTTGGTTATTTAATGAGAAGGTTCCACCAACCATTTCTCATGCCCAAGTTAACAATAACACCCACATCATTAATATTATTTGTGTTGAGAGTTCCTGATAGTTTATGTTCCTTTGGCTCAAGTTATCCGTAACCGTGGACACGGCTAATCGATTAGGTTTGGTACTCTGCAGAGTTTTGCACACGTTCCCCACAAGATTTGATTGCCTCCGTTGATGTCCTCACACTTCAGGGTGTTTGAGAACCGGATGATCACAACATGGTCTTCCAAAGGGTTCCTCTGAGCCACCCATCCAATCCTACCGTTCTTCTACATCTCATAGCACCGTCCGTCCAGAGTCGCCACGATGTCCAACCAAGCCAGAGCCCATAATGGCTTGTGGCTGTGCAGGTAATCCTTGGGTCTTGAAGTATCCATCCATCTCTTTGTGCCTGGGTGGACCTTTCCGCGTGAATACTGGCACTTCTCCAGCAACACCTAGGCTAACCACTGGTTTCTCCAGGGCGCCGTTCTACGAACATCCACCCAGAGGTATATTGCATCATGAAGTCTTGAGGTCTGGATCATGAATTAATTCCCACAACTCTCATGATAAACACTCAACCAAAACCCCATCTACTAAAAGCATAGCAAAATAAAAATAACGTCCCGGGCCAAAGTAACAAGGGTTTGTGGGTGTCTACCACATGATACTACTCAAGAACCAAGTTTCCAAGTACCTACTTTGCATGCAATGGTGGAGAAGGTTGAACTAATGCAATAAAACCATAGGTAAAACATGATCAATGTGAACTTGCCTGGTGAGGTTGATGAAGATACTATCACTCTCAGAAAGTAACTTGATAGAACTATTCGTCACTCTCCGATGAAATCTATATAATCAAACATTCCACTCTTATAAGCAATCATACTAGCAATTATTCTAACAAACAAGAAACAAAAACAAGTACAAAACACTCTGGGGTTGTGATGAAGGAAATACTTAAGACAAAAGTTAAAATCAACAAAACTTCATCAAAACAACCAAGGGTAGTTTTTCCTACAACAACCTGATTTTCAAATGGTATCAAAACAACAACAAAGTAAAATCTAACAAAAGTATTTTAGCAAATCTCTTACTATCGAAAAGAATTACTTTTGGAGAACAACTAAGAACTAATAAAAAGCTTCTATCATACTCATCTTAAGATCTAAACAATGTAAACCTTGAATTAAACCACAAACAATTTCAACTTTAATACAAATTGTTTCTGGTCTAAACTAAAGTTAACAGAAAATAAAACTTATAAAACAATTTGTAGAAAGAATTTTCAAATAGGAAATCAAACTAGCAATGAAATCAATTTGCAACTTATTATAGAACTAGAATTAATTTCATGCTATCAAATAACAATAAATAAAATAAAAATAGTTTTGGTTGAAATACTACTGTTAACTAACAGAAAAAAATAAAACTTGTCAACTAATACAAAAGAAAACAAATCAAAAACAATTTAAAACAAAAGAAATAGAAATAAACCTAAAAGAACTAAAACAGATTCTTTTTTTCTTGAAACCCTAATTTAAAATACTCTAAAAATTCGAAACTTCTACCCACTGATAAATAAAGTCACTAGTGACCAGTAGCAAAAATAATCAACTCAAAATCCATTTTTAAACTCAAGATATTCACAAAACAAGATTTGAATCAAATCTGTTTGAATTCAAATTTAAAATTTTCAAATATGGTCAAACTTTATATCTATAGAAACTACATAATTTTGTGAAGCTAATTCAAAAAGAATCATTAAAAAACAGTTAAAAACATAAAAGTTCTGGCAAAACTAAAAACATATACTAATATGTTAAAGAAAACTAAAACAGAAAAAGAAAAAAAACACTAATGGACGGGGGTACACGTGGCAAGTTCCGATTGGCCGAGGCATGTGCGCACGCGAGCGAATCGAGCGGACGACAAAAAATTTGCGTGTACCTGTTCGTAGGTTTTAAGTGAACTATGATGGACCGTTGGATGGAGATCCGAGGGCGTGAGATAGAGGGAGAAGCTCACAGGGGATCAGGGCGTTCTCCAGCATTGACTCCGGCGAGGGAGGTCCCTGGCTCGATGGCGTCGGTGATCTGGTGGCTCTACAGCGACGCCGAGGGCACGTGGGGAAGCGGCGCAACGAGCAGCGACGTTCGGTGGTGTCGGGGAAGAGTTTGGGCACGGGGTGAAGCTCGGGGAGCAACAGTGACGTCGGGGTTGGGGCGGTGGTTCCGGCGAGCTCTAGGGTGGCGTTTCTGTCGAGGGTTCGTCGGGGTCTCAGCAAAAACGAGATGCGACCAGGCTTCTCTATTTATAGGCGCCGTCGGGTGCGAGAAATAGGAAGGGGAGCGTGCGGATCCGATGAGGAAATTGGAAGGGGATCTCGCCGGTGACGAGGATTTGGAAGGAGGGGATCGGGAGGGTGATGACCGCTTCGGGGAAGATTTTGGTTGGGTGGGCCATGGCGGTCAGTGGGAGAACATGTATGAAAAGGGGCGATCGGCCGGATCTTAGTAAAATCGGGAAAGGGGCCGGCGATGGCTAGTGGGCTTCGGTGCACTGTGGCCTTCGGCCCAGTCAAATAAAAAAAACCTTTCCTAATTTCTTTTTAAAACAGAAAGTAAAGGATGGAAAAGAAAATGAAACTTAATCCAATTATAGGCATGTAATATATCAAAATGACTAGAAAAATAAGATCTACAAGATGAACATATTTTCAAGGTCAAATAAAATATTCACAAAACCAGGTAATACAAACAGTGCTAGTGTTGAGTTTAAAAAGCAATAAAATATAAAAAAACAAAATGATTTCAAATTCATTTTTCTCCATTTTTATATTGAAGGGAATCATTTTACCTTATTTTCCATGTATTTTATTTTTGGAGAAAAAAATTGAAAACCACTTCAAAAATGACCTTGAATTTGAAATTCAAATCTTTTCCAAATAGTTTTCTGAGTTTTATAAATTCAAATATAATTCAAATTGCCCCTAGTTTGGAGTGTCATATTCCTCCTCTCATTTTTTTTGAATTTGGGCAAGGAACTTTGAATTCTTTCAAACTTTAAAATAGAAATAGAACCCATTATGGAATAAATTCCAAATAGAAGATTTCAGTAGTTTCCAAATCCAAAATTTCAAATCCTTTATTTTGAAGAAGTCATGTCATCTTCTCTCAATGATTTATATTGGATGAAATTGAATTCAAAAACAAAAGGGGAAAATCATTTTATTCCCTCTCACTCAAAAGTTTCAAAAAGTTGCAAATTTCACTCAATTTCAATCACTCAATCATTCAATTCATTAATATAAAATTCCAAAGTTTGGGATGTTACAAATAACTACTCCAGAATGCATTCCCTTAGTGTGACGCCCCCAATTTCGACCGTAGGCTAAACATACACGCAATGCGTATGACCAAGATTAGGGACTCACTGATTGATATCACAACACAACACTAGACACAAATTAAATTCATACACCTTCATATTGCAAGCCAGGGGCCTCGAAGGCTCAAATACAAAGCACAACAAGCACGAGTCAGCAGAAGCAAATAATATCTGAGTACAGACATAAGTTAAACAAGTTTTGCCTTAAGAAGGCTAGCACAAACATAACAACGGAATCGAAAGAGGCGAGGCCTCCTGCCTGGGAACCTCCTAACTACTCCTGAGCGTCGGCACTCTCCACGGAGTAGTAGGCTCCATCGGTGGTGTAGTAGTCGTCTCCGGCGTACTCCATCTCCTGGGCTCCATCGTCTGAACGTAGAATCGTATCGAGGGGGAAAGAGAAAGCAAAGCAGCGGTGAGTACTCATCCAAAGTACTCATCGTATTATTGTAGCAATTTTATTAAGTAACCACGCCCAGAGATTCTTCCTCGACTCCCTGCGAGAAAGCAATCTCGGAGCCAACATTCATCTCAATTTCAAGTCACAATTTTAGTTGTAGTAGATCAAGGTACAACTCCAAGTCGTCCTGTTACCGTGGACACGGCTATTCGAATAGATGAATTCATCCCTACAGGGTTGCACCGCATTTCCAACACGCTTGATCACCTCTGGCCGGACACAGTTTCCTGGGTCATGCCCGGCCTATGGATATCAACACGTCGTCGCCCCACCTAGGCTCAACAGAGAGGCCAGCCCGCCGGTCTAAATCCTAAGCACACAGGGGTCGGGGGCTCACTTGCCCTATGTGCTCCTGCACGATGCGTACGCGGCCGAGGTCAGCCCTAGCACACTCCAGTCCAAGAGCTGTACCGTCCAGGCCACTCGGGCGCGCGCCGCTCCATTGCTGACGTCCAAAGAGCTTCGGCTGATACAACGACGCTGAGTAACCATAACTTCTCCCACGTGAAGGTTTGGTGCGTAAAAGGTCAAACGACCAACTCAGATCAAATACCCAACCCAATAGCATTTTATTAATGCGGGGCAAGTGCGACCCATGAAGTGCGGTCCCGTCGCCCCGTCTCGAGGATGTGTGGCAAGGGCCTCTCCTGCCCGTCCACGCCTCATCATCATCAAACCGTGGGTACCCCTCAGGGCCGAACCATCACCAACTTGTTTCTGCAACCAGGTCATAGTAACTGTGTGTATAAAACATCAAGACGGAACCTGAGGAATCACCCTCAAAGGGTCCCGCTCGATGAAACCGTCAAGGTGGACTTAGAGGAATCACCCTCGAGGGTCCCACACTTGAGGGGTTGCACGTCAGAGTCGTCGTCGGGAGTGGTGAAGGAGGAATCACCCTCGATAACCACGACCGACTAGCTGCACTACAGAGTTAGCATCATGAGTACTTCACGAGGTGTCACCCTCGGTACTCGATAGTAGCTTTGCAGAGTCGTACAACAAAGGGGGTGTGCGGTGATGTGAGGGGCCTGGCTTGTCGGTCGGTTGACCGAGTCTTCGAGTCGTCGATGAAGAAGCATGGGCAACTGGGACTAAGGGGGGGGGGGGTCACAGGGGATTTAATGATCAACCTATACTAAGCAGTCGATATGATAGCAGGTACAGTAGCAGTTTATCAAAAACAGGCTATGCATCAGAATAGGAGCTAACTAATACAGTAGCAAAAACTAATGCAAGAATAAGAGGGAAGAATGGGCGATATCGGAATGCTCAAGGGGGGGTTGCTTGCCTTGCTGCTCTGCTGCAAAGGCCTGATCATCAACGGTGTAGTCGTACCCGGCAGCACCGTCAGTCTCGGGGTCTACCGGAGAGAAGAGGGGGGAAGAAACAATAAATATAAAGCACAGATGCAACACGATTCATGACATGGCAATATGCAGAGCTAGGCATGCACTAACGCAGTATTACACGTCGCAGACGGGTCGGAAGAATATCTGACGATATTTCCCGGGTCTCTGGCTACTACCGGACAAATGATCCTAACGCCAAAATGTCCATGTTTATCATGCTAGGAGCATGTGTCAGATGAACGGACAGCGTATTCGGATTCGTTGGATTTTTCTGAACAACTTTCATGTATAAATTATTTTCATCCGAGTTACGGATTATTTTATATTAATTTTCAGAGTTTTATTAATATTCTGAAATTTAAACAGAATTAAATTAATTCGAAAAAGCATTAATGACGTCAGCATGAGGTCAGGATGACGTCAGCAGTCAACAGTGCTGTTGACTGGTCAAACCTGACATGTGGGTCCCCCATGTCAGAGACTCAGAATTAATCCAGTGTTAATTTAATCTAAACAGGTTTAATTAACAGGGTGGGGTCCATCTGTCAGTGAGATATTAGGGTTTTATTAATCATTTTTATTAATCTAATTAACCAGATTATCTAATGACAGGGCTGGCCCACTGTCATACACATAGGGGGCCTGGGACCCACCTGCCATTGACTGGACCAGGTCCAGTCAGCAGTTTGACCTGGTCAACAGGTCAACTGGGCCCGCGGGACCCACTGGCCAGTGTCTTTGGCAGTGGCCCCGGCCCGGCCACGTAGGCGGCAGCGCCGTCCGGCCACCGGAGAAGCTCCGGCGAGCAGCAGGAGCGGCGGCAGGGCTCGGGTTTCGCGTACAGGGCACCAAATCGGTCGCCGTCTCTTGCGTTCGCGAGCAGAGGTCGCCGCCGTTCCATTCCGTCCATCAGGGCGAGTTGGGACGGCCTGTGGCGAGCGCTACGTCGACGGCGGCGGAGGTGAGCTTCGGGCATCTACGGCAACTAGCGCAGCAGCACGATTTCGAGGAAACTATCGGTACTACGCATGCCTACACGACGTGTGGAGTCAAACGGCAGCGACGGTAGGACTAAATGGTCACCGTATGGTCGCCGGTGTCGAGCTCCGGCGGAACCGACCTTCGGCTCCGGTGAAATCAATGGCTGCGAGTTCGAATCCGTCGAGGAGAAAGAGGGGAAAAGAGCGGGGACTCATAGGGACCCTGTAGGTGAGCTTAGCGGGCTCGGGGGAGGCCTGGGGTAGCCGGAATCGTCGCCGGAGCGTGGCGGCGATCCGAGGAAGAAGAAGCTCGGGGGTGAGGATGCAACGACGTTGAGCTCGAACGGCAGGGCGTAGTCGATGCACGGGCTCGCGGTGGTTCTTCCTGGCGTGGTGGCATCGCGTGGGAGGCTCTGTGGGCGCGACTAGCCGTCGGCCATGGCGGCGGCGGCGCTCGGTCTGGCGAGGAAGGAGGCAGGGAGCGAGAGAGGGGGGATCTGGAGCGGGCTAGGGTTCCAAGGAGGGGGTCGGGGGCGGCCTTATCCCCTCCAGGGGCGCTGTAGCGACGCGGGCGGCGAGCTGGCCCGGCGGGGATGACGCCCGCGCTCGGTCGCCCCACGCCAGGTGGAGGAGGGAGGTAGGGGACGAGGGGGGGAACCGACTAGGCCGGCCTAGGCCTGCCACTGTGGCCTAAGGCCCAGGGCAGAGGGAGGGGGGGCTTTTCCCTTTTTCCTTTCTTTTTTATTTTTCTGTTTTAAATCTTTCTGTTACTTATTTAATTTTAGGGCTAGATGACTTTAGTAAAATGTGGCACTTGGCCTAATATTTGCATTGCAATATTAGGTACTGACACAAAAAGTTTGGGGGGGCCTTTGGATTAATTTTGTATTTTCAAAAAGCAAAAGGCATTTAATTAATTGTTTTGGGCTCTGCTAAACTAGTTTTGAGGCACAAAACCACATGATAAAATGTTGGTTCCATTTTTAGAATAGCTTAGGGAATAATTGCAACCTAAGCATGATTTTTAAATTGAAGTTTGCAAAACTTTTAAAACCACCTTTCAAATGAATTGGAATTGCAAAGGAATTTGAATTGAGCTTTGATTCCAAAAGTGATCACACATGGATTAGCAAAAGCATTAGCATAATCTTGGCCATCACTGTAGCTTAATTACAATGATCACTGTAGCACTAAATCCAGGGTGTTACACATAGGCCCAAGGATGGTGAAGTGTCATGTAATCAACGTTCACATGACACAACTAAGGGAATCACAGCATACATATCATCAAAATATCGAACACATATCAAATTCACATGATTACTTGCAACATGACTTCTCCCGTGACCTCAAGAACAAAGGTAACTACTCACAAATAATATTCATGCTCAAGATCAGAGGGGTATTAAATAGCATAATGGATCTGAACATATAATCTTCCACCAAATAAACCATATGGTAATAGACTACAAGATGTAATCAACACTACTAGTCACCCACAGGTACCAATCTGAGGTTCCGGTACAATGATTGAACACAAGAGATGAACTAGGGTTTGAGAGGAGATGGTGTTGTTGAAGATGTTGATGAAGATTGGCCTCCCAAAGATGAGAGGGGTGTTGGTGATGACGATGGCTTCGATTTCCCCCTCCGGGAGGGAAGTTCCCACGGCGGAATCACTCCGCCGGAGGGCAAAAGTGCTCCTGCCCAAGCTCCGCCTCGAGACGGTGGCGTTTCGTCTCGATAGTCCTCTCCTTATTTTTTTCTAGGTCAAAATAAGTACCAGAATATGGGCACCGGAGGTGGGCTGGGCTGAGCACAACCCTCCAGGGCGTGCCTGGGGGGCCTGGCGCGCCCTGGTGTCTTGTGCTCACCAGGTGGCCCCCCTCCGGTAGTTATTTGCTGCAGTATTTTTCATATATTCCAAAATAATTCTACGTGAAGTTTCAGCCTATTTGTAGATGTGCAGAATAGGTATCTCTGCTATGCTTTTTAAGGTCCAGAATTCCAGCTGCCGGTATTCTACCTCTTTGTGTAAACCGTGCATATTATGAGAGAAAAGGCATTAGAATCACTCCCTAAAGCATTATTATGCATAAAAACATTATAAATAACAATAGGAAATCATGATGCAAAATGGACGTATCAGTAAGTCACAAAGTACCAAGAAATTTAGTCCTATTATTAGCATATTGGTTACCTCATGCTTGTTCTTTCTCATGGCCGGTGCAGGCTTCAAAGCATCATGGCAATTGGTGTATCTATGGCCCACCTTGCTACAGTTAGAGCAAGTAATTGAGGCCATCCTTGAAGTGTCTTTGGGAGTTGGCTTATTATATTGGCCCTTTCTCCTCTCAGTCTGTGCTCTACCCTTGTGTTCTTGGAAAATGGAAGGATCAGTGTCCAAACTATCTGTCCTTGCACACATGTCAGGGCCAGGTACATGATATATTATGGGACTGTAAGCTGTCGTGTACATTGTTTTTTTTTGAAGAAATCATGAACAGAGTCTTCTGGTTGAAGCTTAGCCTTGTGTATGGCAGAAACAACATGATTGCAAGGCACGGCTGTCATATCCCACTTCTTACACCCACAAGTCCCATGTTCCAAGTTGACACCATAAGTTCTCTCCCCACTAGTAACTTGGTAAAGATTGGGGCCAACCATCAAAGATTGGCAGTTCCTAGACCACTTATTTGCTTCCTCCAATTTCTCTGCATATGTTGGACAAATCTCCCATATAACAGCATGAGTCTTGGTTCTATTTGCATTGAACGTGACCATTAACTTTGTTCTAATTCCATCAACCATGGTCTGTATTGGCTTAGCCCTGACATCTAGAACCCACTTGTTGAAAAACTCACTTAAATTGTTAACTACTAAGTATGTTTTGCAGTTCATGTCCATGGCATGTCTAGCCCAAGTGTGTTTTGGTATTTTACTAAGCAAGGACCAAGCTGCCTCACACTCACTCTTTAACTCATCCATGGAAACTTGAAAGCCATGTTCTATGTTTGACTAACTTATTGCATCCATGTATTTCTTTAATTCTGGCCATCTAAACCAAGCATTTTGAAAGTTCTGGTAAATATGTCTAAGGAAAAACTTTTGTGGACAATTGGGGAAGACTCTGTTTATGGCTTTTAGAAGGCCATGTTTGAAATTAACTACAACTTAGTAACTACACCTAAATACAAGTAACCAGCAGAAAGAAACTCCAAATTAGTAATTGTGGTTTAATAAATGCAACTAAGTAATTGTGTGTTTGCTCTATCGGAAAGAAACTCCAACTTAGTAATTGTGGTTTAATAAATGAAAGTAACTAGCAGAAAGAAACTCCAATTTAGCAAAAATTAACTAGCACAACTGGATTTTATTACCTTCTGCCAATCAGAAATGATTGTGTAGTAACCAAACTTTCCAGATTGTCCGCCTAGTGCTATCCTCAGATGATACAAAGTTTTCTCCTTATCAACAATTCCAAAAGCAATGGGAAATATATTATTGTTCCCATCTCTTCCAGTAGCAGCAAGAATTTGTTGACCAGTAGTGAGATTTATGAAGCATCCGTACACACCTATAAAAAGTTAATGAAATCACAAATGATAAGTTTGCAGCCACAAGTTCAAACCACAACAATACCAGGGAATTACCTATGGATGGTCTGCAGCCACTGAGAAAACCTTCTATGCATTAGATGACCCACAAGTATAGGGGATCCATCGTGGTCCTTTCGATGAGTAAGAGTGTCGAACCCAACGAGGAGCAGAAGGAAATGATAAGCAGTTTTCAGCAAGGTATTCTCTACAAGTGTTGTAGGTAATAGTGATAGATAGTTTTGTAGCAAGATAGTTCGAAACAAGTGACAAGTAGCAAAAGTAACATGTGTGCAGCAAGGTAGCCCAATCCTTTTTATAGCAAGGACATGCCTGAAAGTACTCTTATATGAAGCAAACGCTCCCGAGGACACATGTGAATTTCCATCTAGTCATGTTCATCATGTTGAGTTGATTCACGTTCGTTACTTTGATAATTTGATATGTGGGTGGACCGGTGCTAAGGTGTTGTTCTTACCGGAACAAGCAACCCACTTATGATTACCCCCTCTCACAAGCATCCGCAACTACGAAAGAAGAATTAAGATAAATCTAACCATAGCATGAAACATGTGGATCGAAATCAGCCCCTTATGAAATAACGCATAAACTAGGGTTTAAGCTTCTGTCACTCTAGCAACCCATCATATTTACTCCTAAAGGGGCACTTGGTAGCTTCCGTTTCGGGATTTTTTCGTCTTACCTTCCACCTTCGTCCGATTTTTTAGTCTCTCCTCCCACCTCCTACAAACCAGGCGCCTTCCCACATAATCCCATCACATGTTGCGAAATTAAACCAGAAGAAAGAACCTCCCACCTACTAAACGAATAAAAGACGGACGAAAAAGGCCGATCGAGGCTCCCAAGTACGTAACTAAAAAAATCGAAAGAAAAATACCCCGTCGCTAGACGCTCCAGCCGTGCCGCCATTCCATCGCTTCCATCGCGAACCCCAGATCGCGTCAGATCACCTCCATCCTAGATCCCTTCGCTGATGGCCTAGAGGAGCCGCCGCTGCCTTTAGTGCGGACCTCCAGGTCACCGAGGTCTGAGAGGAGCTTCTGCCACCTTCGTTGCGGAACTCCAGATCGGTCGTCGTGACACATTGCGCGATGGACGCATCCATGCCGCCGCCTCCATCCTCTCCCTCCACCGCACGTTGCAAGCTGGATCTCGCCGTCGAGCGCATCGGCCGCCCAGGGTACGAACCTCGCAATTGGCCATCTCGCCCACCATGCTCTGCATCGACCAGGACCTCGGGGTCACCGACCACATCCAGACCCCTAATCTCTACCATCTACGGCCTCCGATGACGAGGCGCCCCTACCCTGCATCTACGGACGTTCACCATTGGGTCTACTTCCTCCTTTGTTCCCATCTAATCACACAACGACAGCGTGACCATGGAAACATGAGGACATGGCATAGGTGAGGGTGGAGAGGAGGCATAACATGGTGGGTCCTTCCTCTTCATGGCAGGGAGGAACATAAAAGGAGTGGAGGCACGCCATGTGGACAAGAAGCCGTCGAGGCATCCGGTATGTTTGCTTAGTGCTCCTTTTCTTTTAATATTGATCCCACGGTGTGTCAATTCAATTACTTAAACTCCACCGCGACATAGGCCGTGATGGTGTCTTGGAGAGGGATAATGGGTAGGCAGGACGTACATATGAATATTGAAGCAACTCTGATAGAGAGGGTTGATGAGCCTACTAAGAAGCTACATACTGCTAGGAGCTGCAATGGCCAAATTGTCACGGATCTTAGACTGGTGTCAAGGTGCTATTGACAAGATTTTGATTTGCATCAAATGGTTTCAACTACACATGAATTTGTGTTAGATCAATTGTCATTTTAATTATTTTGGCCTGGTATACCAGTTCAACATTTGTGAAATTATTTGAAAAGTCTAAGATATTCATTGTTATTTCTCCAGTAAGATATCCCTCTTTGTTAATATAATACTGCCCTATTCATGTTCCTTCTTTCACAAAAGTGGAAGGAGTGATGAAGAACTGAAAGATAGTAACAGTGGGCATTTTTTATATGAACAAAACTAAAGAATTTGACATTAACATAATTTTAGTACTAATTCAGGTGTCCCTGGTTCTGTTAGCATCAGCACATGTTGACCTAATGTCCATGGTTACACTCATCTTCAAATGGCACAACTTGTTTTGCTGCCACATCTTCTCTTACCATACGATGAACATGTATTCTATGTTCCATCCCTCTCTTATTTCACACTGCATTAACAATGTTTTTTCAGCTTGTGGATTTGCATAACTCTGCCTTATTGATTACTGATTTTGTTACTAATGTGTACACAAACCCTACCTAATTCATTTAATCCACTATATATAACCATATGAAATGTGAAAGTTGATTCTGACTACTTGGCTGGTGGTGTGGTGCATTGTCGGGACCCCGATCCTAAGCCATATGAATCCAGCCTGTAACATGTCACACCACTTTGCGGCCTCACGCACGGTAACCCACGGCTGCCACCTTACCTTGGCCGGGACCGTTTGTGCCTTTTGGCTCACGGATATGAACATGTCGCTAGCATTCACACGTCAAAGAACCCGGGTCGACATGACTAGTTATAGACCCAAGTGGCACAACCGTACAGGGACAGGCATACGTAACCCAACAATGCAGGTGTCGGTCATCAGCGTGTGTAGACGAGTCGTAGCAAGCTACAAGGACTCCATTACACCGCGTGACATTTCCCCGTAGGGACAGACACAACAGCAAAGAAGGATACACGATGGTAAATCAATGTGTCCGGAGCAGTAGCAAGCTACCAAGGCTCATGGAAGCACAAAGAGGCATTTCCCCGTAAAGAAGGCTACTAAAGGCACACAACTAGGTGTCGAATCCCACACATACCAATGCATTTAAATCATACACGCACTATGCACGATATGCGTAGATACAACATGGCATCACAACAAAACTCTACAACATAACATTTATTTAGGAGGCTCCGAAGAGCCAACATAGGATAATGTTACAAGCAGGAGGGGTCACAAGACCAAACATTCAGAGCATACAAGCAACAAGCGGAAGTTCATGTCTGAGTACAGACATCTAATAAAAGCGGCTGGAAGAGCCTGAAAAGCTACAACGACCCTACCATATGGCCAGACCTCTGTCTGGGATTCCCAAGCTAATCCGGTCAACATCGAACTTCACGTCGTAATAATCACTAATGAGACTGACGTCTCCTCTACAAAACATAAATTAAGCAACCGTGAGTACAAAGGTACTCAGCAAGACTTACATCAGAACTATCTACATATGCATCATTATCAACAAATGGGGTGGTGGAGTTTATTGCAGCAAGCCAACTTTGACTCTTGGCTAACCTGTACTACGACTACAAGTAGTATCTTTGAGGTGGGATATCGCACACGAGTCCACATATTCACCAAATCAATACACCACTATGGATCCACTCCCGTCTCCCTACGAGAAAGCCATCCATAGCACTCACACTTATCTTGCGCATTTTAGAGTATCCATTTCACTGGTCTATGAACCACATAAGTTTTCCAAGTAGTCCATATCCGAGGACGCGGCTATTCGAACAGATTAATTCACCCTGCAGGGGTATACTTCTTCACACATGCTCCCGCCACTTACCGCCATGTGCACGTAAAAAGGCACCTCGGCAACCTTCAAGCGGAAGCCCAGCGAGGGAGTCGGCCACGACCGTCAACCACACAAGACTCTAGTCCAGGTTTATCGCCTATTTGAGACTGAACCCGCAAGGAAGTCCGGCCGAAGTTTCCATTACGGCCACAAATGATGTATGCAGGGTTCCCAAGCCCACCTCGACGGATGGTACTACACTTGGTACACCGGACCACGGTGCATCTACCGCACCATAGCCTACCCCTCCGGTCAGCGCTATGCACACCAGAAACTAGTTGCAACTCCTAGACAGAGGTCAAGGTGATTAATAAGCCGAGAGGGTCCATTGGTTTCGGCCCCAATGCATGGTAGTATCTTGTCTTGGATAACAAATACAGAACTCAGTTCTTAAGGACGGTCCCAATGACACAACCCGCCATGTACTCCTACATGGCCTCTCATCGCTACCTTTACCAAATCGGATTCACACGCTTAACTCTCACACAGTAGGACATGAACACAACATTCCGATTCATCGCCCAGATGGATCAGACCCGACACGACTCTAAGCATAGCAGGCACGGTAAGCAAGCATGGATGAGTAAGCACAACGAAGGCTCAAGCAGTTGCTACTCATGCTAAGTGGTTTCAACTATTTATTGTGACAAGGACAGGTCATGCAAAGGAATGGGTTCAACTACCGAGAACATGTAACAGTTGAATCGTTGTTGTCCTAATGCATTTAAAAGAGAGCAGGAGCGAGAGAGAGTGGGTTCATATCAGTATGCTCAAGGGGGGTTGCTTGCCTGACACTTCTGAAGATAACAATGAGTCTTCATCGGTGACAACGATCTCAACGTCGGAATCATCGTCTACCGGGAAGGAACTCCACCGACAAAACAGGAAAGGAACACATTCAATGCAATGCAACAAACCTGATGCATGATATGGCATGTTAAAGCATTGAATTAACCTAGTGCAATAGGTAGTCATATTAAGTGAAGTGGAATTCAAATATATGCTAAATTCCAACTCCAACACTATTTATTAATTTATCCTATTCATGAAATGTCCTAATTGGTGATGTTAACTTGCTCAAACATGCATGAACATGGCATAAACAGATTCCTTGCATTTTTCTGATCATTTTTCATATATAAATTATTTTCATCCGAGTTATAGATTATTTTATATGAATTTTAGAAGTTTTGAACATTTTCTGGAATTAATAAATCATTTGGATTTATTTAAAAATCCATAAATGCTTTATTGTGTCAGCGTGACCGCAGTGTGACGTCAGCGGTCAACAGAGCCGGTCCAGGTCAAACCTGGCTAGTGGGACCCGCATGTCAGCGTCTCTGACTTTAACTACAGAGGTTTTATTTTAAGCCGGGGTTAATAGCCGGTGGGGTCCAGTGTCAGTGGCACGGGAGGGGTTAGTTAATCCCATCATTAGAACTAATGACGGTGCCACCTTATCACCACCGTCGACTAGCCGCCGGCGATGACCAGGGACGGCGGCGACGCTCGGAAATGGGCTATAGGCCACGGTTTTGGGCGCGGTTTGGCTCTACAGGAAGCACGCGCTCGCGTGCATCCAATGCAGCAAGCGGCAGCAGCTGGGGTGCACTGCATCGACGGCGGTGATGGCGTCCGCGGCGGCCGGAGTTTGGGCAACGACGGCAGCTACGCTATGGGGCACGGGAGGACCAACTGGTGCGTGCGCTCGGGCCCTAGGAACGTGCTGAGCACGCCTGCGTGCTCAGACACGAGCTGCAGCTACTGTTGCCACGGCGGTGACATGGCTGGCGGGCAAAGCTCTCGGGCGCGGCGGCTGGGCTATCTAGGGGTGGCAACAAGCGTGGGAAGAGCGGGGGTAGGAAGAGGTGCTCACAGAGATGCGGGAGGGGAGGTCAGCGGCCTCGGGGGCTTCCTCGACGGGGCGAATCGATCGACGGCGGCCGGCGAGCCCGAGGTTGAAGAAGGCGTCGATTTGGCCGTTTTCGGTTTCCATTGCTTGAATCCTTCCGCGGGAATGATCGGGGAAATGTGGCGGGGCTCTAAGGGCATGCCGGAGACGCAAGGGGTGGCCGGTGGCTGCGTGCACGACGGCGGTGCGGTCATGGCCGCTTCGGCCGTGAGCGAGAGAGCGAGGGAGAGGCGAGGAGAGAGTGCGGGAGTGAGAGAGTGGGCTTTAGGGACGTGCGTGGCATCCTGAGCCAACTCCAGGTGGTAGGGGAAGCAGGAGGTGGCCGTCGATGGCCGTGCGCGTCGCGGCCACACGCCTCTCGTCCTACTGGCGAGAGGTAGATGACGGTCCAGCCCCTGGTGGGCTGGGCCGATTCCTTTGAACAGGTAAGGCCCAGGTTAAGTTTTCTAATTTGTTTTGTTTCTGTTTTCTGTTTTCTGCAATTTGTTTGAATTTGGTTTTCAGACCAAACTATTTTATAGACTTCTGAGAATTATTGTGGTGGCTAATATAATTATTCTAAAACCCCACAAATTGTTTCAGAATTATTGGAGCTATGAATAGTTTTATAGCCATTTATTTGCTCCAATTCAAATACATATGAGTTAATTTAAAATCCACAAATGGTCCAAAAATAGATGCATCAATTTTGGCAGAGGTTTGCACCCTTATCAAAAATGATGAACTTTTCTTAAGGGCACTTTGGATTCATTGAAATTATTTTTAAGTTTAACCTATTTGAATTTTATTTGTGCTAGGGTTTGATCATCCCCATTTCAAGTTTCCAGGAGAATGAACATGATGACATGAATGCCAATGCACTATTTACAATCATTATTCTAGGGCTGTGACAACTCACTCCCACTAAATAAGAATCTCGTCCCGAGATTCAGGCGTAGGGTAAGAGGACAGAGGGGACACTAAGCTATCGCTATCTTCATGATCCAATTGCCCTTCTCGAAGATGTTGATTCATGGCACCATGATGATCTTGACATCCTTTCCTTTGGGATCTTCATCCAAACATAACGACAAGGGATGGAAAACTTTACAAGAATCGATCTTCTCAAGATCGAGCAACTCATGATCAACTCATAGAATGAGACGTGGGAACGTCTCCTGAGCTTAAACACAAAACACATATCAAGAGGAGTGGAACGAGGTAGATGACGAAGGTTCAATTGGTAGGCAACAATTCCACGCTTAATACAGATGGTGAAGAGGTTTCAAAGTAGCAAGGAGCCAGTTGCCCTTCATACCATAGCGGGCACCTTAGGGAAGGTGACTCGTAGACTTATTCCCTTAAGTGGCAAAAAGAATTACTTTTGATCCATAGATCATTGAAACTCTTCATAACAGCCTAAGGCAATTCACAACGATCGTTTGAAAGAGTTCGAACGGATGGCATACTTAGCTAGGAAGGAAAACTAGAGTTATAGGACAGCTTGGCAAATGGAAGGCACTTTCTAATTGGTACCGAGGGTATAACCCAGTGTCTGAGCGTGCTCTCAAGAACTTGAGCATCTCCATATTCATCAGAGTTTTACCAACACCTATGCCAAGATCTTGGTGACTCATCATACTACCATGATGAATGGCGATGGAGGATGCAGATGCAAAGGAGGACAACACTTTCTCATATTTCACCTTAGCTATGCCAAGGAACGAAATCTGGATGATCGACCGAGAGACATTTAGCACTCCGCTTCTAATGTTCTCCTTGTTGTACTAGCACACCCAAAATATGGACATTGCTTGGTATCTAGAACATCAAGTATAGGTCGGACTTCGGGGTTCCAAGGGTCCATGAGGTATAACTTTAGAACAAGTCATACAAGGTCGTCATGGGGAAGTGGCTAATGTCGCTAATACAAGATACTATAGTAGTAGGTCTTCCGGCTAAGTGCGTTAGCCACAACATCACTTTGCCGGTCTTAGGTAGACCAATATTATAATACTTGAGAAACGTTCCAACCATTATATCTTCCCGAGATTCAGATATGGTTGGTGTCAGAATACTTCAGACCCAGCATGTCTGAAAAGAAAGTTTGCAACACAATCGACGAGATGGCGTTGCGAGATTCTCGGGAAATGAACCACGGTAGCCAACTCCAAAATATGAGCTGGATTGCAAGACACATGTGAACACACTGTCCAAGACAATTGTGATCACATAGAAATCTTACAACAAAACACTACCGAGTTCTTGGTGGGAACCATCATTAGAGGTAACGAAGTTTTGTGCACGTCCGTCAGGGCCCTTCAAGATTAACACTTAACTTCTTTTCCTTGAACAAATCAATCAGTGGCTTGGGATGCTAGGTAATACATATAGATTGAAGGTAGCTAATCTCTCAAACCATAGCATACTTCGCACATGCTTGAATGACTTGGGATGATTCCAAAGAAAGCAAAACAACCTTTTCTCGAACTCATGGCGGCAACTTACACCAAATGCACATAAGCTAGAGGAAGTCACTTCTTTCACCAAACATATACTCCATGAACGAAAACACGAAGATATTGCCTACAAAGTTTCCAACACTAGCTAAATGTCCAACATGAATCATGGAACAAATGAAAATGTTGCCGATGGAGTCAACAACATTTCATCGAAATATCCATATAGATGGAATTCCACAACTTATGTGAGCAAGGTAGTAGCATTGGTCAGACCCAAGGATATAATGGTGCAAGCTTGAGGAGGCATCCACGAGTAAGACAACATTACGATGATCGATGGTTTTGATTTTGATTTGATGATAATCCATGCTCAAATCAAAAATTGGACAAGATACCAGATGCAACAATTGATCGCAAGGATCAATCGATGTAGTATCATCCTTCTTCAGCACACACAACACAAAAGATATCCCTTTGACATGACCTAAGTTAGATCAAGCTTTTATCTTCCAACTCTCCAAGTTGTTTTTTAGCTTAACCAACTAGCTCAGGGGTATCCAACACAGAGTCTTGGAGAAGGGATGGTTTATAGGAAAACCAACTTGATCACGAACTCAACATAACGGTCAGGGAACAACCTGGTAATGCTTCCGAGAAGATATTCGGAAAATCACGATTCACCGATATGTTATTGAGCTCGAGAACAATCTTGCTTTTTAGGGAAAGACGATATGCTCAAAAGAGCTTGGCACAAACCTAACTCATTGATCGAAGAGTGCACCAGGAAAGATGGACTAGGTAGCACGGTCAGTCTTAGAATGACAATTCAATGACCATCACACTAAGAGTGAAATTATTGTCCATTAACCACCAAGCAACGGGGTTGCTAGGAGTATTGAGTTCACACATCATGGTTCACTTGTCGTCATTCCAGTTACAACCAACATGGATACCGAGGAATGAATAATGATGGCGAGAAGTATCACTGTATCAAGAGTTCATAAGAGGGGGTGCAATTCTCATGACAATATTGACATGAAGAAGGTAATACTTCAAGGTAGAATAGAGCAAAAGCTGAATTGGCATTTTGATCTGCAGATTACAACTGCTTTGACCCAATCCAAGAAATGGATAAGGTACTGGAGTTTGTTTCTCCTAGTCATTCAGAAATAGAATGGCTTGACAGACCACAATAATAGACATCAATGAACATGAATGCACAACTACTCTTGACTATCCACGGATAGATAAAGGTCAGAATACAACTGAAAAGGGGCAACTCAAAAGCACATAATTTTTCTGAGTTGTAGATGCATGGTTAGCACGTCGAACGAGTTCAACATAATTCTTTCGGATAAACCATGCAGAAGGGTAGGATTGGCAGAGTCACAACTTATGGAATGGAGAACTCATGAAGAGCACTCTTGTTGTGATCTTCAGTTCATGAGGAACTTCTGCCATGACTGGTTCATGGTATTGGAAGAATGATAAACCACGAACCTTGAAGACTATAACAAGGTTACTAATCATCCTAAAGGAACGAGCAAACACTACCAACAGGAGTGAGTAGAATGAAGCTTGGGTTCAAGAACCCAGAGATAGAATACCTACTGACTAAGTGGCATCACAGGATGCTTTCGATAATGATGACCAGAATTATCACACTGGAAACACAAACACAACTAGACTGTTGGGTGGTTCTCTGAAATAACATGGTTTCCTAACACTTCAACAAATACGTCAAGGTAATGGAGTACCTCAACACGATAATTGGTGTGCTTTGTCTGGCCAAAAGACAATAACTCTGGAGGAAAGGATTTGCAAACGCATCAGATCATTTTGAAACCTTGGATAACTCGGACAGCATAACGGCTGTACGGGTGTGAAATATGAGGCAACCTGCATGATAACTGAGAACATCACAATTGAATTTCTTATGGAGACACTGATTCAAGAAGACAACAACTTGACTATAAGTCTCCAGCATAGTAACTCGTCATCCTGATAGATAGGTGAGAAGCCTAATTCTTAAACCTCGTAGAATAAAGAAGAGAATGACACGAGGAAAGGAGTAAAAAGAATCTTACGTTCCCTTCCACAATCAATTCCCTTATATAACTAGAGCAGTTCTAGACTCAACATCGACTAGTTTGGCTTGGTAATCCTACAAGCAGTCAGGCTCTGATACAAAAGCTGTCGGGACCCCGATCGTAAGCCATATGAATCTAGCCTGTAACATGTCACACCACTTTGCGGCCTCACGCACAGTAAACCACGGCTGCCACCTTACCTTGGCCGGGATCGTTTGCGCCTTTTGGCTCATGGATATGAACATGTCGCTAGCATTCACACGTCAAAGAACCCGCGTCGACATGACTAGTTATAGACCCAAGTGGCACAACCGTACAGGG
Source organism: Elymus sibiricus (assembly GCA_039707655.1). Taxonomy (NCBI): domain Eukaryota; kingdom Viridiplantae; phylum Streptophyta; class Magnoliopsida; order Poales; family Poaceae; genus Elymus; species Elymus sibiricus. The sequence goes on from CM077675.1 coordinate 467,153,440, forward strand.
ACAGGCATACGTAACCCAACAATGCAGGTGTCGGTCATCAGCTTGTGTAGACGAGTAGTAGCAAGCTACAAGGACTCCATTACACCGTGTGACATTTCCCCATAGGGACAGACATAGCAGCAAAGAAGGATACACGCCGGTCAATCAATGTGTTCGGAGCAGTAGCAAGCTACCAAGGCTCATGGAAGCACAAAGAGGCATTTCCCCGTAAAGAAGGCTACTAAAGGCACACAACTAGGTGTCGAATCCCACACATACCAATGCATTTAAATCATACACGCACTATGCACGATATGCGTAGATACAACATGGCATCACAACAAAACTCTACAACATAACATTTATTTAGGAGGCTCCGAAGAGCCAACATAGGATAATGTTACAAGCAGGAGGGGTCACAAGACCAAACATTCAGAGCATACAAGCAACAAGCGGAAGTTCATGTCTGAGTACAGACATCTAATAAAAGCGGCTGGAAGAGCCTGAAAAGCTACAACGACCCTACCATATGGCCAGACCTCTGTCTGGGATTCCCAAGCTAATCCGGTCAACATCGAACTTCACGTCGTAATAATCACTAATGAGACTGACGTCTCCTCTACAAAACATAAATTAAGCAACCGTGAGTACAAAGGTACTCAGCAAGACTTACATCAGAACTATCTACATATGCATCATTATCAACAAATGGGGTGGTGGAGTTTATTGCAGCAAGCCAACTTTGACTCTTGGCTAACCTGTACTACGACTACAAGTAGTATCTTTGAGGTGGGATATCGCACACGAGTCCACATATTCACCAAATCAATACACCACTATGGATCCACTCCCGTCTCCCTACGAGAAAGCCATCCATAGCACTCACACTTATCTTGCGCATTTTAGAGTATCCATTTCACTGGTCTATGAACCACATAAGTTTTCCAAGTAGTCCATATCCGAGGACGCGGCTATTCGAACAGATTAATTCACCCTGCAGGGGTATACTTCTTCACACATGCTCCCGCCACTTACCGCCATGTGCACGTAAAAAGGCACCTCGGCAACCTTCAAGCGGAAGCCCGGCGAGGGAGTCGGCCACGACCGTTAACCACACAAGACTCTAGTCCAGGTTTATCGCCTATTTGAGACTGAACCCGCAAGGAAGTCCGGCCGAAGTTTCCATTACGGCCCCAAACGATGTGTGCAGGGTTCCCAAGCCCACCTCGACAGATGGTACTACGCTTGGTACACCGGGCCACGGTGCATCTACCGCGCCATAGCCTACACCTCCGGTCAGCGCTATGCGCGGCCGCCAGCACATCCTACAAACACCAGAAACTAGTTGCAACTCCTGGACAGAGATCAAGGTGATTAATAAGCCGAGAGGGTCCATTGGTTTCGTGTGACACCCTGGTTTTTGACAACTTTTTCTTTTCAAATCATTTGGATTTTATTTGCAAATTTGGATGATTTTTCAAACTTTTCCAGTTGATTGGATCTATGATACTTTGATTCTTTTCCCAAGTAACCCAAAACCCTCCTCATCTTGCCAAAACCTTTCTACATCTCTCTTGGACCAATTCCCAATATTTAATCTTTTCCAATAATCCTTTTCTTCATTTGGGAAACTATGTCATCACTATGGGTTGTGAAGCAACCTATAGTTTGGATGATCACTAAATTCCCAAATTTTTCCACATCTTCTCATCATCATAGGATTCCATAATCTCCAAAAATATTCTATTTCCCAATGTAAAATTTTGGGCAGAATAATTATTTTCTTTCTGGTCAGAATTGGTCCATTGTGAAGCAACCCCATTTTTCCTATCTCAGAAAATTCCCAATAAATTCCTCAAACTCCTAGGGATCCTATCTAGCCACAATATCCAAAAATATCATCTGGTCCAGTGCAAGTTTTCAGCAGCAAGGCTCTGACAAGATTCTGCTTATTTAAAAACTTTGTGAAGGAAGTACCAGCTAGGGGTGCACAATTGATCTACAATTTTTATGGCATGTGTGCAATACCAAATAACTTCCCTCCACCAAGTTTCATCATCAGCAGAACACCCATGTGAGTGCCACAAGCTTATCTAGATTCTGGACCAGAATGGTAGTTTACATAGGAACTACCCTCAAATCTTTTTCATATTCTCTCAAACTTTGCCAGCTTGTTGTCCTTCCAAATTAGATCACTCCGGACATCTCCTATGGCTTCATATCCAACTCACATCATCTCTAGATCCCTCTCAAGTTTGCAGCCAGGAACTGTTGCTGAAGATACCCATCAATCCAGAGTGCACCTAGTCGAGCCAGTGGCATAGGGAGACTAGATGGTCGAGGGATTGCACTGTGGACAGGGTACGCCAGGCTTGCGTGGCCTCCTGGTGGCCGCACCCGTGGTGAGCACGGGGCTGGCATGCCAGAGCGCGTGCTCTGCGCGGCGCCCGCGTCAGATGTGCTCGCCCGTGCCGTCTCTCGCTGCCCCCCACCCCTTGTCCCTTGGTGCCGACAGCGCCCCTGCTGGACGTGTGGCCCCTCTCGAAGCCTCCTGGACGCCGGCGAAGGCCGCCGCCGCTTCTGGCCAAGCTCCTCCACGGGCAAAACAGTGGGCTTCAGCCACTGTGGTCGTCCGCAAGCCATTAATGGTGCAGGACCCGTCTCGTCGCTCCTCTGCCCTCCTTCATCACCTCACCCCCATGCCGCGACGGCCAGCTCGCCGTCCTTGCTCCAGTGGCGTGCCCGAGCCTCGCCGCTTCGGGAGAACTCGGCTGCACTCGCCTCTCGCCTATTTAAGGCCCTGCCCCACTCCTCCTAGCTCCTCACCTCACTTCGCCATCCATCAATTGCCTCCTGAGCGCCCAAGCAAGTGCCGGGAGCTCGTCTCCCTCAGCTCTGGCGAAGGCTCCGCCGCTCGAATCCTCTTTGTTGCCAGCCACCTCCACTCCCTCCTAGTCTCTCCCGAGCCCGCCATCGTGATCAGCAGGTCCCCCTGGTCCTTCTCGACTCCTTGCCCAGCTTAATCCTCATCGGAATCGGCATCGCCGGTGACCACCGTGAGCTCCACCCGCCGGAGAGGAAGGAGGTGTCGCCGTCCGTCCACCTCCGGAGAAGCTACGGGTACAGGGAGAACCGCCGTTGAGCGCCCGATCCGTTCCGACCATTTCCTAGCCCCACCGTCGTCTCTAACGTCGGTGAGCGTCGCCGGTGAGCCGCCATTCCTCCCTGCCTTCCTCTCCCTCTGTTTAAACAGACCGGGACCCCACCCGTCAGCGACCCAGGCCCGCGCCCGAAGCGGTATAAGTGGAGGCGCCCCTCCACTTTACGCCTTCGACGTGGCCGGCTAGGAGTTTTTCTATTTTCTGTTTAAATTCATTTTAATTCAGAATTTTGACCAGACTTTGACCTTGAATAACTTTTTATTTATAACTCCAATTCAGTTCATTTTTTTGCATTGTTTTGGTATTGAACCCCTTTAATTTCTGACCAAGTTTTGTGTTTTTATCTTATCCACAGAATATCTGGTTAACAAAAAGGCATTATGTGACCTTTTCATTTGCATTTTTGAAAATATTTTCAGAAGGAGATTGTGGTGTATTTGAAGACCAAGAGTGTTTGAACAACCCAACAGAGCAAGGCAAGCCATGATAACCATTTCATGAAGCATTCCAATAGCATTGCATATTTTAATATATTATGCTTATTTATTTGCTTTAAGATAATTCATAGAATAATTTAAGTAGATAATGGCATATTTTGATAACCACTATGTTGCTAAGAAACTTAGTGGTTGATCTTGAGTCACCTGTCCGGGCTTACCCGTGCAACCACATTTGCCGATATGGGACGGCCTTGACTTGGCCTGACTGCGTGATCTCTCACCGGTACCTCCACAGAGGGAGGGTTATGCGCGCGTGCTACCCTGATCAGGTAGGCGGCGATAACCCTGTGAGCCCAGTTGTTGTTTGTTTGTGCCGGCGTCCCCGTTTGGGACAGTTTAGTTTGGCCACGACGGTGGCAGGTGTCATGAGGACACATGGGCCACCCAGGGCAGGCCTCCGGCGGAGGATGAATGCCGGTGGTACGATGAGAGAGTCACGGGTCAGGCAGGTTTCGGTGAAGCAATGCTGGTCCACCCGAAGGGGATCACGAGGGCGGGTGCTTCATGGTGTGGGTAAAGTGCGCAACCTCTGCAGAGTGTAAAATCTATTGGAATAGCCGCATCCACGGTATTGGACAGCCCGTCCAGACCTCAGTAGATGGTCAACCGTATCAATGTTAGTAATGATGGAAGAACTCTTCGTATGATCGGAAGTACTCGAGGGCTTATGAGTATTCCGAGGGTTGTGGGACAACTCGAATGAGAGTAAGTTAATGACCGGTACAGTAAGTGAATTGCTTAAGTATTTAACATGTTGATTGCCATGCTATTGTTTGCTGCATTACTTGGTTGTCGTGAGCTTGCGAGTACATTGAAAGTATTCACCTGGCGTATCATGCCAGATGCAGGAGAAGCCGAGGACGGAGGTCCTGATGATTCGTGCTACGCTAACTAGGATGTGTCCACAGCAGTGTCCCTGTGGATGGAGTTGCCGCTATGATCCGCTACGCTGTAGAAGTACTTAGTAGTTCCGAGGCCTTGCTATGTTCCATAAATATTGTGGATACGGTCATAGCACCGAGGGTGCCTTTGGCCTCGCTATCATTGTAAAATATGAGCTTGTACCCGTCATCTATCAATAAAAGTTCAGTTCTGTTCTATACCAAGCTGTTGTGTGTTTCCAGAAGACATGATCTCTGGGTTGGAAACACTGGTAATCCGGTTCTCTGAACCGGGGTGCCACAACGCTTGGTATCAGAGCCGTGCTGACTGTAGGACACCCTAGTTAACCAGCGCTAGAACCGCGATTAGTATAGGGCTTTGAGTGTAGATCTTGCTTGTTGCAGTTGGTGGTTGCATGGCATGCATCATGATTCATTGTTTTACTAACCACTGGCATTGTGAGTGTAGATGGCACCAGTTCCATACCACTACCATTTTGAGCCTGCACCATCCACCTTTCCAGTACTGCTCCGGAATGTCTGGCTTCAACTGTACCCCCACGGCGAAGATCCAGTGTACCAGGTGTTTCGGGAGCAGCTTGCTGAGTCAGTCTATGAGTACCACGCAGAGGCTTTCCTGATCGCGGGCTCGGATCTTGGTAGCTACTCTCGCTCTTCCAAGGGCGGAACGGCTTCCACCCAGGAGTTGGCAATCCAGTTTGCTGGAATGGAGGCTCTTACTGACTTGCGCTTTCACGAGGTCGAGATGCAGACTCATCCAGGTTTCTTCCACTATCCCACCCTGTCGCCTACGACAGGGCGAGTCATTTTTGCTCCTGTTGACCCCGCATGTGATCGTGCGACTGCTATGCTGTCTCGTTATCTAAACGCCAGTTATCGCACGATCATATCCTTAGCTGAGGAGCTGTCTCGTGTCCTAGGGGCACTTGCAGCCGTGGCTCCAGTTCCACCTCCACCCCAGCCTATCTATCCACCTATATATCCACCACCAGTTCCACCTCCACCTAGGTTTGAGGCTCCTTCTAGCTCTACCGTGCCGCCAGGCTTTTCGTCTGGTAGCCGTCGTGAGACCCCGGCAGAGTGGGCCTCACTCCTAGCCACTCCAGCTGCTCCGATGCTGAGGCGTCGTGCTCCTTCCACCCCGGAAGGAGAACCGTCCCAGCAGCATCATTGTGTTTCCTTTGATCCGGAGGATGAGATCCACATCATCAGTTCTGACTCCGACTCAGGATCAGATGACGAGGAGTCTTCAGTCTGCCAGTGTTCGTGCCATCCGCGCCACTAGAGTAGAGGCTTGAGTTATTATGCATGCATCTTTGCATATGTCAACTACCGTATGAGCAGTCCAGCATGATATCCCCCTACTAGCTTACCATGTATGATGTTGGGTTATCTTGTATAATTATGTTGTTTGCTTTATTCGCCTTTTTCGCGTATTTTCTTTCTGGTGTCATACCCCTGTGTTTCCCTTATGGGTGTTGCTCATCGATTCGGTATTTTGCAATGGGAACAAATTTAGGATGAAGGGAAGTTGTAGCCAAGGCGGCGATGGAACCCCCGTTCGTCGATCCGCCAGACAAGCAGGACAACCACCAGAAGATTTACCACCCCCACCACCTCAAGCACCGACCACTGACCAGATCATGAGAATGTTTGAGGAGAAAAGAAATCAGGACCTTATGGAATTCCTAAAAAGCATGCAGACCATGGTGGGTCAGAACCACAACCACAATGGAACACTTTCTAGATTGTCCGACTTCCAGCGCACCAAACCACCCAATTTTGGTCAAGCTGTGGACCCGATAGAAGCGGATGATTGGCTAAGGACTATAGAAAAGAAGCTGGAAATAGCCCGTTGTGAGGAATCAGATAAAGTCCCTTTTGCCACCCATTACCTGGAAGGGCCAGCAGCTATTTGGTGGGACAATACAAAGGCAACATGGCCTTCTGGAGAAGACATCTCCTGGGAGAAGTTCAAGGAGCTATTCCGCAAATATCATATCCCTACAGGCATAATGAAGGTGAAGCAAAGGGAGTTCCTTGCTCTGACACAAGGAAATATGTCGGTGGCAGAGTACCTAAACAAGTTCAACAATCTGGCACGGTACTCTACCTATGATGTGGCCACCGAAGAAAGAAAGATAGATCGATTCCTAGGAGGACTGAATCATGCCCTCCGTTGTCAGCTTTGCATGCTAGACTTTCCGGACTTTCAGACTCTGGTAAACAAGGCCTTCATAGCTGAACGGGAACATAAGTCCGGATATGATAACCACAAGCGGAAGTTTGAACCCAAGAAGGACAACCGTGAGCCGTTTGCGCAGAAGCCACGCACCTGGCAGCCAGGCTCATCTGAATACAAGCCCACATGGAGCAATGGCAACAACAATAATAAGACAGTGAGCCAGACCAAGACCTTCGGCAAACAGCCCGTGATAGAGGATTGCCGCCGCAACAATACCTGTTTCACTTGCGGCCAAAGTGGACACTACTCCAAACAGTGCCCCGCCAACAACGGGAAGCCATCCTGCGATGTCAAGCCGCAGGTCAACACTATTGGACGCCGTCCCAATCATAACGTCTGCCACGAACGCGTCCATCATATTTCCGCTGAGGAAGCCTGCGAAGCTCCAGAAGTAGTCCTTGGTATGTTTTCTGTTAACGACATACCTGCAGTAATTTAATTTTATTCTGGGGCTTCCCACTCGTTTATTTCGCACAGTTTTGCCACCTCGCACAAATTTTCTCCATCGCTTTTAGACAAAATCATGGTGGTACAATCCCCTGGCTCCCTGCTCAGAACAAATCTGATCTATAGAGATCTGGAAATTTCAATACATGGAGTTAAGTTTCCAGCTGCACTCATTGCCATTGAATCCTCGGGATTGGACGTAATACTGGGGATGGACTGGTTGACACGACATCAGGTGTGCATCAACTGTGCCAGCAGGACAGTAACACTGGTCAACCCAACAGGACAAACAGTCCAATTCCTTGCCAGCAAGATGATATCAAAGAAGGGGATGGCATACCAAACTACCGTTATGGATATGAACTTGATTCCGGTAGTTTGCGAATTTCCGGATGTATTTCCTGAGGAACTACCCGGGATGCCACCCGACCGGGAATTGGAGTTTGCAATCGAAGTGGTTCCCGGTACTGCTCCAATTTACAAGAAATACTACCGTATGCCAGTCCAGAGTTGGCAGAACTAAAGAAGCAATTGGATGAATTGTTGCAGAAAGGGTACATCCGCCCAAGCATCTCGCCTTGGGGATCACCAGTACTCTTCGTCAAGAAGAAGGATGGCAGTCTACGAATGTGCGTAGACTATCGCCAACTGAACGAGGTCACCATCAAGAATAAGTACCCGCTCCCTCGCATTGATGACTTGTTCGACCAGCTGAACGGAGCACGGGTATTCTCCAAGATTGACCTCCGAACCGGGTATCATCAGCTAAAAATCAGAAAGGAAGACATACCCAAGACATCGTTCACCACCCGGTATGGTCTGTATGAATTTACAGTCATGTCATTTGGATTGACAAATGCTCCAGCCTACTTCATGAGCATGACGAACAAAGTCTTCATGGACTTTCTGGATAAATTTGTGGTGGTGTTCATTGATGATATCCTGGTATATTCCAAGGATGAAGAAGAGCATAAACAACACCTCCGTGCTATCTTGGAAAGATTAAGAACCCATCGTCTGTATGCCAAGTTCAGTAAGTGTGAATTTTGGCTAAAAGAGGTGGGATTTCTGGGGCACATTCTGTCAGAACAAGGAGTAGCCGTCGACCCCAGCAAGGTAACTGCGGTGCTGAATTGGAAGACACTAGCCTCGGTGACCGAAGTCCATAGCTTCCTGGGATTGGCTGGCTACTATCGTCGTTTCATAGAAGGCTTCTCCAAGATAGCTAAGCCATTGACGGAATTGCTCAAGAAGAATCAAAGATTTGTCTGGACGACAGAATGTGACAGCAGTTTCCTGGAGCTAAAGACCAGGCTCACTACAGCACCTGTCCTTGTCCTTCCAGACATACACAAGAGCTTCGACATCTACTGCGATGCTTCCAGACATGGAATCGGCTGCGTATTGATGCAAGAAGGGAAGGTTGTAGCATATGCATCCAGACAGCTACGACCCCATGAGGAGAACTACCCCACACACGATTTGGAATTAGCAGCCGTAGTTCATGCCCTGAAGATTTGGAGGCATTACCTCATTGGACAACATTGTGAAATATACACAGACCATAAGAGTCTCAAGTATATTTTCACTCAACCTGACCTGAATCTCAGGCAGCGAAGATGGCTTGAACTAGTCAAGGACTATGACATTGTAATAAATTATCATCCGGGAAAGGCTAATGTGGTCGCTGATGCCCTCAGCAGGAAACAAAGCACCGTGAATGCTCTAATGGGGAGTATCCATCCAAGGTTACAAGAAGAATTCGTTGAGCTCAACATGGTGCTATGCGGCCCAATTACCCCGGATACTTTGGAAATCACTCCAACACTTATGGAAGAAATTAAGAAGGCCCAAGAGCCAGATGAAGGAATAAAAGAGATCAAGGAGCTGATTCCGAAAGGAAGGCCAAGTCCTTCCACGTGGATGATCAAGGCACCTTATGGTTTGAGAAGAGGATATGTGTGCCCGATCAGAATAACCTGAGGCAGCAAATACTCAAGGAAGCTCATGAGTCCGCATACTCTATCCACCCGGGAGGCACCAAGATGTATCAGGATCTGAGAGAGACATTTTGGTGGCCAGGAATGCGAAGGGATATAGCGTACTATGTCGCCTGCTGTGACATTTGTAACAAGGTCAAGGCGGAACACCAGAAACCCGCTGGGCTACTACAACCTTTACCAGTTCCCCAGTGGAAGTGGGACGACATATGTATGGACTTCATTGTTGGACTACCCAAGTCAACAAGAGGCAATGATGCTATCTGGGTCATTGTGGATATACTCACGAAAGTGGCTCACTTTATTCCGGTAAAGACCACTTTCAACGCAAATCAGCTGACACAGCTCTACATGTCCCGGATAGTCAGCCTCCATGGAGTACCTAAGTCTATCACCTCAGATAGAGGCTCCCTATTCACCTCCGCATTCTGGTTGCGATTGCACCAAGCCTTGGGCACTATGCTGAAGCATAGCACGGCATACCATCCGCAGACAGATGGACAGACCGAAAGAGTGAACCAGATACTGGAGGATATGCTTCAGTCCTGTGCTCTCACCCATGGACCCAACTGGGAAGATAGCCTACCCTATGCGGAATTCTCCTATAACAACAGCTATCAGTCAAGTTTGAAGATGTCACCGTTTGAGGCACTCTACGGGCGGAAGTGCCGCACACCCTTAAATTGGTCCCAGACAGGAGATAGCCGTATCTTTGGCACGGACTTGATGCTCGAGGCTGAGAAATAGGTCAAGGACATTCAGGAGCGTCTTCGAGCAGCCAAGTCCCGGCAAAAGAGCTACTATGACCCAAAGCACCGGGAAGTGACCTTTGAGCCCGGAGAATATGCTTACCTGCGAGTAACCCCCATGAAGGGAGTAAAGAGGTTTCATACCCGGGGAAAGCTTGCACCAAGATATATCGGTCCCTTTCCAGTGGTTGCTAGAAGAGGCAGAGTGGCATACCAGTTGGAATTACCACCGGAGTTGTCTGATGTGCACGATGTCTTCCACATATCACAGTTAAGGAAGTGCATTGCACCACCGATCAAGCAGGCAGATATGAGTGAGCTAGAACTGTCTAAGGATTTGACTTACGAAGAGAAACCTGTCAGGATCCTGGATGAAATGGAAAGAACTACCAGGAGTAAGGTAATCAGGTTTTACAAGGTGCTATGGGAGCACCACACTGAGGAAGAGGCTACATGGGAAAGAGAAGATTTCTTGAGATCCACATATCCATACTTATTCCCTGAGCAGCCGAATCTCGAGGACGAGATTCATCCTAAGGGGGGTAGGTTTGTGACACCCTAGTTTTGGACAACTTTTTCTTTTCAAATCATTTGGATTTTATTTGCAAATTTGGATGATTTTTCAAACTTTTCTAGTTGATTGGATCTATGATTCTTTGAATCTTTTCCCAAGTAACCCAAAACCCACCTCATCTTGCCAAAACCTTTCTACATCTCTCTTGGATCAATTCCCAATATTTAATCTTTTCCAATAATCCTTTTCTTCATTTGGGAAACTATGTCATCACTATGGGTTATGAAGCAACCTATAGTTCGGATGATCAATAAATTCCCAAACTTTTTCCACATCTTCTCATCATCATAGGATTCCATAATCTCCAAAAATATTCTATTGCCCAATGTAAAATTTTGGCCAGAATAATTATTTTCTTTCTGGTCAGAATTGGTCCATTGTGAAGCAACCCCATTTTTCCTATCTCAGAAAATTCCCAATAAATTCCTCAAACTCCTAGGGATCCTATCTAGCCAAATATCCAAAAATATCATCTGGTCCAGTGCAAGTTTTAGGTAGCAAGGCTCTGACAAGATTCTGCTTATTTAAAAACTTTGTGAAGGAAGTACCAGCTAGGGGTGCACAATTGATCTACAATTTTTATGGCATGTGTGCACTACCAAATAACTTCCCTCCACCAAGTTTCATCAGCAGCAGAACACCCATGTGAGTGCCACAAGCTTATCTAGATTCTGGACCAGAATGGTAGTTTACATAGGAACTGCCCTCAAATCTTTTTCATATTCGATCAAACTTTGCCAGCTTGTTGTCCTTCCAAATTAGATCACTCTGGACATCTCCTATGGCTTAATATCCAGCTCACATCATCTCTAGATCCCTCTCAAGTTTGCAGCCAGTAACTATTGCTGAAGATACCCATCAATCCAGAGTGCACCTTGTCGAGCCTGTGGCATAGGGAGACTAGATGGTCGAGGGACTGCACTGTGGACAGGGTACGCCAGGCGTGCGTGGCCTCCTGGTGGCCGCACCCGTGGTGAGCACGGGGCTGGCATGCCAGAGCGCACGCTCTGCATGGCGCCCGCGTCAGATGTGCTCGCCCGAGCCGTCTCTCGCTGCCCCCCCCTTGTCCCTTGGTGCCGACAGCGCCCCTGCCGGACGCGTGGCCCCTCTCGAAGCCTCCTGGACGCCGGCGAAGGCCGCCGCCGCTTCTGGCCAAGCTCCTCCATGGGCAAAACAGTGGGCTTCAGCCACTGTGGTCGTCCGCAAGCCATTAATGGCGCAGGACCCGTCCCGTCGCTCCTCTGGCCTCCTCCATCACCTCACCCCCACGCCGCGACGGCCATCTCGTCGTCCTTGCTCCAGTGGCGTGCCCGAGCCTCGCCGCTTCGGGAGAACTCGGCTGCCCTCGCCTCTCGCCTATTTAAGGCCCTGCCCCGCTCCTCCTAGCTCCTCACCTCACTTCGCCATCCATCAATTGCCTCCTGAGCGCCCCAGCAAGAGCCGGGAGCTCGTCTCCCTCAGCTCCGGCGAAGGCTCCGCCGCTCGAATCCTCTCTGTTGCCAGCCACCTCCACTCCCTCCTAGTCTCTCCCGAGCCTGCCATCATGATCAGCAGGTCCCCCTAGTCCTTATCGACTCCTTGCCCAGCTTAATCCTCGTCGGAATCGGCATCGCCGGCGACCACCGTGAGCTCCACCCGCCGGAGAGGAAGGGGGCGACGCCGTCCGTCCACCTCCGGAGGAGCTACAGGTACAGGGAGAACCGCCGTTGAGCGCCCGATCTGTTCCGACCATTTCCTAGCCCCGCCGCCGTCTCTAACGCCGGTGAGCGTCGCCGGTGAGCCGCCATTCCTCCCTGCCTTCCTCTCCCTCTCTTTAAACAGACCGGGACCCCACCCGTCAGCGACCCAGGCCCGCGCCCGAAGCGGTATAAGTGGAGGCGCCCCTCCACTTTACGCCTTCGACGTGGTCGGCTGGGAGTTTTTCTATTTTCTGTTTAAATTCATTTTAATTCAGAATTTTGACCAGACTTTGACCTTGAATAACTTTTTATTTATAACTCCAATTCAGTTGATTCTTTTTGCATTGTTTTAGTATTGAACCCCTTTAATTTCTGACCAAGTTTGGTGTTTTTATCTTATCCACAGAATATCTGGTTAACAAAAAGGCATTATGTGACCTTTTCATTTGCATTTTTGAAAATATTTTCAGAAGGAGATTGTGGTGTATTTGAAGACCAAGAGTGTTTGAACAACCCAACAGAGCAAGGCAAGCCATGATAACCATTTCATGAAGCATTCCAATAGCATTGCATATTTTAATATATTATGCTTATTTATTTGCTTTAAGATAATTCATAGAATAATTTAAGTAGATAATGGCATATTTTGATAACCACTATGTTGCTAAGAAACTTAGTGGTTGATCTTGAGTCACCTGTCCGGGCTTACCCGTGCAACCACATTTGCCGGTATGGGACGGCGTTGACTTGGCCTGACTGCGTGATCTCTCACCGGTACCTCCACAGAGGGAGGGTTATGCGCGCGTGCTACCCTGATCAGGTAGGCGGCGATAACCCTGTGAGCCCAGTTGTTGTTTGTTTGTGCCGTCCCCGTTTGGGACAGTTTAGTTTGGCCACGACGGTGGCAGGTGTCATGAGGACACAGGGTCCACCCAGGGCAGGCCTCCGGGGGAGGATGAATGCCGGTGGTACGATGAGAGAGTCACGGGTCAGGCAGGTTTCGTTGAAGCAACGCTGGTCCACCCGAAGGGGATCACGAGGCCGGGTGCTTCATGGTGTGGGTAAAGTGCGCAACCTCTGCAGAGTGTAAAATCTATTGGAATAGCCGCATCCACGGTATTGGACAGCCCGTCCAGACCTAAGTAGATGGTCAACCGTATCAATGTTAGTAATGATGGAAGAACTCTTCGTATGATCGGAAGTACTCGAGGGCTTATGAGTATTCCGAGGGTTGTGGGACAACCTAAATGAGAGTAAGTTAATGACCGGTACAGTAAGTGAATTGCTTAAGTATTTAACATGTTGATTGCCATGCTATTGTTTGCTGCATTACTTGGTTGTCGTGAGCTTGCGAGTACATTCAAAGTACTCACCTGGCGTATCATGCCAGATGCAGGAGAAGCCGAGGACGGAGGTCCTGATGGTTCGTGCTACGCTAACTAGGATGTGTCCACAGCAGTGTCCCTGTGGATGGAGTTGCCGCTATGATCCGCTACGCTGTAAAAGTACTTAGTAGTTCCGAGGCCCTGCTATGTTCCATAAATAATGTGGATACGGTCATAGCACCGAGGGTGCCTTTGGCCTCACTATCATTGTAAAATATGAGCTTGTACCCGTCATCTATCAATAAAAGTTCAGTTCTGTTCTATACCAAGCTGTTGTGTTATTCCAGAAGACATGATCTCTGGGTTGGAAACACTGGTAATCCGGTTCTCTGAACCGGGGTGCCACATTTCGGGCCCAATGCATGGTAGTATCTTGTCTTTGATAACAAATACAGAACTTAGTTCTTAAGGACGGTCCCAATGAGACAACCCGCCATGTACTCCTACATGGCCTCTCATCGCTACCTTTACCAAATCGGATTCACACGCTTAACTCTCCCACAGTAGGACATGAACACACCATTCCGATTCATCACCCAGATGGATCAGACCCGACACGACTCTAAGCATAGACTGCACGGTAAGAAAGCATGGATGAGTAAGCACAACAAGGCTCAAGCAGTTGCTACTCATGCTAAGTGGTTTCAACTATTTATTCTGACAAGGACAGGTCATGCAAAGGAATGGGTTCAACTACCGAGAACATGTAACAGTTGAATCATTGTTGTCCTAATGCATTTAAAAGAGAGTAGGAGCGAGAGAGTGGGTTCATATCAGTATGCTCAAGGGGGGTTGCTTGCCTGACACTTCTGAAGATAACAATGAGTCTTCATCGGTGACAACGATCTCAACGTTGGAATCATCGTCTACCGGGAAGGAACACCACCGACAAAACAAGAAAGAAACACATTCAATGCAATGCAACAAACCTGATGCATGATATGGCATGTTAAAGCATTGAATTGACCTATTGCAATAGGTAGTCATATTAAGTGAAGTGGAATTCAAATATATGCTAAATTCCAACTCCAACACTATTTATTAATTTATCCTATTCATGAAATGTCCTACTTGGTGATGTTAACTTGCTCAAACATGCATGAACATGGCATAAACAGATTCCTTGCATTTTTCTGATCATTTTTCATATATAAATTATTTTCATCCGAGTTATAGATTATTTTATATGAATTTTATATGAATTAATAAATCATTTGGATTTATTTAAAAATCCAGAAATGCTTTATTGTGTCAGCGTGACCGCAGTGTGACGTTAGCGGTCAACAGAGCCGGTCCAGGTCAAACCTGGCCGGTGGGACCCGCATGTCAGCGTCTCTGACTTTAACTACAGAGGTTTTATTTTAAGCCGGGGTTAATTTCCGGTGGGGTCCAGTGTCAGTGGCACGGGAGGGGTTAGTTAATCCCGTCATTAGAACTAATGACGGCGCCATGTCATCACCACCGTCGACTAGCCGCCGGTGACGACCAGGGACGGCGGCGACGCTCGGAAATTGGCTATAGGACACGGTTTTGGGCGCGGTTTGGCTCTACGGGAAGCACGCGCTCGCGCGCATCCAATTCAGCAAGCGCCAGCAGCTGGGGTGCACTGCATCGACGGCGGCGACGGCGTCCGCGGCGGCCGGAGTTCGGGCAACGACAGCAGCTAGGCTACGGGGCACGGGAGGACCAACTGGTGCGTGCGCTCGGGCCCTAGGAACGTGCTGAGCACGCCTGCGTGCTCAGACGCGAGCTGCAGCTACTGTTGCCATGGCGGCGACATGGCCGGCGGGCAAAGCTCTCGGGCGCGGCGGCTGGGCTAGCTAGGGGCGGCAACAAGCGTGGGAAGAGCGGGGGTAGGAAGAGGTGCTCATAAAGATGCGGCAGGGGAGGTCAGCGGCCTCGGGGGCGTCCTGGACGGGGCAAATCGATTGACGGCGGCCGGCGAGCCCGAGGTTGAAGAAGGCGTCGATTTGGCCGTCTTCGGTCTCCATTGCTTGAATCCTTCTGCGGGAATGATCGGGGAAATGTGGCGGGGCTCTAAGGGCATGCCGGAGACGCAAGGGGTGGCCGGTGGCTGCGTGCACGACGGCGGTGCGGTCATGGCCGCTTCGGCCATGAGCGAGAGAGCGAGGGAGAGGCAAGGAGAGAGTGCGGGAGTGAGCGAGTGGGCTTTGGGGACGTGCGTGGCATCCTGAGCCAACTCCAGGTGGTCGGGGAAGCAGGAGGTGGCCGTCGGTGGCCGTGCGCGTCCCCATTTCAAGTTTCCAGGAGAATGAACATGATGACATGAATGCCAATGCACTATTTACAATCATTATTCTAGGTCTGTGACATCCATTACCTCTGTTTTTTGAACAATGAGAGTAGAATGATGGCGCCGATGCACACGACTCGGAGCTCAACCTTGTCAAGGGCCGCGGGCAGCGACGGCTTTCTTTTCAACAAGAAGATGACCAAGACATCGTCGGCCACTTTTTCGTCGTCGTCGTCGAAGGGTCCAACCTCGTCCCTGCATAGGTCGCATTGGTGCCGATCAGGTGCTAATCTGAATCCTTGTCCAATTGCAAGTGGCCTATAAAAAACCCAGGGTTGAATGCACATTACGATCACACTCCCATGTAATTTTTGTTGGTGCCCAATCATGTTGCTATAGTTCTATTTATAGATTTTTTGGCCATTTTGTCATTGCCTTTGCCATGGTCAGTTCATGGTTTTTAGGCTTGAATGTTATGAGTCAATAAGGTGAGAATGAGCGGTAATGGTTTAACTAATCATGCCATCATGTTTTTAGTATCACTAATTTATTTATGCTAATTCTTTCAACATTATTGTCGTTGTTGATGATTCTCAAAGGTAAATAGAAACGTTAAAGAATTCATCTTCTGCTATGGCATGCAACCCCGCCAGCTCCAAGGATGTCTATGCGGTCGTCGTCCTTAACCACCGTCTAACGCCACGCCCTGCAGCTTCTGTGACCTCTGTTGGCCTCCTCATGGCTCCTTCACCCTCCAGCTGCTCGTGTGCTTCTCTGTTTGTGTAGTGCAAGTACAGGTTTGCGACGTTGCGGCGTCAATCACCTGTTCAGCGGCATGCCAGAGCAACTCTCTGTCCAGAACCCCGACTATGTGCGCTTCAGGTAATGCAATCCATCAGATATGTATGTTCATGTTCGTCAGTTGGGTTACACTAGGAGCAAGGGGTGTGAGCAAGAACTTTCCTGCCTAGGTGGTTGCCGGTCTTCTAGATTGGTTTGGTTGCTATAAAAAAAAGTAGAACCAATTCCACCAAAATCGATAGTTTATTTGTGTAATGCAATATCTATTATGCTCAGAGTCTGATTGGTTTTTGCGAAATCCCAGCTAAAGGAAAGAAAACTACCTCACGCATTACTAACACTTTTATAGGCATCCTAGCCATGGATTTATGAGTGACAATTTCAGTATAGTTGAGGGGTGCCTGATGCCTACTACGCAACATTATTCTTGTAGACTCGTGTTGGGCCTCCAAGCGTAGAGTTTTGTAGGACAATAGCAATTTTCCCTCAAGTGGATGACCTAAGGTTTATCAATCCGTGGGAGGTGTGGGATGAAGATGGTCTCTCCCAAAAAACCCTGCAATCAAATACAAGAAATCTCTTATGTCCCCAACACACCCAATACAATGGCAAATTGTATAGGTGCACTAGTTCGGCGAAGAGATGGTGATACAAATGCAATATGGATGATAGAAATAGGTTTTTGTAATCTGAAAATATAAAAACAGCAAGGTAGAAAGTGTAAAACAGCGAGCTAAACGGTGTATAAATGCTTGGAAATAAGGCCTAGCGTTCATACTTTCACTAGTGCAACCTCCCAACAATGCTAACATAGTTGAATCATATGATCAACCCTCAACGTGCAACAAAGAATCACTCCAAAGTTCCTATCTAGCGGAGAACAATAAGATGAAATCGGTGTAGGTAGTAGAACCACCTCAAAGTTATTCTTTCCGATCAATCTTTTGGGCTATTCCTATAAGTGTCACAAACAGCCCTAGAGTTCATACTAAAATAACACCAATGATACATATCAATCCACCCTAATGTCACCTAGATACTCCAATGTCACCTCTAGTATCCGTGGATAAATTATGCGACATGCATCAAACAATTTCAGATCTAACATATTCAATCCAACACAAAGAACTTCAAGGAGCACCCCAAGATTTCTATCGGAGAACGTGGTATGAAAACGTGCAATCAACCCATATGCATAGATCCCCAAGGTCACCGGAATCCGCAAGTTGATGCCTCAACATATATCAAGTGAATCAATAGAATACCCCAATGTCACTACGGGTATCCCACACAAGATGTACATCAAGTGTTCTCAAACCAAAATATTCAATCCAACATAGCGAGATCTCATAGGTAAAGATTCAATTCATCACAACAAGGTAGCAAGGGAATAACATCATATGATCCGACTATATTAACAAAGCCCGTGATACCTCAAGATCATGACATCTCAAGAACACGAGAGAGAGAGAGAGAGAGATTGAACACATAGCTACTGGTACATACCCTCAGCCCCAAGGGTGAACTACTCCCTCCTCGTCATGGCCTCCACCGGGATGATGAAGATGGCCGCCGGTGATGGTTTCCCCTCTCCGGCAGGGTACTGTAACATCTCTAGATTGGCTTTTCATCGATACAGAGAGTTGCAACAGCGGAACGAGGAGTCTCTCTTTATTTCTGGGGTTTCTGGTATTTATGGGATTTTTCAGCGTTGGAATCACGCCAACCGGAGACACATGGGCCCCACAAGCCATCTGGCCGCGCCCCTAGGGGGCAGCCGGTTGCGTGGTGGCCTTATGGCACACCCCCTCCGGCAGGTCTTTGCTCCAATGTTGCTTATTTCCTCCCAAAAAAATCACAAAAAAGTTTCGGGCGATTCCGAGAACTTTCATTTTCTGCACAAAAACAACACCATGGTAATTCTGCTGAAAACAGCGTCAGTGTGGGTTAGTTCTAAACAAATCATATAAAGTGCATCAAAACCATATAAAAGTATTGTAAACATAGGTGAATATGGCATGAATACTTCATAAATTATCGATACGATGGAGATGTATCAGTGCCTATTGGTGGTCTTTCTCTATGTCGTGGTTTTGCCACGGCAGATGTCCTAGTGCCAAGACTTAGGTGTGAAGCCATCGCTATGGCAGTTAACTCGAAGGGTTTGGACGGGACGAAAGACACAGGTTTACCCACGCTCGGCCCCTCTCGAAGGAGGTAATAGCCTACGTCCTGCTTTGAGTTGTATTGATTGGGTAACGATTACAAGGGAGCGGATTCGCTTGACCTAGTACTCGATCAAAGGTTTTGTGTCCTCAGCCGCCCAGGTAACCCGCCTTTATATACACAAGTCGAGGCCCTGGGCTTACAAGAGTCCGGGCCGGGTGAGGGAGTCCTGGACAAAGGGGTCCTTGGGCCGCTGGCCTGTCTCTCAATAGGACGGCTTGGTGGGCCGCACTCTGACTGTCGCGGGAAGGGCCGGATACATCGAGACCCTGTGTTCTAGAAGGAAGTCCCGAAGGCGCATCGTGCACTCCAAGTCAAGATGAGGGAATCGACATCTCCATTCTCGGCAGGAGTCTTGTCATGTGTAAACCCTAGGTACCCCCCGGTGTCTATATAAACTGAGAGGGTCTTAGAATGTAGGGCGGAGAAACTCATCTAGGGTTTTAGCTATCTGATCTCGAGGTAGATCAACTCTGTAACCTTCATACCATCAATATAATCGAGCAGGACGTAAGGTTTTACCTCCATAGGAGGGCCCGAACCTGGGTAAACATCGTCTCCTTCGTCCCCTTATTACCATCGATCCTAGACTCACAGCTCGGGACCCCCTACCCGAGATCCGCCGGTTTTGACACCGACATTGGTGCTTTCATTGGAGTCAAAATAAAAACTAAAGACTTATAAGACATGATAAACCATGCAACACTAATTCTAAAGCGTTTAGAAGTCTTCAGACATATTACAACACGCTCATTCATAAAGTACATCCTTAGAGCACTGGGCCTCTATCGCCCGAGCACCCTCCATCACTGCGGAGAAGTATAGCTCGGGGCGCCTATGCTCCTTTCCAGGAACCGGAGGTGCGGTGGCCATCTCGGTCTGCTTGAGCTTCGGCCAGTGCACCATGGTCTTTGCAAAGGCCATTCAAGCTCCCTCGATGCATGTAGAATGCTTTAGCGCGTCAATCCGAGGCGCAGCATCGCACAGTTTTCGCACCAAGCCGAAGTAACTGCTCGACAATGGCTCTTTAGGCCACAGCCGGACGCAGAGATCATTCAGGGCCGACTCCGCCATCCTGTGCAGCTCCATCAGTTGTTTCATCTGCTCGATCAGAAGAGGAGAATGCTCGGGGGACTCAAACTGTGCCCAAAATAGCCGAGCCTCATCATTCTCCTCCCACGAAGCATAGAACTTGTTCGCGTCCACTGCACTCTTCTGGAGATCCGCACAGACGCCTAAGGAACGCCACACCTGGGTAAGCAAAGCAAACCTGCTACCACCAAAGTCGCATTGTAGTGAATACGGCTTACCATCTGTGACAGCCTTGACTTGGCGAACTTCTTCTTCAAAGGACCGCCTGTCGACCCGCTCCTTTTAGAGCTCGGATTTTAGTGCGGATAGCTCGGTGGCTTGCTCTTTGCCTTTCTGCTCAAGGGCCTCACACTTCGTGCTGGCATCCTTGAGCTCCTGCTGCACCTCCTCCACCCGGGCCTCATGCTTAGCACTCGCAGCTTTCAAAGTGGAGAGTGCGGCTGCTGCTTGTTCGGCGGCCGCCTTCTCATCCGCGGCCTCTTGCTTCATCTTTTTGAGCTCGGCCTTGAGTTTTTCAACCTCCGCAGCTGAAGCTGTGGAAGCAATAAATAAATAATTACACTGGGTTACCAGTGCGGATCATTAACAATATACAACCCGGATGTTACAATTCGGTTTACCTTGTGCCTCGTCGAACCTCTTGTTCAGGCTATCAAGCTCCTCCTCGGAGATCTTGAGCTTCCGATTTAGCTCGGTAACCTCAGCGGCATTAATGGCCGCCGCCGATGACGAGGCCTACAAAAAATAAAAAACATATATCCGGTTATGTGCGTTCCAACCCCCGAACTGTCATGGATATGACCCTATGTTCGGTCCTCTTAAGGGCTTTTAGAACATTGCGGGACTAATGGTGCCTTGTGCATCGTTGATCACTCCTGAGTATTTGACCCCCGGGTGCGTTTTTGCAAACCCACCCGGGGCTCGGGGGCTACTACATATATAAAGATAGCATAAACCTAATAAAAATTAAACTTGTTCGGAAAAGGGTATCACGTGACTCACCTTGAAGCCCGTCAAGAGATCATTGAAGGCCTCTTTCAGTCCGCTATCGATGGACTGAATTCCTTGCAAAACCGCACCCATAAGAGTGCGGTGATCCTCGGAGATGGAGGTGCTTGATAGAGCCTCCTCCATGACCGGCCACCCAGTCATCGGTGGCGCCGGTGATGACCGGCTAGCCCGACCTCTGACCGGGGATTAGGCCGGTAGCTCCGAAGGCACAGTGCGCTCTGGAGATGACCTCGGAGGGGACTGGACATTCCTCTGTCCTTCCTCCTCAACGGCCAGGAAGGGCTCCTCCCTCTGGTCTTCGGCGGTCGAGGCATTAACCTCGGCCATGACATCATCACCCCCACCGCCTGTGTTCGGCTCCAAAGGGGCCTGGCGGGATGACACCTCCGCGGCATCCTTCGCGGCCCCTGCAGGTGTGGGGTGTGACACGGTCCCGCTCTCCGCCAGCTCGGCGGATGGAGACTCCCCGTCCGATATCTGATCGGCGGGAAGAACGCGTGGCGGGCTGCAGATTGAAAGGCGTCCATCCATTTAAAACATTAAAAACTTCACATAAACGACCCAGGGAGTCTTCGGATTCGTACCTTTGGGCCCGGGGCCTGACCCTTAGGTTCCTTTGGGGAACCCTCTCAAAGTCCTCGGACTCGGCGTCGGAGTCCGAGCTGTCGTCGGCCAGGATTAACCTCGGCCTACGCGCCCTCTTCTGGGAAGGAGGAGGTAGATCCTCCACAGCGTCCTGCGACGCCGCCCTCTTTCTTGTATGGGGGGAATCGCCTTCCCCCCCATCCTCGTGCTCTTCCTCATGAGTAGAGAAGGCATGGGTTTCCTCGGACATAGCATCCGGCTGGTCCCTGATGCGGAGACCTTCTTTGGCCTTCTTCTTCTTCTCCTTCTTCTCTGGCACCGTGTATGGCGCCACGACGAGCATCTCCGTCAACAGCTCTGACCTGGGGTCTTCAGGCTGTGGTGCTGGGCAGTTAATTCCCGCGGCTTTGCTCAACCATTTCTGCAAAAATGATGGGGAAGGCGTTAAGTCCTTTTGTCAAAGAAACAGAGTCGGTGGATTAAAATTATACCATACCTGGGTAGGTGGGTTATCGGCGCTCAGGCCCGAATCCTCCTCCTTGGCCGGCCAGCTCTTCCGGGGCTTGAATAATGCCTTCCATAACTTCTCGGAGGTAGTCAGAAGAGTTGGCGCACGGTAGGCTCGTCCTCAAGCTGATGAGCCCACATTGGGGAGGCCCGGCGCTGGCAGGGAAGAATATGGTGGTGGAGCATGACATGGACCACATTCACCAGCTCGACTTTGGCCTTGACCACCGAGGTAATACGCTTCTGCAGCAATTTCACCTCTGCATCCGACCCCCGGTCGAGGCCCTTCCTGAGCCACGAGGTCAATCTCGTAGGGGGTCCGGATCTGAACTCGGCAGGCGCCGCCCAGCTCTCATCCCTCGGTTCGGTGATGTAGAACCATTCTTTCTGCCAGATCTTGATTGCCTCGATGAAGGTGCCAGTGGGCCACTCGACGCGGGGGAGTTTGCTGATTATCGCCGCCCCCCCCCCCCGGCAGTCTGCGTGTTCGCACGCGACGGTCTTCGGCTTGACGTTGAAGACCTTGAGCTACAGGCCGAAGTGCGGTTCGACCCGCAGGAAGGCTTCGCAGATAATAATGAATGCCGAAATATGCATGAAGGAGTTCGGGGGGAGATCATGGAAGTCCAACCCGTAGAAGAACATGAGTCCCCTGACGAAGGGGTGGAGCGGGAAGCTCAGTCCCCGGATGAAATGGGGGACGAACACCACCCTCTCGCCTGGCTTGGGGGTGGGCACCACCTGGTTCGCCTCTGGAGCGCGGTGGAAGACGTTGGCGGGGAGGTAGCCAGCGAGCTTTAAATCCCTGATGTCCTTGTCGGTGATTGTGGAGGCCTCCCACTTTCCCATGGAGCCCGAACCCGCCATGGCTAAGCTCGGAGGAGAAGTTGAGGAAGAACTGGATCTGGGCTCTCGGAGCTTGGGAAAATTGGGAAAGCAGAGGATGCGAATGGGAAGCGTGAATAAGCCTTGGGGTTTTACCCTTTTTATGGGGCATAACACCGATTAACCTCCCTTTACTGCGCCGCAAATCTCTCCGCTTCCCAAGACGTGTGTACCATTATGCACGCGCAAAATGACGTTGGGATGCTAATCATATCCCGTGTGAAACGGAGCACGATCTATACATTGATGAGTCATGCTAATGTAAAAACGGCCTCGAACCGCGAATCGAGTTTTCATAACTGGTTCAGCGGTCGTGGCAGGCCACGACCCTTCGTCAGAAAGGTTGTTAGAAAAAACACTGTTTACACTTTGACGTTTGGCCTTCGGGACTGAACAACTCATGGTGTTCGGGCTATCGTGATCGGAAACCAGACAAGTATCAGCCGATCTTTAATGAGAAGAAGAACTCACCCCGCAAGCCGAAGACTCTGATCAAGCGGAGCTGCCAAAGCTGAGACCCTTGGCGTTTGGGGCTAGTTCGGGGGCTACTGAGGGAGTCCTGGACTAAGGGGTCCTCGGGCTGCTGGCCTGTCTCTTAATAGGCCGGCTTGGTGGGCCGCACTCTGACTGTCGCGGGAAGGGCTGGATACATTGAGACCCTATGTTCTAGAAGGAAGTCCCGAAGGCGCATCGTGCACTCCAAGTCAAGATGAGGGAATCGACGTCTCCATTCTCGGCAGGAGTCTTGTCATGTGTAAACCCTAGGTACACCCCGGTGTCTATATAAACCGAGAGGGTTTTAGAATGTAGGGCGGAGAAACTCATCTAGGGTTTTAGCTATCTGATCTCGAGGTAGATCAACTCTGTAACCTTCATACCATCAATATAATCGAGCAGGACGTAGGGTTTTACCTCCATAGGAGGGCCCGAACCTGGGTAAACATTGTCTCCTTCGTCCCCTTGTTACCATCGATCCTAGACTCACAGCTCGGGACCCCCTACCCAAGATCCGCCGGTTTTGACACCGACACCGGGTCATACTTGATAACCAACCTAGCCTCTAACTACTCATGCCTTGTCGGACAAGCCGCCACCGGCGGCTTACGCCACCGGGTCATACATTGTCTTCTCCCTCTGGGCCTCCAGGCCCATTGAGCAAGTTTCTTCCAAACCTTATCGCTAAGCCGCCAACCTCATGACCCAGACCCACCTGGGCGGGTCTCACCATGGGGTTATATCCCCAACATTAGGCCCCAGATTGATTTGAACCGGTTCATGTCAATCTTCAAGTCTTCTGGTTAGCGGATCTTGCATTCTTTTGACAAATCTTCATGACCCGCCATATCTGAAAATGGGTGACGTCGTTTCTGACAAATCTTCAGGACCCGCCAAGACGTCATCTCAGGAAAATCAAAAAAGATTCCCCTGACGTCACAACGGATCTTTTTCATTAATATGACCAACCCGAGAATCGAGGCACTTTCTTGGTCAATCGTCATCGTGTCTCCTCGATTCCCGCACCGGACTGTTGATATTCGCTCACCCCCTTATAAATAGGCATGGGGGCCCCATCATTTTCACTTTCCCCCACAGCCGTCTTCTTCTTCCTCGTGACGCCCGTGCTGCCGAAGCTCGTTGCGTCGTCCGGGCCTCGCCGTCGTCTCCGACACTAGCCGCTGCATCACCCAGGTTACGTCCAGAGCATTCCCGCGTTCGCCCGCATCTTCAAGGTTCCATCTTTGCCCCTTGTTTAGATCTGCACTAGTTTTTCAGATTTCCCCGAGTTTATCGGGTTTTCTTCGTGTTCATCACTGCTCATAGGAGCATTCTTCATAGATTAGAGAAAAAACACTTCTTTCGGCTTTATAATGTTGCTTGAATCATGCGGCCATCCGTTCAATAGGCATGCTATGCTCATTATAGATTTCTGGCTCACTCTAATCCGTATAGAAACTGCCTGTTCTTCCACTGGTTTTTTAGGGTTAGTAATATTTTTCTTTTATCTCGCCCGTAGATCTTGATTCGGTAGCTGTAGCTGTTGAAATCTGTTTTTCCACACTTAGCATTTTTTCCAATATTCACTGGCAAACTTGACCCGCCGTCGTACTGCCGGCTCACATTGTCATATTACGGCCTGCTTCGGCGGCTCATAATTTTATACTGGTCTGCCAAATACCATCACCATTTTTAGAGTCACAACTGCCTTGGTCATAATACGTTTTTAACCCGCCATATGTTCATGCCCTTCCGCAGTCTTTTAAGCCGCCGCCATGTCTAAAGTCCCAGCTTCCTGCAACTGGGTAAGATTCGGGGTGACTGAGGAACCACTCAAGGACTTTGTCACTATGGGAGTTTTGCCAGCTCAGGATGTTACCACTGGCGGGTTCCGGGTAATGAAACCACTCCTAAGCCCGAGGATGGGGAAATTATTGTATTCACAGACCATCTTCTCCGCGGTTTCTCTCCACCCGGGTCTAAATTTTTCCGAGACGCCTTACACTCATTCAACATGCACCCCCAAGACATTGGCCCCAATTCTGTCACCAACCTATGTCAGTTCCAAACCCTCTGCGAAGCTTATCTGCAAGAAGAGCCGTCTATTGACCTCTTCAAGGAATATTTCTACATCAACTGCCAAACAGAAATGGCAGATGGATTAAGTCTTGAACTCGGAGGTGTCACTCTTCAAAGACGGAGGGATGTACTCTTTCCAACAGCAACTCTGCCGAGTCATCCCAAAGAATGGAATAAAACTTGGTTTTATTGCAAAGACACATACCCAGAAGGAGAGAATCCACTGCCGGGTTATCGCCCTTACCGGCTCAACACTAACACGGAACTCCCAGACCGGATGTCCGCTGCAGAGCGCGCTCAATATGGCCCAACCTTCTCAAAAATAAGGGCCATGTTCGCCAACGGGTTAACAGGTGTTGATCTGACCCGCTGCTGGGTCTCTTGGAGGATTCTGTCGTTGAGCCGCTGCAGCGCTTTAATGTGCCAGTATACCGGTGAAGTGAACGACCCTCAACGCTTCAACCAGACTCCCTTGACAGACCAGGATCTCAATACAATTGTCAAGTCCTTGCTGGGAGAACCTCAAGCTGCCTGCAGCAAGACGGGGTTAAGTCCCTTTTATGCACTTAACCCGGCTCCGGAGGTGAATCTTTCCACCCTAATCTTCACCCTTTCTTTAAACGCCTTATTTCTTGTCTTCTATTTTAACCAATTTGCCAATGCATATATTTTTACGTAGGCCGGCTCTTCCTTCTGGAACAAGAGGTTAACCATTACCTCCAAAAAGAAAAGCAAAGCAAACAAATCAACCAAGGCCAAAGCTCCGGCTCGTAAAAGGAAACAATCAACCAAAGAATTATTCAGCCTGGACGATTCAGAGGTAGAACTTGATTCCCTTGGTCGTCTCTTTATGCAACTTATTGACGTTGACTCTTCTCAGGAAGAGGCGGAGGCCAGTGAAGCCGGGGCTGCAGAGGTAACTATCATCTCCTCCGACTTAGAACCTCTGCCAACAGAGATAATCCAGTGGGTCATCCGGAAAGTTAAGTTTTCACACCCTCTTGCTCACTTGGACCCCGACTTTCTTTTGAAGAAACAGCAACATGATGCCAGACGTCAGACCCGGAGCGGCGGCTCTGAAGACCTGGTGGCCGGCTTGCCTGATACTCCGGCTCGCCGAAAACGTCACGACGAGGTACTTCCGGCTTATATCTGTACTGCTGCATATTACTCTTTGTGTTGCCACTTACTCATACTGCTTCTAATTGTATCAGGAAACTCCTCCTTCGTCTGGCGACTCAACCGCCTCCAAGCTGCCTCCCCTTGTCATCAACCCAGGGTAACTTTCTTATATCCTTTCCCTGCTTATTACTATAATGTTTTTGCATATAACTGATAATGAAGTCCATATCTTGCAGGGCCCAGGCCAAGAAAAGGAAACAGAGCGGGTCATCTTCCCATCCGGATACCTCAGAGCCGGAAGACCCAAAGCTTGATGCTCCTGAAACTCAAGTGGAGCCCTCCGATGCCGGCCAAGGTGCTCATGATGATACTCCCCAGCCCAACGAGCCGGTGGATGTTGATGTTGTGATCACTGAAGCTTCTCCGGAGACAGATCCTAAGCCGCCCAGCCCCTTGCCAACAACCCAAGAAGTGCCGGTTCAAGAATAAGAAGTCACCATTACCGGCTCAGCCTATGCTGCTCCGGCCCCCTCCAATGTGCTAACCAAGCATATTCACAAGGCTGAAACACCTTCTCCTGAGAGGGAGAAAAACAAACTTGACCTGCCAAATTTAGAGAAGCTGACCGCTGACGAGTTGCACTCAGGCTATTTGAGCCGCCAGACCGCCAGCCGGGACATGGAAGCCAGACTGGTAGACATGATGAAAAAGAAATATGAGGTATTCCCCTTCTCTGCTCTCTGCATACCCTTACGTAGCCCCCAAGGGCCGGCTTATATTCTCGAAAATAAGCCGGGTCTTCAATAATATGTAGTGTTGAATAGATCAACCTTGTAGCCCCCAAGGGCCGGGTCATTACACCAATAATGAGCCAGCACTTATTGCTTTAACGAATGCAGGAAATGCCAAGTGTAGCCCCCAAGGGCCGGATCATTATACCAATAATGATCCGGGACTTTTTATAAACCTGATCCTTAGACTTGTAGAGCAACGTGTAGCCCGCAAGGGCCGGGTTATCTTCATGGAGATGATCCGGGTCTCATTTGCGTTTTAAATATAAGAAAGAACTGAGACACATTAGCCCCCAAGTGTCAAGTATATTGCTTGCAATCTGCTTGGGACTTGTAATGACTCTCTGCCAAACTTCTAAAAACCGGTATGAGCCGGACAGGCGGCTTAAAACTGACAATCTTGCCTTGTTATGACTTGTCTTGTGCAGAAATCTTTAAATGCCGCTGAGTCTAACGTGTCGGACCTTAAGAAGAGTCTGGCACTGCAATAAGAAGGCCGAGCGGAAGCCAACGCCAAGTATCAGATCGCTTTGACTGAGCTAGAGGTACTCAATACTGAGCTCGAGACACTCAAGAAATCTGCTGAAACGAGCCAAACCGCCCTGGCCAAGCGCGCAGAAGACGCAGAGGGCCGTCTTAAAATGGTGACTGAAGAGCTGACCGGCCTGAAGCGGCACATAAGCCGGATGACCGAAGCCGTCTTTCGTAAGTATTTGTTGACTTGTAATTATGCTTGACATGATCCTATGGAGACTCGCCCGGCGACTTACAATCTCAATCTCTTTTGTAGGTCAACGAACTCGCCAACTTCCGAATGACAGCTTGTTGAAGCTGAAGGCCTTATACACCTTCACCGAGGAACTATACTCCGGAAGCCTCTTCACCATCAGGGCAGTCTTTGGTGAGAAGGTTGTGCCAAAACTGATCAAGGATGTTTTGAACTATCTCTCCACTGTTCCCAGGCACTTCGAGAAAATAAAGAGATCAGCCGCCCGCAAGGGCGCAATTTCTGCCTTAAGCCGGGCGCTAGCATATGCACCAGAACTTCACCCGGAAGAGATGATGGGCGGCTTCCCGCAACTCAAGGATGATGGGTCAGAATTCACCCAGGATGACTACGCCCGTTGCCACCGAGAGTCTCGAGTGTTGGCCAGCCGTTTAGCCGCAGAAGCAGATCTGTCAAAATACCAGGCGGCTTACGACGACAGCAATACTCGAGTACGGGCGCCTACCTTTGAGCCAAAGGATCTGAACCCTCAATGGCGTAAGCATATCTTTGCCCCTGACGTTGACCCATCTCCCATCTTGAATGATGAAGCTCAATTTGAAGCTCTACTCAACTGCAACTGGGATGTGGACAACCTTCAGATCCAGGAGCCCGAAGACCCGGCGCACGGTGACCCGTCGACAAGCTAGGCGAAGAGCAGTTCTTCAAAGATTCTGACCCGGGCGAAACTGAGCCGCCAGGTTTTAACTTGTGAAAAACTTCAAGCAACATATTTTGGGCCCTGTGAGGCCTTGCAACTCCAGTAGAAAAACTTGATCGTCTGCTACTGTGCCTTCGTGCATCTTTAAACATCTTTCAGTCCATACGCCGGCGACTTAACAAGAATGTCTTGATATAATCATCTGACTGTATTGACTCGCCCGACGGGTTATATTCCATGATCAACGCTAAGCCGGAGTTACCGAAAAACTTAGAATTTCATCATAAAAATACCTGCAAAAAACAAGTAATATACTTGTGCATATCTATTGCCTTATGAGCCGGCTTTAAAGGCCCAGCAAGACAAGAAACTTTATTTTTGCAAGAAATTTTTTTGTATTGCTTCCGAAGAAGCTAGGCATAAAAGCCTGAAAACCTCGTAAGCCGGCTCTCACGTGACATAAATCCGTCGTTTAAACCTTAGCAAGTTCAGGGTCTTTAAAAGATTGACATTGCTAAGAGTACGAACGGGCCACATAGCGGAGAGACTACAGCAGACAAGGCGAGTTTATCCTAGCCCACTGTAAGCCGGCTCTCTCGTGACAAAAGCCGCCGTTTAAACCTTGACAAGTTCAGGGTCTTTGTGCGAGATTGACTATGAAAGTTCACGGTCTCTGAGCAAGATTGACTGCCAAGAGTTCGGCGGGTCACATGACGGAGTAGCAAGTTGCAAACAGGCAGGTTTAACTCGAACATGGCATGTAAAGCCTGGCCAAGAGGGTATGAAAGCTAAACCCAGTGGGTTGGAAGCCCCCAAGTGACCTGATGAAGAATCAATTCTTTGCACGAAACTTGGTGCGAGAAAATGGCAGAGGCCACGAATCATGGGGATGCCAACTTTATTATATCATAAAAGATGGTATATACAACGACAGGGGTATGTACATTGATAAGAGTCGGACCGGCGGCTCAAGTATAGTATGGCCGAAGGTGAGCAATATGCCACGGCCTTGCAGTCTCTTCACCAGAAGTGTGTGACTTGTCGCTCTCCCGTATATCAATGAGATAGTAGGACCCATTGTTGAGATTTCTGCTGATCACAAACGGTCCTTCCCAAGGAGGTGACAACTTATGCATATCTGACTGGTCTTGAATCAAATGGAATACTAAGTCGCCTTCTTGGAACGTCCGGGTCTTGACCCTGCGGCTATGATAGCGACGCAGGTCTTGCTGGTAAATTGCGGACCGTGCTGCTGCAAGATCCCGTTCTTCGTCCAAGGCATCCAAAGCATCCTGACACGCCGTCTCATTATCAGCTTCCACGTAAGCCACCACTCTGGGCGAGTCATGACGAATATCACTGGGGAGAACTGCTTCTGCGCCATAAACCATGAAGAAAGGCGTATAGCCTATTGACCTGTTGGGGGTGGTTCTTATGCTCCAAAGAACCGAAGGCAACTCCTCCACCCAACAACCTGGCGTGCGCTCCAAAGGAACCATAAGCCGGGGTTTTATCCCTCTCAAAATTTCCTGGTTAGCACGCTCTACTTGACCATTAGACTGTGGGTGAGCCACAGAAGATACATCGAGGCGGATATGTTCACCATCACAAAACTCCTTCATAGCCCCCTTGGACAGGTTTGTGTCATTGTCAGTAATGATACTATGAGGATAACAAAACCGAAAGATTAGCTTTTTGATGAACTGAACTGCTGTTGCTGCATCACACTTGCTGACCGGCTCAGTTTTCACCCACTTAGTAAACTTGTCAACTGCCACCAAGAGGTGGGTCTTCTTGTCTTTAGACCTCTTAAAAGGTCCCACCATATCAAGCCACCAGACTGCAAATGGCCAGGTGATGGGAATCATCCGTAATTCTTGAGCTGGCACATTGGCACGTCGTCCGAATTTTTGGCACCCGTCACATTTACTGACCAAGTATTCTGCATCTTTATGAGCTGTTAACCAGAAAAAACCGTGTCGAAAAGCCTTGGCCACCAAAGATTTTGACCCGGCGTGATGACCACAATCGCCGGCATGTATCTCTTGCAGTATCTCACAGCCCTCGTCAGGAGAAACACATCGCTGGAAAACGCCAGTCACACTGCGCTTGTGTAACTCGCCATTGACAATAGTCATGGATTTAGACCGCCTTATGATCTGCCGCGCCAGATTCACATCTTGAGGTAACTCGCCGCGGGTCAGATACGCCAGATAAGGCAATGTCCAATCAGGGATTGCGCGGAGAGCCGCCACCAATTGTCCTTCTGGGTCAGGTATAGCTAAATCCTCTTCCGACGGTAATTTAACCGACGGGTGATGCAATACGTCCAGGAACACATTAGGCGGCACCGGTTTACGCTGAGATCGCAGTCTTGATAACGCGTCAGCCGCCTCATTCTTCCGCCGATCAATATGATCCACCTGATAGCCCTTGAAGTGGCCAGCAATAACATCAACCGCCTAGCGATAAGCCACCATGCGAGGGTCCTTAGAATCCCACGTACCAGAGACTTGCTGAGCTACCAGGTCTGAGTCGCCAAGACATCTGACCCGGCTCAAATTCATCTCCTTGGCCACATGGAGCCCATGAAGCAAAGCCTCATATTCAGCTGCATTGTTAGTACAAGGAAACATTAACCTCAAAACATAACAGAATTTGTCACCTCGAGGGAAAGTTAAAACAACTCCAGCCCCCGAGCCTTCCAATTGCCGGGAGCCATCAAAATGAATTGTCCAATATGTATTATCCGGCTTCTCCTCGGGTGCCTGACATTCTATCCAATCATTGATAAAGTCCACCAGAACTTGAGATTTCACAGCCGTCCGGGGCACATATTTCAGATTGAGAGGCCCAAGCTCAATTGCCCAGTTAGCAATCCTGCCAGTAGCTTCTCTGTTTTGAATGATATCTCCCAAAGGAGCAGAGCTGACCACTGTGATTGGATGCCCAAGGAAATAGTGTTTCAGCTTGCGATTGGCCATGAATACTCCAAACACCAGTTTTTGCCAATGCGGATATCTTTGCTTGGACTCCGTCAAGACCTCACTGACATAGTAAACCGGCCGCTGGACTGGGTACTCCTTACCCGCCTCCTTGCGCTCCACCACAACTGCAGCACTGACAGCTCTGTTGTTAGCCGCCACATACAAGAGCAAAGGCTCCTTTTCCACCGGAGCAGCTAAAACGGGCGGTTCAGCCAACTGCTGCTTGAGCGCCTCAAACGCCTCATTAGCCGCATCACTCCAGACGAAGTCATCTGTCTTCTTCATCATCTGATATAGAGGAATAGCTTTCTCACCCAGGCGGCTTATGAACCGGCTCAGGGCGGCGATACGACCCACCAAGCGTTGAACATCATCAATACACGCCGGCTTAGACAAAGAAGTGATGGCCTTTATCTTGTCCGGGTTAGCCTCAATGCCACGCTCGGAGACCAAGAATCCTAAGAGCTTGCCTGCAGGTACACCAAATACACACTTTGCCGGGTTAAGCATTATCTTGTAAACCCGCAGATTATCAAAAGTTTCCTTCAAATCAGCCAACAGAGTCTCTTTCTTCCTTGACTTGACCACAATATCATCCACATAAGCATGAACATTGCGCCCAATTTGACCATGAAGACAGTTCTGCACACAGCGCTGATAAGTCGCCTGAGCGCTCTTGAGCCCGAAAGGCATAGACACATAGCAGAAAGCTCCAAAACGCGTGATGAAAGACGTCTTCTCTTGGTCTTTGACTGTCATTTTGATCTGATGATAACCCGAATAAGCATCCAGGAAACATAAACTTTCACAACCCGCCGTTGCATCAATGATCTAGTCGATACGGGGGAGAGCAAATGGATCAGCCGGACACGCCTTGTTGAGATCGGTGTAATCCACACACATGCGCCACGTGCCGTTCTTCTTGAGTACCAACACCGGGTTAGCTAACCACTCCGGGTGAAAAACTTCGACGATAAACCCTGCTGCCAAGAGCCGGGCCACCTCTTCTCCAATAGTCTTACACCTCTCCTCATTGAAATGACGGAGGAACTGTTTGACCAGCTTAAACTTAGGATCCACATTAAGGTGGTGCTTAGCAAATTCTCTCGATACACCCGGCATGTCAAAAGGTTTCCATGCAAAGATGTCCCGATTCTCACGGATGAATTCGATGAGGGCGCTTTCCTATTTGGGATCCATATTGGCCCCAATAGTGAACTGCTGCGATGAGTCGCCAGGAATAAAATCCACCAGCTTGGTATCTTCTGCCACAAACTTAAGGGGCGGCTCAGATTCTGTGTTGGGCTTCTTCAACGGGGTCATATCTGTCGGGTCAACATTCTCCTTATAAAACTTGAGCTCCGCCTCAGCACAACTTGACACTACATACGCAGCATCGCCTTCCTCGCACTCAAGAGCAATCTTCCGATCACCATGCACTGTAATCATTCCGTTTAATCCGGGCATCTTGAGATGCAAGTAAACATAACAAGGCCTAGCCATGAACTTGGCATAAGCCGGCCGCCCAAATAAAGCGTGGTACGGGCTCTTGATCTTGACCACCTCAAACCATAAGGTCTCCACCCTGTAGTTGAACTCATCGCCAAAAGCCACTTCTAGGGAAATCTTCCCAACTGGATAGGCCGACTTTCCGGGCACCACACCGTGAAAAACCGTTGAAGATGGCTTGAGATCCTTGTCAAGCAAGTTCATCCGGCAGAACGTGTCATAATACAGGATGTTGATGCTGCTGCCACCATCCATAAGCACCTTGGTGAACACGTAGCCTCCTACTTGGGGGGCTACTACTAAGGCCAACTACCCCGGGTTATCCACACGTGGCGGGTGATCCTCTCTGCTCCAAGTTATGTCATACTCAGACCACTTCAAGTACTGCGGGAGAACCGGCATGGCCGCATTAACCGCCCGCTTGCGCACCTTCTGATCCCGCTTGTCAATGCTTGTTGTAAAAACGTGGTATTGACCTCCATTAAGCTGTTTTGGATTACTCTGATACCCGGACTGGTTATTTTGTTGCTGACCTCCATTGCCAGACTGTGGATGATGACCTCCATGGTTTCCCTGACCTTGATAACCAGAACCTGAGCCGCCTGCCCCAAAGCCGGACCCAGGAGAGCCGGATCCTGACCCGCCGGATGGTCCATTGCCGCCACCCTGATGCTGGTTAATGCTGTAATTCCGGAACTCCCGCATGACCCAACAATCCTTCCAGGCATGAGTGGATGGTTTATCGGGAACACTATGTTTTGGACAGGGGGCATTCAACATCGCTTCCATATTGAAAGGCTTAGACTTGCCGAAAGGCGGTTTACCATTGCCCTTGCCACGGTTGCTCCCAGCACTAGTGTTGGCCACCAGATCTGATCCGCCGTCCGGGTGTTTCCGCTTACCGCCATTACCATTATTATTATTTCCTGCCCCACTCTGCTGCTGGCCCTTGTCATTGCCGTTCTTCTTACCCTTAGCTGATTTCTCCTCATCAGACCCAGGATCCTTCGTACTGTTAGAATCTACATATTTGGTGAGAGCCGCCATGAGCTCCCCCATATCCTGGCATGAACGCTTGAGCCGTCCAAGCTTCTGCTTGAGGGGCAAAAGGTGGCAATTCTTCTCCAGAATTAGAACCGCCCGAGCCGCCGTGATATTATCAGAGGAGTGGATAATGGTTGAGACCCGCCGGACCCAATGATGGGCCGACTCATCCTCCCACTGCACACAATGATCCAAATCCACGATTGTCATGCGCTGCTTGCATGTTCCTTGAATTTTTTTGATGAATTTCGCCTTCAACTCGGCCCAGGAATTAATGGTATTGGGTGGTAAACCCTTCAACCACATGCGAGCCGGCCCCTCCAACATCATGATGAAATACTTGGCGCAGACTGCATCACTGACGTCTAACATCTCCATGGCTAGTTCATAACTCCCAATCCAAGCTTTTGGAGGCAGATCGGCAGTATAATTTGGCACCTTGAGGGGACCCTTGAAATCCTTCGGCAGGCGTTCGTTTCGTAAAGCCGGCACCAAGCATGGCACTCCCACAACCCTGGAGGTTACTCCGGCTCCTACCGAAACAGAAGGTGCTACTGTGGGTTCTTGGTAAGCCGCCGCAGCTGCCGCCGCTGCCGCCTCTCGCTGTGCTCTCGCACGGTCTACCAACGCCTGGGCATCAACAGCAGGCGGGTCATCCCATGCCGGATTCCGACGTCGATCGCTGCTAGAAATCGCAGGCAGCTCTATACGTCGACTGTAACTGCGGCTTGGGATAGGGGTCGAGTGCACGCGGCTCCGGCTATAGGTATACTTCTCCTGTTGCGCCACCGCTGTCTGCAAATATCCAATGGCGTTCCGCGCTTCTTCGGCAAAAGGCGTTCCATCAGGGATGGGGAGCGCGCCAAGTCTGACCGCTGCTGCCACCATGTTCTCCACCGGGTTAGAATAATGACCGGGTGGTGTCGGAAAGTGCTGCGGCGGGGTCTGGTTCCTGCGGGGCGGGTCTGGCTGAAGATGCTGAACCGCTGCCCTACTCCCAGGTACTTCCGCCGTCCGGGTTATGGTCAGAGGTACATTCCGTCCTGTCCCTGGCGTGTTGAAAAGATTCCTAGGCTCATACTGATCCGGCAGGCAGGTCTGGTGCCTCATCCGCTGGACTGCATCTGCAGTCTGTTGATCCAGGTCCAGGCGAAAAGCTTCCGCCCTGAGGCGCTCCGACTCAGCATCCATCTGAGCTTACAGTGCATTGATTTCCTCTTGGGCTCCGGCCATCTGGTCCTTCAACCTCGCGATCTCCGTGTTATGGGCTGCCTGGTTTTCGGCCGTGACCTCGGTCCCCATCAGAGTCATAAGTTCATTCATCAGATCCAGCAAAACTTGAGCCGGCGGCCTGCCTGATCCAGATCCAGTCGCACCAGCGGCCGTGCTACCAGGAGCTGTTGCCGATCCTACCATGAAGATAGCGGCTCGGCTCGGCTCGGCGGCTCATAATATTCCGGGTCATGGTAGCCCTCGAAGTAGCCCCCAAGCCCGCCGTTGTGAAGCTAGTAGATTGATTCCGCCTCTCCGCTCGAGGATCCATCCTCTGAGCAGATGAAGGTTTCCTCCCCCGACATAGAACCTTCAAGTTCTGTGCCTTGGGTGAAGCCGACGAAGACGTGCTTCTGGCCCGGGTTAACCCGGGCGGGTTGCGCGCGCCGGGCCGGCTCGACGAGGTCGGTGCAGATGTCCAGCCCGGGCTTAGATCCGCCGATCTTGCCAATGAAGACGTGAATTCCGCCGAAGGGGACCCGGTACCCGTACTCGATTGAGTCGGCCTCGGGGCCCCAGCCAGCGTCGTCGATGTAGAGCTTGCCGCGGCGACTCTTGGTCATCCTGCCAACGGCGTATCCCTCGATCCCTGGGAGAGAGCCCTTCGAGTACTCCAAACCACCGAGCATCGGCCCCACGGTGGGCGCCAACTGTCGTGGTTTTGCCACGGAAGATGTCCTAGTGCCAGGACTTAGGTGCGAAGCCATCGCTACGGCGGTTAACTCGAAGGGGTTGGACGGGATGAAAGACACAGGTTTACCCAGGTTCGGCCCCTCTCGAAGGAGGTAATAGCCTACGTCCTGCTTTGAGTTGTATTGATTGGGTATCGATTACAAGGGAGCGGATTCGCTTGCCCTAGTACTCGATCAAAGGTTTCGTGTCCTCAGCCGCCCAGGTAACCCGCCTTTATATACACAGGTCGAGGCCCTGGGCTTACAAGAGTCCGGGCCGGGTCATACTTGATAACCGACCTTGCCTCTAACTACTCCTGCCTTGTCGGACAAGCCGCCACCGGCGGCTTACGCCACCGGGTCATACATTGTCTTCTCCCTCTGGGCCTCCAGGCCCATTGAGCAAGTTTCTTCCAAACCTTATCGCTAAGCCGCCAACCTCATGACCCGGCCCCACCTGGGCGGGTCTCACCACGGGGTTATATCCCCAACACTCTAGCAGCATTAAATGGATGACTACTAGCAGTACTATTATCTCTGCCAAAGTTGTACCTGGCATAGTAAGATGACTCCTATTCTTAAGAATACATACATGAGAATATTGTAGTGTTAGGGGATTATATTTTACTTCTTTCCATTGATTGCTACAGATTTTGGGAGAACACCGTTGTCCAGGTTATATCGTATACTTCCAAACTATAAAGCGTTCTTGTTATATGTAAGTTACCTATTATCCACACAATGAAAGCAGTGGTTCAGAACTACGGAGAAAGGAAGCACCAATAATTTGTTTTTTCATTTCTTGTTGGTGATAAAAATGCATTTTTCTTTGTCGTGATCCTGTGTCAGTGCCTTTGTCTCTATCAAATATTAGAGGTAATGAATTTTTTTGTGCTGGATCAACTGCAGATCCTGCCCGTCTTGAAGCCATAAATCCAGTGAAGTCAATTTGAGTATATTGAGGACAAGCCAAAAAAGGACATTGCCGTATATGAATTTATGAATAAAAAAGGAGGTACAATATTGATTTCTCATATGCACTTTCCTTACAACCAATGTCGAGGGTACCAACTGTAATAATTGTGCATATGAACGTGATAAAGATAGTATTGCTACCTTGAGTTTGACAAAGAATAATGACACTAAATTGCCAGCCGGTAGTCTTTTTTCCCACTAGGGCGCTTCCTTAAAATTTATTACTTTAGAGACATGGGGATCGTGAAGTTGACACACTTGATTCTTACTACTGCTTATGCATCCATTAACTTCTGTTAAATGTATGATTATCTAGGTATTACCTGTACTTTATCAAGTGTAGGGTTCTGAAAATAAGGACAACCATTTGTTTCACCTTTTATAGTTCATCGTAATAGCATATAATGTTTAGAAAAATGACAACTTGCCAAGTTACAATTCTGAAATATTTCCTTTTGTAGCATATATGTGCTAGCAAGATGGTGAACTGGATTCAAATTCGATTCTCCTCTTTTCCATGAAATATTTCCTCTGTACTTTTATTTGTCATTTATTTATGTTTCCATGCTCATGCTGCAAGATTCAATGAATGCTTCAACACTGTAGGAAGTTCTTGTGGTCTAGAATGGAAGTATCAGTAAAAACACTAATTTAAGTTTTAGAGCCAATGGATGAGCAAAGAGTGCTAGCTTCGTAATGCCTGTGAGACGATATGTGGGAGAGTATATTGATTTTTTTAAGGGAAGGAGATTATATAATTTAATCAGAATGTACACCATTTTACTTTTACTATGGCATATCAAGCAAGCACGATACGAAAGGAATATCTATACTCTAAAATTCTTGAAGGTTCATATGTCAGAGATGCCTCTTTGCTCTTTTTATGTCAGAAGGAAAGCAAGTGACTTATTTGGAGGTAATCTTAGAGATATTTCTTTGTTATCAGTTTCAAGTTACTATGCAAATTGATAATGGTCAAAATATTGTTGGATAAATCTATTTCCATCGAATTAACAGATTTGTTGCGTTGTGGGCATTCGGATATTTTGAGTAATATGCATGAAACAATGTCTTGTATCTAACACGTAACCAATCATTCACTACTTTGTACTATAGCCTATGAAAAAAATTATGTGAGCAAACTTAAGTAGTAACCTTATATTGCTATGCACTTAAAATAGTCTTACGTACCTCCAGTTTCAGTATGTGATGTAAATGCTTCCAATATTGCAAGTTTAACTTTTAAACCTGCTGGTTACCGTTGTTTGTGAATTCTGGTTAATCCTTCACAATTTTTAAATAGTTTATCTTGTGCTTGCTTAACTGTCTATCTGCATGTATATACAATTCATTTGAAATTTGTTCTTAATAATTTCTCGGATACAAAATCTAGGTCGAAGCTATGCTACAAACTAGGTGGTAATAGTGGCCATCATTTATGTGTTTGGAAACTACTAATAATCCACTTGATCATCTCAAGTAACAAACTACTGACTAATTAGCCATGCATCAAGAAAAGCAGAAGTTGTTCATCTCAATATAACCCCTAATTACCATATTTATTTATTTAGAACCGGTTATATATTAACCCCACGTCATTTCCAACAAAGCATATATCATTGCATTTTATTTCTGTTGGTACTTTCAATAAGTGTGGGTGGACTTGATAATTGCCATGAGGTAGCTGCTAAAAGCAAGGGCTCTAATAAACAACAAGGATCTTGTAACGGTTTCCTGTTGGTTTATCTGATGGAAGTGTGGAAGGATTTTCATGATGAAAAAATGGGACCGCCTTGTACATTCATTGATGAGCATGAGGACTATAGTTGCAAACCCCATTGCTCGGGAAGATCGCGCACCGGCGCCAAGTTCATAATTGGAACTGACCTGCGTCCAACAGTGTGAAGCTCGTTTCATATTGATGCAGGCAATGGGGCCTGTGGGCTATTCTTCATGACTCATTTGGGGCCTTCTTTGTTGCTTCATGCCGGTAGAAGTAGTCAAGGTTGGACATTCCATCGATGTAAGCTGAAGCATTACTAATGGGTGTGCCGTTAGCAGAAGAATTGGACATCCACCCCCTTGCGGTCGAGAGACTCGATGAAATTATTCAAGCCATGAAGAACCCATCGGAGTACCGTAGTTCAGGAGAGATTTTCACTTATTGACGAAATTTTATGACAAACTTTGGTAGGGCGAGGATTATGCACTGTGGGGGAGAAGCAAATGTAGCTTAACATGAACTTGCTCGGTGTTTTTATTGAGAGGGCATGGGAGGTTTGGGGGGATCATCCCCCTTATTTCCCAGTTCTAGTTCTTGTAAAGGATATGGTAATAATTCGAACGAGCTAAAAATTCAAAGTTGCCAAAGTAAAAAAGAAAACAATAAGCGTCTTCGGTTGCTGAAAATCACTAATTATTTGCACATTTATTCTTGTATTGATCATGAAGTGAAATGGACCACAAAGGGACATTTTAACTTGTTTTATTGAGAGGACCTGAGAGGTGTGGAGGGATCACCAGTGATAATACAAAAGGTGTATTTCTATATATGTTTGTTTTTACAGAGTATGAGGGAGATGGAAATGGATTATTTCGACAAGGGTCCTCAGGCAATGTCTTTGAACTCCAAGTTTTACACAACAATGCAGGTATATATATGCAATCAGGAAAAAAAAGCTAAAAGGTTGTGGCAATGCACAAGCATCTAACATACTAAAATGAACTTTAACCTTGGATATGGCCTTAATTATTTGTTTGATTCATTTATATGTATTGTAGCCCGTAGCAACACACGGACGTTCTGAAAGGACGTGGATGTCGCCTAGAGGGGGGGTGAATAGGCGCTTTAAAATAATTACGGTTTAGGCTTAAACAAATGCGGAATAAAACTAACGTTTAATATGTCAAGCACAAAACCTAAAACAACTAGGCTCACCTATGTGCACCAACAACTTATGCTAAGCAAGATAGACAACTAAGTGATAGCAAGATATATAACAAGAAACAATACGGCTATCACAAAGTAAAGTGCATAAGTAAAGGGCTCGGGTAAGAGATAACCGAGGCACGCGGAGACGGCGATGTATCCCGAAGTTCACACCCTTGCGGATGCTAATCTCCGTTCGGAGCGGTGCGGAGGCACAATGCTCCCCAAGAAGCCACTAGGGCCACCGTAATCTCCTCACGCACTCGCACAATGCAAGATGTCGTGATTCCACTAAGGGACCCTTGAGGGCGGTCACCGAACTCGTACAAACAAGGTTGGGGCAAACTCCACAACTTAATTGGAGGCTCCCAACAACACCACGAACCTTCACCACAATGGATTGTGGCACCGAGGTGACCTCAAATGCTCGGGGCAATCTCCACAACCTAATTGGAGACCCCGAAGCTTGCCCGGAGCTTTGCACCACAATGATTGAGCTCCGAGGCACCACCAACCGTCTAGGGCGCCAAAGCACCCAAGAGGAACAAGCTCAAGGGTGCTCAAACACCCAAGAGTAATAAGCTTCTCAACTTCTCACTTCCATGTATCACCGTGGAGAACTCAATCCTATGCACCAAATGCAATGGCAAGGGCACACGGAGTGCCCAAGTCCTTCTCTCCCAAATCCCACCACAACAACTAATGCTATGGAGTAAAAAGAGAGGAAGAACGAAGAAGAACACGAAGAACTCCAAGATCAAGATCCAAGGGGTTCCCCTCACAAAGAGGATAAAGTGATTGGTGGAAATCTGGATCTAGATCTCCTCTCTCTTTTCCCTCAAGAACTAGCAAGAATCATTGGAGGGATTGAGAGTTAGCAAGCTCGAAGAAGGTCAACAATGGGGGAAGAACACAAGCTCAAGAGTTGGGGAGCAATGGGGAAGAAGACCCCCTTTTATAGGTGGGGGAAAACCAACCGTTACCCCCACAGCCCGCACATAAGCGGTAGTACCGCTCAGGGGAGCGGTACTTCCGCTTACACTCGTCCTGGAACAACAAAGCGGTAGTACCGCTCTAGAGGGAGCGGTACTTCCGCTTGGGGCGGTAGTACCGCTCTGGAGGGAGCGGTACTTCCGCTCAGACATCCGAGAAGACCGGAATAAAAAGGATGCGAAAGAGGCCGCGGATCCTCAGGGCGGCAGTACCGCTCGGTACTTCCGCTTAAGAAGAATAAGCGGCACTACA
Source organism: Elymus sibiricus (assembly GCA_039707655.1). Lineage (NCBI taxonomy): Eukaryota > Viridiplantae > Streptophyta > Magnoliopsida > Poales > Poaceae > Elymus > Elymus sibiricus. The sequence continues at coordinate 467,194,968 of CM077675.1, forward strand.
GGGCGGTAGTACCGCTCGGTACTACCGCTTAAAAAAGTTAAGCGGCACATAAGGGCGGTAGTACCGCTGGAGCGGTACTACCGCTCGGAAGAGCGGTACTTCTGCTTAAGAGAAATAAAGAACCCAAGCAACCAGATGGATACAGAAAAACCAGAACTGCCATAACTTCTGCAAACGAGCTCCGAATTGAGCAAGTTTTCTTAAGAAGAGGCAGTATAAAAATGCCAATGGTATAGAGATGTGAAACCTCTATCAATGAAGAATCGGCAAAAACTCCAACATCGAAAACATCATAGAAGATGCATATGGACTCCATTTTCGATGAACTTGATCTTGTCATGAAGCTGACCATAAGCTCAAGAAACCTCAATGAGAAAAACCAACCAAGAACCAAGAAATATTATGATGCCAAGAATGCAATGGTTTGAGCTCTCAACGAACGATACGATCAAGCTACTCACTTGAGAGCCCCCTTGATAGTACGGCTATCTATCCTATAACCCAATCTCTCAACTACCACTATGAGACCGGTAAAATAGAAAACCCTATCAAGGTCAAACCTTAGCCTTGCGCATAGTCCACTTGAGCTAGATGATGACGATCTTGACTTCCTCAAGATTGACCACCTTTCTTGATTGCGTTGGCTCGATGAAGACTAGTTGATTGCTCACCCATACTCCACTATGGGTGAGCCACTCTTCGGCATATCTTCACAAGTCCATTGTCACCACAATGGACGGCAAGCTTCAAGCATGATCTTTCCGTGATGCTTCACTTGAACTTGCACACCGCAACCTTGATGACGATCACCACTTGATGTCATCCTCAATGGATTGTATGGGATCTTCTTATTGATGCTAGCCCATGGAAACATACCTAACCCCACAAAGAACACTCACAGGGAACATGGGTTAGTACACAAAGTGTAATGGACAATGCTTACCATACCATGGGATCACTTGATCCCTCTCGGTACATCTTGTACGCTTTGTGTGTTGATCAACTTGATTCACTCTTTGACTTAGTCTTGATCAACCTTGTATCTTATCTTCTCTATGACCAATCTTTGGATAAAATCTTGAATACCACCTTGGTCACCATATAAACTCCTTGAAACCAACAGATGGACTTCAAGAAGTGCCTATAGACAAATCCTTCGAATATAACTTAAGGCAACCATTAGTCCATAGGGATTGTCATCAATTACCCAAAACCACACATGGAGAAATGTGCTCTTACACGTTCTACTAGTCTACTTATTACTCCACAATGCCTTCCCTTAGGCCCAAATATGGTGAAGTGTCATGTAGTAGACGTTCACACGACACCACTAAAGGAAGCAACAACATACATATCATTAAAATATCAAACGAATACAAACTTCACATGATTACTTATAACAAGACTTCTCCCATGTCCTCGGGGGGAAAAGTAACTACCTACAAATCATCACCATGTTCAATATCATAGGTATAATAAATATGATTAAGGATCTGAACATATTATCTTCCACCAAGTAAACCAACAAGCATCAACTACAAGATGTAATCAATAGTACTAGCATCCCCCATGTACCAATCTGAGGTTTTGAGACAAAGATTGAATACAAGAGATGAACTAGGGTTTGAGATGATATGGTGCTGGTGAAGATGTTGATGAAGATTGGTCCTCTCACGACCTTCGATTTCCCACTCCTGGAGGGAAGTTTCCCCGACAAAATCACTCTTCCGAAGAGAAAAAGGGCCTCTGCCCAGGTTTCCACCTCGAGACGGTAGCGCTTCATCCCGAAAATATCTTCTTCATTTTTTCTAGGTCAAAACACATCATATAGCAGAAGAGGGGGGACGGAGGCCGCCTGTGGGCCTGCCAAGCCATCAGGGCGCACCCAGGGGGTGGGCACGCCCTGTTGGCTTGGCACCAATAGGTGGCCCTCTCTGGTATATTTTTTCTCCATAAATTCGTATATATTCCACAAAAATTCCTCGTGAAGTTTCAGGTCATTTGGAGTCCAAAACATTTTCAGCCCTTTTCTTGGTTTTCAGGTCGAGAACTCTAGTTTTCAGCAATTTCCCTCTTTGTGGTGTACCTTGTAAATTAGGAGAGAAAAAGGCATAAGAATTACATCATAAAGGGGAATGATGACCAAGAATAATATAATTAACAATAAGTAATCATGATGCAAAATGGACGTATCAACTCCCTAAGCTTAGACCTCGCTTGTCCTCAAGCGAAAGATGAACTCGATAATAATGACCACAATATTAGAGAGATAGGTGTCAACAAAAACAAAATACGTACATGCGAGCATCATGAATATTATCATAGCAGCAAGTTTTCATCATATAGCTTCTCATAAACAAGTATCAATCTATCCACAATCTTGAAGTATGAAGCATAAACTTTATTGACAACCAACAAACTATGTTCTTAGTCATTGAGACAATCACAATTCATCATATTTCAGAGAAGTGTCGATGTAAGAGCTTTTCATTTTAGCAAGTTCACATACTCAACTATCATTTAGTCTTCTATGATTGCTGACACTCAATGCATATTTTTGGAGCAAATGTTTCCATCAGACACATAGGAAGATAGGGGCTTTATTGTTTTCGCCACCCAACTTGTTTACCTCAATGATAATGTCAACAATAATGACTCATGATCATCTATGTCCAACTGGATATATCTGTCCGGATCTTTCCCCAACACATGATGATTGCCACTAAAGAATTAATAGATTGGGATAGGAATAAACATTATTGACTCTTGGATAAAAGTAAATACATGAAAGTAAAGGATAGTCCCTTCATAGAGGGAAGCAGTGGTTCTCATTCGCCTTTTATTTTTTGATGTGCAAACTCTTAATGTAAAGGAATGTCACTTCATATTGCCCCTTATGATAGCAACCTTTATTATGCAGCTTGTTGCTTTTATTTCTTTGCAATCACAAGATCGTACAAAACTTATTTTCCCTTACAATAAAAGATCAAACATATTTAGAGGCAATATTTATTGCTTTGTGCACTGATGACAACTTACTTGAAGGATCTTATTCAATCCAAAGGTAGATATGGTGGACTCTCGTGGCAAGATACTGGGTTTAAGGGTTATGGATGCACAAGTAGTATCTCTACTTAGTGCGGATTTTTGGCTAGCAAAAGATCCTAAGCAAGCACCACATGTTAGAGTGACAATATAACTTCTATGTGAATGTAAACAAACATAATTCATTACGATGTCTTCCATGTCCAACATCAACTATTCGATGATTATATAATATTTGTTGGGGGCTCACAATCATAAAAGATGTCCAGGATAGTGTATTTGTATGTGAATCTCCTCTGCTCTTTCATAATTTTGCTTGGATTGTATCAATGACTAATACTATGTTTGTTAACTCCCAACAACGTTTATCAAACACACTTCTTTTTATGTGAAGTCATTACTCCCCATGGGATTAACATATGATCTTTTTGTTTCTTTTATTTCATTGCTATGATTGATGCATGAGAGTAAAGTAGACAAACTCAACTAATCTTTATTATATAACTCTCACACTCGATTACAAGGATAGATAGATCACAAAGCACAAGCACTCTAAGCAAAGCAATACTAAATTTTTATTTCTCTATATCACGAAATAACTAAGGATCAAACTAAGATAAATGATAATGGTGAAAGTGATGGTGATACAATACCGGGGCACCTCCCCCAAGCTTGGAACAAGCTAAGGGTGGTGCACATACCCATGTACTCAAGTTTCCTTCTTGGGTGATGGTGGTGATGAAGTGGTAGCACTACAAGAAATACGCTAACTTGTGACCTTCTCTCAGTGACCCTGGATGAACTGGTCATAAATCTACGACCATTTCAGACCAATTGGTCGTAAGCTGTCCGGGTGGCTCCAAACCCTAAACCCTAACAACCATTTTGGTCAGAAAGGTCATAATTTCCTTACAGGAAATGGTCGTAAAGTGAACAACACTGGTCCACTGCCTTATTTCTAGCTGATCACGACCAATATAAATGGTCATTACACTTGAGTTCGAATGCATTAGGATGATTAGGCAGCCACCTCAGCAACCTCGCGTATGTGTCATTGTTTAGGTGTCATTTTTGCTTACATGTCAATATTCAACTGACAGGTGGTTCCCATTTGACAGCAGGTGGACACACACTGACAGGCGGGACCCATTTGACAGCAGGTGGACACACACTGATAGGCGAGACCCATTTGAAAGCAGGTGGGCACACACTGACAGGCGGGACCCATTTGACAGCAGGTGGGCACACACTGACAGGCGGGACCCATTTGATAGCAGGTGGGCACACACTGACAGGCGGGTCTGAGCACTTAATTCACACAAATAATATGCACGAGCGGGGACTCGAACCCACGATCGAGCGCTTTATTCGCTTGTTCGCTACCGCTGGGCTAGAGAGGGACTATTGATTCGTTATCGTAATGTTTCCTTATATCAAATAAAACAGCGGCCGTCTCGTATCAAACATAACACACAAACAGGTGGGACCCATTGGCAGCATCGAACAGAGCCAACACTTAGCAGAAATTTCCCCATATCATTTTCTGGGTCTTGCGCGGGCGGCGAGCGGCATCCGAACCAACCGGCGGGGGCGGGGTCCGGCGGCGGAAGCAACCAGCGGGGGCGGGGACGAGGGCGGGGCCAGCGGCCGAAGCGACCAGCAGGGGCCGCTCGCCTCACCCACGACAGGAATGGCAACCTCGCCGCTCACCTCGCCCACGACAGGAACGACGACCTCGCCCACGGCCTCGCTGCTCGCCTTGCCCACGACAGGAGCGGCTCACCGAGCATGGGGGACTCCTCTCCCCCCTCTCCGCCACAAGAACACCTCCCGGTATGCACCCCTCTCCTCTCCCCCCCTCTCCTCTCCTTGCCTCAGATTTGCAGTGCATTGATGAAATCCAGTCCTGTGTTGCGCCTGCTGATGAACACTAGCTAGTTTGTCAATACATCAGAGGGGCAGGGGAGAAAGAGAGCGATAATCTGAGTTTTTTGATCTTACTGTGTGATGAACACTAGCTAGTATTGTTATTTCCTTTTGAAATGGAAAGAAAATGGGAAGGAGGAGATTCAATATATTGAGGGGCCTATGCAGTCAAGTGTATCTTAATTTGAGTGAGAATCCATCAGCTGCAGCTGGAGCTCAATCTGATGGATGGATGCTACAGCTTGCTTCATAAGATGGATGCAGTTGGAGCCTAATCTCTTTGTGGATCTCCTCTGTACATGAACCACCTCTGTTTCGTAGTGCAGCTCTGCCTGATCTATTTAAGGTTTTACAAGTTTTTGTTAGATTTTCTTTTCTCCCATGTGAAATCTGTATTTCCTGTGAATTGCTTTTTCTTGCTCCCATGTGAAATCAGTAAACCATATGAACTGGACTAAAGTAGGGAGAAATTGGAAACAACTCAATGCTGTGGTTAGGCAGTTACCATATAAAATTGTGTGCCTACCTTATTTTCTGGATTTTTAGCTGCCATTACTCCCATCCATTTTCATTAATTAATGTTGATGCACTTCGATTGATTGCTAACTTGCAACAATTTGTTGTCTTTGGCAGATGGACAGAAGCTGGATTAGAAAAGGAGTTAGAAGGTTTTCCAAAGAACATATGAAGGGAGTTGATGAATTCATGCAATTTGTTCGAGCAAATTTTGTCGAGGATGCAGTCATTCTTTGCCCATGCTGCGAATGCCTCAACCGTTCAACGAGAGCTCAAGGAAGAGTGGAAGATCATCTGCTTCTTTATGGGATGGCCAGCACATATGATAGATGGATATATCATGGAGAACCTTTAGATGGACAGCCTCAACATATTGAAGCTGATGCAGATGCCCCTCATATGATGGGTGGTGGTGATGCTGGCATTGATTTTATGGAAAAGATTTTGCCAGAGAATGCTGGTTTGGAGGAAGAGGATGGGCATGAAGATGATAGGAGTCCTGACATATTGAAGGATGTGTACAGTTCTGAAGACCGTGTGCATGGACAGAAGTCGATGTTTGCTGAGGTGCTAGAGGAGGCGAAGCGCGCATCTCATGAAGGGGGTAAATTTTCAAGATTTACCTTCACCGTGAAGTTACACTCGTGGCATTTCAAATGAATCTTCATCTTCATCATGTTGTAGATGCAAATCTTCTCTTATGCCCATGTCTTCCAAATCAAGCCTAGAACTAACCGTGTCCTTTGTCTTCCCTTCAATGTTCAGGAAAACATCCCTAGAAGATTCTCGCATATGTTATTCTCAATGTGCATTACATCGAGATTATGCCTCAATTTAAGATCGGCCCAGTATGGCAGGTCCCACAAACAAGACCTTCGGTCCCAACATTGACCTTCCTCACGCTTTCTTTTCTTTGCAAGCTTTCCGGCTCTCACATCTTTCACCTTTTCCAGTTGCTGCTCCAGCTCTTCTTTAGTGAATTCCGCTGGCTTGTCACGGGTTTCAGTCTCACCATTAAAATCTTTGCTTCTTCGCCAACGGTGGTTTCGGGAAAGAAAACGATGGTACCCAATATAGCAAATCTTGTTCTGTATTCTCTTCGAGCAAGGGTCTTTGTCACAATGCACGCATGCCTGATAACCCGTTGTGATCCTCCCAGACAGAGTGTGCACCGCCGAGAAATCATGGGTGGACCATATGATTGCGTCACGTAGATTAAACTTTTCTTTGGGGGTCCAGGCATCATATGTAAGTACACCAGTCCAGAGCTGGAGCACTTCGACGAGGGGCTCCATAAAGACATCAAAATTCTTTCCTGGAGACTCTAGACCCGGGATAAGCAATGCCATCATGAAGTTGGACTGATCCATGCATGCCCATGGTGACAGGTTGTACGACACCATAAAGACGGGCCACATGCTATAAGATGTGCTCATGTTCCCAAATGGATTAAAGCCGTCTGTGGCAATGCCGAGTTTTATGTTTCTTGGATCTGCGGTAAAATCTACATGTATTCTGTCAAATTCTTTCCATGCCTCTCCGTCCGCTGGATGGCTCAGCTCATTGTCCATAGGTTGCCGCTTGAGCTTGTGCCATTGTACCTCCATCGATGATTTCTTCGAGATGAACATCCGTAGCAGCCTTGGTATCAACGAAAAGTGCCTCAGTACCTTCTCCGGTATTGAATTTTTCCCATCAGCATATTTCCACCTAGAGGCATTGCATTTTGGACAGTTGTCGTGATTGGCATAACCCTATCGAAACAAGACACGGTTATTTGGGCAGACATGTATTGAAACATAACCTAGCCCCAACCTAGATGGATATGCTGCTAACCTAGCAAAGTGTGTTACTTCTGATGGATTCAAGCTTCAAGGACTGAAAACCCATGATTGTCACTTCCTCCTCCAAACGATTTTACCGGCGGGCCTTCGAGGAATCATGGACGAGGATATATATGAAGCGGTTGCTGAGCTGGGAAATTTCTTTAGAGAATTGTGCTGCAAAACACTCAAGTTAACTGTTCTCGAAAGACTTGAAAAAGAAATCCCAATTATTCTTTGCAAGCTTGAAAAGATTTTCCCTCCATCTTTCTTCACCGTGATGGTCCATTTAGCGGTGCATTTACCAAAAGAGGCAATGCTTAGAGGCCTTGTGCAATACGGTTGGATCTACCCAATCGAAAGAAGGCTGCTTACTTGTAAGCGTTATGTGTGAAACACGGCAAGACCTGAAGGTTCGATTGCTGAAGCATATGTCGTTGATGAGTGATTGACATTTTACTCTAGATACTTTGGCGATGTGGAAACGAGATGGAATCGACCGGGCAGAAATAGAGAGCGGTCTGATTCGCAAAGTGGTTGATACGTCTCCAACGTATCTACAAGTTTTGATTGTTCCATGCTCATATATTATCATTCTAGGATACTTTTTGGGTCTTTATTTACCAATTTATAATATTTTTGAGCACTAACCTATTGACCCAGTGCCCAGTGCCAGTTGATGTTTTCTGCATGTTTTTGCCTTTTCAGGTTTACAGTACCAAACGAAGTCCAATTGCCCCGAAACTTTTTGATGATTTTTTCTGCACCAAAAGAAGACCTAGAAACTTCGGAAGGAGGTCGGGAGGCGCACGAGGACCCCACCACACATCAAGGCGCGCCCTGATATGTGGTGGCCCCCTCGTGGCTCTCCCGACGTCCCTCTTCGGCCTATAAATTCTCTAATATTGCAAAAACCCTGAAGGCAGTCCCGAACCCCTTTTTCTGCCACCACAAGTCTCTATTCCGTCGCTAGGCCATCTGGGCTCCGTTCTGGCACCCTGCCGGAGGGGGGATCGATCATGGAGGGCCTCTTCATCAAACTTGTTGTCCTCATGATGATGTGTGAGTACTTCACCACAGATCTATGGATCCATAGCTAGTACCTAGATGGCAATCTCTCTCTCTTACGATCTTCAATACAACGGTCATCACATCTTCGCTTTGATCTATCCGATGTAATCCTATTGTGCGGTGTGTTTGTTGGGATCCAATGAATTGTGGGTTTATGTTAAGATTATGCATGAAAAGTATTTGAGATACCTCTGATATATATTGTCTCTTAATTGCATGATCATTATAGCTTCGTAATGCTCTCTGGTCTATTGATGTGCTTTGGCCAAGTAGATTGATATTTCATCGGTGGGAGTGGTGCGTTGTGGTAGGTTCAACCTGGCGAGTTTCTATATCCCAGTGACAAAGTAGGGGACAAGATGCGTCTTTGTGTTGTTGCTACTAAGGATAAAACGATGGGGTTCATTCATATTAATTGAGTTTACTTTGTCTACATCATGTCATCGTTGTCCAAGCATTACTCTATTTTACTTAAATACTCTACACTACTGGAATTCAGTTATTTGCCATCTGCCACCTCTTTGCCGTCTGCTAGCTGATGGCAAAGAGGTTGTTTGCCGTCTGTCTTGCCAAAGCAGACGGCAAAGAACCAGCTGATGGCAAAGAGGGTCTTTGCCATCTGCACTTCTTTGCCGTCTGCTGGCAGACGGCAAAGAGTTCTTTGCCGTCTGCCAGCAGACGGCAAAGACCAAAGTGGGCCCCACGGGGCACGGCACTGGCTAGGTCAAGCTCTTTTCCATCTGCCACTTCTTTGCCGTCTGCTGGCAGATGGCAAAAATTTCTTTGCCGTCTGCCAGCAGACGGCAACGAGGTGAGGGTGGGGCCCACAATGTCACGGCGGGGGCGGGCTAACGGTCACCGTCTTTGCCGTCTGCTGGCAGACGGCAAAGAATTCTTTGCCGCCTGCCAGCAGACGGCAAACAGGGGGGCTTAATTTTCTCCCCCGCGCCCAAAGCCTCTCTCTCTCTCTCACACATCTCTCTCTCCCTCTCTGTCTCAGCGCCGCCGCCCCGCCCTGCCCTGCCCTGCCCCCGCCGCCCCCGCCGCCGCCCCGCCCTGCCCTGCCCTGCCCCCGCCGCCGCCCCGCCCTGCCCCGCGCCGCCGCCCCGCACCTCCGCTGCCCCGCGCCGCCGCCCCGCAGTCTGCCGCAGCGGCCACGCGCCGCCGCCCCGTCGAGCCCCCCCGGCGAGCCCTCCCTGGCGGCACCCCCCGGCGAGCCCCCCCGACGGCACCCCCCCGACGAGCCCCCCGGCGGCACCCCCTCCGGTGAGCTCCCCCACCTCTGCCCTTTTTTTTCTGTTTTTCTGTTTTTTTCCTTTTTTTAATATCATGATTATAGATATATATAGATGCTACTATTAGTAGATAGTAGATGCATCAATTAGGTTAATTAGTTAGATGTTGTTAATTAGGTTTTTTGAGTAGGTTAATTAGTTAGATGCTACTGGTTTCGACATCAATTAGGTTAATTAGGTTAGGAGGAGGAGAAGAAGAAAAAAGAGGAGAGGAGGAGAAGAAGAAGAGGAAAAAGGAAATGAGGAAGAAGAAGAAGAAGAAGGAAAAAAAACAGGAAGAAAATGAAGAAAAGGAACAAGAGGAAGAAGAAGAAAAGAAAAAAAGAGGAAAAACCCCGACCCCGACCCCGACCCGACACCCCGACCCCGACCCCGACCCGACACCCCGACCCCGACACCCCGACCCCGACCCGACACCCCGACCCCGACACGGCACCCCGACCCCGACCCCGACCCGACACCCCGACACCGACACGGCACCCCAACCCCGACACCCCTGACACCCCAACACCACGACACCCCCGACACCTCGACACCCCGACCCCGACACGACACCCCGACCCCGACACGACACCCCGGCACCCCGACCCCGACACGACACCCCGACACTTAAATTAGGTATATATTCAATTTTTTAGGTATTCAATTTTTTATTATGTTCATGATGATGATACACTTAAATTATATACATATTATTCATGTCAGGTATTCATTCTTTTTATGTTGTACTAATTTCGTTTACTCTTTGTCATTGCAGGTGTTGACAGATGGTGGGCGCGGGTCGAGAGCGCTCCGAGGCTCCTACCTCGACGCGTGGTGGGAGGGGTAGTTCCATTCCACCCCATAGCCTCCGGAGAGCGCTAGATCTCAGTGTGCAGACACCACCGGCGGTCGCTTCTTCTTCGGCCGGGAGAGGTCGGGGGGGAAGAAGGCTGGTAGAGGTGGACGTGGCGGCGGGAGAGGTAGGAAGGCTGCTACTACGCCTTCCTCGCCGCCACCCCCAGCTGATTCACCCGACCACAGGAGTGCTCCGTCTGAGATGGAGCCGCCTGAGGTGGACCCGTCTCGGACTCCGGTCCACGAGCCTCGGGCCGACGAGCCTATGGCAGACGCGCCTACGGCTGACGAGCCTCGGGCCGACGAGCGTCGGGCCGACGAGCCTTCGTCCCACGAGACTCCGGAGCTCAGCAGGGATCACGCTGAGTCGCAGCGGAACTCGACGGAGTCGAGTGGCCGTGCTGAGGGTGGCTATAGTTCTGATAGCTATAGCGAGGGTGAGTGGGTTGAGGGGCGCAAAGTCTACCAGCGTGGTGGTACAAAGCTCCCGCCCACCCCGGCGACCCCCGACCAGAGGTGGTTGATTGCGCCTAACGGGGCCAAGTAAGTGCATTTACTCTTTTTTAACCTTTTGCCTTCACGTTTCTTCGAATATCTAATGCGTTGGCCTTGTCATACTGCAGGTCTTGGACACACGAGCCTCATGTCCGCAGGCCCAACAGTGTCCTTGGTGTGATTTGTCGCCAGAGCTTCCCGGGGTGGGTCACGTTGCCCGGTGAGGGCCGGGTTCCCGAGTTAGGAATGACCTGGGAGCACTACTTGGCTGCCCCGGCCCCGCCGGGGCATAGGATCGGCGATGTCGAGTGCCACAAGGTGGCCGACATTGTGATCCAGACGTTTTGGGTAATTTCTCCTTTGCCGTCTACGTTGTGTTTCCTTCTTTGATTGGCAACCCTAGTGATTGTACTAATTCGTGTTTTCTTGTTTTATTGCAGACCTTCTACAGGTGTGCTGAGGGACAGGAGGAGGCCGCGGCTCTGGTTATCGACAACGAGTGCAGGCGCCTACTTCAAAACTTTCGGCACGAGGCTCGGACGCAGGCTATTCGAGACTACTTCGCCTCGGCTGGTATTAGGAGGAAAAGAGAGAAGTGCCGCGAGAAGTTTCTGAGTAAGGAGAAGTACATGAAGGTAATTACCTATTCTTAAGGCCTTGTACTTAGTTTCCTTGATTTGATTCGTAGGCGTAGCGCTCAAATTTCTCTTGCTTAACTTAGGTGCCCCCGAGATGGTGTGCAGATAGGATGGACTGTTGGGAGGCGTTGGTGGATGAGTGGTGCTCTCCCCAATGGCGCTCCACCCACGACACTGCAAAGGACAAGCGTGGCAAAATGAAAGGTGTCCCACACCATCTAGGCAGCGTCAACCTACATCAGTACGGGGAAAACTGGGTATGTGGTTTGCTTCATGATTCATGCAAATTTATTATTCATGCTAGCTTGAGCCCTCAACTAATACTCTGTTCCTCTCTTTTAGGCGGGAGAGAACAAGGCTCCAGTGCCACAGCTGTTCGACCTCTATGCCATGTCCAATACTGCCTCGTACAAGAAGGCCAAGGCATTCTCTGAGTCTGACCTCGATGATCCAAAGAAATTCACCAACCGCGCATCCCACCACAAGCTTGTGAGGTACAGAGACGAGGGGAAGGCGAGGAAAGGGCCGGACTTTAACCCGAGCCAGCAACCTCTTGATCCAGAGCTGGTGATGATATCTGGTGGCGGGAGGCCCCATGGCTCGTTAGCCATTGGGGATGGACTGATACGTTGTAGTAGCACTCTCCCGCAGATCAAGAAGCGCCAGACCGGCTTCGATCCTGAGATATTGCCTCGTGCACGGCCAGTGGAGCTCGAATTCAAGGTTAGTTATACGGACTCAGATACCTTTCCTTCATTACATTGTGTGTGCGGCCGTCGATGATTACAATGCTAACGAGTGGTGTTGCAGGCTGCTATTGAGGGAGAGAGAGCGAAGACCCAGGCTGCTATTGAGGAAGAGAGAGCGAAGACCCAGGCGATTCTAGAGGAGAGGGACCGGCAGGCGGCGGAGAGGGAGAGGGAGCTTGAGGACAGGACGGCTAATGCGTTGGAGGAGGAGAGGAACCGGAACATGATGGCTAACCGGGCCCTATACGAGATGTTCGCAGTAAGTTTCTTCTGCATATTAGCCAAATCATGCACGTAATGTTCCTTACAGTAGTATCTAATATGACTGACTCATCAAAACCAAATGTGCAGACCCTGTGCGAGAAGAGCGGCACGACCCCTCCGCCGATGCCAGTCATTGCTCCGGCGGGCACGGTGAGTTTCATTTGAATGGTCATTAGTTACTAGTCTTCACATTTGAGTTGCATCATGCTAACGATACATTGGAAATGATCTTTGGTGCAGCATAACTCCTGACAAGCATCGACCGATCCTCCTCCGTCAGCCACTGGCGCGACCGGTCCTACAACTACACCTACAACTACACCTCCGTGATGACGGTAAGTTTTCGCAAGTGTTTAGCATAACAAATGCGTACTTAGCTTAAGAAATGACCTATTTATCTCCAAAATGTTGTATACTTAGCTTAGTTTTCTCGAAAATGACATTATAACCTTACTTAGCTCCAAAATGACCAATTTTACCATGGATAGCTCTCAAATGACCGATACTTAGCTTAGCTTAAGAAATGACATATTTAGCTCTAAAATGACCTGTACTTAGCATTATTTCCTCCAAAATGACATAATAACCTTAATTAGCTCCAAAATGACCAATTTTACCACGGATAGCTCTCAAATGACCTATACTTAGCTTAGCTTAAGAAATCACCTATTTAGCTCCAAAATGACCTATTTAACCTAGGAAAGCTCTAAAATGACATATACTTAGCATTTATTCCTCCAAAAATGAATTTATATGGTTAGCTAGCTCAAAAATGACATAATAACCTTAATTAGCTCAAAAATGACCTATTTAACCTAGGATAGCTCTAAAGTTACCTGTACTTAGCATTTATTCCTCCAAAATGACTCAATATGCTTAGCTAGCTCAAAAATGACATAATATGCTTAAGAAATGACCTATTTAGCTCCAAAATGACTTAATATGCTTAATTAGCTCAAAAATGGCATAATTACTTAGGTTAGCTCTGAAATGACCTATACTTAGCTTATTTAGTTCATTTATGACATACTTAGCATATTTAGGTCAAAAATGGCCTATTTAACTAGGTTAGCTCTAAAATGACACAAGTAAGCAATAAGAAGAAGAAAAAGAAAGAGAAGAAAAATTCTTTTTCTTCTTCTTCTTCTTCTTCTAGTCTTTCTTCTTCTTCTTTTTCTTCTTCTTCTTCTAGTCTTCTTCTTCTTCTAACTTCTTTCTTTCCCATTTTGCAGATTTGATTCACTTCACGGAAGCTTGCGTTCATGGAGTCCTTGTCCTTCCATTTTGTTTTGATTTTGTAGGATCAACAATTGACACTGGCATATGTATGTATAGATGAATGAAACTTGCATATGTATGGATGAGACTTGCATATGTTTTGATTTGGTATGTGTTGGATGATCATATCCATATGGCTTGCATATTATTTGCATATGTGTTGTTTATTATGTGGTGGATGAGACATTTTATGTGATGGACTAGACATAATGTTTGCCTTATTATGTGATTCTGAATATATATATATATGTGTGTGAATTTATGTGCAAATGAATTGATATAAGAGAAAACAGTAAAAACAGGGGCTATATAGCCACTTTGCCGTCTGCTAGCAGACAGCAAAGAGGTTTGCCGTCTGCTAGCAGACGGCAAATAGGCTACGTGACAGCAACCTGTGCAAGCTGGGCTGGCCTATTTGGCCTGTTTGCCGTCTGCGAGCAGACGGTAAAGAGCTTTCTTCTTTGCCGTCTGCTGGCAGACGGCAAAGAGCGCCGTTAGCCCCCTAACGGGGCTGGCACCTTTTGTCTGCCGTCCAGGGGCTTTGCCGTCTGCCAGCAGACGGCAAAGAGCTTGGCTTCTTTGCCGTCTGCCAGCAGACGGCAAAGTGGCCTTTACCGGCACCCGTTCGGCCGGACTGTTCGCCGTCTGCTGGCGGACGGCAATGGAGCTTTGCCGTCCGCCAGGCAGGCCTTTGCCGTCTGGTATGGCAGACGGCAAAGAAGCTGATTCCAGTAGTGCTAGATGCATGCTGGATAGCGGTCGATGAGAGGAGTAATAGTAATAGGTGCAGGCAGGAGTTGGCCTATTTTCTTATGGACGTGATGCCTATATACACATGATCATTGCCATGAAAATTGCATAACTATCCGCTTTTCTATCAATTGCCCAACAGTAATTTGTTACCCACCGTATGCTGCCTACATGAGAGATGCCGCTAGGGAAAACTATGCCCCTCGGGTCTATTAACTTATATATTTACAAACGCTACAATAACCTTGCTGCATTTATTTATCTTTTATTTTATTTTGCAATTTATATTTATCAACAATTATCTACACAACTCATTTGCTTGCAAATAACGAGATCAAGGGGATTGACAACCCACTTGCCCGCATTGGGTGCAAGTTGTTTGTTCATTTGTGTGCAGCCGCTGAAGATGGTTGAGGATTGATATTCCTATTGGTTTGATAAACCTTGGTTTCATAACTGGGGGATATACTTACCCACTTTGTGCTACAATTACCCGTTCCTCTTCATGGAAAACCCAACGCAGATCACAAGTATCAGGAAGGATTTATGGCGCTGTTGCCGGGGAATATCATCATCAACTATCAAGTAACTTCACACAAATTTTCATTCACTCGTTCTTATTTTTATTTGCTTTTATATTTAGCTTGTCTCATAAAAATCAAAAATACAAAAATATTTATCTTTGCTTGTTACTAGTTTACTTCTTCGCTTGCTAGTTTACTTGTTTTGCTTGTTACTTCTATTGTTCGGTCACCATGTCTTAAGATACGACTAAGTTGTGTGACTTCTCAAATACTAATAATAATGATTTTATTAGTACATCTATACCACCCGCCACTAGTGCAGAGACTTTTGATATTAATGCTGCATTGCTAAATCTTGTCATGAAAGATCGATTTTCGGGAAGTCCTAATGAGGATCACGCGTCACATCTTAATACCTTTGTTGAATTATGTGACATGCAAAATAAAAAGGATATGGATAATGATATTGTGAAATTAAAATTATTTCATTTTTCACTAAGAGATAAAGCTAAAGCTTGGTTTTCATCTTTACCGCGTAATAGTATTGGAACATGGGATAAGTGTAAGGATGCTTTTATTGCCAAGTATTTTTCTCCTGCTAAGATCATCTCCCTTAGAAATCAAATAATGAATTTTAAACAGAAATATCAAGAGCATGTTGCACAAGCTTGGGAGAGAATGAAATTAATGATAAGAAATTGTCCAACTCATGGCTTAAATATGTGGATGATTATCCAAAACTTCTATGTTGGACTAAACTTTGTGTCTAGAAATCTTCTAGATTCTGCTGCAGGTGGTACCTTTATGGATGTGACCTTAGGAAAGGCCACAAAACTTCTGGACAACATTACGACAAATTATTCTCAATGGCATACCGAAAGGGCTCCCACCGGTAAGAAAGTAAATTATGTTGAAGAAATCGCTACTTTGAGTGAAAAAGTGGATGCTCTTATGAATATGGTTGCTACTAAAGATGCTCATGTTGATCCCAATGATATTCCCTTGTCTACTTTGATTGAGAAAAGTAATGATGCTATTTATTTGAACTTTGTCTCGCGAAATAATTTCAATAACAATGCTTATAGAGGAAACTTCAATTCCAGACCGTATCCCGGTAATTCCTCTAACAACTATGGAAATTCTTATGGAAATTCTTCTACAAATTCTAATAGGATGCCCTCTTATCTTTAGAACACAATTAAAGAATTTATTAATTCTCAAAATGTTTTCAACACTATGGTAGAAGAAAAATTGCATGTAGTTGACACTTTGGCTAAAAACATGGATAGAATTGCTCTTGATGTGGAAACTCTTAAAAATAAAGCTTTGCCACCCAAACATGATTTTAATGATGCTATTAAATCTATCCAAATATCTATTAATGAAAGTAAGGAGAGGACCGCTAAGTTGAGAGCTAAGCGGGAATTCTTAGAAAAAGCTCTTCCACGCGGTTTTTACTGGAATCATGATGAAGATCTTAAAATGATTGGTATTTCTCCTATTGAATCTTTATTTACCTATATAAATGATAAAGGGACTAGAGATGAGTCAACTCTAGTAGAGAAGCGTCCTGTTTGCTTGGCGGGTGATGATTTTGATGCTAAAACTGAAAAATGTGGGTTTGGAGAGGTCAAAACTTTAACTAGTGATGTGCCCACTATTTTGGATTACAAGGACTTTAATTATGATAATTTCTCTTTAGTAGAATGTATTTCCTTGTTGCAATCGTTATTAGCTCACCCAATGCTTATGAACAAAACAAAGCTTTTACCGAACATATAGTAGAAGCCATGATAAAAGCTTATGATGAGAAACTTGAGCTTGAAGTTTATATTCCTAGAAAATTGCATGATGAGTGGGAACCTACTATCAAGATAAAGATAAATAAATATTAATGCAATCCTTGTGTGACCTTGGTGCTAGTGTTTCAACTTTTCCTAAAACTCTTTGTGATGTGCTTGGTCTCACTAATATTGAAGATTGTTCCCTCAACTTGCATCTTGCGGATTCTACCATTAAGAAACCTTTAGGTAGAATTAATCATGTGCTCATTATTGCAAATAAAAATTATGTGCCTGTAGATTTCATTGTGCTTGATATTGATTGTAATCCTTCTTGTCCCATAATACTTGGAAGACCATTCTTACGAACTATAGGTGCAATCATTGACATGAAAGAGGGAAACATAAGGTGGCAATTCCCATTAATGAAAGGGGTGGAAAACTTCCCAAGAAAGATAATTAAGCCACCTTATGAATCAATCATGAGAGCTACTTATGGTTGGATTGTCAAAGATGACAATACTTGAAACTATGCATTATGCCCAGCTAGGGGCATAAAACAATAGCGCTTGTTGGGAGGCAACCCAATAGTTATCTTTAAATTTTTGCTTTAAAATTTCTGTTTATTTTTAATAGAATGATTATTGCCTCTGTTATGATTATGTTTTTGTTTTTAAATTAGTGTTTGTGCCAAGTAATGCCTTTGGGATGACTCACAAGATGAGTAGAATCGATGCTGAAACAAAACCGAAACTTTTGACTCCAGTACAGGAATTTTCAATTTTTTTTCTGGAGCGTGATAATGATATGAAAATTTTACAAAGTGTTGATATACAAATTTTCAAGGTTTTCCTAATTTTTCATAATTTTTAGAGTTACATAAGTATAGGTTCTCTACAGATTTCTACAGACTGTTCTGTTTTAGACAGATTTTGTTTTTGCTTGCATAGTGGCTTGTTTTGATTATGCTATGGATTGTATCGGGGGGTATAAGCCATGGAGAAGTTAGAATACAGTGCCTATTATGCATTTATGAAATTTTAATCAATTTATAACAGTACTTAAAGTATGCAATATGTTTCTTATACTAACGGATCTCACGAAGTTTTGTTGAGTTTTGTGTGATTGAAGTTTTCAATTTTTGGGTGTTATCATGATGGACAAAGGAATAAAGAGTAGCAAGAGCCTAAGCTTGGGGATGCCCAAGGCACCCCAAGGTAATATTTTAAAGGAGACTCAAGTGTCGGGGTAAACAAATAGGGGTGTTCATTTTCCCCTGACTTGTGCCCGGACAGACAGCCACCGACGCCCGGCAGCCACAACCTGCAGAAGGTCAAGCAAAGAACCTAGCCAACAATCAAGACAAGACTCCAGCAAGCTCAACGCGGCAGCCCAAGCCTGGGCTGCGACGCGCCAAGCACATCCTCGACGCTTGCCGGGGACCAAGACGTACACATCTCCCAAAAGACCCGACAGACCACTCCCCGGCAGGTGTGAGCCAGCCAGCCACCGCTCCACCGCATCGCTACGCCTGTCACTTATCGATGCGGTGTCGAGCCCTCAGGTGGTTAATCAGCTCTCTCTAAGCACGTGGCGACACATTGGAAGGGAAGTTACGCTCGGTTGACACCCGCCCTGCAGCGTGTCAAGATCTTAAGCAACAAGCGGCCAAGCGGTGGCAAGGGCTTGCCGGGGATGCACCCCCAAGCGCCACCTAGGCAGGTAATCATGGCATTTTGTCCTAAATGCCAGAGTTAGGTACGATAGCTCTTCTTAGCTATCTAATCAATAGATAATGTCTGTTTTGCCATTGTGGTAACCCCTTGCACTATAAAAGGTGGCCCAAGGCAACCTAGCTGTTGGGAACTCGAACCCCCGAACGCTTGTACTCGCATAGCCGCTCTTTCCCCGACAGCAGTCCTTACCGGGGTTAGGTGCTCTGCGTTCTTTGTGTTCCTCCAATCAATCCACCAAAAAGTAGGAGTAGGGTTTTACGCTTAGCAGCGGCCCGAACCTGGGTAAAATGCTTGTGTCCTGATCATTGCGCCGTCTCATGCTCTCCGCTCTTCGTGCAACGTGACCCCCCTTGCCAAACCACAAGGGGCATCTTGTCCCATAGGTGATCGTGAGCATCTGTGCCCTGACATCAAGCGTTTAGGCTTGGGGATGCCCCGGAAGGCATCCCCTCTTTTGTCTCAAATCCATCGGTATGTCACTTGAAGCTACATTTTTATTCGTCACATGATATGAGTTTTGCTTGGAGCGTCGTTTGCTTTTGTTTGCTTTTACTTTCAGTTTGCCACAATCATTGTTTGCTGGACACACCTATTTAATAGAGACACACCTTCATCATGATTTTTTAGAATACTCTATGTGCTTCACTTATATCTTTTGAGCTTAGCAGTTGCTCTAGTACTTCACTTATATCTTTTTGAGCACGGTGGCGTGTAGATTTTATAGAAATAATTTCACTCTCATTCTTCACTTATATTTGTTTGAGAGATAATAAAAAGTGACGGTAATTTGCATGGGTCATAAAGACTAGTCCAAGAATATTAGGTATTCAATGAGTGATAATCAAAACCATCGTGTAGCAGATATAAATAAATTGTGGGTCAATGATATTGATGTAGTAATATGAAACAGGTGTGAGTTCATAATTGTTAAACCATAGGAGTGTTGATATTAAGAAAGGTTGACCCTTGTGTTCATCTAAAAGTTAAAGAGGCATGGTGATGATGTGTGAGCATTTCTATTCCTCGTTGAAATCCTAGTGTTGTTTCGGGTCGGAAGCGCGCGATGGTTAACTCCTACCAACCTCTTCCCTCAGGGCATGCGAGTAGTACTTTGATTTATGATAAACTAATAAAACATTGCAATAAGTATATGAGTTCTTTATGATTAATGTGAAACCATGGGCATACGCAATCTCACATTCTCATAATTTGCTAGCCTCTTCGGTACCGTGCATAGCTTGTTCTCACCTCGAGGATCGGTGCAACTTTCCCTGGTGCATCCAAACCCCGTGACATGACATGCTCTGTTGCACATAAGTCTTATTATATCTTCCTCAAAACAGCCACCATACCTACCTATCATGGCATTTCCATAGCCATTCCGAGATATATTGCCATGCAAATTCCATCGTCACTTCACAGGACTAGTTCGTTCATCGTCATATTGCTTTGCATGATCATATAGAGTTGACATGGTATTTGTGGCAAAGCCACCATTCATCATATTTTTGATACATGTCACGCTTGATCAATGCACATCCTGGTACACTGCCAGAGGCATTCATACAGAGTCATATCTTCATATCAGTTCTCCATATCGAGTTGTAAGTAAATAAAAGTGTGATGATCATCATTATTAGAGCATTGTCCCAGTGAGGAAAGAATGATGGAGACGATGATTCTCCCATAAGTCGAGATGAGACTCCGGACGAAAAAATAAAGATGGGGGAGGCCAAATGAGCCCACCATCCATTCAAAAAAATGAGAGAAAAAGAGAGAAGGGACTTTGCTACTATCTCTTACCACACTTGTGCCTCAAAGTGGCACCATGCTCCTCATGTAGAGAGTCTCATGATATATCACTTTCATATGCTAGTGGGAATTACCTATTCATTATTACAAACTTGGCTTGTATATTTCTATGACGGGCTTCCTCAAATGCCTGAGGTGTTCATGAGCAAGCAAGTTGGATGCACACCCCACTTAGCTTCATTTGAGCTTTCATACACTTATAGCTCTTGTGCATCATTTGCATGGCAATCCCTACTCCTTGCATTGACATCTATCGATGGGCATATCCATAGCCCGTTGGTACGCCTAGTTGATGTGAGACTATCTTCTCCACTTTTTACCCCTTTGATATCTACACCCATACTCTATTCCACCTAAATGCTATGTCCCATGGCTCGTGCTCATGTATTGCGTGAAGAATAAAAAGTTGATGCATATTGAAAAAGTACGATCGAATTGCATGACTTGGACACCGTGGTGCTTAACATTTGTATTAATGTGGTGAAGATGGAGCAATGTCATGCTAATATAATAAGATGAATAGGGGGGTAAACATTTCTTAAGGATCGTATACTTTTAAGGATGAATGATTCTGATTCTTATATTTTAATTATTGCTATGTTAATATTTGTTGATTCATCTTTTCTCAATGAGCATACATGCATCAGATTACATAGTGGATAGCATGTCATATCAAAAATTCTGTTTTTATCATTTACCTACTCGAGGACGAGCAGGAATTAAGCTTGGGGATTCTTGATACGTCTCCAACGTATCTATAATTTTTTATTGTTCCATCCTAATATATTATCATTCTAGGATACTTTTTGGGTCTTTATTTACCAAATTATAATATTTTTGAGCACTAACCTATTGACCCAGTGCCCAGTGCCAGTTGTTGTTTTCTGCAAGTTTTTGCCTTTACAGGTTTACAGTACCAAACGAAGTCCAATTGCCATGAAAATTTTTGATGCTTTTTTCTATACCAAAAGAAGACCTAGAAGCTTAAGAAGGATGTCGGGAGGCGCACGAGGGGCCCACCACACATCAGGGCGTGCCTGGTGGCCCCCTCGCGGCTCTCCCGACGTCCCTCTTCGGCCTATAAATTCTCTAATATTGCAAAACCCCTAAAGGCAGTCCCGAAACCCTTTTTCCGCCACCGCAAGTCTCTGTTCCATCGCGAGGTCATCTGGAGCTCTGTTCCGGCACCCTACCGGAGGGGGGATCGATCACGGAGGGCCTCTTCATCAACCTGGCTGCCCTCATGATGATGTGTGAGTAGTTCACCACAGACCTACGGGTCCACAGCTAGTACCCAGATGGCAATCTCTCTCTCTCTTATGATCTTCAATACAACGGTCATCGCATCTTCGCTTTGATCTATCCGATGTAATCCTATTGTGCGGTGTGTTTGTTGGGATCCGATGAATTGTGGGCTTATGTTCAGATTATTCATGAAAAGTATTTGAGATACCTCTGATATATATTGTATCTTAATTGCATTATCATTATAGCTTCGTAATACTCTCCGATCTATTGATGTGCTTTGGCCAAGTAGATAGATATTTCATCGGTGGGAGTGGTGCATTATGGTAGGTTCAACCTGGCGAATTTTTATATCCCAGTGACAAAGTAGGGGACAAGATGCGTCTTTGTGTTGTTGCTACTAAGGATAAAATGATGGGGTTCATTCATATTAATTGAGTTTACTATGTCTACATCATGTCATCGTTATCCATGCATTACTCTGCTTTACTTCATACTCTAGATGCATGCTGGATAGCGGTCGATGAGTGGAGTAATAGTAATAGGTGCGGGCAGGAGTCGGCCTATTTGCTTATGGACGTGATGCCTATATACACATGATCATTGCCGTGAAAATCGCATAACTATCCGCTTTTCTATCAATTGCCCAACAGTATTTGTTACCCATCGTATGCTGCCTATATAAGAGATGGCGCTAGGGAAAACTATGGCCCCCGGGTCTATTCACTTATATATTTACAAACACTACAATTTGATGTCTACTACGCAACTTTTATTCTTGTAGACTCGTGTTGGGCCTCCAAGCGCAGAGTTTTGTAGGACAGTAGCAATTTTCCCTCAAGTGGATGACCTAAGGTTTATCAATCCGTGGGAGGTGTAGGATGAAGATGGTCTCTCTCAAACAACCCTGCAATCAAATACAAGAAATATCTTGTGTCCCCAACACACCCAATACAATGGCAAGTTGTATAGGTGCACTAGTTCGGCGAAGAGATGGTGATACAAGTGCAATATGGATGATAGATATAGGTTTTTGTAATCTGAAAATATAAAAACAGCAAGGTAGCAAGTAACAAAACTGAGCACAAACGGTATTGCAATGCTTGAAAACAAGGCCTAGGGTCCATACTTTCGCTAGTGCAATCTCTCAACAATGCTAATATAATTGGATCACATAACCATCCCTCAACATGCAACGAAGAATCACTCCAAAGTTCTTATCTAGCGGAGAACATAAGAAGAAATTGTTTGTAGGGTACGAAATCACCTTCAAGTTATCCTTTCCGATCGATCTATTCAAGAGTTCGAACTAAAATAACACCAAGTTATCCTTTCCGATCAATCTATCTAAAGTTCGTACTAAAATAACACCATATGATACGCATCAACCAACTCTAATGTCACCTAGATACTCCAATGTCACCACAAGTATCCATGAGTTAATTATATGATACACATCAAACAATTTCAGATTCATAATACTCAATCCAACACAAAGAACCTCAAAGAGTGCTCCAAGATTTCTACCGAAGAAAGTAGGACGAAAACGTGCATCAACCACTATGCATAGATTACCCCAATGTCACCTCAGGAATCCGCGAGTTGAGTGCGAAGACATAGATCAAGTACTCTCAAATCCATAATAGTATTCAATCCGGTGATAATGAAATCTCAAAGGGAAAACTCAATTCATCACAACAAGATAGAGAGGGGAAAACACCATATGATCCAACTATATTAACAAAGCTCGCGATACATCAAGATCGTGCCATCTCAAGAACATGAGAGAGAGAGAGAGATTGAACACATAGCTACTGGTACAAACCGCCAGCCCTGAGGGTGGACTACTCCCTCCTCGTCATGGCCTCCGTCGGGATGATGAAGATGGCCACCGGAGATGATCTACCCTCTCCGGCAGGGTACTGGAACACCTCCAGATTGGTTTTTCATTGATACGGAGAGTTGCGGCGGCGGAACTTCTCGTCTAGGGTTATTTCTAGGGGTTTCTGAATATATAGGATTTTTGGGCGTCGGTTTCACGCGAAGTTGGGCCACGAGGGGACCACAAGGCACCAGGGCGCGCCAGAGGGGCCTGGCGCGCCCTGGTGGGTTGTGCCCACCTCGTGGCTCTCCTGACCCTCCAACGAAGCTTCTAGTGCCTCTTTTTTCCAAAAAAATCGTCAAAAAGTTTCGTTGCATTTGGAGAACTTTGATTTCTGCACAAAAAACAACACCACGGTAGTTCTGCTGAAAACAGCGTCAGTCCGGGTTAGTTCTAAATAAATCATGTAAAGTGCATCAAAACCATATAAAAGTATTGTAAACATAGGCAATCATGGCATGAATGCTTCATGAATTATCAATACGTTGGAGACGTATCAGCATCCCCAAGCTTAATTTCTGCTCGTCCTCGAGTAGGTAAATGATAAAAGAACAAATTTATGAAGTGTGAATGCTAGCATAATATATAAGTTTGATCATTGATAATTTCAGTCAATTTTCTAGCATCGTAACCAGCAACTTTTTCTCATAAAAATCATCATGATAGAGTAGCAACCAATTCACATGATATGGTTCAAACAATGAGTTCTCTTGAAACTTAACAACCTATGTTCTTAGTCACCAAACAATTGCAATTCAACTTATTCTCAACAAAGTCTAAGTAAGAGCTCCACATACTCAATCATCATATAGTCTTCTATGATTGCTAGTACTCAAAGCATATTTTTAGAACAAATGGCATCCATCGAACACAGAGAAAGATAGGGGCTTAATGTTTCACCTCCCAACTCATTTATCATAGAGATAATTGTCAACAATAATAAATCATGATCAAATATATTTGAGTGGATATATATGTTTGGATCTTTCCCCACCACCTGATGCTTGCCAGCTAATAGAAGTAGGTTGGAATAAGAAGTTGACTCAACAAGAAAATTAAATAACATGAAAGTAAATAGATTGTCCCTTCGCAGAGGGAAGCAGGGATTTGCATATGTGCCAGAGCTCAAAGCTTAAATCAGAGATAAATATAATTTTGGGAGGTGCATCCTTCCTGTCAACGTTACGACCAAGAGTTATCAATATCTTCCATGTTAAACACACTAGCGGTGGTTCCCAACTGGTAAAAGTAAAGGTTCACTCCCCCTCCACCAACCAACACACTCCACGGCTAGCCGAATCCATGGGTACCGTCCATACCAACAACATTCCTGGGGGACTTTTGCTTAATTATTTGCATTTTTTTTTGGGACTGGGAATCCCTATTACCGCCCCTCTCGTGCAAGGACGAGTGAATAAACACTCATCATGAGAATAACCCGCTTAACATGTAAGATATTGACCACCCCCTGTCGCTCCATGAGCGGTCCAGGCACACAAAACAAATGCTCATTTGAAATTTTAGAGGTGGCACATGCAAATTTGCTTAGAACAGCATGGAAATACCACATATAGGTAGGTATGGTGGACTCATATGGCAAAACTGGGTTTAAGGATTTTGGATGCACAATTAGTATTTCTATTTAGTACAAGTGGAGGCTAGCAAAAGATCCTAAGCAAACACCACATGTTGGAGGATCCATAACAATATAACTTCTATGCAAATATACACAACCATAACTCATTACATTGTCTTCCTTGTCCAACTTCAACTAATTTGCTCAAGTTTGAAAATAATTAATGCGTATTCACAATCATATAAGATGTCCAAGATAATATATTTGTATGTGAAAGTTCTCTTCCTTATACTAATCATTCACGAATTGCTTGTATGACCAATATTGTGATTGTCAAACTTGAATAGATTTTACTTTCTAAACCAGATGTGAAGCTACTACTAAGCATAAAGCACATTGATAATTTCATATTTATGATATTTCATTGATTCACAATTTACTCATAGGATATAAGTGAAGCTCAAGAGTAAACATCAAACTACTCTTCAAAAGATATAAGTGAAGATCAATGAGTAGGTAAACAATCAAGTAGATATGTGAGGGCTCTCTCTCTCAATAAATATTTTCACTTCTGAGTATTTTATTAAACAGCAAGCAAAAGAAAAATAGCACTCCAATAATAGCACATATCATGTGAACGAGTAAGAATTTAGGCTCAACGTAGGCTAACCGATAGTTGACGAAGAAAGGTGGGATGCGTAGCATCCCCAAACTTAGATGCTTGAGACTTCTTGAAATATTTACTTGGGGTGCCTTGGGCATCCCCAAGCTTGAGCTTTTGTATCTCGTTCAATCCTCTCATATCATGGTTTCACCTATTCTAGAAAACTTCATCCACACAAAACTCGAAAAGAACTCGTGAGATAGGTTAGTACACATAATAATAAGTCAACTCTTTATGTACTGCCAAGACAAGTTGCATAATAATTTCAAACATCATCCACTGTTTACTATCATTTCCACAATTTATATCTACCAATATAGGCTATGGAAACTATAGAATAAGTAGATAACAAAACTATGACAGCAATCTGTCCAAACAGAACAGTCTGTAGAAATCTATTAAACCAGTGTACTTATATAACTCAAAAAATTATGAAAATTTAGGAAATGCTAAAGAATTTATATTAAAACACTGTGTAAAAATTTTAGAAACTTTACATGTTCCAGCAAAATATGAAAATTCAAACACTACAGCAAAAGTTTCTGTTTTTACACAGCACACATCAAACCATGCAATGCAAGCATCCTAAGACAATTCTTGGAAATTTTTATTTAAAAACAAGATTATAAATAAAACCTAACAGAAAATAACAAAATATAATGACGATCCAAGCAAAGCACATATTATGTGACGAATAAAAATATAGCTCTAAGTAAGATATACCGATAATGTTGAAGACGGAAGAGGGGATGCCTACCGGGGCATCCCCAAGCTTAGGTGCTTGAGTATTCCTTGGATATTACCTTGAGGGTGCCTTGGGAATCCCCAAGCTTAGGTTCTTTTCACTCCTTATTCTCCTCATATCGGTGTCTCACCCAAAACTTGAAAACTTCAATCACACAAAACTTAACGGAACTTCGTGAGAAGGGTTAGTGTAATAAAGATAAATCATTCACTTAGGTACTGTCAAGACAAGATTCATAATTGTTCCCACATGATACCTACTGTATTCTATCATTCCCGTAATTTACACCACTAAATATAAGCTATGGAAACACTAAAACAAGCAAACTATGCATGCAAAACAGAATCTGTCAAAAACAGAACAGTCTGTGAAGATCCGTAGTATAGCCATACTTCCCTGTCTATAAAACTTCTGAAAAATTAGGACAACCTGAAGAATTTGTATATAAACACTTTGTAAAAATTTCAGATCATTATCACGTTCCAGTAAAAAATGAAAATTCCTGTACTGGAGTCATTTTGGTTCAGCATCAATTCTACTCATCTTGTGAGTCAACCCAAAGGCTTTACTTGGCACTTTATTGAAATAAAACACACAAAACATGATTACTACAGTAGCTTAATCATGTGAACACACAAAAACATAAAGGAAAAGTGTTGGGTTGTCTCCCAACAAGCGCTTTTCTTTAATACCTTTTAGCTAGGCATGATGATTTCAATGATGCTCACATAGGAATAGTATTTGAAACATGCAAGGGAGCATCATGAATCTCATGACAAGCACATTTAAGTCTAACCCACTTCCTATGCATATGGATTTTTTTATCAAACAATTTATGGGAACAAGAATTAACTAGCATAGGAAGGCAAAACAAGCATAACTTCAAAACTTTGAACACATAGAGAGGAAACTTGATATTATTGCAATTCCTACAAGCATATGTTCCTACCTCATAATAATTTTCAGTAGCATCATGAAGGAATTTCACAATATAACTATCACATAAAGCATCCTTTTCATGATCTACAAGAATAGAAAATTTATTACTCTCCACATAAGCAATTTTCTTCTCGTTCATTGTAGTGGGAGCAAACTCAACAAAATAACTATCATGAGACACTTGATTGACATAACCACATTCAATATTAAAATCATGATGACAAGTTTCATGGTTACTATCACTCTTTATATCATACATGTCATCATCATAATCATCATAGATAGGAGGCATGCCATCATCATAATAAATTTTCTCATCAAAACTTGGGAGACTAAAAATATCATCTTCATCAAACATAGCATCCCCAAGCTTGTGGCTTTGCATATCATTAGCATCATGGATATTCAGAGAATTCATACTAGCAACATTACAATCATGCTCATCATTCAAGGAATTCTCATTAAGTATTTTCATAAACTCTTCCTCTACCAATTGAGCACAATTTTCCGAACCATCATTTTCACGAAAGACATTAAAAAGACGAAGCAAATGAGGCAACCTAAATTCCATTTTTTTTATTTTTCTTTTATAAAACCAAAATAGTGAAAAACAAGAAACTAAAAGATTTAATTGCAAGATCTAAAGATATACCTTCAAGCACTCACCTCCCCCGCAAAGAGTCTGATGTCTACTACGCAACTTTTCTTCTTGTAGACTCGTGTTGGGCCTCCAAGCGTAGAGTTTTGTAGGACAGTAGCAATTTTCCCTCAAGTGGATGACCTAAGGTTTATCAATCCGTGGGAGGTGTAGGATGAAGATGGTCTCTCTCAAACAACCCTGCAATCAAATACAAGAAATCTCTTGTGTCCCCAACACACCCAATACAATGGCGAATTGTATAGGTGCACTAGTTCGGCGAAGAGATGGTGATACAAGTGCAATATGGATGATAGATATAGGTTTTTGTAATCTGAAAATATAAAAACAGCAAGGTAGCAAGTAACAAAACTGAGCACAAACGGTATTGCAATGCTTGAAAACAAGGCCTAGGGTTCGTACTTTCGTTAGTGCAATCTCTCAACAATGCTAATATAATTGGATCACATAACCATCCCTCAACGTGCAATGAAGAATCACTCCAACTTTCTTATCTAGCGGAGAACATAAGAAGAAATTGTTTGTAGGGTACAAAACCACCTTAAAGTTATCCTTTCCGATTGATCTATCCAAGAGTTTGTACTAAAATAACACCAAGTTATCCTTTCTGATCAATCTATCTAGAGTTCGTACTAAAATAACACCATATGATACGCATCAACCAACTCTAATGTCACCTAGATACTCCAATGTCACCACAAGTATCCATGAGTTAATTATAGATACGCATCAAACAATTTCAGATTCATAATACTCAATCCAACACAAAGAACCTCAAAGAGTGCCCCTAGATTTCTACCGGAGAAAGTAGGATGAAAACGTGCATCAACCCCTATGCATAGATTACCCCAATGTCACCTCGGGAATCCGTGAGTTGAGTGCCAAGATATAGATCAAGTTCTCTCAAATCCATAATAGTATTCAATCCGGTGATAATGAAATCTCAAAGGGAAAACTCAATTCATCACAACAAGATAGAGAGGGGAAAACACCATATGATCCAACTATATTAACAAAGCCCGCGATACATCAAGATCGTGCCATCTCAAGAACACGAGAGAGAGAGAGAGAGAGAGAGAGAGATAGAGAGAGAGAGATTGAACACATAGCTACTGGTACAAACCGTCAGCCTCGAGGGTGGACTACTCCCTCCTCGTCATGGCCTCCGCCGGGATGATGAAGATGGCCACCGGAGATGATTTACCCTCTCCGGCAGGGTACTGGAACGCCTCCAGATTGGTTTTTCGTTGATACGGAGAATTGCAGCGGCGAAACTTCTCATCTAGGGTTATTTCTGGGGGTTTCTGAATATATAGGATTTTTGGGCGTCGGTTTCACGCGAAGTTGGGCCACGAGGGGACCACAAGACACCAAGGCGCGCCAGAGGGGCCTGGCACGCTCTGGTGGGTTGTGCCCACCTCGTGGCTCTCCTGGCCCTCCAACGAAGCTTCTAGTTCCTCTTTTGTTCCAAAAAAATCGTCAAAAAGTTTCGTTGCATTTGGAGAACTTTGATTTCTGCACAAAAAACAACACCACGGTAGTTCTGTGAAAACAGCGTCAGTCTGGGTTAGTTCTAAATAAATCATGTAAAGTGCATCAAAACCATATAAAAGTATTGTAAACATAGGCAATCATGGCATGAATACTTCATAAATTATCGATACGTTGGAGACGTATCACACTTACCTTGCTGCCTTTATTTATCTTTTATTTTATTTTGCAAGTTATATTTATCAACAATTATCTACACAACTCATTTGCTTGCAAATAACGAGATCAAGGGGATTGACAACCCTCTTGCCCCGCGTTGGGTGCAAGTTGTTTGTTCATTTGTGTGTAGCCGCTGAAGAAGGTTGAGTATTGATATTCCTATTGGTTCGATAAACCTTGGTTTCATAATTGAGGGAAATGCTTACCCACTTTGTGCTGCAATTACTCGTTCCTCTTCACGGAAAACCCAACACAGATCACTAGTATCAGTGGTGATGTCTCGGTTTTCAACCATGGTGTGAACTTTCTTGGAGCCTCACAATACTTGGAGGCTGGTGATGAGTATGACAAGATGGTTTGGCATGTGCTCAATAATCGCGCTGAGGTTCTACCATATGTCGAGTACGTTATATCTTGTGCACTTGTTATATTTTTTTTGCTTGGGTTAGCACCAACCTAATGTTTTAATTCACTTGTTTTATTGGCATTGTAGGAAATGCAAGGAAGAGTTGAATCAGGAAGAAAGCCACATCCATGATTATAAAAGGGTTGCCAAGGGATTTGCTATATGGTTTAAGAATCATGTGAGATCTTTAGCCATGTGTTTTATGTTTTCTGTGTTATTCACCAACTGTCAAATACCATTGTTGCTAAATGGTTTCTTTGTGCAGATTGGAAAGTTGCATGAGGAGAAGAAGGTTAGTGATGATCTATTTGCTTTGGCATGCGGACCAGATAAGCGAGTGAGACTGTATTCAGCATGCATTGCTGATGGTGTCCGATACCACACCGTTGACCGCGAGGAAAAAAGAAAGACATAGAATAGTGGAATTGTCACTGAGGGGTCACAAGATGGTGAGAATATTGACTTCTATGGTCAGCTGAGAAGCATCGTTAAGTTGCAGTACAACTCTAGCGGAGGCATCGATCGCTCGGTTGTCTTATTTGAAGTGACTTGTTTGATCTTGGTGGCAAGAAGAAGAGAGGAGTCAAATATGATGGCCACTTCAAAAGCATCAACACTACAAGGTGCTGGTATAAGAATGATCCCTTTATTCTAACAGCACAAGCAACAATGGTGTTCTATCTGCCAGACACCCTTTTGCATGGAAAATGGCGAGTTGTGCAAAAGTTTGCGCACACACACTTGTGGAGTGCGACTGAAACTGCAATGGAAAGGGACCCCGGTGGTAGTGGACTAACATGCCAGGATGATGACTCTACGGAAGTTCCTGTGCAAGCTGATGATGACTCTATGGAAGTTCCGATGCAAACCAGAGTGCGAAGGGACCGGGAACGTGTGCTCGTTGATGCTGCAATTGTTGAAGGCATTAAGAAAAAGAGAAAGGTGGTAGGATGGACATGGAAGCGAGGATGATGAAAACATGACTCATCATACTATGCTGCAATATTGTAGTGACGATGAGGAAAAGAAGAGTGGGCATAGAGTTCCTTGTTTTGGTATCGACGACGATGAGTACCGAATGGACCTAATACTATGCATGGTGATCCTTCTAATTCTCTGTAGTTTACCTTGCAATTCTCTGTAGTTTTCCTTCTTGTACATATGCATGGTGATCCTGATGTACTACAATTCTCTCCGGGTAGCAAAATGCATGCGACTGGTTTAAAATGCTTGAAGATCCTGATGGCTGTAGTGATGTGATCTTGATGGTTGTAGTGATGGAGAGGCGGAACAAAATGCAAAACATTTGATTTCCTTTTGTAAGCATCAACATTTGGATGCTGATCTCATTTAGTGAAAGGAGGATTCAATCCCTTTTGTGAGCATCAACATTTGGATGCAAAACACTTGTTATATTTGTGCATTTTGTTATGATTTCCTTTGTTATGCAAAACACTTGTTATGATTGTTATACTGGGCAGAAATGACAAAACATTGGTTGTTATGATTGTTATATCTTGTTCAATTGTGCTTGAAACATTGGTCCACTAAGAATACAACACTGAATTAGGTCTGAATTTTGTAAAGTTAACTGAATATAACTACCACTGAGCTAACTGAATTTGGTCAAAAAATGCGCCTGCAGGGACTCGAACCCACGACCGAGCGCTTATTTCACTTGTTCACTACTACTGAGCTAGAGAGGGACTATCGGTTCTGTACCGCAACTTTTGAGTATATCATAAACTAGTGCCTACCTCCCAAACAGAACTCGCTGACAAGTGGGACCCTCCTCCTCTCCTTTCCCCGTTCTTTTCCCCATTCAACCCACTCCTCCTCTCCCGCAACTCTTTCGATCCCACCTCCGCCGCCTTCCTCTCCCACCACCGCCTTCTCCTTCCTCTCCTGCTAGAGGTATGAATCCGCTGCTGAATCCATTGGTTTTCTGCTGATGTTTAGATTGGATTGGATTCGATTAGGTTAGGGTTTGATTCGAATAGGGTTTGATTTGATTGGATTAGGATAGTTCAAAGCCGCCGCCTATTCTATTTAGATTGGATTAGCTTAGGGTTTGATTTATGTTTTTGTCCCCTCAGTGAAAACAAACACTTCCATCACTGATAATGGTGTATAGTTTCTTGGCTAGTTTTAGATTACGATTTGACTATGCCTGATAAGATTGTAAACTATTAGAAGAAATGAAAACTTGGCTCTAGTTTATGATTTATATAGTTTTTGGTGATAATGTTGTACGGTTTCTGCTGACTATGCCAACAATTCAAACCATTAAATTTGAATTGTACAGTTTCTGTTGATAATGTTGCATGAATGTATGTCCAGTCCTATTTATGGCAACTTGTTGTTTAATTACATGGCTGCTTTTCAGAGAGCGGGGGAGGCCGGCTGCGCTCTGCCACGCCAAGTGAGATGGCCGGCTTGGAAGGTTTCGAGTTCTTCGAGATCATAGTTGAGAAATCCTCGCTGTAGAGGCTGCCTGACAAATTTGCGAAGATGCTAGACAGCCGTGAGCCCGAGAAACTAAAGCTGCGGGAGGCCAGCAGCGGGTGTCGCAGGCTGTGGGACGTGGTGGTGGTGTTCGACGCCGACGGCCACATGTACCTAGGGCGCGGTTGGGAGCAGTTTGTGAAAGGACGTGGATGTCGCCTAGAGGGGAGGGTGAATAGGCGCTTTAAAATAATTATGGTTTAGGCTTGAACAAATGCGGAATAAAACTAACGTTTAATATGTCAAGCACAAAACCTAAAACAACTAGGCTCACCTATGTGCACCAACAACTTATGCTAAGCAAGATAAACAACTAAGTGATAGCAAGATATAAAGCATGAAACAATATGGCTATCACAAAGTAAAGTGCATAAGTAAAGGGCTCGGGTAAGAGATAACCGAGGCACGCGGAGACGACGATGTATCCCGAAGTTCACACCCTTGCGGATGCTAATCTCCGTTCGAAGCGGTGTGGAGGCACAATGCTCCCCAAGATGCCACTAAGGCCACCGTAATCTCCTCACGCCCTCGCACAATGCAAGATGCCGTGATTCCACTAAGGGACCCTTGAGGGCGGCACCGAACCCGTACAAATGGCAACCCTTGGGGGCGGTCACCGGTACCCGTACACTTTGGCAACCCTTGGGGGCGGTCACCGGTACCCGTACAAATTGCTCGGGGCAATCTCCACAACCTAATTGGAGACCCCGACGCTTGCCCGGAGCTTTGTACCACAATGATTGAGCTCCAAGCCACCACCAACCGTCTAGGGCGCCAAGGCACCCAAGAGGAACAAGCTCTAGGGTGCTCAAACACCCAAGAGTAATAAGCTTCTCAACTTCTCACTTCCACGTATCACCGTGGAGAACTCAAACCTATGCACCAAATGAAATGGCAAGGGCACACGGAGTGCCCAAGTCCTTCTCTCCCAAATCCCACCACAACAACAAATGTTATGGAGGAAATGAGAGGAAGAACGAAGAACACAAAGAACTCCAAGATCTAGATCCAA
Source organism: Elymus sibiricus (assembly GCA_039707655.1). NCBI lineage: Eukaryota > Viridiplantae > Streptophyta > Magnoliopsida > Poales > Poaceae > Elymus > Elymus sibiricus. The sequence goes on from CM077675.1 coordinate 467,228,850, forward strand.
GGGGTTCCCCTCACTTAGAGGAGAAAGTGATTGGTGGAAATGTGGATCTAGATCTCCTCCCTCTTTTCCCTCAAGAACTAGCAAGAATCATTGGAGGGATTGAGAGTTAGCAAGCTCGAAGAAGGTCAACAATGGGGGGCAAACTTGAGCTGAAGAGATAAGATGCATTGGGGAAGAAGACCCCCTTTTATAGGTGGGAGAAAATCCAACTGTTACCGCCACAGCCCGCACACAAGCGGTAGTACCGCCCCTGGGAGCGGTACTACCGCCCGCCAGCAGAACTGAGCAGCAGTAGAAGGGGCGGCGGTAGTACCGCTTGGTACTACCGCCACTACCACCGCTGCGGCTGGAGGGCTGGCGCGGGACACCAGACAAGTGTCTGGAGCTGTCTGGTGCCTCGCGCGAGTTCCCGAGCCACCCCACTTCCCCCCAGCGGTACTACCGCTGGCCAGGGCGGTAGTACCGGCTATAAGCAGTACTACCGTACTGGCCAGAGCGGTACTACCGCGGGAGAGAAACAAAGAACCCAAGCAACCAGATGGATATAGTAAAACCAGAACTGCCATAACCTTCGCATATGAGCTCCGAATTGAGCAAACTCAAGCTTGTTGGATTCAGCACGACAAGGTTATCTTAAGAAGAGGCAGTATGAAAATGCCAATGATATAGAGATGTGAAACCTCTATGAATGAAGAACCGGCAAAAACTCCAACATCGAAAACATCATAGAAGATGCATATGGACTCCGTTTTTGATGAACTTGAGCTTGTCATGAAGCTGACCATAAGCTCAAGAACCCACATAGAGAAAAGCCAACCAAGAACCAAGAAAGATGATGATGCCAAGAATGCAATGGTTTGAGCTCTCAACGAACGATACGATCAAGCTACTCACTTGAGAGCCCCCCTTGATAGTACGGCTATCAATCCTATAACCCGGTCTCCCAACTACCACCATGAGACCGGTAAAATAGAAAACCCTATCAAGGTCAAACCTTTGCCTTGCGCATAGTCCACTTGAGCTGGATGATGACGATCTTGTCCTTCTCAAGATGGACCACCTTTCTTGATTGCGTTGGCTCGATGAAGACTAGTAGATTGCTCCCCCATACTCCACTATGGGAGAGCCACTCTTCGGCACATCTTCACAAGTCCATTGTCACCATAATGGACGGCAAGCTTCAAGCAAGATCTCTCCGTGATGATTCACTTGAACTTGCACACCACAACCTTGTGACGATCACCACTTGATGTCATCTTCCATGGGTTGTATGGGATCTTCCTCTTGATGCAATCCCATGGAAATATACCTAACCCTACAAAGAACACTCACGTAGACCATGGGTTAGTACACAAAGCGTAATGGACAATGCTTACCATACCATGGGATCACTTGATCCCTCTCGGTATATCTTGTACGCTTTGTGTGTTGATCAACTTGGTTCACTCTTTGACTTAGTCTTGATCAACCTTGTATCTTATCTTCTCTCTTCATAAAGATGATGTCTTGAAGGTAAACATGAGTGCTCACACAATCTTCTTCTTCAAGACATGCTTGCAATGAGATCAACTCTCACATGACCAATCTTTGGATAAAACCTTGAAAACCACCTTGGTCACCATATAAACTCCTTGAAACCAACAGATGGACTTCAAGAAGTACCTACGGACAAATCCTTCAAATATAACTCAGGGAAACCATTAGTCCATAGGGATTGTCATCAATTACCAAAACCACACATGGATAAATGTGCTCTTACAGTTTGCCCGCACCCACGACCTGCGGCTCGGGCACTTCCTTGTCTTCAGCAACGACGGTGACGCCGTGCTCACCATGAAGGTGTTCGACTGGACCATGTGCCGTAGGCAGTACCAGCACAACGACGATGCCAGTACGCTCTGCCTCTTCTTCCTCTCCTTTTGGCTTTGTCTCACACCGATTGTTAAAAAAATTTGTTGCATTTGGCCAGGCAATGGGAGCAGTAGCGACTTTGGCTACAGCAAAAGCAGCAACGGGGATGAGGAGGAGCGGAGTGGGGAAGAAGAGGGGCAGAGCAGGGAGGTGACGTGGCTTGAGACAGCGTCGGTATTTCCCCAAAGAGGAAGGGATGATGCAGCACAGCGACGGAAAGTATTTCCCTTAGTTATGAAACCAAGGTATTGAACCAGTAGGAGGATCACCACCACCTAATAAACAGCACCTGCACACAAAGAACAAATACTTGCAACCCGACGCGAAAGAGAGGCTGTCAATCTCTCTACGGTAAAAAGATAGATTAGTTGGAGAGATAGATCTCTCAAGAACACAAAATAAAAAGAGCAAATAAAAAGTGCAGCAACATATTTTTGGGTTTTTGGAATAAAAGATCTGAAAACAAAAGCGGCAAAAAGATAGATCGGAAAGCAATTTGTTGGAAAAGTAGACCCGGGGGCCGTAGGTTTCACTAGTGGCTTCTCTCATGAGTATAGCACACGGTGGGTGAACAAATTACTGTTGGGTAATTGATAGAAGATCAAATAATCATGACGATATCCAAGGCGATGATCATTATATAGGCATCACGTCCAAGATAAGTAGACCGACTCCTGCCTGCATCTACCACTATTACTCCACACATCGACCACTATCTAGCATGCATCTAGTGTATTAAGTTCATGGAGAAACGGAGTAATGCAATAAGAACGATGACATGATGTAGACAAGATCTATTCATGTAGTAATAGACCCCATCTTGTTATCCTTAATAGCAACGATACATGCGTGCCTCGCTGCCCCTTCTATCACTGGGAGAGGACACCGCAAATCACAAAGCACCTCTTCCCATGGCAAGAAAAATCGATCTAGTTGGCCTAACTAAATCAAAGATTCGAAGAAGAAATACGAGGCTATAAGTAATCATGCATATAAGAGATCAAAGAAGACTCAAATAATATTCATGGATAGAAACTGATCATGAACTCAAAATTCATCGGATCCCAACAAACACACCGCAAAAGTTTACATCAAATAGATCTCCAAGAGACCATTGTATTGAGAATCAAAAGAGAGAGAGGAAGCCATCTAGCTACTGCCTACGGACCCGTAGGTCTATGGTGGACCACTCACGCATCATCGGAGAGGCACCAATGAGGATGATGAACCCCTCCGTGATGGTGTTAGATTGGATCTCGAGGTTCTGGAACTTGCGTCAGCTGGATGTGTTTTTCGTCGACTCCTCTAGGATTTCTGGAATATTTGGGAATTTATAGGCATCAGAGGCGGTGGAGAGGGGCCCCGAGGAGGGCACAACTCATTAGGGCGCGCCTGGGGCCTCTGGCGCACCCTGGTGGGTTGTGGTCTCCACGGCCCACCTCTCTAGCACTTCTTTGGCCCACTGGGTGTCTTCTAGTCCAAAAAAGTTCTCCAAAAAGTTTCGTCGCGATTGGACTCCATTTGGTACTGATATTCTGCGAAGTAAAAAACAAGCAAAAACAGCAACTGGCACTTTGGCACTATGTCAATAGGTTAGTCCCAAAAAATGATATAAAGTTGCTATAAAGTGATTGTAAAACATCAAAGAATGATAATATAACAGCATGGAACAAGCAAAAATTATAGATACGTTGGAGACGTATCAGTGTCCCCAAGCTTAATTCCTACTCATCCTCGAGTAGGTAAATGATAAAAACAGAATTTTTGATGTGGAATGCTGCCTAACATGTTCATCTCATATTCTTTTCTTTTGTAGCATGGACATTTGGACTTTTAGATGGTTCAAAGCAATAGTCTAGTTTTAACATAATGACTTCAATACTCAAGCATGCCAACAAGCAACCATGTCTTTCAAAATATCAACACTAAAGAAAGTTATCCCTAGCCCATCATGCTCAATCATTGATCCATTCATGAAACACACTCAAATATTAGCTACACCCAATGCTCAAGTACGATCATAGTGCCCCCTAGTTGGTGCTTTATAAGAGAAGATGGAGACTCAAAGTAAAAATAAAAATTGCATAAAGTAAATAGATAGGCCCTTCGCAGAGGGAAGTAGGGATTTGTAGAGGTGCCAGAGCTCAAAGTTTAAATTGAGAGAGAAAAATATTTTGAGTGGCATGCCTTTCCTGTCAACAAAAACGACAAAGTTGCTCACAATACTTTCCATGCTAGATACATCATAGGCGGTTCCCAAACATAAAATAAAGTTTATTCCTTTTTCCACCATTCTTTCACATTCCATGGCTGGTCGTATCCACGGTTGCCTTCCATACCAACACTTTCCAAGGAATTTATTATTTGACAACATAAAGTAAAAAAAATTCTTTTTTTCATTTCGGGAATGGGCATCCCTATTACCGCCGTACTCTCGTGCAATGACAAGTGAATAAACACTCATCTTGAGAATAACACATCTAGCATGGAAAAATATTGGACACCCCCTACCGTTTCATGAGCGGTACAAGCACACAAAAGAGAAATTTATTTTAAAAAGTAGAGGTGGCACATACAAATTTTCTTAGGACGACATGTAAATACCGCATATAGGTAGGTATGGTGGACTCATAAGGCAAAACTTGGTTTAAGGATTTTGGATGCACAAGTAGTATTTCTACTTAGTACAAGTGGAGGCTAGCAAATAGATTGAGAAGCAACCAACCAAGAAACGAAAATTCACATAAGCGAGCATTGAGCATAACTAACACCGAATAATGCACCATAAGTAGGATGTAATTTCATTGCATAACTATTGACTTTCCTTCATGCATAGGGAATCACAAACCTTAACACCAATATTCCTACTAAAGCATAATTACTCACTAACATAACTCACATATTACTATCATCATGTCTTAAAACTATTACAAGGAATCAAGTTTAATTTGTCCAATGATCTTCATGAAAGTTTTTATTATATCCTCCTTGGATATCTATCACTTTGGGACTAGTTTCATATATTGCCATTGCTTTTGACAAGCTCAAACAAATCTAAGTGAAGCACATGAGCATAAAGGTTTCATCAAGCATGAGAGGATTTCTTCAAAATTTACTAACTCTCAAATTAATCTAAGTGAAGCAGGAGAGTATTTCTTCAAAAGTTTCCAAGCACACCGTGCTCAAAAAGATATAAGTGAAGCACTAGAGCAATTCTATAGCTCAAAAAGTTTAAGTGAAGCATATAGAGCAATTCTAAAAAATCTTAGCATAATTTTGGCTCTCTCAAATAGGTGTGTACAGCAAGGATACAAGTGACAAACTAACAAGCAAAGACTAAAATGATACAAGACGCTCCAAGCAAAACTCATGATATGTGACGAATAAAAATATAGCTCCAACTAAAATACCGATGGTCGTTAGAAGAAAGAGGGGATGCCACTCGGGGCATCCCCAAGCTTAGTTGCTTGTTTCTCTTTGGATATATCTTGGGGGTGCTATAGCATCCCCAAGCTTAGGCTCTTTTCACTTCTTATTCCTTCATCCATCGTGATCTCACCCAAAACTTGAAAACTTCAATCACACAAAACTCAACAAAATCTTCGTGAGATCCGTTAGTATAATAAAGTAAATCACTACTTTAGATACTGTTTAAAACCCATTCAAATTTTATTATTGCATTATTCCTGCTGTATTTTAACTTTACCATGGCTCATACCCTTCAATACAACCCATAGATTCATCAAAACAAGCACACAATGCAACGAAAACAGAATCTGTCTTAAACAGAACAGTCTGTAGTAATCTATTTATTAACCATACTTCTGTAACTCTAACAATTCTGAAACATTAGTACAACGTTAAGAATTTGTATAGAAATACTGTGTTAAAATTTCAGCTCAATATCACCCTCCAGTAAAAAATGAAAATTCGAACACTGGAGGCAAAGTTTCAGTTTCAGATTCAGCATTGTTTCTACTCATCTTATGAATCATCCTAAAGGTTCTACTTGGCACAAACACTAATTAAAACATAAAACACAATCATAACAAAGGCATAATTGTGTCAACACTCAAAAACAGAAAGGGAAAGATGAAAATAAATTTATTCATTGGGTTGCCTCCCAACAAGCGCTATCGTTTTACGCCCCTAGCTAGGCATAACGCAGAGTTTCAAGTATTGTCATCTTTGGTTTTGGTAGAGGTGTTTTTGTCAAGAGGTTTTGCAAATAAAACTTGAAACACATCAACCATAGAAACCTTAGCACTATCAAGTTGTCCATCTACGTACCCTCTTTGATTCCCGGCCACAATCCAGGAATATTGTTGATTTACATCATTGAAAACTTGTTGGGTCATATCTAAAACGGGGACTTCCTTTTTGAGATTCTCATAAAAAAATTGGTTATTTCCAAGAAAATGTCTCAACATGTAATCACTATTGTAAAGGATCTCTCCTATTACTGGTTTTTCACGGCTCATACCATAGAAATCAAAGATCTCCCTAGCCTCCCGTACTATGTGATCAAATTCATTCATGAGAACAAGGGTGGCTAACTTCTTGGCTTTGGGATCTTTTATGACGGGTATCTTATAAAACAATCTTTGCAAGGTAGGATTGGTATGAATAAACCTATTTTCAAGTTTCAGAACTAGTGCTGAAATAGCTTCAGCATAAGTTTTAGTTCTTTTCAGTATAGGAGTATCATCGAGAGTCAAATTCCCAACACAATTGAAAAATTCTTGAATAGTTTCTTTTCCTATAACGTTCCCTTGCCCCAAAACAAAAGTTTTAGCATCCATATTACCAGAACGTCCAATATTAGGAGTTCTGCCATCATCTGTTTCCGCCATACCAAAATCACTCATGATGACAAGCAAACAAGAGATCTGACGAGAAAAAGGCAAACGAAAAAGAGGGCGAATAAAATGGCAAATTGGGTGAAGTGGGGGAGAGGAAAATGAGAGGCAAATGGCAAATAATGTAATTGCAAGGAGATGAGATTTGTGATTAGGAACCTGGTAGATGATTATGGTGTCTCCTCGGCGCCAGAGATTGGCACGTAGAAGAGATCGCTTCCTCCCCGGCAACGGCGCCAGAAATTCCTTTGACGTGGCTTGAGACTGCGTCGGTATTTCCCCAAAGAGGAAGGGATGATGCAGCACAACGACGGTAAGTATTTCCCTTAGTTATGAAACCAAGGTATCGAACCAGTAGGAGGATCACCACCACCAAATAAACAGCACCTGCACACAAAGAACAAATACTTGCAACCCGACGCGAAACAGAGGCTGTGAATCTCTCTACGGTAAAAAGATAGATTAGGTAGTGATAGATTGGAGAGATAGATATCTGAAGAACACAAAATAAAAAGAGCAAATAAAAAGTGCAGCAATATATTTTTGGGTTTTTGGAATAATAGATCTGAAAACAAAAGCGGCAAAAAGATAGATCGAAAAGCAATTTGTTGGAAAAGTAGACCCGGGGGCCGTAGGTTTCACTAGTGGCTTCTCTCATGAGTATAGCACATAGTGGGTGAACAAATTACTATTGGGAAATTGATAGAAGATCAAATAATCATGACGATATCCAAGGCGATGATCATTATATAGGCATCACGTACAAGATAAGTAGACCGACTCCTGCGTGCATCTACCACTATTACTCCACACATTGACCGCTATCCAACATGCATCTAGTGTATTAAGTTCATGGAGAAACGGATTAATGCAATAAGAACGATGACATGATGTAGACAAGATCTATTCATGTAGGAATAGACCCCATCTTTTTATCCTTAATAGCAACGATACATGCGTGCCTCGCTGCCCCTTCTGTCACTGGGAGAGGACACCGCAAGATCGAACCCATCACAAAGCACCTCTTCCCATGGCAAGAAAAATTGATCTAGTTGGCCTAACTAAACCAAATATTCGAAGAAGAAATACGAGGCTATAAGTAATCATGCATATAAAAGATCAAAAAAGACTCAAATAATATTCATGGATAGAAACTGATCATGAACTCAAAATTCATCGGATCCCAACAAACACACCGCAAAAGTTTACATCAAATAGATCTCCAAGAGACCATTGTATTGAGAATCAAAAGATAGAGAGGAAGCCATCTAGCTACTGCCTATGGACCCGTAGGTCTATGGTGTACTACTCACGCATCATCGGGGAGGCACCAATGAGGATGATGAACCCCTCCGTGATGGTGTTAGATTGGATCTCGAGGTTCTGGAACTTGCGGCGGTTGGATGTGTTTTTCGTCGACTCCTCTGGGGTTTCTGGAATATTTGGGAATTTATAGGCATCAGAGGCGGTGGAGAGGGGCCCCGAGGAGGGCAACCCATCAGGGCACGCCTGGGGCCTCTAGCGCGCCCTGGTGGGTTGTGGTCTCCACGGCCCACCTCTCTAGCACTTCTTTGGCCCACTGGGTGTCTTCTGGTCCAAAAAAATTCTCCAAAAAGTTTCGTCGTGATTGGACTCCGTTTGGTACTGATATTCTGCAAAGTAAAAACAAGCAAAAACAGCAACTGGCACTTTGGCACTATGTCAATAGGTTAGTCCCAAAAAATGATATAAAGTTGCTATAAAGTGATTGTAAAACATCCAAGAATGATAATATAACAGCATGGAACAAGCAAAAATTATAGATACGTTGGAGACGTATCAGGAGGTGCGGCCTATTCTAGTTGATGATGATCTTGTGATGGTGGTGGCTGACAATGACCTTGAGATGGTGGTGGCTGACGATGACCTCGCGATTGTGGTGCCTGACGATGACCTCGAGATGGTGGTGCTTGACGATGGCCTCGCGATGGTGGTGCCTGACGATGGACTCGCGATGGTGGTGCCTAACGATGACCTCGCGTTGGTGGTGGCGTCGGAGATCCCACAGCTGGGTGACAGGACCAGGCCAATTGTGGTAAAGGAGTACATTCGCTTCGGCATTTGCCACTCTGAGCGCATCATGATGATGAAGGAGAAGAAGGAGGAGTGAAGATGTTAAGAAATCAAGTGGCAGTGTTAAGCATGTTAATCTAAACATGTCAATGTTAAGTATGTCAGGTTTAAGCTTGTTAGTGTAAACCTCTTAAGTTTGACAGTGTTAATCTACTGCAGTTTCTTAATTATGTGTGTCCATCTCCATCACCTTCCAAGCTCAGTTTGGTAATTGATGGGAATTGAAATTTTGTGCATGCTCATGGATGCTCATTGATGAAAATATAAAATTATAGGTTTTTGTGCATGCTCATGGATACTCATTGATGAAAGATAAAATTATGGGTTTTTGTGCATGCTCATGGATGAAACAATATAAGTTTCATTTTCTGATTGTGAAAAACATGGTTTTTCGTTAAGATTTGAACCGGCTAAAATTTGGAAAACCAAAAAATGGGAAACCTTCGCTTCATAGGTAGGCATTTCATCAAAGAATCACCAACAACTTTGCATGATTCAACCCCTAGCCACGGACGGCCGCCGCGATGAATTCGACCGGATTTTGAAAACACCGTAAAATTTTCAAAAAAACAAAAATATGGGAAACCTCCGCGTCACATCATCACATGTGACCTATCAACAAGCAAAAATGTAAAACTTGGAATACCGATGTTTTCTTAAAAAAGTGCTCTAAAAACAACCTACAATGAACAAAGATTCATGGCTTTCAAGCCAAACGAGCAATGATATGGCCACATTCATTGAATAGTTTATGATAATATGCCCAAATTTTGCACATGTCTGCATCTTGGGATGGCAAACAATGTTGCCAAAGCAATGTTCCAACTTGTTTCACAAAAATAACCATTTTCCATTTTCTGAATGCTAAAAACATGTGTTTTTCGTGAAGCGGCTACAAAGAGAGTCATTCTAAATGGTGCCATCCCATGTCTATATAAAAGTAGACCATATTTTACGGCGGTCACCAAAAATCATGCATTTCCGAGCCTCGTAGCTACTCCCGACCATTGAGATAACCATCGGCCGATTCAGTTGGAACCGGCTAAAATTTGAACTGCGGGTGCTCCATAGCTTGCCCGTTATTTTTACTAAAAATCATTTTTAGATTGACAGGTAGGTGCTTCATCAAATAATCACCAATAGCTTTGCATGATTCAACCCCTAGCCACAGACGGCCGATGCGACGAATTCGACCGGATTTTTGAAACACCGTAAAAAATAAAAAATAAATGGGAAACCTCCACGTCACATCATCACATGACCTAGCAACTAGAAAAAATATAAAACTTGGAATACCGATGTTTTCTTCAAAAGTGTTCTCAAAAACAACCTACCATGAATGAAGATTCATGGCTTTCAAGCCAAACGAGCAATGATATGACCACATTCGTGGAATAGTTTATGATAATATGCCCAAATTTGCCACATGTCTGCATCTTGGGATGGCAAACAATGTTGCCAAAGCAAGGTTCCAACTTGTTGCACAAAAAAACCATTTTCCATTTTCTGAATGCTAAAAACATGTGTTTTCGTGAGGCGGCTACAAAGAGAGTCATTCGAAATGGCGCCATCCCATGTCTATCTCAAAGTAGACCATATTTTAAGGACGGCCGCCAAAAATCATGCATTTCCGAGCCTCGTAGCTACTCCCGGCCATTGAGACAACCATCAGCCGATTTAGTTGGAACCGGCTAAAATTTGAACTGCGGGTGATCCATAGCTTGCCTGTTATTTTTACTAAAAATCGTTTTTAGCTTCACGGATAGGAATTTCATCAAAGATCACCAATAGTTTTGCATGATTCAACCCCTAGCCACGGACGGTTGCCACGACGAATTCGACCGGATTTTGAAAACACCGTAAAAAAATTCAAAAAAACCAATAAAATGGGAAACCTCCGCGTCACATCATCACATGTGACCTAGAAACTATAAAAAATATAAAATTGGAATACCGATGTTTTCTTAAAAAAGTGTTCTCAAAAACAACCTACCATGAACGAAGATTCATGGCTTTCAACCAAATGAGCAACGATATAGCCACATTCGTTGAATAGTTTATGATAATATGCCCAAATCGGCACATGTCTGCATCTTGGGATGGTAAACAATGTTGCCAAAGCAAGGTTCCAACTTGTTTCACAAAAAAAACATTTTCCATTTTTTGAATGCTAAAAACATGTGTTTTTTGTGAAGCGGCTACAAAGAGAGTCATTCTAAATGGTGCCATCCCATGTCTATCTCAAAATAGACCATATTTTACGGACGGTCGCCAAAAATCATGCATTTCTGAGCCTCGTAGCTACTCCCGGCTATTCAGACAACCATCGACTGATTCAGTTGGAACCGGCTAATATTTGAACTGCGGGTGCTCCATAGCTTGCCCGTTATTTTTACTAAAAAACATTTTTAGCTTCACAGGTAGGCATTTCATCAAAGAATCACCAACAACTTTGCATGATTCAACCCCTAGCCAAAGACGGCCGCCGCGACGAATTCTACCGGATTTTGAAAACACCGTAAAAAATTCAAAAAAATCAAAAAAATGGGAAACCTCTGCGTCACATCATCACATGTGACCTAGCAACTAGCAAAAATATAAAACTTGGAATACCGATGTTTTCTTGATCTATTCGTTATTATTTTAACCATTCTTTCTACAAAGTTTATTAAAAAACCTACAATTTCTGCCTCCAAACCCAAAAAAATGCTAAAATTTTCCCTCCGAGCACCAAATTTTTCCCTCCCAACGCCACCAAAATTTCCCTCCTCTCCTCTCCCACTTCCATGCAGGACCCACCACTCCTCTCCCACTAACACGCGGGATCCCTCTCCATTCCCTGCAAAATTTCCCCATCTCCTCCCCGCAACCCTAGCCCTCTTTCCATTCCCCTCACGTCGCCGACGAATACCTCTCCATTCCCCTTCCCGCTGACGATGAAGCCCCTCCCCGCAACCCTTGCCCCCTCTCCCCGACGGCGAATCCCTTGTCCCCTCTCCCCGACGGTTAATCCCCTCTCCCCTCTCACCGACGGCGTGCGTGACGACGGCGACAGGAGGGTAGGCGCCTGCAATGAGAGTGACAAGAAGGTAGGCTACATCGTCTACAACGTCTTCGGTGAGTTCTTTCGTCCATCTCCCTAATTCTTCCGTCCTTCTAAGGTTAAGGTTAGGATTCGGTTGATCTCCATAGGATTCTAGGGTTAGGGTTAGGACCTCCTGGTGGTTCTTGTTCATGGGATGGATCGATGGGGATGGGGATGGATTCATGGGGTTTATGGGGTTCATGGGGTTCCTGGTGGTTCGGTAGATCTACCTCTGGTTCCTAGGGTTAGGATTAGGGGAAGGGGTGCTTTTGTTTCATGCTTTACCAGTGGCAGCATCTGGTTCATGTTGCTTGTTGCTTGTTGCTTCTTATTCATGGGGATCTCCTGGTGGTTCAATAGAGATCATTCTTGTTCATGGGGATGGATTCATGTTGCTTGTTGCATGGGGAGGATCTCCCTCTGGTTCATGGGGTTAGGGTTCATGGGGTTAGTGTTCATGGGCTTAGGGTTAGGGTTCATGTTGCCATGTGGTTCATTGTTGTATCAGCAGTACTATAGCTTGCTTGCTTGCTGCTACTCTTCAATTTCCATGCTTGCTTCTGTACTTTATCATGTGCTCAAGCCTCCTGCACTACCTCTGGCTTGAAGAGATCACGGGATGTAACTCATTAATAGGAAAATTTCTTTATGTACATACTACCACCAGCTTGATGTAGTTAAGATACTAAGGGATGCTTAGTATCTTTCATGTGTACATGCATGCTTGTTTAGTGCACTTACATGTTTGCTTAGTTAATTTAATTGCATCACTATATTGTTGATCCAGCAAGTTTGCTTCGCATGTATTACTCTAATGCATTGCTACACCTGTATGTGCATGATGGTTCAAGTGCTTTCCTTTATTGATACAAGTGTGTGTAACTGATAAGTATTTCATTGAAGCATCATTCTACTTTATCCCTGTTGTATCTGATTCTTGTTTATTATATTTTGAAAGCTATCACCTCGAGATCAGCCATGTCAAGGATGACAAGGTCAAAGATGAGGCAGACTACTAGTGTGCAACTTGATCCTTGTTGTTATACTGTCAGTATTATAAAAGATGTGTGTTAATTTGCTAAGTGAAATGTACTGTTGTAATATGAATAAGCTGACTTAATTGTGCTTATGTGTTGTTAGTCTTCCTTACCTGAATAACTAGGATTAAATAATAAAATCTGATAGCATATCTTTGGTTGTCTGTTCACGCATTACAACAATTAACCTAATATTTATGTTTCCTTTATCATGCAAAGAAGAGCCTCTCTACGAGTACGAGAAGGTTAGGGCTAGAAATATGATGAGGAACAATTTGATATTCCAGTCCCTTGGCATTGGTGCAATAGCATCAATGTTTAGGAGAACAAATGATTTTCATGAAGGTAAAACACACGAGGTTCAAGAAGGTAGTGGAGTCACCAATGATGACTCAGAGTACAATCCTAAGGAGGATGAAGTTATTGATGGAGAGAAGTGGATGATGTTGTAGTGGAGAAGACTGTTAAGGTGCAAACTCTATCTTACTTGGAGGGTTGGGAGTACTTTTATGCCTTGTGTTTCCTTGTGCTCACACGTTAGTCTTGTGATCTAATGCTTTTTTCTGTGCTATTTACACGAGGCACTGACGGAATCTAGAAGGAAGAAGCCTGTTGTTAAAAGTCTGCTGTTAAGAAGAGGAAGAGCTCAGAAGCATCTGTTGCAATGCCTCCGGGAAGGGTGATGGCCGTACCTCCAGGACAAACAAAGAGGATCATGGAACCTGATGAAACTACCCCTGTTAGAGTCACAATGCAGAAAGCAAAGGCGGCGGCTGCGATGGACCATCAGGAAAGTCCGTTGCGCATGGATTTCGAGAGCTCGCTGCAAATGGGTGATGAGCTTCCGCCCATGGATGAAGGAAGCACTCTCCACATGGATGAAAGAGGCACTGACTGCCTAGATGATTGAGGAACTATCTGCATAGATGAAGCAGGCACTGTCCACACAGACCTTAGCCCTGTTGCACCTTCTGTGGACAGGAATGTTGTCATCACTGAAAAAGAACAGCAACTTGTACTTCGAACAGGCAAGTTCACCTTTGCAATGCTCTCTTTTACTAGTGCATTTTCCAAATGGAAGCAATCATGTATGCTTACCTGCTTGGCAGAACCATTCCTCATTTGTCGATTTCTCTTCTAATTTATGAGGTCAATTTCATTTTCAAATGTAATGACTACCAAGCCTTAAAATAGAAAGGGCACATGGCTAGAGAGGATCACCAAGGCACTTGGTACCAAGGTGCCAATCCAAATTGCCGAAGGGATGAAGTGTCCAGAGAATCCTTTGCAGGATGCAAAGCTTGCTTTTGAGTGCGGACTCATTGCAAGAAACCATCTGCCGGTTCTTCCTCACTTCAAGGAATAAAAAAAAGATACTAATCTAGTGAAGGACTACATTGGAAAAGTTGTTGGAAGCTACTTGTTTCGTAGCTAATGTGCTTTCTGTTTTCTGTTACACCTATGTATGATCACTAATCTTGTCCCTACCTTGTTTGTTGTCTTGGTAGGCAAATTTTGAGATGGATGGTGACTCGGAGATCATTAAGACCGCGTGCAAAGATATTCTGCAGAAAAGTTCAAAGAACAGACGCCACCAAATCAAGAAGAAATATTTTGATCCCATACCAGCAAACAAAGTTAGCATCAAGTCTCCGATGCCAGATATGACGGATGGCGAATGGCAAGCACTGGTGAAGATGTGGTCTACCCCAAGACACAAGGTTTGTATCTGCTGTTGTGGCATCTTGTTTACATGTAGTTGCTGGTTTATCTTCTGCACATGATATGCTAGTGCTAGATCATGCTGACAATATGTTTTTTTGTAGGAAACCTGTGAGTCGAACAAGAGGAATCGAGAAAAAGTCGTGTACCAACAGACAACTAGTTCCAGGCACTACACAACACACATGGGCACACAGCGGAACAGAGACTTGCGGCAGCGAAAAAAGTGTTTCGGGAGGCTCTCTAGGGTTATGGGGATTTATTGGAATTTATAGGCCAGAGAGGGGCACCGGGAGATGCCCGAGTGAGCCACCACATAATAGGGCGCGGCCACCCCCCCTAGGCGTGCCCTGTTGTGTGGTGGCTTCCTCATGGAGCCTTCGGCCTCCTCCCGAAGCTTCCAGGTCTTCTTTTGGACCAGAAAAAATCATAAAAAGATTCGGGGTAATTGGACTTCGTTTGGTACTGTAAACCTGAAAAGCCAAAAACATGCACAAAACAGCAACTAGCACTGGGCACTGGGTTAATAGGTTAGTGCTCAAAAATAATATGAATTGGTAAATAATCACCCAAAAAGCATCCTAGAATGATAATATTATAGCATCGAACAATCAAAAATTATAGATACGTTGGAGACATATCAATGGCTTCTTCTCTCTCTTTGATCTTCAATACAAAGTTCACCGCGATCTTCGCGGTGATCTATTCGATGTAATCTTCTTTTGTGGTGTGTTGGTTGGGATCCGATGAATTGTGCGGTTATGTTCAGATTATTTATAATAAAATATTTGAATCTCCTCTGAATACTTATTTGATTCTTATTTTCGTGATCATCGTAGCTTCGTAAATCTCTCCGATCTATCGGTTTAGTATGGCCAACTAGATTGGTTTATCTTCAGTGAGAGGGGTGCATTATACTGGGTTCAATCTTGCGGTGCTCTATATCCCAGTGACAAAGTAGGGGACAAGACACGTATTTATGTGGCTGCCACTAAGGATAAAATGATGGGGTTCATTCATATTAATTGGGTTTACTTTGTCTACATCATGTCATCGTTCTCCAACCATTACTCTGTTTGCAAGAACTTAATACCTAGAGAGGAAAGCATAGAAGCGCTCTCGAAGTGGAGTAATAGAAGTAGATGCAGGCAGGACTCGGTCTACTTGTTTATGGACGTGATGCCTATATACACATGATCATTGCCGTGAATAAATATTGCATAACTATGTGCTTTTCTATCAATTGCCCAACATTAATTTGTTATCCACCGTATGATTTATTTAAGAGAGAAGCCTCTAGCGAACACTATGGCCCCCGGGTCTATTCACTTATATATTTACAAATGCTCTTATTATCTTTCGTCCATTTATTTGTTTTCTTTTTATTTTGCAATTTATAATTATCAACTATCATCTACACTACTCATTTGCTTGCAAGTAACGAGTTCAAGGGGATTGACAACCCTCTTGCCCGCGTTGGGTGCAAGTGTTTGTTATTTTGTGTGTAGGCGCTGAAGACGGGAGTTGTGTGGTCCTCCTACTGGTTATATAACCTTGGTTCTCACTGAGGGAAATACTTATCTATACTATGTTGCATCATGCCCTCCTCTTCGGGGAAAAACCCAACGCAGATCAAAAGTATCGGGAAGGATTTGTTGCACCGTTGCCGGGGAGTATCACCAACTTACTATCAAGTAGCTTCTCACAAATTATCATTCACTTGTTCTATTTTTTATTTTTTGTTATATTTTGTTTGCTATAAAAATCAAAAATACAAAAATATTTATCTTTGCTAGTTCACTTGTTTGCTTGTTTCATTTGCTAGTTTACTTGCTTCCCTTGTTACTTTGCTTGCTTGGTCACCATGTCTCAAGATAATAGCAAGTTGTGTGACTTCTCAAATACTAATAACAATGATTTATTAGTACTCATATACCACCTGCCACTAGTGCGGAGTTTTATGATATTAATGTTGCATTTCTTAATCTTGTGATGAAAGAACAATTTTCCAGAAGTCCTAATGAGGATCCGGCTATGCATCTCAATACCTTTGTTACATTATGTGACATGCAAAATAAAAAGGATATGGATAATGATGTGGTCAAATTGAAATTATTTCCTTTTTCACTAAGATATAAAGTTATGGCTTGGTTTTCATCTTTACCGCACAATAGTATTGGAACATGGGATAATTGTAAAGATGCTTTCACATACCAAGTATTTTCCTCCTGCTAAGATCATCTCCCTTAGGAATCAAATTATGAGTTTTAAACAACATGAACATGAACATGTTGCACAAGCTTTGGAGAGGATAAAATTGATGATTAAAAATTGCCCAACTCATGGGTTGAACTTATGGATGATCATACAAAATTTCTATGTTGGACTAAACTTTGTGTCTAGAAATCTTCTAGATTCTGCTGCAGGTGGTACCTTCATGGAGGTGACATTAGGAGAGGCCACCAAACTTCTGGACAACATAATGACAAATTATTCTCAATGGAATAGTGAGAGAGCTCCAACTGGTAAGAAGGTAAATTCTTTTGAAAAAACACTACTTTAGTGAAAAAGTGGATGCTCTTATGAAAATGGTTGCTATTAAAAATTCTCATGTTGATCCCAATGATGTGCCTTTGTCTACCTTGATTCAACAAAATGATGATGCTATTGATGTGAACTTTATCTCGCGAAACAATTTCAACAACAATGCTTATAGAGGAAATTTCAATGCTAGACCGTATCCCAGTAATTCCTCTAATAATTATGAAATTCTTCTACAAATAATAATAGTATATCCTATGATCTTGATAACACCATTAAATAATTTATTAGTTCCCAAAAGATTTTTAATATTATGCTAGAAGAAAAGCTGCATAAAGTTGATGATTTGGCTAGGAACATGGATAGCATTGCTCTTGATGTAAAAAATCTTAAAAATAAAACTTTGCCACCCAAGCATGATATTAATGAAACTATTAAATCTATACAAATATCTATTAATTATAGTAAGAGGAGGACCATGAGGTTGAGAGCCAAACAAAAATTCTTAGAAAAGGCTCTTCCACCCGGTTTTACCGTAATCATGATGAAGATCTTAAAATGATTGGTACTACTCCTATTGAATCTTTGTTTACTAATATGAAAGTAGATGATAATGGGACTGGAGATGAGTCAACTTTATCTAGAAGGCGTCCCGTTTATTCGGAGGGTGATGATTCTAATGGGAAAAAATGAAAAAAGTGGGTTTGGAGAGGTCAAAACTTTAACTAGTAATGTGCCCAATATCTTGGATTACAAGGACTTTAATTATGAAATTTGTTCTTTAATAGAATTTATTTCCTTGTTGCAATCCGTTATTAGCTCACCCAATGCTTATGAACAACATAAGGCTTTTACTAAACATATAGTAGAAGCGATGATAAAAGCTTATGATGAGAAACTTGAACTAGAAGTTTCTATACCTAGAAAATTGCATGATGAATGGGAACCTACTATCAAAACAAAGATTAAAGAATATGAATGTAATGCTTTGTGTGACCTTGGTGCTAGTGTTTCAACAATTCCTAAAACTCTTTTTGATGTGCTAGGTCTCACCAATATTCAAGATTGTTCCCTTAACTTGCATCTTGCGGATTCTACCATTAAGAAACCTTAGGTAGAATAAATGATGTGCTTATTATTGAAAATCAAAATTTTATGCATGTAGATTTTATTGTGCTTGATATTGAATGCAATCCGTCTTGTCTAATTATACTTGGAAGACCTTTCTTACGAACTATAGGTGCCATTATTGATATGAAAGAGGGAAACATAAGATTCCAATTCCAATTAAAGAAAGGGATGGAACACCTACCTAGGAAGAGAATGAAACCACCTTATGAATCTATCCTGAGGGCTACTTATGGACTGAGCGTTAAGGATGATATCACTTATACTATGCATTATGCCTAGCTACGAGCGTAAAACAATAGCGCTAGTTGGGAGGCAACGCAATACTTATCTTTAATTTTTTTTTAATTTCTATTTCTGTGTGATAACATGATTATTGCCTCTGTGATGATTGTGTTTTTTGTGTTTAAATCAGTGTTTGTGCCAAGTAAAGCCATTGGGATGACTTGCATGATGAGTAGAATTGATACGATGCAAAAATAGAAACTTTAGCGTCCAGTGCAGAATTAATCTGATTTTACTAAACGTATTTTTGATCTGATTTTTTTACAAAGTATTGGTATACAATTTCCCCAAATTTTCCTAATTGTTCAGAATTTTTGGAGTTACAGAAGTATTGTTTCTCTACAGATCATTACAGACTGTTCTATTTTAGATAGGTTCTGTTTTTGCTTGCATAGTTTTCTTGTTTTGATGATGCTATGGATTGTATCGGGGGTATAAGCCATCGAGAAGTTAAAATACAGTATCTTATGCAATAATAAAATATGAATCAATTTATAACAGTACCTAAAGTATTGGATATGTTTATTATACTAAGGGATCTCACGAAGTTTTGGTGAGTTTTGTGTGCTGAAGTTTTCAAGTTTTGGGTGTTATCACGATGGATGAAGGAATAAGGAGCGGCAAGAGCCTAAGCTTGGGGATTCCCAAGGCACCCAAAGTAAATTCTAGGAAGACTCAAGCATCTAATCTTGGGGATGCCCTGGAAGGCATCCCCTCTTTCGTCTCAATCCATCGGTATGTCACTTGGAGCTATATTTTTATTCATCACATGATATGAGTTTTGCTTGGAGTTTCGTTCGCTTTTGTTTGTTTTAGTTTTAGTTTGCAACAATCATTGTTTGCTGGACAGGGCTATTTTATAGAGACACACCTTCACCATGATTTGTTAGAATACTCTATGTGCTTCACTTATATCTTTTGAGCTTAGAGTTGCTCTAGTGCTTCACTTATATCTTTTTGAGCACGGTGGCGTATAGATTTTATAGAAATAATTGCACTCTCATTTTCACTTATATTTGTTTGAGAGTTAATAAATAGTGACAGTAATTTGCATGGGTTATAAGTCTAGTCCAAAAATAATAGGTATTCAAGGAGTGCATAATCAAAACCTTCATGTAGCACATAAAAGAGAAATCGTTGGTTAATTATATTGATGTGGTAATGTGAAAGGGTGTGAGTGCATGGTTGTTGGTCTGTAGGAGTATCGATATTAAAAGTTGTTAATTTCCCATTTGTCAAAATATTGGTTATGGCATGGCGGGCATGTGTGAGCATTATTATTCCTCGTTAAAATCCTAGTGTTGTTTTGAGTCAGATGCGCGCGATGGTTAACTCCTCCCAACCTCCTCCCTAGGGGCATGCGAGTAGTACTTTGCTTCGAGAAAGCTAATAAAACTTTGCAATAAGTATATGAGTTCTTTATGATTAATGTGAATCCATGGACATACGCACTCTCACCTCCTCATACTTTGCTAGCCACTCCGGCATCGTGCATTGCTCATTCTCACTTCGAGGATCGGTGCGAACTTCGCCGGTGCATCCAAACCCCGCGGCATGATATGCTCCATTGCACATAAGCCTCCTTATATCTTCCTCAAAACAGCCACCATACCTACCTATTATGGTATTTCCATAGCCATTCTGAGATATATTGTCATGCAACTTCCACCGTCACATCATATGACTAGTACACTCATCGTTATATTGCTTTGCATGATCATGTAGCTGACATAGTATTTGTAGCAAAGCCACCGTTCATCATTGTCATACATGCTACACTAGATCATTGGACATCCTGGTACATTGCTAAAGGCATTCATATTGAGTCATATGGTTTCATAGTTTTTCATATTGAGTTGTAAGTAAATAAAAGTGTGATGATTTTCATTATTAGGGCACTGTCTCACTGAGGGGAAAAAGGGAGAAAAGAAAAAAAAGAAAAAAAAAGAGAAAGAAAGAAAAGAAATAAGAAAATAATAATAAATGAGAGAGAAGGGACACTGCTACTACCTCTTTTTCCACACTTGTGCTTCAAAGTAGCACCATGTTCTTCATATAGAGAGTCTCATGTTTTGTCACTTCCATATGCTAGTGGAAATTTTTCATTATAGAACTTGGCTTGTATATTCCGATGACGGGCTTCCTCAAATGCTCGAGGTCTTCATGAGCAAGCAAGTTGGATGCACACCCACTTAGCCTCATTCGAGCTTTCATACACTTATAGCTCTAGTGCATCCGTTGCATGGCAATCCCTACTCCTCGCATTGATATCTATTGATGGGCATCTCCATAGCCCGTTGATACGCCTAGTTGATGCGTGACTTTCTTCTCCACTTTTACCCCTTTGAATCTACCACCATATTCTATTCCACCTATATGCTATGTCCATGGTTCACGCTCATGTATTGCGTGAAGAATAAAAAGCTGATGCGTTAAAAAAGTACGATCCAATTGCCTGACTTGGACACCGTGGTGCTTGACATTTATATTAATGTGGTGAAGACGAAGTCATGCCTTACTAATATGATAAAATGGATGGGGGTAAACATTCTTTGAGGATCATATATTTAAAAGATTGATGATTGTGTTACTTATGCTTATAAATATTACTATGTTGATGTTTGTTAATTCATCGTTTCTCAATGAGCATACATGCAAGAGACTACATGTTGGATAGCATGTCACATCAAAATGTTAGTTTTTATTATTTACCTACTCGAGGACGAGCATGAATTAAGCTTGGGGATGTTGATACGTCTCCAACTTATCTATAATTTTTTATTGTTCCATGCTATAATATTATCATTCTAGGATACTTTTTCGGCATTTATTTGTTGATTCATATTGTTTTTTAGCACTAACCTATTAACCCAGTGCCAGTTGTTGTTTTCTGCATGTTTTTGGCTTTTCAGGTTTACAGTACCAAACGAAGTCCAATTGCCCCGAAACTTTTTGATGATTTTTTCTGGACCAAAAGAATACCTGGAAGCTTCGGGAGAAGACCGGAAGCCGCACGGGGGCCCACAAACCAACATGGGGCGCCCTGTTAGCTTGTGCCCCCCCCCCTCGTCTCTCCTGACCCCGTACCCTATCCTATAAATTCACATATATTCCAAAAACCCTCAGCGAGCTTCCGAAACACTTTTTCCGCCGCCGCAAGTCTCTGTTCCGCCGCGATCTCATCTGGAGCCCTTTTCCGGTGTCGTACCGGAGGGGGGATCGATCACGGAGGGCCTGTTCATCATCCTTGCTGCTCCCATGGTGATGTGTGAGTAGTCCACCACAAACCTACGGGTCCATAGCTAGTACCTAGATGGCTTCTTCTCCCTCTTTGATCTTTAATACAAAGTTCACCGTGATCTCTGCGGTGATCTATTCGATGTAATCTTCTTTTGCGGTGTGTTTGTTGGGATCCGATGAGTTGTGGGTTTATGTTCAGATATTTATGATAAAAGATTTGAATCTCCCCTGAATACTTATTTGCACGATCATCATAGCTTCGTAAATCTCTTTGATCTATCAGCTTAGTTTGGCCAAATAGATTGGTTTATCTTCAGTGAGAGGGGTGTGTTGTAGTGGGCTAAATCTTGCGGTGCTCTATATCCCGGTGACAAAGTAGGGGACAAGACATGTATTTGTATTGCTGCCACTAAGGATAAAACGATGGGTTTCATTCATATTAATTAAGTTTACTTTGTCTATATCATGCCATCGTTCTCCAAGCATTACTCTGCTTGCATGAACTTAATACCTAGAGAGGCAAGCATAGAAGCGCTCTCGAAGTGGAGTAATAGTAGTAGATGCAGACAGGAGTTGGTCTACTTGTTTATGGACATGATGCCTATATACATATGATCATTATCGTGAATAAATGTTGCATAACTATGCGCTTTTCTATCAATTGACCAACAGTAATTTTTAACCCACTGTATGCTTTATTTAAGTGAGAAGCCTCTAGCGAACACTATGGCCCCCGGGTCTATTCACTTATATATTTACAAACGCTCTTATTATCGTGTTGTCATTTATTTGTTTTCTTTTTATTTTGCAATTTATAATTATCAACTATCATCTACACTACTCATTTGCTTGCAAGTAACGAGTTCAAGGGGATTGACAACCATCTTGCCCGCGTTGGGTGCAAGTGTTTGCTCTTTTGTGTGTAGGCACTGAAGACAGGAGTTGTGTGGTCCTCCTATTGGTTCGATAACCTTGGTTCTCACTGAGGGAAATACTTATCTATACTATGTTGCATCATCCCCTCCTCTTCGAGGAAAAACCCAATGCAGATCACAAGTATCAGATACATTTTGGGCATTTATTTGTTGATTCATATTATTTTTGAGCACTAACGTATTAACCCAGTGCAAAGTGTCAGTTGTTGTTTTCTGCATTTTTTGGATTTTCTGGAAAACCATACCAAACGAAGTCCAAATACCCCAAAACTAATTGACGATTTTTTCTGGACAAAATAAGGAGCTGGAAGCTTCAGAGGGAGACTGGGGGCCACACGAGGTGCCCCCAAGCCAACAGGGCACGCCCAGGGGGGTGGTCGTGCCTTGATGGATTGGGACCACCTCCCCGGCCATATGGCGTTGTTCTTTGGCCTATAAATTCTCATAAATCCCAAAAACCCTAGAGAGCCTCCCAAAACACTTTTTCCGTCGCCGCAAGTCTCTGTTCCGCCGTGTGCCCATCTAGAGCCCTGTTCCGGTGCCCTGTCGGAGGGGCGATCGATCACAGAGGGCCTCTACATCAACATTGCTGCTCCCATGGTGATGTGTGAGTAGACCACAGACCTACGGGTCCGTAGTTAGTACCTAGATGGCTCTCTATCTCTATGTTCTTTGTTGCCATGATCACCGCGATTCCAGCGGTGATCTATCTTATGTAATCACTCTTTGCGGTGTGTTTGTTGGGATCAGATGAATTGTGGGTTTATGTTCAGATTATTCATGAAAAAGATTTGAGTCTCCTCTGAATTCTTATTTGCATGATTATTATAGCTTCATAATTCTCTCTGATCTATCGGTTTAGTTTGGCCAACTAGATTGGTTTATCTTCAGCGGGAGAGGTGCGTTGTTGTGGGTTCAATCTTGCGGTGATCTATATCCCAGTGACAAAGTAGGGGACAATACACGTATTTGTATTGCTGCCAGTAAGGGTAAAACGATGCGGTTTATTCATATTAATTGGATTTACTTTGTCTACATCATGTCAGCATTCTCCAAGCATTACTCTGTTTCACTTAATACTCTAGATGCATGCTGGATAGTGGTCGATGGGTGGAGTAATAGTAGTACATGTAGGTAGGAGTCAGTCTACTTGTTTATGGATGTGATGCTTATATGCATGATCATTACCGTGAATAAATATTGCATAACTATTCGCTTTTCTATCAATTGCCCAACAATAATTTGTCTACCCATCGTATGCCTTCTTCAAGAGAGAAGCCTCTAGCAAACACTATGGCCCTGGGTCCATTCACAAATATATTTACAAACGCTCTCAATACCTTGCTGCCATTATTTACTTTTTATTTATTTTCTATTTTATATTTATCCAACTATCATCTACACTACTTATCGCTTGCAAGTAACGAGTTCAAGGGGATTGACAACCCTCTTGCCCGCGTTGGGTGCAAGTGTGTGATCATTTGTGTGTAGGCGCTGAAGACGGGAAGTTGTGTGATCCTCGTATTGGTTCGATAACCTTGGTTCTCACTGAGGGAAATACTTATCTATATTGCGCTGCATCATCCCCTCCTCTTCGGGGAAAAACCCAACGCAGATCACAAGTATCAATCAACATGGCAAACAATTGTCTCTTCCTTAACTTTAATGGGTTCCTCTAACAATTTTTCAATAGGTGGATGAAATTTAAACCACTTCTCCTTAGGGAGATCAACATGAGTAGCAAATGATTCACAGAAAGAAGCTACTATCTCAGAGTCAAGCCCATATTTATTGTTGAACTTATGAAAAGTATCGGTTTTCATAAAAGATTTAACACAATCAAACTCAAGCTTTATACCTGACTCTTTACCTTTGCCGAGTTCCCAATCTTCAGAATTGCATTAATTCTTTCCAGAAGATCCCATTTGAATTCAATAGTTCTCTTCATGTAGGAACCAGTGGAGGAAGAATCAAGTATTAATCGATCATCATAAGAAAGTCGAGCATAAAATTTTTGTATAATCATTTCTCTTGAGAGCTCATGGTTGGGGCAAGTGTGCATCATAGATTTAACCCTCACCCAAGCTTGAGTGATGCTTTCTCCTTCACGAGGCCAAAAATTATATATATAATTCCGATCACGGTGAACTAGATTCATAGGATAAAACTTGTGATGAAATTCCAGTTTCAAGCGATTTCAATCCCATGATCCAATATCATCCAATAGCCTATACCAAGTCAATGATTTTCCCTCCAAAGATAAAGGGAAAACCTTCTTCTTAACTTTGTCCTTGGATAAACCTGCAAGCTTAAATAATCCACAAATCTCATCTACATATATCAAGTGCAAATCAGGATGAGTTGTACCATCTCTTGCATAAGGATTAGCTAGCAGTTTCTCTAACATACCCGAAGATACCCCGAACAAACCTCTCAAAGGATTACTATCCATAGTGACAAGCAACAGTAAATTTTAGCACGTACTGAAAATATTTCCTTACCAAATTCCACTCACCAAAGGTGCTTCACTCCCCGGCAACGGTGCCAGAAAAGATTCTTGATGACCGACAAGTATAGGGGACCAATCGTAGTCCTTTCGATAAATAAGAGTGTCAAACCCAACGAGGAGCAGAAGTAAATGATATGTAGTTTTCAGCAAGGTATTCTCTGCAAGAGTTGTGAGTAACAGTGATAGATGGGAGGTTGTGATCTGCCCTTGTGTTCTATGAAAATGGGAGGCTCAGTGTCCAAACTATCTGTCTTTGGCCACATGTCAGGACCAGGTACAAGATATATTATGGGACTGTAAGCTGTCATGTACATTGGTTTTTTCAAGAAATCATGAACAGAGTCTTCTGGCTGAAGTTAGCCTTCTGTATGGAAGAAAAAACATGATTGCAAGGCATGGCTGTCATATCCCATTCTTACACCCACAAGTCCTATGTTCCAGGTAGAAACCATAAGTTCTCTCCCCACTAGTAACTTGGTAACGATTGGGGGCAGCCATCAAAGATTGGCAGTTCCTAGACCACTTCTTTGCTTCCTCCAATTTCTCTGCATATGTTGGACAAATATCACATCTGACAGTCTGAGTCTTGGTTCTATTTGCACTGAACTTGACCATTAACTTTGTTCTAATTCCATCAACCATGGTCTTTATTGGCTTAGCCCTGACATCTAGAACCCACTTGTTGAAAACCTCACTTACATTGTTAACTACTAAGTATGTTTTGCAGTTCATGTCCGTGGCATGTCTAGCTGAAGTGTGTTTTGGTATTTTACTAAGCCAGGCCCAAGCTGCCTCACACTCACTCTTTAACTCATCCATTGCAACTTGAAAGCCATGTTCAGTGTTTGAGTAACTTACTGCATCCATATATTTCTTTAATTCTGGCCCTCTAAACCAAGCATTTTGAAAGTTCTGGTAAATATGTCTAAGGAAAAACCTTTGTGGACAATTGGGGAAGACTCTGTTTGTGGCTTTTAGAAGGTTCTGTGTGAAATTAACTACAACTTAGTAACTACACCTATAAATGCAAGTAACCAGCAGAAAGAAACTCGAAATTAGTAATTGTGGTTTAATAAATGCAATTAAGTAATTGTGCTTTTGCTCTGTCGGAAAGAAACTCCAACTTAGTAATTGTGGTTTAATAAATGCAAGTAACTAGCAGAAATAAACTCCAACCTAGAAAAAATTAACTAGCACAAGTGGATTTTATTACCTTATGCCTATCAGAAATGATTGTGTAGTAACCAAAGTTTCCAGATTGTCCACCTAGTGCTATCCTCAGTTGATACGAAGTGTCCTCTTTATCAACAATTCCAAAAGCAATGGGAAATATATTATTGTTCCCATATATTCCAGTAGCAGCAAGAATTTGTTGACCAGTAGTGAGCTTTATGAAGCATCCATCCACACCTATAACAAGTTAATGAAAGCACAAATGATAAGTCAGCAGCCACAAGTTGAAACCACAATAATACCAGGGAATTACCTATGGATGGTCTACAGCCAGTGAGAAACCCTTCTTTGCATCTGATGACCCACATGTATAGGGGATCAATCGTGGTCCTTTCGGTAAGTAAGAGTGTTGAAACCAACGAGGAGCAGAAGGAAATGATAAGCAGTTTTCAGCAAGGTATTCTCTGCAAGTGCTGTAGGTAACAGCGATAGACAGTTTTGTAGCAAGATAATTCATAACAAGTGACAAGTAGCAAAATTAACAAGTGTGCAGCAAGGTAGCCCAATCCTTTTTATATCAAAGGACATGCCTGAAAGTACTCTTATATGAAGCAAGCGCTCCCGAGGACTCATGGGAATTTCCATCTAGTCATGTTCATCATGTTGAGTTGATTCACGTTCGTTACTTTGATAATTTGATATGTGGGTGGACAAGTGCTAAGGTGTTGTTCTTATTGGAACAAGCAACCCACTTATGATTACCCCCTCTCGCAAGCATCTGCAACTACGAAAGAAGAATTAAGATAATCTAACCATAGCATGAAACATGTGGATCCAAATTAGCCCCTTATGAAATAACGCATAAACTAGGGTATAAGCTTCTGTCACTCTAGCAACCCATCATCTACTTATTACTCCACAATGCCTTCCCTTAGGACCAAATATGGTGAAGTTTCATGTAGTCAACGTTCACACGACACCACTAAAGGAAGCAACAACATACATATCATCAAAATATCAAACGAATACCAACTTCACATGATTACTTATAACAAGACTTCTCCCATGTCCTCGGGAACAAAAGTAACTAATCACAAATCATCACCATGTTCAATATAGAGGTATGATAAATATGATTAAGGATCTGAACATATTATCTTCCACCAAGTAAACCAACAAGCATCAACTACAAGATGAAATCAACACTACTAGCAGCCCCTAGGTACCAATCTGAGGTTTTGAGACAAAGATCGAATACCAGAGATGAAATAAGCTTTGAGATGATATGGTGCTGGTGATGACGATGGCTTTGATTTCCCCCTCCCGGAGGGAAGTTTCCCCAGCAGCATCACTCTGCCAGAGAGAAAAAGGGCCTCTGCCCAGGTTTCCGCCTCGAAACGGTGGTGCTTCATCCCAAAAGTATCTTGTTCATTTTTTCTTGGTCAAAACACATCATATAGCAGAAGAGGGGGGCCGGAGGCCACCTGTGGGCCTACCAAGCCATCAGGGCACGCCCAGGGGGAGTGGGTGCGCCCTGTTGGCTTGGCACCAACAGGTGCCTCCCCCCTCTGGTATATTTTCACTCCATAAATTCTTATATATTCTAAAAAAAATCCTCGTGAAGTTTCAGGTCATTTGGAGTCCAGAGAATTTTCAGCCTATTTCTTGGTTTTCAGATCCAGAACTCCAGTTTCCGGCAAGTTCCCTCTTTGTGATGTACCTTGTAAATTATGAGAGAAAAGGCATAAGATTTTTATCATAAAGTGAAATAATGACCAAGAATAATATTATTAACAATAAGAAATCATGATGCAAAATGGACGTATCAACTCCCCCAAGCTTAGACCTCGCTTGTCCTCAAGCGAAAGCCGAACTCGGTAATAATGACCACAATATTAGAGAGAGAGAGGTGTCGATAAAAACAAAATTTGGACATGCAAGCGTCATAAATGTTATCATAGCAGCAAGTTTTCATCATATAGCTTCTCATAAACAAGTAACAATCTATCCAGAATCTTGAAGTATGAAGCATAGACTTTATTGATAACCAACAAACTATGTTCTTAGTCATTGAGACAATCACAATTCATCATATTTCAGAGAAGATTTTATGTAAGAGCTTTTAATTTTAGCAAGTTCACATACTCAACTATCATTTAGTATTCTATGATTGCTGACACTAATGCATATTTTTGGATAAAATGTTTCCATCGAACACATAGGAAGATAGGGGCTTTATTGTTTCCGCCACCCAACTTATTTACCTCAATGATAATGTCAACAATAATGACTCATGATCATCTACATCCAACTGGATATATGTGCCTAGATCTTTCCCCAACACATGATGCTTGCCACCAAAGAATTAATATGTTGGGATAGGAATAAACATTATTGACTCTTGCATAAAAGTAAATACATGAAAGTAAAGGATAGGCCCTTCACAGAGGGAAGCAGAGGTTGTCATGCGCTGTTTGTATGCCATGTGGGTTGATATTTGCTCTCCATGCTTTCTCTTTGCAGTGTTAATAATAGTTGTGATTGTTGTGCATGGGTCATTTCTGATTGTCTGCTCGTAAAATTTAGCGACCTACTTAGCAGTGACTTGGGTGTTCTCTAACACAGAAGGGCATGTGTGCACCAAATACTGCTTCCTGGTGGTAATTTCTTCTCATTTGCAATCTGAGAAGGTGCTATATAAAAGGGCATTTCTCATCTATGCACTATGCCATAACCCTATCAATGCAATTTCTATGGTACTCAAAGTTTTTGTTCTGTGAAATGTGTAGGGTTTGAAGTGTAGTTCTGAACTCGTACACATCAATGAAACAAAGATGCTTCACAAATTTCTCCTCTGGGTGAGCTCTGTCCTCATCATACCATGTCCTCTTCTTCATCTTCTTAGCTCTGCTTTTCCTACCATTGGGCAACACTATTAGGAAACGTGGTAGAAACAAAAAAATCGCCCTACAATCAACCAGGAACACTATGAAGATACAATAACGGTTGGGATCATGGTCGTTACCATCACCGAGTAGCAGCGGAAGAAGAGCATGACGATGACGATTGAACTTGGAATCCCTCGAACCGTAGATGAACGATCCCGCGGACCACCCATGAATAGTCCCACGAACGTAAGACCGAAAGCATGGCCTCTCTACAGATTGCAAGCATACGGTCTTCACGATTCAGCAGCACTTCGCCGTCCAGAGCTAATCGCCGCCGGAGAATTACAGGGAGGAGATTAGAACCACACTGGGCTTCTAATTATGATGATTAGAGGAACTAGACCTAGCTCTAATTAGTCAACTAGGACCAACTAGAACTTGAACTAGAGAGCTAGAGGATGCTGCAAAACACGTGTATTCAAAAGGGCCAAATACTCAAGTATATATAGGTTAGAGGGGGAGGGAGGGGCTGCCACCAAGGAGGGAAACCCTGCTTGGGACGCCATCCAAGGGGAGGAGGAGTTGGACTCCTCCCCTACCCCAATTCGCCCCCCCCCCTATAAGGAAAGGGGGGCGCCTCCACCACTTAGGCCCTTGTGGCCCAAGTTGCCTTCCACCTCTTGGCCTTTTTAGGCTTGTTGATATTTTATTAAAAATAAAATTGTTCTAAATACTTTCATACCATTTTATATATAATTTAACATCTCTGGAAACAGTTTCCACCTATATATATTTATCGGTAATACCCGGTATTACCCGATAATCACCGAAACCCTTCCGGTGACCCCGAAACGCTTCCGGATCCTCTAGGAACTATTCTGAATATTAATGAAACAATTCCACAAATAAATCCTCGATACTCTCGACCTACTAGCACTCAGAAAATCATGATTACCTTAACCTTGTGACCCTGTAGGTTCGGTAACTCGTAGACATGAAAGAAACTCCTTTGTCCAATGAACGATAGCGGAACCGTGGACGTCCATATCGATCCCTATGAGTACACGAATGATATTTGAGTGAACCATCGGTTACCATGCGATATTACCTTTGCTTCACGATACTTTACAAGACCCGAGAATTATCACTATCCTCTTGAGTCATCCCCATGCTCGTTATACCATTATTCTCGTTACCGGTTTTGTTCTTCTTTCCCATTGATACATTTCGGCTTCCCCGTGACATAGTCACATGTGTATGGCCAGACGATGATGGATGCCGTCACCCCGAGAGGGCCCTAAGAATATCTCTCCATCATCGGAGGAGAAAATCCTACTTTCGTGCTATCTAGTCCCTTGTCAAACTTTCCGATGAACCTGTAAGTTGTCGTTATGATCACCTAGTTACATATGAAGTTTGAGCACCCCCAAAGCTCACCGTGGTAAGAAGCGACTATGATACTCTCATGGTCTAAGGAACATAAAACATATGTTAACACTCCATGTTATAACAATTGATTTCAGATGATATTATCTCAAAGTATAGCAAACAAGTTTGGGTCGATTCAATATGATTGTTCTTCTAACGTCGCACTCTCAGTGTTGTTTTAGGATCATCGTTACACTTAACAATATCCTAAGATTCGACAAACATGATCACCAACAATACTTGAGCTAGTCTTAGAGGCTAGACTAGGAATATGATTTTACTGTTTATCATTCCACACGTGCATATGAGTTTTCAACTAAATTGCATATTCCAGGATCATAGCAGTTATAGCATAGAATATAAACTCTTATAATATTATTGCCTCTAGGGCATATTTCCAACAAACACATATGCCAATGCCTCAGCACCATCATCATCTTGCACACCCAATTCTAGTGGTTTCCTATCGTCATCGGATGATGGTATCCGGTCCTCCTCAAACAAGTGTTCTACACTGGCATGTGATCTGATGGTTGGGTCTTTTATGTGCCTCGTGGCCCTTTTCTTCTTATGTACAACTGGGCCTAGCTCCTCCTCTTGTTCCTCTTCCTCCAATTCCTCCTCCTCTTGCTCCTATGCATCCTCTTCTTCACCTTTTGGCTCATATACATCCTCCTCCTCCTCTGTCTCATACATTTCGTCAACATCTGTGTCTCCTTCAAAATCAAGTAGGGGATCATCCCTCTGTCTTGTCATCTCCTCAAGCCTAGCAAGGATATCACCATATTCTGTCAAATGTTCATCATCACTTACGTCTTCATTGTCCATCACTTCAGCTTTGCTTTTCAAAGAAGTGTCTTCCTCTTTTTGTTTCTTATTCTTCCTAAACATTTCAATTTCGTTTCTCCTTGTCTCCTCCATAACCTTTTCTATTTGCATTTCTTCTCTGAATTATTTACATGATCTTCTTCCACTTCTACATAACCTAAAGCAGTATGCAGACTTACATTGTTTGTGCTCTTCTGTGTTTGATACTATATGGGCATTGGCTCCCCTTCTACTGCTGCATCTGAACTTACTACTCCTACATGTACATTTTGTGCATTTAACAACACTCCTTCATCATCTATCTGATATAGTTTGGGCTCTCCAATTTCTTATAAAGGGATCTGCCGCTCAATAACATTCAAATTGGTGTTTATATTTGCATCTTTGGGACTACTGGCCCTAACAACTGTCACGTTCAATATCTTCTTATTATGCAATGCTATGTGGTCCAGAATTTCTTCTAGCTTCTCATCAGCATCTATTTCTTCCATTCCTTCTATCCCTAGCCCAGGATCCCTGACATAGTACATGTAATCTCTAAAACCATATCCTTCAGTCTCCATCAGTGCTACTAGGTTGTAAAAGGTGAAGTCTGACATCATCAGAGTTCTCTTAAAATTTCCCTCCTCTCCTCTCCCACTTCCATGCAGGACCCACCACTCCTCTCCCACTAACACGCGGGATCCCTCTCCATTCCCTGCAAAATTTCCCCATCTCCTCCCCGCAACCCTAGCCCTCTTTCCATTCCCCTCACGTCGCCGACGAATACCTCTCCATTCCCCTTCCCGCTGACGATGAAGCCCCTCCCCGCAACCCTTGCCCCCTCTCCCCGACGGCGAATCCCTTGTCCCCTCTCCCCGACGGTTAATCCCCTCTCCCCTCTCACCGACGGCGTGCGTGACGACGGCGACAGGAGGGTAGGCGCCTGCAATGAGAGTGACAAGAAGGTAGGCTACATCGTCTACAACGTCTTCGGTGAGTTCTTTCGTCCATCTCCCTAATTCTTCCGTCCTTCTAGGGTTAGGGTTAGGATTCGGTTGATCTCCATAGGATTCTAGGGTTAGGGTTAGGACCTCCTGGTGGTTCTTGTTCATGGGATGGATCGATGGGGATGGGGATGGATTCATGGGGTTTATGGGGTTCATGGGGTTCCTGGTGGTTCGGTAGATCTACCTCTGGTTCCTAGGGTTAGGATTAGGGGAAGGGGTGCTTTTGTTTCATGCTTTACCAGTGGCAGCATCTGGTTCATGTTGCTTGTTGCTTGTTGCTTCTTATTCATGGGGATCTCCTGGTGGTTCAATAGAGATCATTCTTGTTCATGGGGATGGATTCATGTTGCTTGTTGCATGGGGAGGATCTCCCTCTGGTTCATGGGGTTAGGGTTCATGGGGTTAGTGTTCATGGGCTTAGGGTTAGGGTTCATGTTGCCATGTGGTTCATTGTTGTATCAGCAGTACTATAGCTTGCTTGCTTGCTGCTACTCTTCAATTTCCATGCTTGCTTCTGTACTTTATCATGTGCTCAAGCCTCCTGCACTACCTCTGGCTTGAAGAGATCACGGGATGTAACTCATTAATAGGAAAATTTCTTTATGTACATACTACCACCTGCTTGATGTAGTTAAGATACTAAGGGATGCTTAGTATCTTTCATGTGTACATGCATGCTTGTTTAGTGCACTTACATGTTTGCTTAGTTAATTTAATTGCATCACTATATTGTTGATCCAGCAAGTTTGCTTCGCATGTATTACTCTAATGCATTGCTACACCTGTATGTGCATGATGGTTCAAGTGCTTTCCTTTATTGATACAAGTGTGTGTAACTGATAAGTATTTCATTGAAGCATCATTCTACTTTATCCCTGTTGTATCTGATTCTTGTTTATTATATTTTGAAAGCTATCACCTCGAGATCAGCCATGTCAAGGATGACAAGGTCAAAGATGAGGCAGACTACTAGTGTGCAACTTGATCCTTGTTGTTATACTGTCAGTATTATAAAAGATGTGTGTTAATTTGCTAAGTGAAATGTACTGTTGTAATATGAATAAGCTGACTTAATTGTGCTTATGTGTTGTTAGTCTTCCTTACCTGAATAACTAGGATTAAATGATAATAAAATCTGATAGCATATCTTTGGTTGTCTGTTCACGCATTACAACAATTAACCTAATATTTATGTTTCCTTTATCATGCAAAGAAGAGCCTCTCTACGAGTACGAGAAGGTTAGGGCTAGAAATATGATGAGGAACAATTTAATATTCCAGTCCCTTGGCATTGGTGCAATAGCATCAATGTTTAGGAGAACAAATGATTTTCATGAAGGTAAAACACACGAGGTTCAAGAAGGTAGTGGAGTCACCAATGATGACTCAGAGTACAATCCTAAGGAGGATGAAGTTATTGATGGAGAGAAGTGGATGATGTTGTAGTGGAGAAGACTGTTAAGGTGCAAACTCTATCTTACTTGGAGGGTTGGGAGTACTTTTATGCCTTGTGTTTCCTTGTGCTCACACGTTAGTCTTGTGATCTAATGCTTTTTTCTGTGCTATTTACACGAGGCACTGACGGAATCTAGAAGGAAGAAGCCTGTTGTTAAAAGTCTGCTGTTAAGAAGAGGAAGAGCTCAGAAGCATCTGTTGCAATGCCTCCGGGAAGGGTGATGGCCGTACCTCCAGGACAAACAAAGAGGATCATGGAACCTGATGAAACTACCCCTGTTAGAGTCACAATGCAGAAAGCAAAGGCGGCGGCTGCGATGGACCATCAGGAAAGTCCGTTGCGCATGGATTTCGAGAGCTCGCTGCAAATGGGTGATGAGCTTCCGCCCATGGATGAAGGAAGCACTCTCCACATGGATGAAAGAGGCACTGACTGCCTAGATGATTGAGGAACTATCTGCATAGATGAAGCAGGCACTGTCCACACAGACCTTAGCCCTGTTGCACCTTCTGTGGACAGGAATGTTGTCATCACTGAAAAAGAACAGCAACTTGTACTTCGAACAGGCAAGTTCACCTTTGCAATGCTCTCTTTTACTAGTGCATTTTCCAAATGGAAGCAATCATGTATGCTTACCTGTTTGGCAGAACCATTCCTCATTTGTCGATTTCTCTTCTAATTTATGAGGTCAATTTCATTTTCAAATGTAATGACTACCAAGCCTTAAAATAGAAAGGGCACATGGCTAGAGAGGATCACCAAGGCACTTGGTACCAAGGTGCCAATCCAAATTGCCGAAGGGATGAAGTGTCCAGAGAATCCTTTGCAGGATGCAAAGCTTGCTTTTGAGTGCGGACTCATTGCAAGAAACCATCTGCCGGTTCTTCCTCACTTCAAGGAATAAAAAAAAAGATACTAATCTAGTGAAGGACTACATTGGAAAAGTTGTTGGAAGCTACTTGTTTCGTAGCTAATGTGCTTTCTGTTTTCTGTTACACCTATGTATGATCACTAATCTTGTCCCTACCTTGTTTGTTGTCTTGGTAGGCAAATTTTGAGATGGATGGTGACTCGGAGATCATTAAGACCGCGTGCAAAGATATTCTGCAGAAAAGTTCAAAGAACAGACGCCACCAGATCAATAAGAAATATTTTGATCCCATACCAGCAAACAAAGTTAGCATCAAGTCTCCGGTGCCAGATATGACGGATGGCGAATGGCAAGCGCTGGTGAAGATGTGGTCTACCCCAAGACACAAGGTTTGTATCTGCTGTTGTGGCATCTTGTTTACATGTAGTTGCTGGTTTATCTTCTGCACATGATATGCTAGTGCTAGATCATGCTGACAATATGTTTTTTTGTAGGAAACCTGTGAGTCGAACAAGAGGAATCGAGAAAAAGTCGTGTACCAACAGACAACTAGTTCCAGGCACTACACAACACACATGGGCACACAGCGGAACAGAGACTTGCGGCAGCGAAAAAAGTGTTTCGGGAGGCTCTCTAGGGTTATGGGGATTTATTGGAATTT
Organism: Elymus sibiricus; assembly: GCA_039707655.1. Lineage (NCBI taxonomy): Eukaryota > Viridiplantae > Streptophyta > Magnoliopsida > Poales > Poaceae > Elymus > Elymus sibiricus. The sequence continues at coordinate 467,264,508 of CM077675.1, forward strand.
ATAGGCCAGAGAGGGGCACCGAGAGATGCCCGAGTGAGCCACCACATAATAGGGCGCGGCCACCCCCCCTAGGCGTGCCCTGTTGTGTGGTGGCTTCCTCATGGAGCCTTCGGCCTCCTCCCGAAGCTTCCAGGTCTTCTTTTGGACCAGAAAAAATCATAAAAAGATTCGGGGTAATTGGACTTCGTTTGGTACTGTAAACCTGAAAAGCCAAAAACATGCACAAAACAGCAACTGGCATTGGGCACTGGGTTAATAGGTTAGTGCTCAAAAATAATATGAATTGGTAAATAATCACCCAAAAAGCATCCTAGAATGATAATATTATAGCATCGAACAATCAAAAATTATAGATACGTTGGAGACATATCAATGGCTTCTTCTCTCTCTTTGATCTTCAATACAAAGTTCACCGCGATCTTCGCGGTGATCTATTCGATGTAATCTTCTTTTGTGGTGTGTTGGTTGGGATCCGATGAATTGTGCGGTTATGTTCAGATTATTTATAATAAAATATTTGAATCTCCTCTGAATACTTATTTGATTCTTATTTTCGTGATCATCGTAGCTTCGTAAATCTCTCCGATCTATCGGTTTAGTATGGCCAACTAGATTGGTTTATCTTCAGTGAGAGGGGTGCATTATACTGGGTTCAATCTTGCGGTGCTCTATATCCCAGTGACAAAGTAGGGGACAAGACACGTATTTATGTGGCTGCCACTAAGGATAAAATGATGGGGTTCATTCATATTAATTGGGTTTACTTTGTCTACATCATGTCATCGTTCTCCAACCATTACTCTGTTTGCAAGAACTTAATACCTAGAGAGGAAAGCATAGAAGCGCTCTCGAAGTGGAGTAATAGAAGTAGATGCAGGCAGGACTCGGTCTACTTGTTTATGGACGTGATGCCTATATACACATGATCATTGCCGTGAATAAATATTGCATAACTATGTGCTTTTCTATCAATTGCCCAACATTAATTTGTTATCCACCGTATGATTTATTTAAGAGAGAAGCCTCTAGCGAACACTATGGCCCCCGGGTCTATTCACTTATATATTTACAAATGCTCTTATTATCTTTCGTCCATTTATTTGTTTTCTTTTTATTTTGCAATTTATAATTATCAACTATCATCTACACTACTCATTTGCTTGCAAGTAACGAGTTCAAGGGGATTGACAACCCTCTTGCCCGCGTTGGGTGCAAGTGTTTGTTATTTTGTGTGTAGGCGCTGAAGACGGGAGTTGTGTGGTCCTCCTACTGGTTATATAACCTTGGTTCTCACTGAGGGAAATACTTATCTATACTATGCTGCATCATGCCCTCCTCTTCGGGGAAAAACCCAACGCAGATCAAAAGTATCGGGAAGGATTTGTTGCGCCGTTGCCGGGGAGTATCACCAACTTACTATCAAGTAGCTTCTCACAAATTATCATTCACTTGTTCTATTTTTTATTTTTTGTTATATTTTGTTTGCTATAAAAATCAAAAATACAAAAATATTTATCTTTGCTAGTTCACTTGTTTGCTTGTTTCATTTGCTAGTTTACTTGCTTCCCTTGTTACTTTGCTTGCTTGGTCACCATGTCTCAAGATAATAGCAAGTTGTGTGACTTCTCAAATACTAATAACAATGATTTATTAGTACTCATATACCACCTGCCACTAGTGCGGAGTTTTATGATATTAATGTTGCATTTCTTAATCTTGTGATGAAAGAACAATTTTCCAGAAGTCCTAATGAGGATCCGGCTATGCATCTCAATACCTTTGTTACATTATGTGACATGCAAAATAAAAAGGATATGGATAATGATGTGGTCAAATTGAAATTATTTCCTTTTTCACTAAGATATAAAGTTATGGCTTGGTTTTCATCTTTACCGCACAATAGTATTGGAACATGGGATAATTGTAAAGATGCTTTCACATACCAAGTATTTTCCTCCTGCTAAGATCATCTCCCTTAGGAATCAAATTATGAGTTTTAAACAACATGAACATGAACATGTTGCACAAGCTTTGGAGAGGATAAAATTGATGATTAAAAATTGCCCAACTCATGGGTTGAACTTATGGATGATCATACAAAATTTCTATGTTGGACTAAACTTTGTGTCTAGAAATCTTCTAGATTCTGCTGCAGGTGGTACCTTCATGGAGGTGACATTAGGAGAGGCCACCAAACTTCTGGACAACATAATGACAAATTATTCTCAATGGAATAGTGAGAGAGCTCCAACTGGTAAGAAGGTAAATTCTTTTGAAAAAACACTACTTTAGTGAAAAAGTGGATGCTCTTATGAAAATGGTTGCTATTAAAAATTCTCATGTTGATCCCAATGATGTGCCTTTGTCTACCTTGATTCAACAAAATGATGATGCTATTGATGTGAACTTTATCTCGCGAAACAATTTCAACAACAATGCTTATAGAGGAAATTTCAATGCTAGACCGTATCCCAGTAATTCCTCTAATAATTATGAAATTCTTCTACAAATAATAATAGTATATCCTATGATCTTGATAACACCATTAAATAATTTATTAGTTCTCAAAAGATTTTTAATATTATGCTAGAAGAAAAGCTGCATAAAGTTGATGATTTGGCTAGGAACATGGATAGCATTGCTCTTGATGTAAAAAATCTTAAAAATAAAACTTTGCCACCCAAGCATGATATTAATGAAACTATTAAATCTATACAAATATCTATTAATTATAGTAAGAGGAGGACCATGAGGTTGAGAGCCAAACAAAAATTCTTAGAAAAGGCTCTTCCACCCGGTTTTACCGTAATCATGATGAAGATCTTAAAATGATTGGTACTACTCCTATTGAATCTTTGTTTACTAATATGAAAGTAGATGATAATGGGACTGGAGATGAGTCAACTTTATCTAGAAGGCGTCCCGTTTATTCGGAGGGTGATGATTCTAATGGGAAAAAATGAAAAAAGTGGGTTTGGAGAGGTCAAAACTTTAACTAGTAATGTGCCCAATATCTTGGATTACAAGGACTTTAATTATGAAATTTGTTCTTTAATAGAATTTATTTCCTTGTTGCAATCCGTTATTAGCTCACCCAATGCTTATGAACAACATAAGGCTTTTACTAAACATATAGTAGAAGCGATGATAAAAGCTTATGATGAGAAACTTGAACTAGAAGTTTCTATACCTAGAAAATTGCATGATGAATGGGAACCTACTATCAAAACAAAGATTAAAGAATATGAATGTAATGCTTTGTGTGACCTTGGTGCTAGTGTTTCAACAATTCCTAAAACTCTTTTTGATGTGCTAGGTCTCACCAATATTCAAGATTGTTCCCTTAACTTGCATCTTGCGGATTCTACCATTAAGAAACCTTAGGTAGAATAAATGATGTGCTTATTATTGAAAATCAAAATTTTATGCATGTAGATTTTATTGTGCTTGATATTGAATGCAATCCGTCTTGTCTAATTATACTTGGAAGACCTTTCTTACGAACTATAGGTGCCATTATTGATATGAAAGAGGGAAACATAAGATTCCAATTCCAATTAAAGAAAGGGATGGAACACCTACCTAGGAAGAGAATGAAACCACCTTATGAATCTATCCTGAGGGCTACTTATGGACTGAGCGTTAAGGATGATATCACTTATACTATGCATTATGCCTAGCTACGAGCGTAAAACAATAGCGCTAGTTGGGAGGCAACGCAATACTTATCTTTAATTTTTTTTTAATTTCTATTTCTGTGTGATAACATGATTATTGCCTCTGTGATGATTGTGTTTTTTGTGTTTAAATCAGTGTTTGTGCCAAGTAAAGCCATTGGGATGACTTGCATGATGAGTAGAATTGATACGATGCAAAAATAGAAACTTTAGCGTCCAGTGCAGAATTAATCTGATTTTACTAAACGTATTTTTGATCTGATTTTTTTACAAAGTATTGGTATACAATTTCCCCAAATTTTCCTAATTGTTCAGAATTTTTGGAGTTACAGAAGTATTGTTTCTCTACAGATCATTACAGACTGTTCTATTTTAGATAGGTTCTGTTTTTGCTTGCATAGTTTTCTTGTTTTGATGATGCTATGGATTGTATCGGGGGTATAAGCCATCGAGAAGTTAAAATACAGTATCTTATGCAATAATAAAATATGAATCAATTTATAACAGTACCTAAAGTATTGGATATGTTTATTATACTAAGGGATCTCACGAAGTTTTGGTGAGTTTTGTGTGCTGAAGTTTTCAAGTTTTGGGTGTTATCACGATGGATGAAGGAATAAGGAGCGGCAAGAGCCTAAGCTTGGGGATTCCCAAGGCACCCAAAGTAAATTCTAGGAAGACTCAAGCATCTAATCTTGGGGATGCCCTGGAAGGCATCCCCTCTTTCGTCTCAATCCATCGGTATGTCACTTGGAGCTATATTTTTATTCATCACATGATATGAGTTTTGCTTGGAGTTTCGTTCGCTTTTGTTTGTTTTAGTTTTAGTTTGCAACAATCATTGTTTGCTGGACAGGGCTATTTTATAGAGACACACCTTCACCATGATTTGTTAGAATACTCTATGTGCTTCACTTATATCTTTTGAGCTTAGAGTTGCTCTAGTGCTTCACTTATATCTTTTTGAGCACGGTGGCGTATAGATTTTATAGAAATAATTGCACTCTCATTTTCACTTATATTTGTTTGAGAGTTAATAAATAGTGACAGTAATTTGCATGGGTTATAAGTCTAGTCCAAAAATAATAGGTATTCAAGGAGTGCATAATCAAAACCTTCATGTAGCACATAAAAGAGAAATCGTTGGTTAATTATATTGATGTGGTAATGTGAAAGGGTGTGAGTGCATGGTTGTTGGTCTGTAGGAGTATCGATATTAAAAGTTGTTAATTTCCCATTTGTCAAAATATTGGTTATGGCATGGCGGGCATGTGTGAGCATTATTATTCCTCGTTAAAATCCTAGTGTTGTTTTGAGTCAGATGCGCGCGATGGTTAACTCCTCCCAACCTCCTCCCTAGGGGCATGCGAGTAGTACTTTGCTTCGAGAAAGCTAATAAAACTTTGCAATAAGTATATGAGTTCTTTATGATTAATGTGAATCCATGGACATACGCACTCTCACCTCCTCATACTTTGCTAGCCACTCCGGCATCGTGCATTGCTCATTCTCACTTCGAGGATCGGTGCGAACTTCGCCGGTGCATCCAAACCCCGCGGCATGATATGCTCCATTGCACATAAGCCTCCTTATATCTTCCTCAAAACAGCCACCATACCTACCTATTATGGTATTTCCATAGCCATTCTGAGATATATTGTCATGCAACTTCCACCGTCACATCATATGACTAGTACACTCATCGTTATATTGCTTTGCATGATCATGTAGCTGACATAGTATTTGTATCAAAGCCACCGTTCATCATTGTCATACATGCTACACTAGATCATTGGACATCCTGGTACATTGCTAAAGGCATTCATATTGAGTCATATGGTTTCATAGTTTTTCATATTGAGTTGTAAGTAAATAAAAGTGTGATGATTTTCATTATTAGGGCACTGTCTCACTGAGGGGAAAAAGGGAGAAAAGAAAAAAAAAGAAAAAAGAGAAAGAAAGAAAAGAAATAAGAAAAGAAATAAGAAAATAATAATAAATGAGAGAGAAGGGACACTGCTACTACCTCTTTTTCCACACTTGTGCTTCAAAGTAGCACCATGTTCTTCATATAGAGAGTCTCATGTTTTGTCACTTCCATATGCTAGTGGGAATTTTTCATTATAGAACTTGGCTTGTATATTCCGATGACGGGCTTCCTCAAATGCTCGAGGTCTTCATGAGCAAGCAAGTTGGATGCACACCCACTTAGCCTCATTCGAGCTTTCATACACTTATAGCTCTAGTGCATCCGTTGCATGGCAATCCCTACTCCTCGCATTGATATCTATTGATGGGCATCTCCATAGCCCGTTGATACGCCTAGTTGATGCGTGACTTTCTTCTCCACTTTTACCCCTTTGAATCTACCACCATATTCTATTCCACCTATATGCTATGTCCATGGTTCACGCTCATGTATTGCGTGAAGAATAAAAAGCTGATGCGTTAAAAAAGTACGATCCAATTGCCTGACTTGGACACCGTGGTGCTTGACATTTATATTAATGTGGTGATGACGAAGTCATGCCTTACTAATATGATAAAATGGATGGGGGTAAACATTCTTTGAGGATCATATATTTAAAAGATTGATGATTGTGTTACTTATGCTTATAAATATTACTATGTTGATGTTTGTTAATTCATCGTTTCTCAATGAGCATACATGCAAGAGACTACATGTTGGATAGCATGTCACATCAAAATGTTAGTTTTTATTATTTACCTACTCGAGGACGAGCATGAATTAAGCTTGGGGATGTTGATACGTCTCCAACTTATCTATAATTTTTTATTGTTCCATGCTATAATATTATCATTCTAGGATACTTTTTCGGCATTTATTTGTTGATTCATATTGTTTTTTAGCACTAACCTATTAACCCAGTGCCAGTTGTTGTTTTCTGCATGTTTTTGGCTTTTCAGGTTTACAGTACCAAACGAAGTCCAATTGCCCCGAAACTTTTTGATGATTTTTTCTGGACCAAAAGAATACCTGGAAGCTTCGGGAGAAGACCGGAAGCCGCACGGGGGGCCCACAAACCAACATGGGGCGCCCTGTTAGCTTGTGCCCCCCCCCCCTCGTCTCTCCTGACCCCGTACCCTATCCTATAAATTCACATATATTCCAAAAACCCTCAGCGAGCTTCCGAAACACTTTTTCCGCCGCCGCAAGTCTCTGTTCCGCCGCGATCTCATCTGGAGCCCTTTTCCGGTGTCGTACCGGAGGGGGGATCGATCACGGAGGGCCTGTTCATCATCCTTGCTGCTCCCATGGTGATGTGTGAGTAGTCCACCACAAACCTACGGGTCCATAGCTAGTACCTAGATGGCTTCTTCTCCCTCTTTGATCTTTAATACAAAGTTCACCGTGATCTCTGCGGTGATCTATTCGATGTAATCTTCTTTTGCGGTGTGTTTGTTGGGATCCGATGAGTTGTGGGTTTATGTTCAGATATTTATGATAAAAGATTTGAATCTCCCCTGAATACTTATTTGCACGATCATCATAGCTTCGTAAATCTCTTTGATCTATCAGTTTAGTTTGGCCAACTAGATTGGTTTATCTTCAGTGAGAGGGGTGTGTTGTAGTGGGTTAAATCTTGCGGTGCTCTATATCCCGGTGACAAAGTAGGGGACAAGACATGTATTTGTATTGCTGCCACTAAGGATAAAACGATGGGTTTCATTCATATTAATTAAGTTTACTTTGTCTATATCATGCCATCGTTCTCCAAGCATTACTCTGCTTGCATGAACTTAATACCTAGAGAGGCAAGCATAGAAGCGCTCTCGAAGTGGAGTAATAGTAGTAGATGCAGACAGGAGTTGGTCTACTTGTTTATGGACATGATGCCTATATACATATGATCATTATCGTGAATAAATGTTGCATAACTATGCGCTTTTCTATCAATTGACCAACAGTAATTTTTAACCCACTGTATGCTTTATTTAAGTGAGAAGCCTCTAGCGAACACTATGGCCCCCGGGTCTATTCACTTATATATTTACAAACGCTCTTATTATCGTGTTGTCATTTATTTGTTTTCTTTTTATTTTGCAATTTATAATTATCAACTATCATCTACACTACTCATTTGCTTGCAAGTAACGAGTTCAAGGGGATTGACAACCATCTTGCCCGCGTTGGGTGCAAGTGTTTGCTCTTTTGTGTGTAGGCACTGAAGACAGGAGTTGTGTGGTCCTCCTATTGGTTCGATAACCTTGGTTCTCACTGAGGGAAATACTTATCTATACTATGTTGCATCATCCCCTCCTCTTCGAGGAAAAACCCAACGCAGATCACAAGTATCAGATACATTTTGGGCATTTATTTGTTGATTCATATTATTTTTGAGCACTAACGTATTAACCCAGTGCAAAGTGTCAGTTTTTGTTTTCTGCATTTTTTGGATTTTCTGGAAAACCATACCAAACGAAGTCCAAATACCCCAAAACTAATTGACGATTTTTTCTGGACAAAATAAGGAGCTGGAAGCTTCAGAGGGAGACTGGGGGCCACACGAGGTGCCCCCAAGCCAACAGGGCACGCCCAGGGGGGTGGTCGTGCCTTGATGGATTGGGACCACCTCCCCGGCCATATGGCGTTGTTCTTTGGCCTATAAATTCTCATAAATCCCAAAAACCCTAGAGAGCCTCCCGAAACACTTTTTCCGTCGCCGCAAGTCTCTGTTCCGCCGTGTGCCTATCTAGAGCCCTGTTCCGGTGCCCTGTCGGAGGGGGGATCGATCACAGAGGGCCTCTACATCAACATTGCTGCTCCCATGGTGATGTGTGAGTAGACCACAGACCTACGGGTCCGTAGTTAGTACCTAGATGGCTCTCTATCTCTATGTTCTTTGTTGCCATGATCACCGCGATTCCAGCGGTGATCTATCTTATGTAATCACTCTTTGCGGTGTGTTTGTTGGGATCAGATGAATTGTGGGTTTATGTTCAGATTATTCATGAAAAAGATTTGAGTCTCCTCTGAATTCTTATTTGCATGATTATTATAGCTTCATAATTCTCTCTGATCTATCGGTTTAGTTTGGCCAACTAGATTGGTTTATCTTCAGCGGGAGAGGTGCGTTGTTGTGGGTTCAATCTTGCGGTGATCTATATCCCAGTGACAAAGTAGGGGACAATACACGTATTTGTATTGCTGCCAGTAAGGGTAAAACGATGCGGTTTATTCATATTAATTGGATTTACTTTGTCTACATCATGTCAGCATTCTCCAAGCATTACTCTGTTTCACTTAATACTCTAGATGCATGCTGGATAGTGGTCGATGGGTGGAGTAATAGTAGTACATGTAGGTAGGAGTCAGTCTACTTGTTTATGGATGTGATGCTTATATGCATGATCATTACCGTGAATAAATATTGCATAACTATTCGCTTTTCTATCAATTGCCCAACAATAATTTGTCTACCCATCGTATGCCTTCTTCAAGAGAGAAGCCTCTAGCAAACACTATGGCCCCGGGTCCATTCACAAATATATTTACAAACGCTCTCAATACCTTGCTGCCATTATTTACTTTTTATTTATTTTCTATTTTATATTTATCCAACTATCATCTACACTACTTATCGCTTGCAAGTAACGAGTTCAAGGGGATTGACAACCCTCTTGCCCGCGTTGGGTGCAAGTGTGTGATCATTTGTGTGTAGGCGCTGAAGACGGGAAGTTGTGTGATCCTCGTATTGGTTCGATAACCTTGGTTCTCACTGAGGGAAATACTTATCTATATTGCGCTGCATCATCCCCTCCTCTTCGGGGAAAAACCCAACGCAGATCACAAGTATCAATCAACATGGCAAACAATTGTCTCTTCCTTAACTTTAATGGGTTCCTCTAACAATTTTTCAATAGGTGGATGAAATTTAAACCACTTCTCCTTAGGGAGATCAACATGAGTAGCAAATGATTCACAGAAAGAAGCTACTATCTCAGAGTCAAGCCCATATTTATTGTTGAACTTATGAAAAGTATCGGTTTTCATAAAAGATTTAACACAATCAAACTCAAGCTTTATACCTGACTCTTTACCTTTGCCGAGTTCCCAATCTTCAGAATTGCATTAATTCTTTCCAGAAGATCCCATTTGAATTCAATAGTTCTCTTCATGTAGGAACCAGTGGAGGAAGAATCAAGTATTAATCGATCATCATAAGAAAGTCGAGCATAAAATTTTTGTATAATCATTTCTCTTGAGAGCTCATGGTTGGGGCAAGTGTGCATCATAGATTTAACCCTCACCCAAGCTTGAGTGATGCTTTCTCCTTCACGAGGCCAAAAATTATATATATAATTCCGATCACGGTGAACTAGATTCATAGGATAAAACTTGTGATGAAATTCCAGTTTCAAGCGATTTCAATCCCATGATCCAATATCATCCAATAGCCTATACCAAGTCAATGATTTTCCCTCCAAAGATAAAGGGAAAACCTTCTTCTTAACTTTGTCCTTGGATAAACCTGCAAGCTTAAATAATCCACAAATCTCATCTACATATATCAAGTGCAAATCAGGATGAGTTGTACCATCTCTTGCATAAGGATTAGCTAGCAGTTTCTCTAACATACCCGAAGATACCCCGAACAAACCTCTCAAAGGATTACTATCCATAGTGACAAGCAACAGTAAATTTTAGCACGTACTGAAAATATTTCCTTACCAAATTCCACTCACCAAAGGTGCTTCACTCCCCGGCAACGGTGCCAGAAAAGATTCTTGATGACCGACAAGTATAGGGGACCAATCGTAGTCCTTTCGATAAATAAGAGTGTCAAACCCAACGAGGAGCAGAAGGAAATGATATGTAGTTTTCAGCAAGGTATTCTCTGCAAGAGTTGTGAGTAACAGTGATAGATGGGAGGTTGTGATCTGCCCTTGTGTTCTATGAAAATGGGAGGCTCAGTGTCCAAACTATCTGTCTTTGGCCACATGTCAGGACCAGGTACAAGATATATTATGGGACTGTAAGCTGTCATGTACATTGGTTTTTTCAAGAAATCATGAACAGAGTCTTCTGGCTGAAGTTAGCCTTCTGTATGGAAGAAAAAACATGATTGCAAGGCATGGCTGTCATATCCCATTCTTACACCCACAAGTCCTATGTTCCAGGTAGAAACCATAAGTTCTCTCCCCACTAGTAACTTGGTAACGATTGGGGGCAGCCATCAAAGATTGGCAGTTCCTAGACCACTTCTTTGCTTCCTCCAATTTCTCTGCATATGTTGGACAAATATCACATCTGACAGTCTGAGTCTTGGTTCTATTTGCACTGAACTTGACCATTAACTTTGTTCTAATTCCATCAACCATGGTCTTTATTGGCTTAGCCCTGACATCTAGAACCCACTTGTTGAAAACCTCACTTACATTGTTAACTACTAAGTATGTTTTGCAGTTCATGTCCGTGGCATGTCTAGCTGAAGTGTGTTTTGGTATTTTACTAAGCCAGGCCCAAGCTGCCTCACACTCACTCTTTAACTCATCCATTGCAACTTGAAAGCCATGTTCAGTGTTTGAGTAACTTACTGCATCCATATATTTCTTTAATTCTGGCCCTCTAAACCAAGCATTTTGAAAGTTCTGGTAAATATGTCTAAGGAAAAACCTTTGTGGACAATTGGGGAAGACTCTGTTTGTGGCTTTTAGAAGGTTCTGTGTGAAATTAACTACAACTTAGTAACTACACCTATAAATGCAAGTAACCAGCAGAAAGAAACTCGAAATTAGTAATTGTGGTTTAATAAATGCAATTAAGTAATTGTGCTTTTGCTCTGTCGGAAAGAAACTCCAACTTAGTAATTGTGGTTTAATAAATGCAAGTAACTAGCAGAAATAAACTCCAACCTAGAAAAAATTAACTAGCACAAGTGGATTTTATTACCTTATGCCTATCAGAAATGATTGTGTAGTAACCAAAGTTTCCAGATTGTCCACCTAGTGCTATCCTCAGTTGATACGAAGTGTCCTCTTTATCAACAATTCCAAAAGCAATGGGAAATATATTATTGTTCCCATATATTCCAGTAGCAGCAAGAATTTGTTGACCAGTAGTGAGCTTTATGAAGCATCCATCCACACCTATAACAAGTTAATGAAAGCACAAATGATAAGTCAGCAGCCACAAGTTGAAACCACAATAATACCAGGGAATTACCTATGGATGGTCTACAGCCAGTGAGAAACCCTTCTTTGCATCTGATGACCCACATGTATAGGGGATCAATCGTGGTCCTTTCGGTAAGTAAGAGTGTTGAAACCAACGAGGAGCAGAAGGAAATGATAAGCAGTTTTCAGCAAGGTATTCTCTGCAAGTGCTGTAGGTAACAGCGATAGACAGTTTTGTAGCAAGATAATTCATAACAAGTGACAAGTAGCAAAATTAACAAGTGTGCAGCAAGGTAGCCCAATCCTTTTTATATCAAAGGACATGCCTGAAAGTACTCTTATATGAAGCAAGCGCTCCCGAGGACTCATGGGAATTTCCATCTAGTCATGTTCATCATGTTGAGTTGATTCACGTTCGTTACTTTGATAATTTGATATGTGGGTGGACAAGTGCTAAGGTGTTGTTCTTATTGGAACAAGCAACCCACTTATGATTACCCCCTCTCGCAAGCATCTGCAACTACGAAAGAAGAATTAAGATAATCTAACCATAGCATGAAACATGTGGATCCAAATTAGCCCCTTATGAAATAACGCATAAACTAGGGTATAAGCTTCTGTCACTCTAGCAACCCATCATATACTTATTACTCCACAATGCCTTCCCTTAGGACCAAATATGGTGAAGTTTCATGTAGTCAACGTTCACACGACACCACTAAAGGAAGCAACAACATACATATCATCAAAATATCAAACGAATACCAACTTCACATGATTACTTATAACAAGACTTCTCCCATGTCCTCGGGAACAAAAGTAACTAATCACAAATCATCACCATGTTCAATATAGAGGTATGATAAATATGATTAAGGATCTGAACATATTATCTTCCACCAAGTAAACCAACAAGCATCAACTACAAGATGAAATCAACACTACTAGCAGCCCCTAGGTACCAATCTGAGGTTTTGAGACAAAGATCGAATACCAGAGATGAAATAAGCTTTGAGATGATATGGTGCTGGTGATGACGATGGCTTTGATTTCCCCCTCCCGGAGGGAAGTTTCCCCAGCAGCATCACTCTGCCAGAGAGAAAAAGGGCCTCTGCCCAGGTTTCCGCCTCGAAACGGTGGTGCTTCATCCCGAAAGTATCTTGTTCATTTTTTCTTGGTCAAAACACATCATATAGCAGAAGAGGGGGGCCGGAGGCCACCTGTGGGCCTACCAAGCCATCAGGGCACGCCCAGGGGGAGTGGGTGCGCCCTGTTGGCTTGGCACCAACAGGTGCCTCCCCCCTCTGGTATATTTTCACTCCATAAATTCTTATATATTCTAAAAAAAATCCTCGTGAAGTTTCAGGTCATTTGGAGTCCAGAGAATTTTCAGCCTATTTCTTGGTTTTCAGATCCAGAACTCCAGTTTCCGGCAAGTTCCCTCTTTGTGATGTACCTTGTAAATTATGAGAGAAAAGGCATAAGATTTTTATCATAAAGTGAAATAATGACCAAGAATAATATTATTAACAATAAGAAATCATGATGCAAAATGGACGTATCAACTCCCCCAAGCTTAGACCTCGCTTGTCCTCAAGCGAAAGCCGAACTCGGTAATAATGACCACAATATTAGAGAGAGAGAGGTGTCGATAAAAACAAAATTTGGACATGCAAGCGTCATAAATGTTATCATAGCAGCAAGTTTTCATCATATAGCTTCTCATAAACAAGTAACAATCTATCCAGAATCTTGAAGTATGAAGCATAGACTTTATTGATAACCAACAAACTATGTTCTTAGTCATTGAGACAATCACAATTCATCATATTTCAGAGAAGATTTTATGTAAGAGCTTTTAATTTTAGCAAGTTCACATACTCAACTATCATTTAGTATTCTATGATTGCTGACACTAATGCATATTTTTGGATAAAATGTTTCCATCGAACACATAGGAAGATAGGGGCTTTATTGTTTCCGCCACCCAACTTATTTACCTCAATGATAATGTCAACAATAATGACTCATGATCATCTACATCCAACTGGATATATGTGCCTAGATCTTTCCCCAACACATGATGCTTGCCACCAAAGAATTAATATGTTGGGATAGGAATAAACATTATTGACTCTTGCATAAAAGTAAATACATGAAAGTAAAGGATAGGCCCTTCACAGAGGGAAGCAGAGGTTGTCATGCGCTTTTTGTATGCCATGTGGGTTGATATTTGCTCTCCATGCTTTCTCTTTGCAGTGTTAATAATAGTTGTGATTGTTGTGCATGGGTCATTTCTGATTGTCTGCTCGTAAAATTTAGCGACCTACTTAGCAGTGACTTGGGTGTTCTCTAACACAGAAGGGCATGTGTGCACCAAATACTGCTTCCTGGTGGTAATTTCTTCTCATTTGCAATCTGAGAAGGTGCTATATAAAAGGGCATTTCTCATCTATGCACTATGCCATAACCCTATCAATGCAATTTCTATGGTACTCAAAGTTTTTGTTCTGTGAAATGTGTAGGGTTTGAAGTGTAGTTCTGAACTCGTACACATCAATGAAACAAAGATGCTTCACAAATTTCTCCTCTGGGTGAGCTCTGTCCTCATCATACCATGTCCTCTTCTTCATCTTCTTAGCTCTGCTTTTCCTACCATTGGGCAACACTATTAGGAAACGTGGTAGAAACAAAAAAATCGCCCTACAATCAACCAGGAACACTATGAAGATACAATAACGGTTGGGATCATGGTCGTTACCATCACCGAGTAGCAGCGGAAGAAGAGCATGACGATGACGATTGAACTTGGAATCCCTCGAACCGTAGATGAACGATCCCGCGGACCACCCATGAATAGTCCCACGAACGTAAGACCGAAAGCATGGCCTCTCTACAGATTGCAAGCATACGGTCTTCACGATTCAGCAGCACTTCGCCGTCCAGAGCTAATCGCCGCCGGAGAATTACAGGGAGGAGATTAGAACCACACTGGGCTTCTAATTATGATGATTAGAGGAACTAGACCTAGCTCTAATTAGTCAACTAGGACCAACTAGAACTTGAACTAGAGAGCTAGAGGATGCTGCAAAACACGTGTATTCAAAAGGGCCAAATACTCAAGTATATATAGGTTAGAGGGGGAGGGAGGGGCTGCCACCAAGGAGGGAAACCCTTCTTGGGACGCCATCCAAGGGGAGGAGGAGTTGGACTCCTCCCCTACCCCAATTCGCCCCCCCCCCTATAAGGAAAGGGGGGCGCCTCCACCACTTAGGCCCTTGTGGCCCAAGTTGCCTTCCACCTCTTGGCCTTTTTAGGCTTGTTGATATTTTATTAAAAATAAAATTGTTCTAAATACTTTCATACCATTTTATATATAATTTAACATCTCTGGAAACAGTTTCCACCTATATATATTTATCGGTAATACCCGGTATTACCCGATAATCACCGAAACCCTTCCGGTGACCCCGAAACGCTTCCGGATCCTCTAGGAACTATTCTGAATATTAATGAAACAATTCCACAAATAAATCCTCGATACTCTCGACCTACTAGCACTCAGAAAATCATGATTACCTTAACCTTGTGACCCTGTAGGTTCGGTAACTCGTAGACATGAAAGAAACTCCTTTGTCCAATGAACGATAGCGGAACCGTGGACGTCCATATCGATCCCTATGAGTACACGAATGATATTTGAGTGAACCATCGGTTACCATGCGATATTACCTTTGCTTCACGATACTTTACAAGACCCGAGAATTATCACTATCCTCTTGAGTCATCCCCATGCTCGTTATACCATTATTCTCGTTACCGGTTTTGTTCTTCTTTCCCATTGATACATTTCGGCTTCCCCGTGACATAGTCACATGTGTATGGCCAGACGATGATGGATGCCGTCACCCCGAGAGGGCCCTAAGAATATCTCTCCATCATCGGAGGAGAAAATCCTACTTTCGTGCTATCTAGTCCCTTGTCAAACTTTCCGATGAACCTGTAAGTTGTCGTTATGATCACCTAGTTACATATGAAGTTTGAGCACCCCCAAAGCTCACCGTGGTAAGAAGCGACTATGATACTCTCATGGTCTAAGGAACATAAAACATATGTTAACACTCCATGTTATAACAATTGATTTCAGATGATATTATCTCAAAGTATAGCAAACAAGTTTGGGTCGATTCAATATGATTGTTCTTCTAACGTCGCACTCTCAGTGTTGTTTTAGGATCATCGTTACACTTAACAATATCCTAAGATTCGACAAACATGATCACCAACAATACTTGAGCTAGTCTTAGAGGCTAGACTAGGAATATGATTTTACTGTTTATCATTCCACACGTGCATATGAGTTTTCAACTAAATTGCATATTCCAGGATCATAGCAGTTATAGCATAGAATATAAACTCTTATAATATTATTGCCTCTAGGGCATATTTCCAACAAACACATATGCCAATGCCTCAGCACCATCATCATCTTGCACACCCAATTCTAGTGGTTTCCTATCGTCATCGGATGATGGTATCCGGTCCTCCTCAAACAAGTGTTCTACACTGGCATGTGATCTGATGGTTGGGTCTTTTATGTGCCTCGTGGCCCTTTTCTTCTTATGTACAACTGGGCCTAGCTCCTCCTCTTGTTCCTCTTCCTCCAATTCCTCCTCCTCTTGCTCCTATGCATCCTCTTCTTCACCTTCTGGCTCATATACATCCTCCTCCTCCTCTGTCTCATACATTTCGTCAACATCTGTGTCTCCTTCAAAATCAAGTAGGGGATCATCCCTCTGTCTTGTCATCTCCTCAAGCCTAGCAAGGATATCACCATATTCTGTCAAATGTTCATCATCACTTACGTCTTCATTGTCCATCACTTCAGCTTTGCTTTTCAAAGAAGTGTCTTCCTCTTTTTGTTTCTTATTCTTCCTAAACATTTCAATTTCGTTTCTCCTTGTCTCCTCCATAACCTTTTCTATTTGCATTTCTTCTCTGAATTATTTACATGATCTTCTTCCACTTCTACATAACCTAAAGCAGTATGCAGACTTACATTGTTTGTGCTCTTCTGTGTTTGATACTATATGGGCATTGGCTCCTCTTCTACTGCTGCATCTGAACTTACTACTCCTACATGTACATTTTGTGCATTTAACAACACTCCTTCATCATCTATCTGATATAGTTTGGGCTCTCCAATTTCTTATAAAGGGATCTGCCGCTCAATAACATTCAAATTGGTGTTTATATTTGCATCTTTGAGACTACTGGCCCTAACAACTGTCACGTTCAATATCTTCTTATTATGCAATGCTATGTGGTCCAGAATTTCTTCTAGCTTCTCATCAGCATCTATTTCTTCCATTCCTTCTATCCCTAGCCCAGGATCCCTGACATAGTACATGTAATCTCTAAAACCATATCCTTCAGTCTCCATCAGTGCTACTAGGTTGTAAAAGGTGAAGTCTGACATCATCAGAGTTCTCTTAAAATTTCCCTCCTCTCCTCTCCCACTTCCATGCAGGACCCACCACTCCTCTCCCACTAACACGCGGGATCCCTCTCCATTCCCTGCAAAATTTCCCCATCTCCTCCCCGCAACCCTAGCCCTCTTTCCATTCCCCTCACGTCGCCGACGAATACCTCTCCATTCCCCTTCCCGCTGACGATGAAGCCCCTCCCCGCAACCCTTGCCCCCTCTCCCCGACGGCGAATCCCTTGTCCCCTCTCCCCGACGGTTAATCCCCTCTCCCCTCTCACCGACGGCGTGCGTGACGACGGCGACAGGAGGGTAGGCGCCTGCAATGAGAGTGACAAGAAGGTAGGCTACATCGTCTACAACGTCTTCGGTGAGTTCTTTCGTCCATCTCCCTAATTCTTCCGTCCTTCTAGGGTTAGGGTTAGGATTCGGTTGATCTCCATAGGATTCTAGGGTTAGGGTTAGGACCTCCTGGTGGTTCTTGTTCATGGGATGGATCGATGGGGATGGGGATGGATTCATGGGGTTTATGGGGTTCATGGGGTTCCTGGTGGTTCGGTAGATCTACCTCTGGTTCCTAGGGTTAGGATTAGGGGAAGGGGTGCTTTTGTTTCATGCTTTACCAGTGGCAGCATCTGGTTCATGTTGCTTGTTGCTTGTTGCTTCTTATTCATGGGGATCTCCTGGTGGTTCAATAGAGATCATTCTTGTTCATGGGGATGGATTCATGTTGCTTGTTGCATGGGGAGGATCTCCCTCTGGTTCATGGGGTTAGGGTTCATGGGGTTAGTGTTCATGGGCTTAGGGTTAGGGTTCATGTTGCCATGTGGTTCATTGTTGTATCAGCAGTACTATAGCTTGCTTGCTTGCTGCTACTCTTCAATTTCCATGCTTGCTTCTGTACTTTATCATGTGCTCAAGCCTCCTGCACTACCTCTGGCTTGAAGAGATCACGGGATGTAACTCATTAATAGGAAAATTTCTTTATGTACATACTACCACCTGCTTGATGTAGTTAAGATACTAAGGGATGCTTAGTATCTTTCATGTGTACATGCATGCTTGTTTAGTGCACTTACATGTTTGCTTAGTTAATTTAATTGCATCACTATATTGTTGATCCAGCAAGTTTGCTTCGCATGTATTACTCTAATGCATTGCTACACCTGTATGTGCATGATGGTTCAAGTGCTTTCCTTTATTGATACAAGTGTGTGTAACTGATAAGTATTTCATTGAAGCATCATTCTACTTTATCCCTGTTGTATCTGATTCTTGTTTATTATATTTTGAAAGCTATCACCTCGAGATCAGCCATGTCAAGGATGACAAGGTCAAAGATGAGGCAGACTACTAGTGTGCAACTTGATCCTTGTTGTTATACTGTCAGTATTATAAAAGATGTGTGTTAATTTGCTAAGTGAAATGTACTGTTGTAATATGAATAAGCTGACTTAATTGTGCTTATGTGTTGTTAGTCTTCCTTACCTGAATAACTAGGATTAAATGATAATAAAATCTGATAGCATATCTTTGGTTGTCTGTTCACGCATTACAACAATTAACCTAATATTTATGTTTCCTTTATCATGCAAAGAAGAGCCTCTCTACGAGTACGAGAAGGTTAGGGCTAGAAATATGATGAGGAACAATTTAATATTCCAGTCCCTTGGCATTGGTGCAATAGCATCAATGTTTAGGAGAACAAATGATTTTCATGAAGGTAAAACACACGAGGTTCAAGAAGGTAGTGGAGTCACCAATGATGACTCAGAGTACAATCCTAAGGAGGATGAAGTTATTGATGGAGAGAAGTGGATGATGTTGTAGTGGAGAAGACTGTTAAGGTGCAAACTCTATCTTACTTGGAGGGTTGGGAGTACTTTTATGCCTTGTGTTTCCTTGTGCTCACACGTTAGTCTTGTGATCTAATGCTTTTTTCTGTGCTATTTACACGAGGCACTGACGGAATCTAGAAGGAAGAAGCCTGTTGTTAAAAGTCTGCTGTTAAGAAGAGGAAGAGCTCAGAAGCATCTGTTGCAATGCCTCCGGGAAGGGTGATGGCCGTACCTCCAGGACAAACAAAGAGGATCATGGAACCTGATGAAACTACCCCTGTTAGAGTCACAATGCAGAAAGCAAAGGCGGCGGCTGCGATGGACCATCAGGAAAGTCCGTTGCGCATGGATTTCGAGAGCTCGCTGCAAATGGGTGATGAGCTTCCGCCCATGGATGAAGGAAGCACTCTCCACATGGATGAAAGAGGCACTGACTGCCTAGATGATTGAGGAACTATCTGCATAGATGAAGCAGGCACTGTCCACACAGACCTTAGCCCTGTTGCACCTTCTGTGGACAGGAATGTTGTCATCACTGAAAAAGAACAGCAACTTGTACTTCGAACAGGCAAGTTCACCTTTGCAATGCTCTCTTTTACTAGTGCATTTTCCAAATGGAAGCAATCATGTATGCTTACCTGTTTGGCAGAACCATTCCTCATTTGTCGATTTCTCTTCTAATTTATGAGGTCAATTTCATTTTCAAATGTAATGACTACCAAGCCTTAAAATAGAAAGGGCACATGGCTAGAGAGGATCACCAAGGCACTTGGTACCAAGGTGCCAATCCAAATTGCCGAAGGGATGAAGTGTCCAGAGAATCCTTTGCAGGATGCAAAGCTTGCTTTTGAGTGCGGACTCATTGCAAGAAACCATCTGCCGGTTCTTCCTCACTTCAAGGAATAAAAAAAAAGATACTAATCTAGTGAAGGACTACATTGGAAAAGTTGTTGGAAGCTACTTGTTTCGTAGCTAATGTGCTTTCTGTTTTCTGTTACACCTATGTATGATCACTAATCTTGTCCCTACCTTGTTTGTTGTCTTGGTAGGCAAATTTTGAGATGGATGGTGACTCGGAGATCATTAAGACCGCGTGCAAAGATATTCTGCAGAAAAGTTCAAAGAACAGACGCCACCAGATCAAGAAGAAATATTTTGATCCCATACCAGCAAACAAAGTTAGCATCAAGTCTCCGGTGCCAGATATGACGGATGGCGAATGGCAAGCGCTGGTGAAGATGTGGTCTACCCCAAGACACAAGGTTTGTATCTGCTGTTGTGGCATCTTGTTTACATGTAGTTGCTGGTTTATCTTCTGCACATGATATGCTAGTGCTAGATCATGCTGACAATATGTTTTTTTGTAGGAAACCTGTGAGTCGAACAAGAGGAATCGAGAAAAAGTCGTGTACCAACAGACAACTAGTTCCAGGCACTACACAACACACATGGGCACACAGCGAAACAGAGACTTGCGGCAGCGAAAAAAGTGTTTCGGGAGGCTCTCTAGGGTTATGGGGATTTATTGGAATTTATAGGCCAGAGAGGGGCACCGAGAGATGCCCGAGTGAGCCACCACATAATAGGGCGCGGCCACCCCCCCTAGGCGTGCCCTGTTGTGTGGTGGCTTCCTCATGGAGCCTTCGGCCTCCTCCCGAAGCTTCCAGGTCTTCTTTTGGACCAGAAAAAATCATAAAAAGATTCGGGGTAATTGGACTTCGTTTGGTACTGTAAACCTGAAAAGCCAAAAACATGCACAAAACAGCAACTGGCATTGGGCACTGGGTTAATAGGTTAGTGCTCAAAAATAATATGAATTGGTAAATAATCACCCAAAAAGCATCCTAGAATGATAATATTATAGCATCGAACAATCAAAAATTATAGATACGTTGGAGACATATCAATGGCTTCTTCTCTCTCTTTGATCTTCAATACAAAGTTCACCGCGATCTTCGCGGTGATCTATTCGATGTAATCTTCTTTTGTGGTGTGTTGGTTGGGATCCGATGAATTGTGCGGTTATGTTCAGATTATTTATAATAAAATATTTGAATCTCCTCTGAATACTTATTTGATTCTTATTTTCGTGATCATCGTAGCTTCGTAAATCTCTCCGATCTATCGGTTTAGTATGGCCAACTAGATTGGTTTATCTTCAGTGAGAGGGGTGCATTATACTGGGTTCAATCTTGCGGTGCTCTATATCCCAGTGACAAAGTAGGGGACAAGACACGTATTTATGTGGCTGCCACTAAGGATAAAATGATGGGGTTCATTCATATTAATTGGGTTTACTTTGTCTACATCATGTCATCGTTCTCCAACCATTACTCTGTTTGCAAGAACTTAATACCTAGAGAGGAAAGCATAGAAGCGCTCTCGAAGTGGAGTAATAGAAGTAGATGCAGGCAGGACTCGGTCTACTTGTTTATGGACGTGATGCCTATATACACATGATCATTGCCGTGAATAAATATTGCATAACTATGTGCTTTTCTATCAATTGCCCAACATTAATTTGTTATCCACCGTATGATTTATTTAAGAGAGAAGCCTCTAGCGAACACTATGGCCCCCGGGTCTATTCACTTATATATTTACAAATGCTCTTATTATCTTTCGTCCATTTATTTGTTTTCTTTTTATTTTGCAATTTATAATTATCAACTATCATCTACACTACTCATTTGCTTGCAAGTAACGAGTTCAAGGGGATTGACAACCCTCTTGCCCGCGTTGGGTGCAAGTGTTTGTTATTTTGTGTGTAGGCGCTGAAGACGGGAGTTGTGTGGTCCTCCTACTGGTTATATAACCTTGGTTCTCACTGAGGGAAATACTTATCTATACTATGCTGCATCATGCCCTCCTCTTCGGGGAAAAACCCAACGCAGATCAAAAGTATCGGGAAGGATTTGTTGCGCCGTTGCCGGGGAGTATCACCAACTTACTATCAAGTAGCTTCTCACAAATTATCATTCACTTGTTCTATTTTTTATTTTTTGTTATATTTTGTTTGCTATAAAAATCAAAAATACAAAAATATTTATCTTTGCTAGTTCACTTGTTTGCTTGTTTCATTTGCTAGTTTACTTGCTTCCCTTGTTACTTTGCTTGCTTGGTCACCATGTCTCAAGATAATAGCAAGTTGTGTGACTTCTCAAATACTAATAACAATGATTTATTAGTACTCATATACCACCTGCCACTAGTGCGGAGTTTTATGATATTAATGTTGCATTTCTTAATCTTGTGATGAAAGAACAATTTTCCAGAAGTCCTAATGAGGATCCGGCTATGCATCTCAATACCTTTGTTACATTATGTGACATGCAAAATAAAAAGGATATGGATAATGATGTGGTCAAATTGAAATTATTTCCTTTTTCACTAAGATATAAAGTTATGGCTTGGTTTTCATCTTTACCGCACAATAGTATTGGAACATGGGATAATTGTAAAGATGCTTTCACATACCAAGTATTTTCCTCCTGCTAAGATCATCTCCCTTAGGAATCAAATTATGAGTTTTAAACAACATGAACATGAACATGTTGCACAAGCTTTGGAGAGGATAAAATTGATGATTAAAAATTGCCCAACTCATGGGTTGAACTTATGGATGATCATACAAAATTTCTATGTTGGACTAAACTTTGTGTCTAGAAATCTTCTAGATTCTGCTGCAGGTGGTACCTTCATGGAGGTGACATTAGGAGAGGCCACCAAACTTCTGGACAACATAATGACAAATTATTCTCAATGGAATAGTGAGAGAGCTCCAACTGGTAAGAAGGTAAATTCTTTTGAAAAAACACTACTTTAGTGAAAAAGTGGATGCTCTTATGAAAATGGTTGCTATTAAAAATTCTCATGTTGATCCCAATGATGTGCCTTTGTCTACCTTGATTCAACAAAATGATGATGCTATTGATGTGAACTTTATCTCGCGAAACAATTTCAACAACAATGCTTATAGAGGAAATTTCAATGCTAGACCGTATCCCAGTAATTCCTCTAATAATTATGAAATTCTTCTACAAATAATAATAGTATATCCTATGATCTTGATAACACCATTAAATAATTTATTAGTTCTCAAAAGATTTTTAATATTATGCTAGAAGAAAAGCTGCATAAAGTTGATGATTTGGCTAGGAACATGGATAGCATTGCTCTTGATGTAAAAAATCTTAAAAATAAAACTTTGCCACCCAAGCATGATATTAATGAAACTATTAAATCTATACAAATATCTATTAATTATAGTGAGAGGAGGACCATGAGGTTGAGAGCCAAACAAAAATTCTTAGAAAAGGCTCTTCCACCCGGTTTTACCGTAATCATGATGAAGATCTTAAAATGATTGGTACTACTCCTATTGAATCTTTGTTTACTAATATGAAAGTAGATGATAATGGGACTGGAGATGAGTCAACTTTATCTAGAAGGCGTCCCGTTTATTCGGAGGGTGATGATTCTAATGGGAAAAAATGAAAAAAGTGGGTTTGGAGAGGTCAAAACTTTAACTAGTAATGTGCCCAATATCTTGGATTACAAGGACTTTAATTATGAAATTTGTTCTTTAATAGAATTTATTTCCTTGTTGCAATCCGTTATTAGCTCACCCAATGCTTATGAACAACATAAGGCTTTTACTAAACATATAGTAGAAGCGATGATAAAAGCTTATGATGAGAAACTTGAACTAGAAGTTTCTATACCTAGAAAATTGCATGATGAATGGGAACCTACTATCAAAACAAAGATTAAAGAATATGAATGTAATGCTTTGTGTGACCTTGGTGCTAGTGTTTCAACAATTCCTAAAACTCTTTTTGATGTGCTAGGTCTCACCAATATTCAAGATTGTTCCCTTAACTTGCATCTTGCGGATTCTACCATTAAGAAACCTTAGGTAGAATAAATGATGTGCTTATTATTGAAAATCAAAATTTTATGCATGTAGATTTTATTGTGCTTGATATTGAATGCAATCCGTCTTGTCTAATTATACTTGGAAGACCTTTCTTACGAACTATAGGTGCCATTATTGATATGAAAGAGGGAAACATAAGATTCCAATTCCAATTAAAGAAAGGGATGGAACACCTACCTAGGAAGAGAATGAAACCACCTTATGAATCTATCCTGAGGGCTACTTATGGACTGAGCGTTAAGGATGATATCACTTATACTATGCATTATGCCTAGCTACGAGCGTAAAACAATAGCGCTAGTTGGGAGGCAACGCAATACTTATCTTTAATTTTTTTTTAATTTCTATTTCTGTGTGATAACATGATTATTGCCTCTGTGATGATTGTGTTTTTTGTGTTTAAATCAGTGTTTGTGCCAAGTAAAGCCATTGGGATGACTTGCATGATGAGTAGAATTGATACGATGCAAAAATAGAAACTTTAGCGTCCAGTGCAGAATTAATCTGATTTTACTAAACGTATTTTTGATCTGATTTTTTTACAAAGTATTGGTATACAATTTCCCCAAATTTTCCTAATTGTTCAGAATTTTTGGAGTTACAGAAGTATTGTTTCTCTACAGATCATTACAGACTGTTCTATTTTAGATAGGTTCTGTTTTTGCTTGCATAGTTTTCTTGTTTTGATGATGCTATGGATTGTATCGGGGGTATAAGCCATCGAGAAGTTAAAATACAGTATCTTATGCAATAATAAAATATGAATCAATTTATAACAGTACCTAAAGTATTGGATATGTTTATTATACTAAGGGATCTCACGAAGTTTTGGTGAGTTTTGTGTGCTGAACTTTTCAAGTTTTGGGTGTTATCACGATGGATGAAGGAATAAGGAGCGGCAAGAGCCTAAGCTTGGGGATTCCCAAGGCACCCAAAGTAAATTCTAGGAAGACTCAAGCATCTAATCTTGGGGATGCCCTGGAAGGCATCCCCTCTTTCGTCTCAATCCATCGGTATGTCACTTGGAGCTATATTTTTATTCATCACATGATATGAGTTTTGCTTGGAGTTTCGTTCGCTTTTGTTTGTTTTAGTTTTAGTTTGCAACAATCATTGTTTGCTGGACAGGGCTATTTTATAGAGACACACCTTCACCATGATTTGTTAGAATACTCTATGTGCTTCACTTATATCTTTTGAGCTTAGAGTTGCTCTAGTGCTTCACTTATATCTTTTTGAGCACGGTGGCGTATAGATTTTATAGAAATAATTGCACTCTCATTTTCACTTATATTTGTTTGAGAGTTAATAAATAGTGACAGTAATTTGCATGGGTTATAAGTCTAGTCCAAAAATAATAGGTATTCAAGGAGTGCATAATCAAAACCTTCATGTAGCACATAAAAGAGAAATCGTTGGTTAATTATATTGATGTGGTAATGTGAAAGGGTGTGAGTGCATGGTTGTTGGTCTGTAGGAGTATCGATATTAAAAGTTGTTAATTTCCCATTTGTCAAAATATTGGTTATGGCATGGCGGGCATGTGTGAGCATTATTATTCCTCGTTAAAATCCTAGTGTTGTTTTGAGTCAGATGCGCGCGATGGTTAACTCCTCCCAACCTCCTCCCTAGGGGCATGCGAGTAGTACTTTGCTTCGAGAAAGCTAATAAAACTTTGCAATAAGTATATGAGTTCTTTATGATTAATGTGAATCCATGGACATACGCACTCTCACCTCCTCATACTTTGCTAGCCACTCCGGCATCGTGCATTGCTCATTCTCACTTCGAGGATCGGTGCGAACTTCGCCGGTGCATCCAAACCCCGCGGCATGATATGCTCCATTGCACATAAGCCTCCTTATATCTTCCTCAAAACAGCCACCATACCTACCTATTATGGTATTTCAATAGCCATTCTGAGATATATTGTCATGCAACTTCCACCGTCACATCATATGACTAGTACACTCATCGTTATATTGCTTTGCATGATCATGTAGCTGACATAGTATTTGTAGCAAAGCCACCGTTCATCATTGTCATACATGCTACACTAGATCATTGGACATCCTGGTACATTGCTAAAGGCATTCATATTGAGTCATATGGTTTCATAGTTTTTCATATTGAGTTGTAAGTAAATAAAAGTGTGATGATTTTCATTATTAGGGCACTGTCTCACTGAGGGGAAAAAGGGAGAAAAGAAAAAAAAGAAAAAAAAAGAGAAAGAAAGAAAAGAAATAAGAAAATAATAATAAATGAGAGAGAAGGGACACTGCTACTACCTCTTTTTCCACACTTGTGCTTCAAAGTAGCACCATGTTCTTCATATAGAGAGTCTCATGTTTTGTCACTTCCATATGATAGTGGGAATTTTTCATTATAGAACTTGGCTTGTATATTCTGATGACGGGCTTCCTCAAATGCTCGAGGTCTTCATGAGCAAGCAAGTTGGATGCACACCCACTTAGCCTCATTCGAGCTTTCATACACTTATAGCTCTAGTGCATCCGTTGCATGGCAATCCCTACTCCTCGCATTGATATCTATTGATGGGCATCTCCATAGCCCGTTGATACGCCTAGTTGATGCGTGACTTTCTTCTCCACTTTTACCCCTTTGAATCTACCACCATATTCTATTCCACCTATATGCTATGTCCATGGTTCACGCTCATGTATTGCGTGAAGAATAAAAAGCTGATGCGTTAAAAAAGTACGATCCAATTGCCTGACTTGGACACCGTGGTGCTTGACATTTATATTAATGTGGTGAAGACGAAGTCATGCCTTACTAATATGATAAAATGGATGGGGGTAAATATTCTTTGAGGATCATATATTTAAAAGATTGATGATTGTGTTACTTATGCTTATAAATATTACTATGTTGATGTTTGTTAATTCATCGTTTCTCAATGAGCATACATGCAAGAGACTACATGTTGGATAGCATGTCACATCAAAATGTTAGTTTTTATTATTTACCTACTCGAGGACGAGCATGAATTAAGCTTGGGGATGTTGATACGTCTCCAACTTATCTATAATTTTTTATTGTTCCATGCTATAATATTATCATTCTAGGATACTTTTTCGGCATTTATTTGTTGATTCATATTGTTTTTTAGCACTAACCTATTAACCCAGTGCCAGTTGTTGTTTTCTGCATGTTTTTGGCTTTTCAGGTTTACAGTACCAAACGAAGTCCAATTGCCCCGAAACTTTTTGATGATTTTTTCTGGACCAAAAGA
This sequence comes from Elymus sibiricus, assembly GCA_039707655.1. Taxonomy (NCBI): domain Eukaryota; kingdom Viridiplantae; phylum Streptophyta; class Magnoliopsida; order Poales; family Poaceae; genus Elymus; species Elymus sibiricus. The sequence continues at coordinate 467,291,842 of CM077675.1, forward strand.
ATACCTGGAAGCTTCGGGAGAAGACCGGAAGCCGCACGGGGGGCCCACAAACCAACATGGGGCGCCCTGTTAGCTTGTGCCCCCCCCCCCTCGTCTCTCCTGACCCCGTACCCTATCCTATAAATTCACATATATTCCAAAAACCCTCAGCGAGCTTCCGAAACACTTTTTCCGCCGCCGCAAGTCTCTGTTCCGCCGCGATCTCATCTGGAGCCCTTTTCCGGTGTCGTACCGGAGGGGGGATCGATCACGGAGGGCCTGTTCATCATCCTTGCTGCTCCCATGGTGATGTGTGAGTAGTCCACCACAAACCTACGGGTCCATAGCTAGTACCTAGATGGCTTCTTCTCCCTCTTTGATCTTTTATACAAAGTTCACCGTGATCTCTGCGGTGATCTATTCGATGTAATCTTCTTTTGCGGTGTGTTTGTTGGGATCCGATGAGTTGTGGGTTTATGTTCAGATATTTATGATAAAAGATTTGAATCTCCCCTGAATACTTATTTGCACGATCATCATAGCTTCGTAAATCTCTTTGATCTATCAGTTTAGTTTGGCCAACTAGATTGGTTTATCTTCAGTGAGAGGGGTGTGTTGTAGTGGGTTAAATCTTGCGGTGCTCTATATCCCGGTGACAAAGTAGGGGACAAGACATGTATTTGTATTGCTGCCACTAAGGATAAAATGATGGGTTTCATTCATATTAATTAAGTTTACTTTGTCTATATCATGCCATCGTTCTCCAAGCATTACTCTGCTTGCATGAACTTAATACCTAGAGAGGCAAGCATAGAAGCGCTCTCGAAGTGGAGTAATAGTAGTAGATGCAGACAGGAGTTGGTCTACTTGTTTATGGACATGATGCCTATATACATATGATCATTATCGTGAATAAATGTTGCATAACTATGCGCTTTTCTATCAATTGACCAACAGTAATTTTTAACCCACTGTATGCTTTATTTAAGTGAGAAGCCTCTAGCGAACACTATGGCCCCCGGGTCTATTCACTTATATATTTACAAACGCTCTTATTATCGTGTTGTCATTTATTTGTTTTCTTTTTATTTTGCAATTTATAATTATCAACTATCATCTACACTACTCATTTGCTTGCAAGTAACGAGTTCAAGGGGATTGACAACCATCTTGCCCGCGTTGGGTGCAAGTGTTTGCTCTTTTGTGTGTAGGCACTGAAGACAGGAGTTGTGTGGTCCTCCTATTGGTTCGATAACCTTGGTTCTCACTGAGGGAAATACTTATCTATACTATGTTGCATCATCCCCTCCTCTTCGAGGAAAAACCCAACGCAGATCACAAGTATCAGATACATTTTGGGCATTTATTTGTTGATTCATATTATTTTTGAGCACTAACGTATTAACCCAGTGCAAAGTGTCAGTTGTTGTTTTCTGCATTTTTTGGATTTTCTGGAAAACCATACCAAACGAAGTCCAAATACCCCAAAACTAATTGACGATTTTTTCTGGACAAAATAAGGAGCTGGAAGCTTCAGAGGGAGACTGGGGGCCACACGAGGTGCCCCCAAGCCAACAGGGCACGCCCAGGGGGGTGGTCGTGCCTTGATGGATTGGGACCACCTCCCCGGCCATATGGCGTTGTTCTTTGGCCTATAAATTCTCATAAATCCCAAAAACCCTAGAGAGCCTCCCGAAACACTTTTTCCGTCGCCGCAAGTCTCTGTTCCGCCGTGTGCCCATCTAGAGCCCTGTTCCGGTGCCCTGTCGAAGGGGGGATCGATCACAGAGGGCCTCTACATCAACATTGCTGCTCCCATGGTGATGTGTGAGTAGACCACAGACCTACGGGTCCGTAGTTAGTACCTAGATGGCTCTCTATCTCTATGTTCTTTGTTGCCATGATCACCGCGATTCCAGCGGTGATCTATCTTATGTAATCACTCTTTGCGGTGTGTTTGTTGGGATCAGATGAATTGTGGGTTTATGTTCAGATTATTCATGAAAAAGATTTGAGTCTCCTCTGAATTCTTATTTGCATGATTATTATAGCTTCATAATTCTCTCTGATCTATCGGTTTAGTTTGGCCAACTAGATTGGTTTATCTTCAGCGGGAGAGGTGCGTTGTTGTGGGTTCAATCTTGCGGTGATCTATATCCCAGTGACAAAGTAGGGGACAATACACGTATTTGTATTGCTGCCAGTAAGGGTAAAACGATGCGGTTTATTCATATTAATTGGATTTACTTTGTCTACATCATGTCAGCATTCTCCAAGCATTACTCTGTTTCACTTAATACTCTAGATGCATGCTGGATAGTGGTCGATGGGTGGAGTAATAGTAGTACATGTAGGTAGGAGTCAGTCTACTTGTTTATGGATGTGATGCTTATATGCATGATCATTACCGTGAATAAATATTGCATAACTATTCGCTTTTCTATCAATTGCCCAACAATAATTTGTCTACCCATCGTATGCCTTCTTCAAGAGAGAAGCCTCTAGCAAACACTATGGCCCCGGGTCCATTCACAAATATATTTACAAACGCTCTCAATACCTTGCTGCCATTATTTACTTTTTATTTATTTTCTATTTTATATTTATCCAACTATCATCTACACTACTTATCGCTTGCAAGTAACGAGTTCAAGGGGATTGACAACCCTCTTGCCCGCGTTGGGTGCAAGTGTGTGATCATTTGTGTGTAGGCGCTGAAGACGGGAAGTTGTGTGATCCTCGTATTGGTTCGATAACCTTGGTTCTCACTGAGGGAAATACTTATCTATATTGCGCTGCATCATCCCCTCCTCTTCGGGGAAAAACCCAACGCAGATCACAAGTATCAATCAACATGGCAAACAATTGTCTCTTCCTTAACTTTAATGGGTTCCTCTAACAATTTTTCAATAGGTGGATGAAATTTAAACCACTTCTCCTTAGGGAGATCAACATGAGTAGCAAATGATTCACAGAAAGAAGCTACTATCTCAGAGTCAAGCCCATATTTATTGTTGAACTTATGAAAAGTATCGGTTTTCATAAAAGATTTAACACAATCAAACTCAAGCTTTATACCTGACTCTTTACCTTTGCCGAGTTCCCAATCTTCAGAATTGCATTAATTCTTTCCAGAAGATCCCATTTGAATTCAATAGTTCTCTTCATGTAGGAACCAGTGGAGGAAGAATCAAGTATTAATCGATCATCATAAGAAAGTCGAGCATAAAATTTTTGTATAATCATTTCTCTTGAGAGCTCATGGTTGGGGCAAGTGTGCATCATAGATTTAACCCTCACCCAAGCTTGAGTGATGCTTTCTCCTTCACGAGGCCAAAAATTATATATATAATTCCGATCACGGTGAACTAGATTCATAGGATAAAACTTGTGATGAAATTCCAGTTTCAAGCGATTTCAATCCCATGATCCAATATCATCCAATAGCCTATACCAAGTCAATGATTTTCCCTCCAAAGATAAAGGGAAAACCTTCTTCTTAACTTTGTCCTTGGATAAACCTGCAAGCTTAAATAATCCACAAATCTCATCTACATATATCAAGTGCAAATCAGGATGAGTTGTACCATCTCTTGCATAAGGATTAGCTAGCAGTTTCTCTAACATACCCGAAGATACCCCGAACAAACCTCTCAAAGGATTACTATCCATAGTGACAAGCAACAGTAAATTTTAGCACGTACTGAAAATATTTCCTTACCAAATTCCACTCACCAAAGGTGCTTCACTCCCCGGCAACGGTGCCAGAAAAGATTCTTGATGACCGACAAGTATAGGGGACCAATCGTAGTCCTTTCGATAAATAAGAGTGTCAAACCCAACGAGGAGCAGAAGGAAATGATATGTAGTTTTCAGCAAGGTATTCTCTGCAAGAGTTGTGAGTAACAGTGATAGATGGGAGGTTGTGATCTGCCCTTGTGTTCTATGAAAATGGGAGGCTCAGTGTCCAAACTATCTGTCTTTGGCCACATGTCAGGACCAGGTACAAGATATATTATGGGACTGTAAGCTGTCATGTACATTGGTTTTTTCAAGAAATCATGAACAGAGTCTTCTGGCTGAAGTTAGCCTTCTGTATGGAAGAAAAAACATGATTGCAAGGCATGGCTGTCATATCCCATTCTTACACCCACAAGTCCTATGTTCCAGGTAGAAACCATAAGTTCTCTCCCCACTAGTAACTTGGTAACGATTGGGGGCAGCCATCAAAGATTGGCAGTTCCTAGACCACTTCTTTGCTTCCTCCAATTTCTCTGCATATGTTGGACAAATATCACATCTGACAGTCTGAGTCTTGGTTCTATTTGCACTGAACTTGACCATTAACTTTGTTCTAATTCCATCAACCATGGTCTTTATTGGCTTAGCCCTGACATCTAGAACCCACTTGTTGAAAACCTCACTTACATTGTTAACTACTAAGTATGTTTTGCAGTTCATGTCCGTGGCATGTCTAGCTGAAGTGTGTTTTGGTATTTTACTAAGCCAGGCCCAAGCTGCCTCACACTCACTCTTTAACTCATCCATTGCAACTTGAAAGCCATGTTCAGTGTTTGAGTAACTTACTGCATCCATATATTTCTTTAATTCTGGCCCTCTAAACCAAGCATTTTGAAAGTTCTGGTAAATATGTCTAAGGAAAAACCTTTGTGGACAATTGGGGAAGACTCTGTTTGTGGCTTTTAGAAGGTTCTGTGTGAAATTAACTACAACTTAGTAACTACACCTATAAATGCAAGTAACCAGCAGAAAGAAACTCGAAATTAGTAATTGTGGTTTAATAAATGCAATTAAGTAATTGTGCTTTTGCTCTGTCGGAAAGAAACTCCAACTTAGTAATTGTGGTTTAATAAATGCAAGTAACTAGCAGAAATAAACTCCAACCTAGAAAAAATTAACTAGCACAAGTGGATTTTATTACCTTCTGCCTATCAGAAATGATTGTGTAGTAACCAAAGTTTCCAGATTGTCCACCTAGTGCTATCCTCAGTTGATACGAAGTGTCCTCTTTATCAACAATTCCAAAAGCAATGGGAAATATATTATTGTTCCCATATATTCCAGTAGCAGCAAGAATTTGTTGACCAGTAGTGAGCTTTATGAAGCATCCATCCACACCTATAACAAGTTAATGAAAGCACAAATGATAAGTCAGCAGCCACAAGTTGAAACCACAATAATACCAGGGAATTACCTATGGATGGTCTACAGCCAGTGAGAAACCCTTCTTTGCATCTGATGACCCACATGTATAGGGGATCAATCGTGGTCCTTTCGGTAAGTAAGAGTGTTGAAACCAACGAGGAGCAGAAGGAAATGATAAGCAGTTTTCAGCAAGGTATTCTCTGCAAGTGTTGTAGGTAACAGCGATAGACAGTTTTGTAGCAAGATAATTCATAACAAGTGACAAGTAGAAAAATTAACAAGTGTGCAGCAAGGTAGCCCAATCCTTTTTATATCAAAGGACATGCCTGAAAGTACTCTTATATGAAGCAAGCGCTCCCGAGGACTCATGGGAATTTCCATCTAGTCATGTTCATCATGTTGAGTTGATTCACGTTCGTTACTTTGATAATTTGATATGTGGGTGGACAAGTGCTAAGGTGTTGTTCTTATTGGAACAAGCAACCCACTTATGATTACCCCCTCTCGCAAGCATCTGCAACTACGAAAGAAGAATTAAGATAATCTAACCATAGCATGAAACATGTGGATCCAAATTAGCCCCTTATGAAATAACGCATAAACTAGGGTATAAGCTTCTGTCACTCTAGCAACCCATCATCTACTTATTACTCCACAATGCCTTCCCTTAGGACCAAATATGGTGAAGTTTCATGTAGTCAACGTTCACACGACACCACTAAAGGAAGCAACAACATACATATCATCAAAATATCAAACGAATACCAACTTCACATGATTACTTATAACAAGACTTCTCCCATGTCCTCGGGAACAAAAGTAACTAATCACAAATCATCACCATGTTCAATATAGAGGTATGATAAATATGATTAAGGATCTGAACATATTATCTTCCACCAAGTAAACCAACAAGCATCAACTACAAGATGAAATCAACACTACTAGCAGCCCCTAGGTACCAATCTGAGGTTTTGAGACAAAGATCGAATACCAGAGATGAAATAAGCTTTGAGATGATATGGTGCTGGTGATGACGATGGCTTTGATTTCCCCCTCCCGGAGGGAAGTTTCCCCAGCAGCATCACTCTGCCAGAGAGAAAAAGGGCCTCTGCCCAGGTTTCCGCCTCGAAACGGTGGTGCTTCATCCCGAAAGTATCTTGTTCATTTTTTCTTGGTCAAAACACATCATATAGCAGAAGAGGGGGGCCGGAGGCCACCTGTGGGCCTACCAAGCCATCAGGGCACGCCCAGGGGGAGTGGGTGCGCCCTGTTGGCTTGGCACCAACAGGTGCCTCCCCCCTCTGGTATATTTTCACTCCATAAATTCTTATATATTCTAAAAAAAAATCCTCGTGAAGTTTCAGGTCATTTGGAGTCCAGAGAATTTTCAGCCTATTTCTTGGTTTTCAGATCCAGAACTCCAGTTTCCGGCAAGTTCCCTCTTTGTGATGTACCTTGTAAATTATGAGAGAAAAGGCATAAGATTTTTATCATAAAGTGAAATAATGACCAAGAATAATATTATTAACAATAAGAAATCATGATGCAAAATGGACGTATCAACTCCCCCAAGCTTAGACCTCGCTTGTCCTCAAGCGAAAGCCGAACTCGGTAATAATGACCACAATATTAGAGAGAGAGAGGTGTCGATAAAAACAAAATTTGGACATGCAAGCGTCATAAATGTTATCATAGCAGCAAGTTTTCATCATATAGCTTCTCATAAACAAGTAACAATCTATCCAGAATCTTGAAGTATGAAGCATAGACTTTATTGATAACCAACAAACTATGTTCTTAGTCATTGAGACAATCACAATTCATCATATTTCAGAGAAGATTTTATGTAAGAGCTTTTAATTTTAGCAAGTTCACATACTCAACTATCATTTAGTATTCTATGATTGCTGACACTAATGCATATTTTTGGATAAAATGTTTCCATCGAACACATAGGAAGATAGGGGCTTTATTGTTTCCGCCACCCAACTTATTTACCTCAATGATAATGTCAACAATAATGACTCATGATCATCTACATCCAACTGGATATATGTGCCTAGATCTTTCCCCAACACATGATGCTTGCCACCAAAGAATTAATATGTTGGGATAGGAATAAACATTATTGACTCTTGCATAAAAGTAAATACATGAAAGTAAAGGATAGGCCCTTCACAGAGGGAAGCAGAGGTTGTCATGCGCTTTTTGTATGCCATGTGGGTTGATATTTGCTCTCCATGCTTTCTCTTTGCAGTGTTAATAATAGTTGTGATTGTTGTGCATGGGTCATTTCTGATTGTCTGCTCGTAAAATTTAGCGACCTACTTAGCAGTGACTTGGGTGTTCTCTAACACAGAAGGGCATGTGTGCACCAAATACTGCTTCCTGGTGGTAATTTCTTCTCATTTGCAATCTGAGAAGGTGCTATATAAAAGGGCATTTCTCATCTATGCACTATGCCATAACCCTATCAATGCAATTTCTATGGTACTCAAAGTTTTTGTTCTGTGAAATGTGTAGGGTTTGAAGTGTAGTTCTGAACTCGTACACATCAATGAAACAAAGATGCTTCACAAATTTCTCCTCTGGGTGAGCTCTGTCCTCATCATACCATGTCCTCTTCTTCATCTTCTTAGCTCTGCTTTTCCTACCATTGGGCAACACTATTAGGAAACGTGGTAGAAACAAAAAAATCGCCCTACAATCAACCAGGAACACTATGAAGATACAATAACGGTTGGGATCATGGTCGTTACCATCACCGAGTAGCAGCGGAAGAAGAGCATGACGATGACGATTGAACTTGGAATCCCTCGAACCGTAGATGAACGATCCCGCGGACCACCCATGAATAGTCCCACGAACGTAAGACCGAAAGCATGGCCTCTCTACAGATTGCAAGCATACGGTCTTCACGATTCAGCAGCACTTCGCCGTCCAGAGCTAATCGCCGCCGGAGAATTACAGGGAGGAGATTAGAACCACACTGGGCTTCTAATTATGATGATTAGAGGAACTAGACCTAGCTCTAATTAGTCAACTAGGACCAACTAGAACTTGAACTAGAGAGCTAGAGGATGCTGCAAAACACGTGTATTCAAAAGGGCCAAATACTCAAGTATATATAGGTTAGAGGGGGAGGGAGGGGCTGCCACCAAGGAGGGAAACCCTGCTTGGGACGCCATCCAAGGGGAGGAGGAGTTGGACTCCTCTCCTACCCCAATTCGCCCCCCCCCTATAAGGAAAGGGGGGCGCCTCCACCACTTAGGCCCTTGTGGCCCAAGTTGCCTTCCACCTCTTGGCCTTTTTAGGCTTGTTGATATTTTATTAAAAATAAAATTGTTCTAAATACTTTCATACCATTTTATATATAATTTAACATCTCTGGAAACAGTTTCCACCTATATATATTTATCGGTAATACCCGGTATTACCCGATAATCACCGAAACCCTTCCGGTGACCCCGAAACGCTTCCGGATCCTCTAGGAACTATTCTGAATATTAATGAAACAATTCCACAAATAAATCCTCGATACTCTCGACCTACTAGCACTCAGAAAATCATGATTACCTTAACCTTGTGACCCTGTAGGTTCGGTAACTCGTAGACATGAAAGAAACTCCTTTGTCCAATGAACGATAGCGGAACCGTGGACGTCCATATCGATCCCTATGAGTACACGAATGATATTTGAGTGAACCATCGGTTACCATGCGATATTACCTTTGCTTCACGATACTTTACAAGACCCGAGAATTATCACTATCCTCTTGAGTCATCCCCATGCTCGTTATACCATTATTCTCGTTACCGGTTTTGTTCTTCTTTCCCATTGATACATTTTGGCTTCCCCGTGACATAGTCACATGTGTATGGCCAGACGATGATGGATGCCGTCACCCCGAGAGGGCCCTAAGAATATCTCTCCATCATCGGAGGAGAAAATCCTACTTTCGTGCTATCTAGTCCCTTGTCAAACTTTCCGATGAACCTGTAAGTTGTCGTTATGATCACCTAGTTACATATGAAGTTTGAGCACCCCCAAAGCTCACCATGGTAAGAAGCGACTATGATACTCTCATGGTCTAAGGAACATAAAACATATGTTAACACTCCATGTTATAACAATTGATTTCAGATGATATTATCTCAAAGTATAGCAAACAAGTTTGGGTCGATTCAATATGATTGTTCTTCTAACGTCGCACTCTCAGTGTTGTTTTAGGATCATCGTTACACTTAACAATATCCTAAGATTCGACAAACATGATCACCAACAATACTTGAGCTAGTCTTAGAGGCTAGACTAGGAATATGATTTTACTGTTTATCATTCCACACGTGCATATGAGTTTTCAACTAAATTGCATATTCCAGGATCATAGCAGTTATAGCATAGAATATAAACTCTTATAATATTATTGCCTCTAGGGCATATTTCCAACAAACACATATGCCAATGCCTCAGCACCATCATCATCTTGCACACCCAATTCTAGTGGTTTCCTATCGTCATCGGATGATGGTATCCGGTCCTCCTCAAACAAGTGTTCTACACTGGCATGTGATCTGATGGTTGGGTCTTTTATGTGCCTCGTGGCCCTTTTCTTCTTATGTACAACTGGGCCTAGCTCCTCCTCTTGTTCCTCTTCCTCCAATTCCTCCTCCTCTTGCTCCTATGCATCCTCTTCTTCACCTTCTGGCTCATATACATCCTCCTTCTCCTCTGTCTCATACATTTCGTCAACATCTGTGTCTCCTTCAAAATCAAGTAGGGGATCATCCCTCTGTCTTGTCATCTCCTCAAGCCTAGCAAGGATATCACCATATTCTGTCAAATGTTCATCATCACTTACGTCTTCATTGTCCATCACTTCAGCTTTGCTTTTCAAAGAAGTGTCTTCCTCTTTTTGTTTCTTATTCTTCCTAAACATTTCAATTTCGTTTCTCCTTGTCACCTCCATAACCTTTTCTATTTGCATTTCTTCTCTGAATTATTTACATGATCTTATTCCACTTCTACATAACCTAAAGCAGTATGCAGACTTACATTGTTTGTGCTCTTCTGTGTTTGATACTATATGGGCATTGGCTCCTCTTCTACTGCTGCATCTGAACTTACTACTCCTACATGTACATTTTGTGCATTTAACAACACTCCTTCATCATCTATCTGATATAGTTTGGGCTCTCCAATTTCTTATAAAGGGATCTGCCGCTCAATAACATTCAAATTGGTGTTTATATTTGCATCTTTGGGACTACTGGCCCTAACAACTGTCACGTTCAATATCTTCTTATTATGCAATGCTATGTGGTCCAGAATTTCTTCTAGCTTCTCATCAGCATCTATTTCTTCCATTCCTTCTATCCCTAGCCCAGGATCCCTGACATAGTACATGTAATCTCTAAAACCATATCCTTCAGTCTCCATCAGTGCTACTAGGTTGTAAAAGGTGAAGTCTGACATCATCAGAGTTCTCTTAATATTTGTCTTTGTCATGAAAATGCATCCTCAATTCCTAAACCTCGTCATCCGAACTACAAATAAAAAAATACATAGCAATGCAGTATAAGTGCTTAATTAAAACTAAATAAAACAAATGAAACAACTCATGGTAGTGCAAAGGAGCACATTACACTAATACAATGCTTTGGTTAATTATAAAGAAGATGAACATGACCAAATTTGACACAGTCTCGATGGATTAGTTTGGTTAATTATAAAGCAGATGAACAATGCTTTTGTTGATTATAAAGCACCTAATTTAGTATAAATTACCATCATCTAATTATAAAGCACCTAAAATCAACTGAATCACACACAAACAACACCTAAAATCACACCCAAACAACACCTAAAATCAACTAAATCACCTAATTTCATAAACAAATCTTACCAATAGCAACCCTAGGGCACAAGCCAAACAATACTGACAAATCACAGCATCTGAAAGGAGTACTCCATCTGACAGCAATATGAAACCTAACCCTAGCAACGCAAGGGAATGGAGAATGGGAAGGGGAAGGGGATCTCATTATAGGCCGTCGTAGGATGACGCGATGTGGTGGCTTCCCGTCGGATTGGCATTCACCGCCGCGGCGAATGCTCTCTTCGACCGGTATTCCACCAAATACTGTGGGTCCTCCTCCTTTCCCTCTGTCGCCTTGCTAGGGTTAGAGCTCCCGCAAAGCTCGCCTGGCTCGGGATCCACGACGCTTGCGCGGCGCTGTCGCCAGCAACGCATGGTTTTGCCGGACTTGGCATCTGTGTAGTGGGAGGAGGGTGATAACCCACAAGTGTAGGGGATCGTTTGTAGCCTTTTTCGATAAATAAGAGTGTCGAACCCAACGAGGAGCTAAAGGTAGAAAAAACATTCCCTCAAGTTCTATCGACCACTGATACAACTCTACGCACACTTTAACGTTTGATTTACCTAGAACAAGTATGAAACTATTTTGAAGGTGATAGGATAGTTTGCACGAATAAAACTAGAAGTACTTTCCGGGAATAAAACTATGAGTAAATTGCAAGATAATAAAAGTTAGTTGTTTAGTAGAAAGCTTTTGTCAAACAAGAAGGTTATTTGTCCCTAGCCAGTTGATAACTAGACCGGTAATCATTATTGCAATTTCATATGAGGGAGAGGCATGAGCTAACATACTTTCCGTAATTGGATCATATGCACTTATGATTGTAACTCTAGCAAGCATCCACAACTACCAAAGATCATTAAGGTAAAACCCAACCATAGCATTAAGTATCAAGTCCTCTTTACTCCCATACGCAACAACCCACCTACTCGGGTCTGTGCTTCTGTCAGTCACGCCACCCACCATAAGCAAATCATGAACATATTGCAACACCCTACAGTGGGGATCCCTCACATTTGTGCGACATGGAATGCACCATAGGACAGCACCAAAATAAAACATACAACTCATACCAATCACGATCATCAATTAGCCCATAGGACAAAACGGATCTACTCAAACATCACAGGATAGCCACATATCATTGGGAAATAATATATGGAGTTGAGCACCATGTTTAAGTAGAGATTACAGCAGGGAAGAGAGGTGTTACACCGCTGCATAGAGGGGGAGAGAGTTGGTGTTTGACGGCGGCGAAGTTGTTGGTGTAGATCGCCGTCTCGATGATTGCCCAGGCGGCGTTCCGGCGCCACCGGGAGACAGGGGGAGAGAGCCCCCCTCCATCTTATTCCTTGGCCTCCCCTAGATGGGAGGAGTGTTTCCCCTCTGGTCCATGGCCTCCATGGCGGCGGAGGGGCAGGAGCCCCTCCGAGATTGGATCTCCCTCTCTGTTCTCTTCTGTTTCGCGTTCCTGTTTTCTGGCCGAAAACCGTTTCTTATATTCCCGAAGATCCGTAACTCCGATCACACTGAGATTTTAACATGATTTTTTTCCGGATATAACCTTCCTTGCGCCCGAAATAGAGCACCACAACCCACCACGGCGTGCCTGGCCCCTGGGGCGCGCCCTTGTGTACTGTGGTGGTTGTGGACCTCCTTTTGCGTTGATTCCAACTCCCAAAAATCACATATTTTCCAAAATAATTCTCCGTAATTTTTTATGGCATTTGGACTTCATTTGATATGGATATTCTGCGAAACAAAAAACATGCAACAAACAGGAACTGGCACTGGACACTGGATCAATATGTTAGTCCAATAATTCATATAAAATGTTGCCAAAAATATGTGAAAGTTGTATAATATTGGCATGAAACAATAAAAAATTATAGATACGACGGAGACGTATCAGCATCCCCAAGCTTAATTCATGCTCGTCCTCGAGTAGGTAAATGATAATAAAAGATATATTTTTTGATGTGGAATGCTACCTAGCATAATCTTGATCATATGTCTAATCATGGCATGAATATTAAGACATGAGTGATTCAAAGCAATAGTCTATAATTTGACATAAAGACATTAATACTCAAGCATCCCAACAAACAATCATGTCTTTCAAAATATCAAGGCTAAAGAACGCTATCCCTACAAAATCATATAGCCTTGTCATGCTCTGTCTTCTTAACACAAAGTATAAATCATGTACCACCCCGGTGTCCGCCAAACAATTGGTTCATACTTTTTAACGCGCTTTAGCATTTTCAACTCTCACGCAATACATGAGCGAAAGCCATGGATATAGCACTATGGGTGGAATAGAATGCGGTGGTAGACATTAATATAGAGAAGACAAAAAGAAAGATAGTCTCACATCGAAGCGGCTAATCAACGGGCTATGGAGATGCCCATAAATTGGTATCAAAGCGAGGAGTAGGGATTGCCATGCAACGGATGCACTAAGAGCTATAAGTGTATGAAAGCTCAAACTAAAACTAAGTGGGTGTGCATCTAATTCTATAATGAGAAATTCCCACTAGTATATGAAAGTGACAACATAGGAGACTCCCTATATGAAAAACATGGTGTTGCTTTGAAGCACAAATGTGGAATTAGCATGGCCCTTCTCTCTTTCTCTCTCTCTCTCTCTCTCTTTTCCTTTTTTTCTCTTTTTTTATATTTGTCCGGAGCCTCATCCCGACTTGTGAGGGAATCATAGTTCCATCATCCTTTCCTCACTGGGACATGCTCTAATAATGAATAATGATGATCATCGCAATTCTATTTACTTACAACTCAATATTACAACTCAATAGTAGAACAAAGTATGACTCTATATGAATGCCTCTGGCAGTATACCAGGATGTGCAATGATCTGGCGTAGCAAAGATATCAAAAAACGGACAAGCCATGGAAACATCTTGCTAGCTATCTTACGATCATGCAAAGCAACATGACAATGAATGCTCAAGTCATCAAAACCGAAGCGGTGGAAGTTGCATGGCAATATATCTCGGAATGACTATGGAAATGCCATAATAGGTAGGTATGGTGGCTGTTTTGAGGAAGATATAATAAGGCTTATGTGTGATAGAGCATATCATATCACGGGGTTTGGATGCACCGGCGAAGTTTGCACCGACTTTCGAGGTGAGAAAGGGCAATGCAAGGTACCGTAGAGGCTAGCAAATTGCGGAAAGGTAAGAGTGCGTATAATCCATGGACTCACATTAGTCATAAAGAACTCACATACTTATTGCAAAAGTTTATTAGCCCTCGAAGCAAAGTATTACTATGCATGCTCCTAGGGGGGAGGTTGGTAGGAGTTAACCATCGCGCGCCCCCGACCTTCACACAAAGATAGACAATCAAGGATAAATTGTGCTCCAACTTCCTGGCATAACGGGAGACTATATGTGCATGCTTCGGGAATCACAAACCTTAACACCAATATTCTTACTAACCACAACCGTTTACTAGTACCTCCCACATATTATCATCTCTATATCGCAAAACTATTGCAAGGAATCAAACATATCATATTCAGTGATCCATAAGTTTTATGTAGGATTTTATGACTAACCATGCAAATGACCAATTCCTGTTGACTCTCTTAATAGATATAAGCGAAGCAAGAGAGTTTAATTCTTTCTACAAAATACCATGATCTAATAAATATAAGTGAAGCAAAAGAGCATTCTACAAATAACGGTTTTCTATGTGAAGAGAAACACGCAATCCAAACTTCAAATGATATAAGTGAAGCACATGAAGCATTCTATAAAGCCATACTCAAAAGATATAAGTGAAGTGCAATGAGAAATCTATAAATCAACCATGGACTTTCTCATACCAGCATGGTGCATAAAAGAAAAGTGAAAACTAAACACAAAATACGCTCCAAGATTTACACATATCACATGAACGAAACGAAAACGAAAACATACCGATACTTGTTGAAGAAAGTTGGGATGCCTTCCGGGGCATCCCCAAGCTTAGACGCTTGAGTATCCTTGGATATTTACTTGGGGTGCCTTGGGAATCCCCAAGCTTGAACTCTTGCCTCTCCTCCTTCTTCTCATAGCGAGACGTCCTCGATCTTTGAACACTTCATCCACACAAAACTTAACAGAAAACTGGTGAGATCCGTTAGTATAATAAAGCAAATTACTACTTTAAGTACTGTTGAAAACCCATTCATATTTTATATTTGCATTATCCCTGCTGTATTATAACTTCTCAATGGCTTATACCACCGATAAAATCGATAGTTTCATCAAAACAAGCAAAACAATGCATCAAAAATAGAATCTGTCTTAAACAGGACAGTCTGTAGTAATCTGAACTTTGACCATACTTCTGTAACTCCAAAAATTCTGAAACATTAGGACGAAATAAATAAATTGTATAGAAATACTGTGTAAAAATTTCAGAAACTTTTGACGTTCCAGTAAAAAATGTAAATTCACGCACTACAGCCAAAGTTTCTGTTTTTACACCGCACATACCAACAAGCAATCTAATCATCCTAAAGGCAAATCTTGGCACATTATTTTTATAATACAATGGATTTGTACAAGGGGATAATTATTTTTGTTCAAAATTTTCTGTGATTCAAGATTCACAAATTTTCCATGGGCATGAACAAAGCTCAAGGAATTCCCCCACTTTCACGATGTTCGTCTTTCTCACTTTCACTTTTCTTTTTGTGAAGTTTTAGGTTTCCCTCTATATTTTTTTGTTTTTAAAATTTATAAAAGCACTCAATAGAATAAAATGACTCTCTAAAACTTCCGGGTTGTCTCCCTGGCAACGCTTTTTTTAAAGCCATTAAGCTAGGCATAAAGTGCTCAAGTAATGGATCCACCCGGATCCCAAGGTATATCAAAGCCAATTTTAATTGACAATGATTTGTAATTTAGTAGTGATCACAAAGCAACATATATCAAGCAATGACGAAGTATAACTCTCTTCCTATGCATCGGCGTGTCATAAAAGAACAATTCATGCACATTAAGTAAATGCCAATGCATAGTATAAACAATTTCTTGTAATTTTATCGTATTGGAAACATAAAGAGGTGGAGATGTAGTTTCCCTCTCATAATAATTGCAAGTAGGAGCAGAAAGCACATGCATATTATATTCATCAAAATCATCATGTGTAGTAGCAAAACGCAACCCATCAATATAATCGTTAATAAGAGCAAAATTCTCCGATATAGTGTAGTTGGGAGAATTCAAAAAGATAATAGGACTATCATGTGTGGGTGCAATAGCAACAATTTCATTCTTAACATAAGGAACTATAGCAAGTTCATCTCCATAAGCATAATTCATATTGGCATCTTGGCCACAGGCATAGCAAGCATCAAGTTCATCAAAAAGGGATATTTCAAAAGAATCCACGAGATCATAGCAATTATCATAACATTCATCCTTCGGTAAGAACGAAGGGAAATTAAATAATGTATGAGTTGAAGAGTTACTCTCATTAGAAGGTGGGCACGGGTAGCTAATCCACTCTTCCTCCTTTTGTTCTTCGCTCTCCTCCTCATCTTTTCCATCTAATGAGCTCACAATTTCAGCAACTTCCTCTTCCATAGATTCCTGCAAAATTTTAGTCTCTTCCAAGACAGCGGACGTTCTCTCAATAAATTCAATAATATCATAATTGTATTCATAATTATCATAGCAATATTTAAGTATGGATAAATTTTCATATTTGTAAGGAACATCATCATAATTTTCAAGCAAAGAAGCCATTTCATAAGCACCTTTAAAAGCAACAAATTCTTCTATTCGTTCCACATCATAGTAATCATAAATACCATTAGCATAAGAAGCCAAGGTTTCATTATCATTAAATAAACATTGGAAGGGAAGGTGTGGAGCCTTTATCTTAGAGCAAGAAGTAAAGTCACATTTCAAGCATGCATCCCAAGCAAACCATTGCAATATTTTAATTTGATCCCAGTGTTTCCCTTTTTGAGACAAGCGATAATCCCTAAAGTACTCACGTTGATCCAATGTGTATCCCATTATAAAGTTTAATGATGATTTCTCAGGATTATCAAAGGAGTAATTAACGCGTTCCACATAACGAGCATCGAGGGTTTTAGGAGGCTCCCCATCTCCATGAGTAGCAAGTACAACTAGTTTTTTTTGGTGTTTCATGTTTCATATCCACAACTAAAGATATAAAACAACTAATAACAGAAAATAAAAATTACTTAGTGATAAAGCAAACAAGC
The DNA here is from genome assembly GCA_039707655.1 of Elymus sibiricus. Classification (NCBI taxonomy): domain Eukaryota; kingdom Viridiplantae; phylum Streptophyta; class Magnoliopsida; order Poales; family Poaceae; genus Elymus; species Elymus sibiricus. The sequence continues at coordinate 467,309,123 of CM077675.1, forward strand.
ACACACGAGAATATTCACCCCACGCTATTGCTCCCCGGCAACGGCGCCAGAAAAAGGTCTTGATAACCCACAAGTGTAGGGGGTCATTTGTAGCCTTTTTCGATAAATAAGAGTGTCGAACCCAACGAGGAGCTAGTGGTAGAACAAATATTCCCTCAAGTTCTATCGACCACCGATACAACTCTACACACACTTTAACGTTTGCTTTACCTAGAACAAGTATGAAACTATTTTGTAGGTGATAGGATAGTTTGCACAAATAAAACTAGAAGTACTTTGCGGGAATAAAACTATGAGTAAATTGCAAGATAATAAACGTTAGTTGTTTAGTAGAAAGCTTTTGTCAAACAAGAAGATTATTTGTCCCTAGGCAATTGATAACTAGACCGGTAATCATTATTGTAATTTTATATGAGGGAGAGGCATGAGCTAACATACTTTACGTACTTGGATCATATGCACTTATGATTGGAACTCTAGCAAGCATCCGCAACTACCAAAGATCATTAAGGTAAACCCAACCATAGCATTAAGTATCAAGTCCTCTTTACTCCCATACGCAACAACCCACCTACTCGGGTCTGTGCTTCTGTCAGTCACGCCACCCATCATAAGCAAATCATGAACATATTGCAACACCCTACAGCGGGGATCCCTCACGTTTGCGCGACACGGAGGGCACCATAGGACATCACCAAAATAAAACATACAACTCATACCAACCACGATCATCAATTAGCCCATAGGACAAAACAGATCTACTCAAACATCATAGGATAGCCACATATCATTGAGAAATAATATATGGAGTTGAGCACCATGTTTAAGTAGACATTACAGCGGGAAAGAGAGGTGTTATGCCGCTGCATAGAGGGGGAGAGATTTGGTGTTGACGGCGGCGAAGTTGTTGGTGTAGATTGCTGTCACGATGATTGCCCCGGCGGCGTTCCGGCGCCACCGGGAGAGAGGGGGAGAGAGCCCCCTCATCCTTCTTCTTCCTTGGCCTCCCCCCTAGATGGGAGGAGAGTTACCCCTCTGGTCCATGGCCTCCATGGTGGCGGAGGGGTAGGATCCCCTCCGAGATTGGATCTCCCTCTCTGTTCTCTTCTGTTTCGCGTTCCTGTTTGCTGGCCGAAAACCGTTTCTTATATTCCCGGAGATCCGTAACTCCGATTGCGCTGAGATTTTAACATGATTTTTTTCTGGATATAAGATTCCTTGCGTCCGAAGTAGAGCAGCAGCCGCCTACGAGGTGACCACAACCCACCACGGCGCGCTTGGGCCCTGGGGCGCGCCCTGGTGTACTGTGGGGGTTGTGGGCCTCCTTTTGCGTTGATTCCAACTCCTCAAAATCACATATATTCCAAAATAATTCTCCGTAAATTTTATCGCGTTTGGACTTCATTTGATATGGATATTCTGTGAAACAAAAAACATGCAACAAACATGAACTGGCACTGGGCACTGGATCAATATGTTAGTCCAATAAATCATATAAAATGATGCCAATAATATGTGAAAGTTCTATAATATTGGCATGAAACAATCAAAAATTATAGATATGACGGAGACGTATCAGAGGGCGGGAGCGAGTAGGCATGAGCGGGATGGGAGAAAAGGGGGAAATGGAGATGCGGGAACGAATAGACCGAACGACGCTGTCTAACGACGTCTGACGATTGTCGGGACGGCATGTAGTGTCACGTAGGCCAAAAGCGGCCCCCACCTATCATAAACTCACTTAACAGATCCCGATCCGCCTATCAGTGGTTTTTGCAAAAACAGTACGCAAGACATGGTGTTTTCTGCAAAGAAAATGTAACGTAGTGTTTTTCGCAAACATAGCCTTCAAAGTGGTGGTTTCATGCATTTTACTCATCTCTGTGTGTGTTTGTTCGTGGGTCTTGCCTCTCTCTCTCTCTCTCTCTCTGCTCGTGTGAGTCCCAACCTGTTGTCAAGAAACTAATGACAACATAAAAGCTATCTTAAATGTGACCATCCAAAGAAATTTAAAGCAATCTCATTTGATTATCATCTAAAGAAACCTAAACCAATTGCCATGGAGATCTCAGGACAATAGATGCCCATGTGCTCCTTTTGTAGGATTGAAGTCCATGGAAGCGAAATGGTTGTTGTATCATCACATAAACATTAGTGTAATAGTAATGCTATTTAAGTTTATGGAGAAATTACCTCTATTTAAACGAGAGAAGAGGGAGAGAGATGGAAGAAGATCATTATTCACAAATAAGCCCTCCTTTGCACCTGAAGCGGAACAAGGAGTAGAGCTCAGTGGTGGCTAGCATACACAATGCATGGTAGTTTTACCCTCTTTTGCAATGCCATTCAAAACCCATACACATCCTAGGACTTGGAAGCATCAAGATTTATGATTGCATGAGCTTGTGTATGTACGTGAAGCAGAATGACAATGTTGGTCAACTAGAGATGGATTCTTCACCAGGCGTGTGTTGGTCATCAAACTAGCATACTTGAGAGCGGCACGACACAACACTACAATGGAGTCCGAGACTACACTCACGTGTGAGCTGGCCTCATGCTCTCACGAACCCAATCTAGTGGCCGTTGGTAGAAATCTTCTCCTCATCATCATTGGCACTAGTGCGGTGACCGTTGAAGGACATCTCCCTCTCGAGAACAAATCGACATGGTGTGGTGGTCGCAAATCCTAGCTCCAGATATGAAGGTTGATGAGAAGATGTGAAATGACGTGTGTAGTGTGCACATATTTAGGGTTGGAACCCATTAACAAAGATATAGGATCGGTGGGAGCGATGCTTGTGGCTCTATGTCTTTGATTTTTTTCGCCACTAAAAAGCATTATTTATTGACTCAGAATGTACCATCAAGGCAATACAATCATAACGATCATTGAAACTATGCCTAAGGTGTTGGGGAGGGCTATCCATAGACTATGCCACCACCCGTGTGGGGGTAAAAACATCCCTCGCCGCCTGCCTCAATTGCGTACACACCGCCATAAACAACAATTTAGGTTCCTCTATCTGAAGAGTAAACCGTGAACCAAGCCGATGCGTACACATGTAGATAACCTGTGGATGTGCTTCTACCATTAAAACCATATCATTTCTACAAACCCACTGACAAAATTAAGGCTCACACTACCACCCTTACAAACGTGCTAAATTTACGGGGTATGCCATTGAGCCAGTAACCAAGCATATCAGCGACATTGTGCGACCAATACAAGTTTGGTGTGACTTGGGTGACATATCATGTATCTTGCACCAAATTACATTGGAAGAACAAGTGTTTAATTGTTTCATCGCTATGACAGAAGCAATACTTCTTATTTCGAAACCAATTGCAGTGGGTGAGGTTGTCTTTTGCTAGGATCACACATCAGTGAAGATACCACAAGTCTTTGCTGAAAATACTATGAAATGTGACATCCTCTGATTGCAATCCTGAAATATCCTCACTATTAACTAATAAACAAACACTGACAAAAAATAACAATATAAATTCCTATATAGGGATAGACCAAAGCCATGATGAGAAATAACTCAATACTTGAGGAATATCATTTGCGTGGCATAAGGAAACACACATGGGATGGTATTATGTGAAGCCATATATATGGAGAGCTGATACCAAGCACCAAGAACTGAATTTGTTGGTATGTTGAGAATCCACCTTTGTTTACTACTACCTCTGTAAAATAATATAAGACGTACATTGGAAGGGTCTTACGCCTTAATTTGAGATACATACATATATAATTTCATGAACATAAATACGTATATCGATGTCATAAAACAACATAGGCCATTACCATGTTAAGGTAATGATACACATTAGAGAAAATATCATCATATGCTTCAAGATTTGAACATCGCCGGCATGCAACCTTTTATGCCGATCACCTTCGTCTCATGTAGCTACACCAACAGGACATAAGTACCCATGAATTCACCAACCACAATATTTCTCAAATTTAAACTGTCATGTAGTTATCTTACTTACACAATTATATAAATTACAACTCATACAAACTTAATGCATTGCAATATTTTCCATTCACTCGAACCAAATCTGTGATATGAAAACTTGCAATATCACATAGCTATTTGTTTTGGTCTACTGTGGTGAGCATCAAGAGCGTCGTGAGCTATTTGACTTGGGGTAATGAACATTGTCGTATCAAGAGTGTCGCCCGCCTCACCAACGGCAGGGGCCTACTCGTTAGCTTCAAACTACAGTCGGTATGGCCCTCCCACCAACCATCCATTATGGGATAGAAAATACTCTCTCCGTGCTAAATACTTATAATGGTTTTAGTTTAAATTTGAACTAAAACCATGACAAGTATTTGAAACAAATGGAGCATATTCATACGAGAGATGGTACCATACACATTGTTGCGGAATTGCCTACAATTAATTCATTGCGATTTGATTATTGCAACATTAGTATTAGATTAACCAAATCGTTGGCGGAGAAAGCCGAGAAATCGCAATGATGGTAATGGAGATAATATTACAGAAGTATGCATGGGGCCGAGAAATCGCAACGAGATATGGTAATTTGAAACTAATAAAAGAGTTGTTAATATTTATTAGATACGTGTAGCATGCATGGGGCATATTAAGATAGCCCTGCAAAGGAGATAATATTACAGAAGTATTTCTCGCAAAAAGGAGCAAAATGTCGACGGAAAAAAATTGAATTAAAATTGCCGCCACGGAGAAAGTGCAATCGGTACATACGCGCGCGTGTGCCGAAACCCGTCTGCTCCCGCCGCCCACCTTTCCACCATGTCAGCGATCCGCGTCGAGGCGCATCTGAGCCGTCCATATAGCACAGCAGCGAACGACTGAGATCATATAAAACAACTTGACACCACCGATCCGTGGCACGCACCCCTCCACCAATCAGAGCCCGCTCTGCCCTCCTATAAACTAGCCGCGCAGCCGCCGCCGAATCCTCACCAGTCCTCCCACCTCCCAGCGAAACACCACAGCACCACACCTCTACCCGGCGAAGCAGCAGCAGCAACCAGCGGCATCCATGGCCCCCAAGGCGGAGAAGAAGCCGGTGGCGGAGAAGGCCGAGAAGACCATCGCCGGGAAGAAGACCAAGGCCGAGAAGCGGCCGCCGGCGTCCAAGGAGGGCGGCGAGAAGAAGGGCAAGAAGAAGTCCAAGAAGAGCGTCGAGACTTACAAGATCTACATCTTCAAGGTGCTGAAGCAGGTGCACCCGGACATCGGCATCTCCTCCAAGGCCATGTCCATCATGAACTCCTTCATCAACGACATCTTCGAGAAGCTCGCCGGTGAGTCGGCCAAGCTCGCCCGCTACAACAAGAAGCCCACCATCACGTCCCGGGAGATCCAGACCTCCGTCCGCCTCGTCCTCCCCGGCGAGCTCGCCAAGCACGCCGTCTCCGAGGGCACCAAGGCAGTCACCAAGTTCACCTCCTCCTAGGTGGCTAGGCCGTTCCCTGTCTTGTTCGATCGATGGTTTTCTGTAACAGTCAGCTGTTCGTCCCATTTCATCTTGTAATTCCTGCTTGTTGTGTGGGAACACACTGTTTCATTATCTTGTGAAATAGTAATGGTGCTTCTTTGATGTATCTCATGTCCCTACCATGTTCAGTTCTTACCATGATCCCTGCCGTCTCACTTGACATAATTCTTGCTATGATCCTGTTTGTGTGGGTTGGTTTGGTCCCTTACGCAACTTCTGTTCTGATTTGTGAGTTAAAACTCTGCAGACAACGACACTGAACTCGCAGAGATGTTTCTCTGTTCCATTTTTCTTAATTTCAGTTTTCAGCTGTCAGTGCACGAGGCTGGTTGCCAAGGGGAGGGTGCGCGCGGCGTGAGGAGTGGAGGCCGTGGTGGGCGAGTACATGTACATGGTCATGGCGCCGGGGCCGTAGCGGTGGGGGCTCGAGGCGGCGTCAGCACCCTGTTCCGGTTAACTGACGAAAGTGTCGATTTCTTCAGACACATGCACAGTTTCAGTCATGGGATGGCCGTCCATGCTCCAGCCCTTCCGTCTGCTGGCTCAATTGCCAGGTTCGCCTAAAACGTTACGGTCTGCTCGTTGATACTGTTCGACGGCAAGAACGCACGAGCCTTGTTGCAGCACAAGTTGTTTAGGTAAATGTTTTTATCGTAGCAGTCGACCGTACTGCAGGGCTAGGTAGACACGATTTTCAGCAATTTTGGACTGCAATATAGCTGAGTCACACTCACACGCGACCCGTTTTTCAGCACTTCTAGTGTCAAGTTGTTCAGGACATAGCTGCTTGTACAAGTCTCGCCATATGCACCGTTTGTACTACCATCACATGTTTAAGCTACGACTCACTTTAAGTCGACTCCAACGAACCATCCCAAATGGACGTCCATTTGACATGACAAAATGAACACCCGTGTTTGATTTGGACTGTCCGCGGGTCGGTGCACCCAAAGCGCGGCCGCATCCCAAACATTGCTCGTGTTGGACTTAGAAAAGAACACCCAAAAGACATTGTAAATTAAAAAAAGGCATTGCAAAATAGCTTAAAACATAAATATATAACAAACTTAACTAAACAGTGCACCATAGTCACTGCCCATGCATAGTACTTAAGTTGAAATTAAAAATAAAATAAAATAAGGTAGTTCGGCCGCCCCACGCGTCGTCGATGCCGTCGCCGTCTTTAGGCGCTACTGTCTTCGTTGTCGCTGGTCAGGCCGATCTAGGGTGGGGGCGCCTAGAGGTGGGGTGCGGCACCTAGAATGGGGCGGGCGAGTGTTGTGCAGGTTGCGGCAGTGGTGGTGGTGGTGACCACGGCGCCCATGCACGCTCCTCCGTGGCCTCCATCTTCACATCCTGCTTCACGTCTAGCCCTGGCACGTAGACGTCTCCGGCAGTCGACGGGTTCAACATCTCCTGCATCGCCTCCCATTCCTCCTCCTGGTGGCGCTTCTACTCCCGCTCGGAGTCCTCATGACGGCCTGCACCAGCCGCTCCTCCTCCTCGGCCATCATGGTGGGAGGTTGCGGGGGCGGCGACGACGAGAAGGGAGAGGACGTCGGTGTCAGGCCGTGCACCCGTGTGTGGCCATGCGCTCTGGGCGGGCTCGGTGCGTGCACACAAGGCACACTCTGGAAAACACAAGGTGGCTACGAGTACTGTAATAACCTAAAAATAAATATGTGCTTAATTGGTGTAACTGGATAAAATACTAGGATTATTTATTAATGTGTTATTTTAAAAGATAGTAGAATAGATAAGTGCAGTGTCCAGCAGATTATGTGTGCAAGAAAAATATCTATGGTATGGTTCTTAAAAATATCTTGGCAACCAGGCTAAGGAAGCAACTAGTATATAAGTATCACAGTAACCAGGGTGAGCCAGCCGTGGGGTAGTCGGTACCTGAGTTAAATCTGGCTCATCCACGTAGCCTTGCCTGTACAGATGTCACACCCTTGACCCTCTCTTGTACGCTATAAATAGCCTTTCGGCTCGCACGGTACAAATCACCCCACCCAGAAAATTCCTCATCCTAATCGATAGTAGCCGGAGGACGACGACCGATCGGAGAATACTAGGAGAGATTCGGGAACCAGGAGGTATGGCCTGCTAACGCTCTACCCTTGGTTTTGTCCTGTTGAAGCTATCTCAGATTCTTTGGATCGCTGTAGCAAGCATCTCTCATCGTAAAGGCTACTAGTCCTTTCTTTCCACCATCCTACATCTGATGTGATGTTCTTGCTCAGCGCTGGTAGAAGATAATGCGTTGTTGATAGATGAATGATCAAGATCTTAAAATACTAGAAGTTGCATCAGATCGGTTCTATTCCATTTGATCCGCACCTTGTTTCACTAATGAATTTATTTGCTGGTTTATGTAAGAACAACTAGTACTGGGTACTAAGAATATATGATATAAGTAGTACTACAGGAGAGGATCCCTGCATGCATACATCCACTAGTAGAGAACAGGGTACTAGTCCCGGTTCCAGAGGGCCTTTAGTCCCGGTTCTGGAACCGGGACAAAACAAACGTGACTAATACTTAAAATCTTTAGTCTCGATTTGCTTACGAACCGGGACCAAAGGGGCTCCACGTGGCCGTTGCGGGGCGCCCAGGCAGGAGGACCTTTAGTCCCGGTTGGTAACACCAACCGGGACCAAAAGGCAGCCACGCGTCAGCAACTCGCAGGCGCTGGGGTTTTGTTTTTTTTGGAAAGGGGAGTTTAGGGGGTTTGGAGGGTTAATTTAGGGGTTTCATATTGTGTTAGCTAGCTAATAGAGAGAAGTGACATCTCTTTCTCCGTGCTTGGTCGACGCTAGCTACTATACATATAGAGAGAACTCGACGCTAGCTAGTAAGCAAATGAAGGAAACCATTAAATACACAAGATCGTCATGAACATATATAGAGAGAAGTGACATCTCTTTCTCCGTGCTTGGTCGAACAACAAGTTTTCGTATATTTATCCGACGCTACTACATATGTACAATATAACATCTCTTACAATCCCTAACATCATCTACCTAAGACCATTGCAATTCCACATGGTATTCTCCGTGTTCAGGTATGACGTGGTCAAGAAAGAATCCCGCCAATTCCTCTTGAATTGCTCGTATGCGATCATGTGGTAGGAGTTCATCCCGCATCTGCCAGATCTAATTTAAAGAAGGGGGTCAATACATATATATGAATGAAACTCAACACAATTGATGGTAATATATAAAATAAAATTGTGAATATTGTTTACGTACTTCAAATTGTTTCTCAGAGAAGCCCCGCTCAGAGGCCGAGTGGCAAATGAACTCGCATATGTAGTATCCACATAAATGATTCTCGGGTGCCTGGTACAAGCACTTTACGAGAATAGAGTTCAATCAAACTGATAAGCAAGCATGATAATGGTATTGATGAAACTAGAATCAATGAGAGATGCGCGGAACTAGCTAGTACTACTTACTTTGGGGTGTGTAAATCGCAGCTCATTGTTTAGACCGGAAACCATTCCGGTGAACTTTTTCCAAACCCTGGCAGGCAAAGAAAATGATTACTTGATAGCAGGAAATGAACGAAAGTTGCCGATATGGTCCCGGTATTGATTGAACTTACTTCTGGAGCATTGCAATCATGTCCGCATAATTCTTGGGATCTTTACGTCTCGAGTCTAAGACAGTTACTAATGCCCCGTCAAGCTTAATGGATAGCAGAATAAAGTGGAACCTGCGCACGCATAACTCATCAATTACATTACTTAACCTCGAGTAAGCGAAACCGAATATGTACAAGACAGTAACACTCACTTGAAGTTGTAAGGAAAGAGTATTTCCCTTTTGTTTTGATGTCTAAGGAACGCTTCTAGCAAGTTGTCCTCAGTAACTTTGGCTCTCTTTTGTACCGACCATTCATTTACGGTATTTGGGCTAATGAACCCAATGTCATAGATTTGTTCTTTTTTGCATTCGACCATCTTCAATCAGCATAATATAGTGAGGATAATTATATATACATGCAATGAACGAGTTGAGCTAGAGACTTAATTATAGAAGTAATACTTACAGACAGTAGCAAGTCATGAGTTGTTTGTCGAGGGCCTCTTGATTGTATAACTGAAATAACTCCACAAATTCAACAGGCATCAGGTCGACTCCAATGAAGTCATGCTCTTTTTTAATTCTGATCATCAAACTGTCGGTCCCAGACTTCCTGCAGGTTTCCATGTACCACTCATGCAATTTCAGCATCATCGTTGTTAGATGAGGATGATCAGGTTTGACGAGAGGCTTCCCGTGCTCGTATCTAAAGTCCTCTGCTGCTACTACCTCAGCCGTTTCAAACTGTACATCATCGCCCACGTAATCACCAAGAGTGGTACCGGGCAGTAGCACCGGATGATTAGCGATATCGCTAGACACCTTGAGTGGGGGGCACGATTGCTTCTCCTGTTCGCCGAGCTGGGGAATTGTTTTCCCACTTTTTCTTTTTTTGTCTCTTGCAGCACTGGAAGTACTTCCCGACCGCAGCGCTTCATCATGTGTCTTTGTAATTATGCGGTCATAGTTGGATAGTCGAGGCGGTGGTGGTCGCTTCAGGGCATGCAGAGTGCGCTTCGCTTTCACCGGATCTACCGTTTCCTTCGGAGGTGGATGTTTCCGTGCAAAATGGGCCTTCACTTCGGCTTCACTGATTTCAGCGTTTTCCTTGTCGGTCCTCTCATATGGTAACTTTGGAAGAGGCTTGAGGCTTGGACCAAATTTGTATTTCTTCCCGCCTATTGTACTGCTAGCCGCCGGAGCGGCGGCGTCGACTCTCTTCCGCCGTTGCTGACGCGCCGGAGGAGGAAGAGTGCCCTGACACGCCGGAGGAGGAGGAGGAGGCGGAGTGCCCTGACGCGCCGGAGGAAGCGAAGGAGGAGGCAGAGTGCCTTGACGCACCGGAGGAGGAGAAGGAGGAGGCGGAGTGCCCTGACGCGCCGGAGGAGGAGGAGGAGGCGGAGTGCCCTGACACGCCGGAGGAGGCTGAGTCTGCTGAGGCGTCTAGTTTGGAAGCTTGATGTACTCCTTTCTCCATAGACAGGTACTCCTCAAAGCATTTTCCAGAAGAATAATATCCTCTTCAGCTGTAGGGTTGTCAAGCTCCAGCCCCTCAAATCCATCCATTATTTCATCCACCGTCACAGCAGCATAGCCATGTGGAATCGGACGGCAATGGAAAGTTCCCTCAGCTCGAGGAGGTACAACAGAGCCGACCTCCGCCTTGAAGGTCAGGTTCTGGCATTTCGTCATTAGCTCACAATGTTCAGCCTCCGTGATACTATCCACGGGGTAGCGAGGAGCCGTGAAATCAGGCTGAACGAGCTCCGTGGAAGCCACGCTGCTTCTCCGCTGAGATGGTGGGGTAGCTTCTAGGGCAGCGTCGAAGGAAGGATCTTCGTGCCGCTCAGATGGTTGGCCGGTAGCTCGCTGGCTCTCAAGTTCCTCTAGTTTTGCTAATCTTGCACTGAGCTTCTGCATTTCGCTTGCTTCCTGTTTCCTCTTTCTCTCTCGGCTTCTATAACCACCGCTGTCGGGAACCCATCCACCCACGAAACGGAGCCTGATGTGCCTCGTGTTCGTCCAGTGTGTTCAGGATTCCCGAGGGCCTCTGTCAGCTCGTCCTTCTCTCTGTCGGGAATGAACGTCCCTTCCTGCGCTGCCTTGATTGCTGCCTGAAGCTTCCGGAAGGGTATTGCAAGTTGCTCGTCCGTCCAAACACACTCCCCTGTTTCTGGGTCCAAAGTTCCCCCAACCCCGAAGAACCAAGTCCTTGAACGATCTGGCCAGTGCAATGTCGCTGGTTGGACATTCTTAGCAAGCAGGTCTTGCTCAGCTTTGTCCCACAACTGTCGGGCTTTGTAGTAGCCACCTGACCCCGTGTGATGGTGATACTTCTTCTTTGCAGCATTTTTCTTGTTTGTCAGTGACCATTTCTTACCCTTCTCCGATTTCTTGTAGGCCACAAATTCGGGCCATTGATCTCTTATCTTCTCATATCGACCGATGAATTTTGGAGTCTCCTCTTTCTCGACAAACTTTGTGTTCAACTCTTTCTTCCAGTTCCTGAATAGTTCTGCCATCTTCTTAAGAGCAAACGCCTTGACCTTTCGCTCTATAACTGGGTTATTCGGATCCTCCTCTCGCGGTAGGCTGAAATTTGTCATCAGCTCGGTCCAAAGATCATCTTTCAGTCTATCATGGACATAAGAAACTTCAGGGTCCTTATTATTCTTATTCCATTGTTGGGTGTTGATCGAGACATAGTCCTGATGTCTACTACGCAACCTTCTTCTTGTAGACTCGTGTTGGGCCTCCAAGCGCAGAGTTTTGTAGGACAGTAGCAAATTTCCCTCAAGTGGATGACCTAAGGTTTATCAATCCGTGGGAGGCGTAGGATGAAGATGGTCTCTCTCAAACAACCCTGCAACCAAATAACAAAGAGTCTCTTGTGTCCCCAACACACCCAATACAATGGTAAATTGTATAGGTGCACTAGTTCGGCGAAGAGATGGTGATACAAGTGTAATATGGATGGTAGATATAGGTTTTTGTAATCTGAAAATATAAAAACAGCAAGGTAGCAAGTAACAAAAGTGAGCAAAAACGGTATTGCAATGCTTGAAAACAAGGCCTAGGGTTCATACTTTCACTAGTGCAAGTTCTCTCAACAATACTGACATAGTTGAATCATATGTAAATCCCTCACGTGCGACAAAGAGTTCACTCCAAAGTCACAAATAGCGGAGAACAAACGAAGAAATTATTGTAGGGTACGAAACCACCTCAAAGTTATCTTTTCCGATCAATCGTATGAGCTATCCCTATAAGTGTCACGAACAGCCCTAGAGTTCGTACTAAAATAACACCTTAAGATACACATCAACCAAAACCCTAATGTCAACTAGATACTCCAATGTCACCACGAGTACCCATGGGCTTGATTATACGATATGCATCACACAATTTCAGATTCATCATGTTCAATCCAACACAAAGAACTTCAAAGAGTGCCCCAAAGTTTCTACCGGAGAGTCAAGACGAAAACATGTGCCAACCCCTATGCATAGATTCCCAAGGTCACGAAACCCGCAAGTTGATCACCCAAACATACATCAAGTGGATCAATAGAACATGCCATTGTCACCACGGATATCCCATCGCAAGACATACATCAAGTGTTCTCAAATCCTTAAAGACTCAATCCGATAAGAAAACTTCAAAGGGAAAACTCAATTCATCACAAGAAGATAGAGAGGGGAAAACTCCATATGATTCATCTATATCAATAAAGCTCGCGATATATCAAGATCGTGCCATCTCAAGAACACGAGAGAGAGAGAGAGATCAAACACATAGCTACTGGTACATACCCTCAGCCCCGAGGGTGAACTACTCCCTCCTCGTCATGGAGACCGCCGGGATGATGAAGATGGCCTCCGGTGATGGTTTCCCCCTCCGGCAGGGTGCCGGAACGGGCTCCCGATTGGTTTTTCGTGGCTACAGAGGCTTGCGGTGGCGGAACTCTCGATCTAGGTTTCTTTTTGGGGGTTTCTGTATTTATAAGAATTTTTGGCGTCGGAAACAAGTCAAGGGGGGCCACGAGGCGACGAAAAGCTAGGGGGGCGCGCCCTAGGGGGGGCACCCCCTAGGCTTGTGGTGGCCTCGTGGCTCTTCTGGTCCAACTCCGATGCCCCGTGGGTCTCTTATGGTCCATAAAAAATCACCGTAAATTTTTATTCCGTTTGGACTCCGTTTGATATTCCTTTTCTGTAGAACTCAAAAACAAGGAAAAAACAGAAACTGGCACTGGGCTCTAGGTTAATAGGTTAGTCCCAAAAATAATATAAAATAGCATATTAATGCATATAAAACATCCAAAACCGATAATATAATAGCATGGAACAATCAAAAATTATAGATACGTTGGAGACGTATCAAGTCCCTAACAACAACTCCACACTGATGTACACATGCGTCCTTGGTCCGCTTGGGAGCAATCGGTTGGCCATCTTTCGCGACTTCTGTGATCGTGAACCTTTCATCCGGGCGCAACCTTTTCTTCGAGCCTCGTCTCCTTACCTCGTCGGACTTTGCAACAGTTGAGGCTCCCTCCTCCGTTCGGTCACCGGAGCCGTGATCATGATCTCCTCCCTCCGCCATTCGGTCACCGGAGCCGTCATGATCTCCTTCCTCCTCCATTGTTGGATCACCGGAGCCGTCATCCTCTCCTTCCTGACCATCGGTGTCGTTGAGATACGACAAGGGATCACCTCCGGCGAGGATTATATCCCCCAACAACTGTTCTTTTTCTAAGTCTCTGTGATCCATAGTTTCTGCAAATATTACAACATGGCAATATACAAACATGAGATATGCAAATCAATACAAGGCAATGAAACAATACGATCATATAATATCACTAATACATCATCGAATAGTATCGCTAATACATCATCGAATATTATCATTAATACATCTCGAATATTATTATATAATATCACTAATACAGATATAGTTGACGTCTCGCGACGCAGGCGGTGGACACCCAAAGAGAAGGAACTATGACAGGATCATAGCTCGGGTGAGATCCCTGAAGAACCTACCAGGTATTGGAGAACCTGGCGTCCAACGCAGCCATGTAGAGTCGGACGTGCTCGTCCTCCTCCATGACACGGCGACGTACCACCTCCGCGGGGGCCGACTCCCTCTGCACCGACAGTGGTCCATGCGACCGCCACCAAAGAACCTCCGGGTCGACGACGGGACCCTAATTCCTCACCAAGCTGGGTGCCCCGGAAGGCAGCACCTCCCAGTAACAGCCCGGCGGAGCCCAGTCCCGGACATGGCGCCTCTCAAGCAGGTGGTTGCCACCGAGTCGACGACGAGGATGCTGGCCGGGCATCATCGACTCAACGGCTACGCTATGCAACTAAACATTTAAACATCTGAACATCATATATCTGCCTAATATAAAATCGTCGATATCGTCGGGGACTCTCGCTCCCTCACCGACGATCGTCGGGGACTCTCCCTCACCGACGATCGTCGGGGACTCCTCGATATCGTGTCACCGACGACCGACGATACTACATTATTTCCAACTAAAACAACTAAAACATAAAAAAAACTAAACAACTAAAACATAAAACAACTAAATTAACTAAAACAATATGAAAATAATCATCTATAGAAAATGATCTATCATCATCTATCCTCCATCATCTATATGAAAATAATTAACTAAATTAACTAAAACAACTAAATAATCAACTAAAACAATATGAAAATAATCATCTATATGAAAATAATCAACTAAATTAACTAAAACAATATGAAAACAATATGAAAACAACTAAACTAAATTAACTAAAAAATTACTATAGAAAATCATCGATGAGGGGGAGCTCACCGGGGGGCTGACGAGGAGAGTGGCGACGACGACGAGCGGCGACGGCGTCGGGTCGGGGCGGCGACGGCGACGAGCGGCGACGGCGTCGGGTTGGGACGGCGGCAGCGCAGGGCAGGGGCGGCGGCGGCGGCAGGGCAGGGGCGGCGGCAGCGCAGGGGAAGGCCGGAGCTCACTGGGGCGGGGGCAGCACAGGGCAGGGCAGCGGCGGCGGCGGCAGGGCAGGGGCGGCGTCGGGGCAGGGGCGGCGTAGAGGGCGTCGGCGAGGGCGTCGATGGCGAAGTGGAGCAGCCTGACGGCGTCGACGGGGCAGAGGGCGGCGAGGGCGTCGACGGCGAGCTCGGGCAGCCTGGCGGCGTCGATGTGCTCGGCGTCGTTGGGGGCAACTGCAGATGAAATCTGAAAAATTCCCAACTCTCGCTTATATACAGAGACCTTTAGTCCCGGTTGGTGGCTCCAACCGGGACTAATGCCACCCTTTAGTCCCGGTTGGTGCCACCAACCGGGACCAAAGGTCTCTGACCTTTGGTCCCGGTTGGTGGCACCAACCGGGACTAAAGGGCGGCATTGGTCCCGGTTGGTGGCTCGAACCGGGACGAAAGGGTGGCATTGGTCTCAGTTCGAGCCACCAACCGGGACTAAAGGGTTGGTCCTGGCTGTGGTGGGAGTTTAGTCCCACCTCGCCAAGCGAGAGGCGCTCGCACCGGTTTATAAGCTTGCCCCTCTCTGCCTTGTTAAGTTCCTCTCAAAGTGAAAATAGATGCCCTTATACAGGAAATTCGACCTAAATTCAAAGTGCTAGTATGCACTTTGAATTTAGGTCGAATTTTCCCTATAAGCGCATCTATGTTCACTTTTGCTATTTTTTTATGTTATTTTTTTGCATATTAAAAGTTCTTA
Source organism: Elymus sibiricus (assembly GCA_039707655.1). Classification (NCBI taxonomy): domain Eukaryota; kingdom Viridiplantae; phylum Streptophyta; class Magnoliopsida; order Poales; family Poaceae; genus Elymus; species Elymus sibiricus. The sequence goes on from CM077675.1 coordinate 467,324,972, forward strand.
ACAAAAAATACTTTATGAATATTCTTTTTTCTATTAAAGTTTTTAACAAAAATAACTTTGATAATTTTAGTTCCATAAATTTTATATAATATTAACTGAAATAACTTTGATCGGACGAAAACACGTCTATTACAAAGGGATTTCAATTTTTTAAACATATTTTAACTCAAGACTTTTTCTGCATTCAATATGCACCATTCAAAGCCACATCATCACTTTTCAACCCTTTTCTGACTTCAATTGCTATTTTTCATGCATTTCATAATTTATTTTGAGCTAAAATGACCCTGAATTGAAAAGCACTGCAAATGAACCCTGAAATGGTTGCAAGTTGGCATGGTATCATCATTTCACCCACATAGCATGTGCTAAAAAGTTGAGAGGGTTACGGCAAAAACTGGATGCACTTCGTGTACGAACTGGACAATCTCTTTCGAAGTGTCACGGTTTTGGACGAAAACTCATCTGTTACAAAAGGATTTCAATTTTTTAAACATATTTGAACTCAAGACTTTTTCTGCATTCAATATGCACCATTCAAAGCCACATCATCACTTTTCAACCCTTTTCTGACTTCATTTGCTATTTTTCATGCATTTCATGATTTATTTTGAGCTAAAATGACCCTGAATTGAAAAGCACTGCAAATGAACTCTGAAATGGTTGCAAGTTGGCATGGTATCATCATTTCACCCACATAGCATGTGCTAAAAAGTTGAGAGGGTTACGGCAAAAACTGGATGCACTTCGTGTACGAACTGGACAATCTCTTTCGAAGTGTCAGGGTTTTGGACGAAAACTCATCTGTTACAAAAGGATTTCAATTTTTTAAACATATTTGAACTCAAGACTTTTTCTGCATTCAATATGCACCATTCAAAGCCACATCATCACTTTTCAACCCTTTTCTGACTTCATTTGCTATTTTTCATGCATTTCATGATGTTTGAGCTAAAATGACCCTGAATTGAAAAGCACTGCAAATGAACTTTGAAATGGTTGCAAGTTGGCATGGTATCATCATTTCACCCACATAGCATGTGCTAAAAAGTTGAGAGGGTTATGGCAAAAACTGGATGCACTTCGTGTACGAACTGGACAATCTCTTTCGAAGTGTCAGGGTTTTGGACGAAAACTCATCTGTTACAAAAGGATTTCAATTTTTTAAACATATTTGAACTCAAGACTTTTTCTGCATTCAATATGCACCATTCAAAGCCACATCATCACTTTTCAAATCTTTTCTGACTTCATTTGCTATTTTTCATGGATTTCATGATTTATTTTGAGCTAAGATGACCCTGAATTGAAAAGCACTGCAAATGAACTCTGAAATGGTTGAAAGTTGGCATGGTATCATCATTTCACCCACATAGCATGTGCTAAAAAGTTGAGAGGGTTACGGCAAAAACTGGATGCACTTCGTATACAAAATGAACAATCTCTTTCGAAGTATCAGGGTTTCAAATGAAAACTCATCTGTTACAAAAGGCATTTCATTTCTTGACATGTAACTGCAGTGATATTCTAGATCAAAGCCATCATCAGAATAGTTGTGGAGAGAAAGTCTTCACTTTTTCTTCGCGTGTGTCCCTTGTCGTGGGAACGAGCCTGACAGTAGAAGATAAGGGTACGAAAGGAGAGGGCAGAGTCCTAGCTACGGCGAGGTTGTACACACAGATGTACGAGTTCAGGCCCCTCTCGTGGAGGTAACAGCCCTACGTCTCGATGCTCAGGAGCTCTTGTCGTGTGGAATATGAGAGTTACAGGGGGTGCGAACCCTTGTGCCAGAGGGGAGGGGCGGCATATATAGAGTGCGCTGCCCCTCCTGAATACCGGCAACCAAGGGTCCGATCGTGGTAATGAAGGCGTACGTTACTGATAACGTACGTAATAAATGCTACTAATGATGTACAGCCGAACGCCTGTCCATTGGCCTCCTTGGAGTGGCTTCTGGTCTTCTACGGCCGATTGACTTCTAGTTCTTCCGAGTGAAAGGCATCCGTCGAGTGAAGGAAGAAACCTCCGAGTGGATGTTGTCGAGTGACTCATACGCCATGATGATTTCAGTCGGAGACTTCCTTGTAATCCTGAAGTTCTCTAAGGTAGTGTCCTTAGGTAGGGTATGTAGGTCAGGCCTATGACCCTACCCTAGGTACATATCCCCATCATTAGCCCCCGAATGGATCGGGGTTCGAGTGAAAAAGGGATCGATGCGGGTTCTGATAAGACACAAAAATTCCGAGTGCATTTTAGGGCTTCACAGAAGTCTGCGTCGATTGGAATCTTTGTCATTCACCCTGATCGATTCTGTCTTGAAATGTGTCCGAGTGAACTTGAGCACTGACTCAGATCCGAGTGATCAACGGAACCTCTCGATGAGACGGGTCACTTCGCCAGGCCCGGATTTTGCGGGATTTGAAAATTTGGGAAGTACGCGCTGCGCGATGATGACGCAACGACTGGGGCCAGTGGGAGCATGATGCCTCGATTATCGCGCCGCCTTTATCGCCACGTACCGCGCTTCCTCTGTAATCGGGATATACAGGGATCCGGCGGGCCAGCAGATCAGTGACCCACTCGGGCAGTTATAAGACGGAGCGATGCGAGGGCCGGTACAGTGCTTCTCCTCCGTTCCCCTCTTTTCCTCCGCCTCCTCTGCTCCACGCGCCCCGCTCCGCTCTGCCTTGACCACCGCCACCGCGATGACGAAGGGGAAGACGGAGAAGCTCGAGCGCGCCAAGAAGGGATCCAAGGCGAAGAAGCCGTCGGGCGCCCGGTCCGCGGTGCCGCCGGGGTGGATCCAGGGGGATTTCCTCCGGTCGACCATCACGACGGAGGACGTCCAAAATCTCGTCGCTGACGGGCTGATAGCCGACGGGTCGTGAAGGCTGTGGGAGGGAGAGGCCGAGCCGGAGCTGCGCGATGGCGAGCGAGTCCTCCTCCTCACCCACGTCGAGCGAGGTTTTTCTCTGCCTCCCCATCCATTCATTCGCGGATTCTTGAACTACTTCGGGGCACAGCTTCACCATTTCCCTCCGAATGCCATTGCGTATCTCGCTGCGTTCATAACTCTGTGCGAATGTTTCTTGGGTTGTTCTCCTCACTGGGTTTTGTTCAAGCACATATTCACCATCCGATCTCAGTGTGTCAAAAAGGCCAATCCTAGTGATAGTAAGACCCATGTCATCCAGCTATGCGGTGGCCTGGGACTCCAAAAAAGGGGTAGGAGTGCGTTTCCATCAATGACCTTTCCTGAATCTGTTCGGGGCTGGCAGTCGACATGGTTTTACTGCAAAGATGTTGCATCTCCCAATATGTCGACTGGCCTTCCTCCCTTCACATTGGATCGACCCACTACTCCCAGAACACTGAACGTGACAGAGGGAGAGAAAGTCCAGGTAGGGATTTTAGTGAATGCAGTAGTAGATCTGATCCGTGGCGGAGTAACTGGTATGGACCTCCTAGAGGCGTTTCTCAGTCGACGAATCCAGCCTCTTCAAGCCAGGGATCACACTATGTGGCATTATTCGGGCCCCGAAGACACCACTCGGACACATCCAGAGGAAGTTTCCAACGAGACTGTTGCCCATTGGCTCAGGAGCATCGCCGGAGCCTGTGATAACCCTTTGGGAGCCAAGCGAATCTTGCCCTTCTCTGCTTTGAACCCACCGACGAACCTGGTGAGTTATATCTTTGTCGAGTGCTTTCATGTTTCGTCGAGTGACTGGGCCTTCAGTCGACTGACTTTACAGTTTGTATCTTGCAGGATTTTACGAACATGTACTCGCCCGTGCCAAATGGAGAGCAGCCTGAAGACGGAGAAGAGAGCGCAGGCGGCAGCGCAGACGTCGACTACGCCGACGACAGTGAAGGCAGCGACGATGACCTGGAAGAGATCGAGGAAGAAGCCCGGGCTCGTCCGCGCATCGAGCGTCGTACCAAACAGCGCGAAGATCTAGAAGCTGCTCCAAGCAGAACCTTGGCATCGAGCACCAGGAATCCGAAGCGCGACCGGGTGGTGACACCTGAGTCGACTGAAAAGGTCGCGAAACAGCCCAGGTCTGACGCACCAAAACCTCGGAAGGCTCTGCCTCGCATGAAGATCGCCGTGCCTGTTGCCTCAACGTAAGTATTCAATTTCCTTTTTCTGCTGTTGTGAAACTTCATGTCTTTGCTGACCGAGTGAAATTTATTCGCCAGAGCTGCTACCTCGGTGACGTCGCCTCTGCGGGATGAGGAGGATCACATGGAAGTGGACACTGCTGACGCGGCCACCTCTCAACGAGGTATAATAAATCTTCACTGTAGACTGATTTTTTGAAGGCAGTTCGTCGAATGAATAAGTCAACGTTGTCGATTGACAGTTGACGACGTCATCCATGTGGAAGACGACGAGGAGCCGCAGCGGGGTGCTAAGGGTGAAGTTGTGGCCTTGGACACTCCACGCGTACGCACTCGGAGAACATCATCAGGACAGGCACCTCGTAGGTCGACTGCTGCGTCATCTCAAGAGCTTGGCGACTCTTCCCAAGCCAGAGCTAGTCTTGTGGTTCCGCTGTCGAGTGCTCCGCCAGCAACTTCAACTCTGGTGGCTTCAGCGCCGACTTGGCAACCTCAAGCACCTCTTGCTATCTCAGCTGCAGCACCGACTCATCCGACGTCTGCATATCCTTTGTACCACGTCCCAGAGGACCAGACTGGAGCTGCCAAAGAAGCCATGATCCAGGCTGGACAAATGATGTTGCGTACGAAGGAGGCGTATGAAGCCAGCAAGTTGGCTTATGATGCCAGTTCAGCGCTTCGTGCCAATGTCCGAGTAAGTGCTATTGTAAGTTCATGTCCGATTGAATTCCTGTCCATCTTGACTCTACACCCACTGGGTGTTTTCTTTGGACGCATACTTGCTTGCTTTCTTCTCGAATAGATCAGGTCTTAGTCGAGTGGTTTGTATCTAGTGGGGGCATGCTGAGTGCACCCACTGGGTGTAGTCCCCGAGACCGCTGTCGAATGACGAAGACATCGGCAGGGGTCTTAGATATGTTTTGATAGTCGCTTGTCACTCGACATCATGGTCGAGTGAAAGTAGGTCCAGTGGGGGCACGCTGAGTGCACCCACTGGGTGTAGTCCCCGAGACCGCCGTCGAGTGCTTGCATCGGCGGAGGTCTGATAGAGACAATATTTGCATGTTTTTTTTATACTCGGACAAGTCGGACCTAGTCGAGTGGTCTCTGGTCCAGTGGGGGCACGCTGAGTGCACCCACTGGGTGTAGTCCCCGAGACTACTATCGATCGTTTACGATGGGCATTAGTCTTAAGAACTATCCTACAGGTTTCATGGACATCATTTCCATCAACCATGATATGACGTTGTATAGGGGTGTGGGGTGGGGCGGCGGGCCGCTGTCAGTCGACTGAACTTGTTCATTTCCACTCGGGAGTGGAGAAACATTGGTGTCGACTGAACTACTTCTTTGCTGATTTCAGAAAGCCTGTGAGCTTGGGACCAAGTACGTCGACCTGGAGAAGGAGAAAAACCAACTTCAGCTGGATCTGGAGGTGACCAAGAACGATCTAGACCGTGCACAGACTGAGCTGAAGACCCTGGGAGGTAATCCTTGTTGACCAATTGCACCATCACTTTCATCTTCTATCCTTTGAACCGAGTGTCTTCACTCGAACAGACGTACGTGATGAGAACCGTCGACTCCAAGCGCGACTCAACAATGTTATTTCTTTAGATACCATGAAGAAGGCGGTTGAAGATAAAGACAAAGCACTCGCCGATGCTCAGAAGGTGGCGAGAGAGAAAACCGAGGCCGCTGAGAAGAAGCTTGCTGCAGCCAATAAGTTGGAAGAAGAGAACGCCAAACTCAAGCAGGAACAGGCCGATTGGATACAGAAGGTTGAACAGCTGACCAAGAGAAGGAGCGCTCTGGAGAAATACTTGGGAGACTTAGCGAAGAAGATGTTCAACATGCTTGAAGGTAACTTTCTTCCGTCGAGTGAATTTCTTTGATTTCTTCAGAACAGCAGTGTGATCACCTTTTCATTTTCTCTTCGCGCAGAATTCTGGCAAGATTTTGAAAAGGAGACTGAGGAGATCGAACCAAATCTGGAGACCACCAAATCACCCGTCGGGGACGCCGTGGCCATGGACATGTTCCGACTTGAAGCTCGTCTCAGGAGTGTCCAAGGATATATCACTCGACTGAGGGCTGCGCTGGAGAAGGTCGACAAGGAACTGTGGCCAGAAGACACCCTCCAGACTGACCTCGAGTCGATGATGACCCGCCTCAATGAGATTCCTGGTCGAGTGCAAGCGTGAAAAAAATCTGTTGCTCGCTGCGGAGCTGACGTGGATCTTTCACTCGTCCGGGTCCATTGCAAGGAGGCCAAGGAGGACAAACTGAAGGCTCTACGGGTGATCAACACGAAGAAACTTCAATTCGAAGATTTCATGGAGACCTTCATCGAAGCAGCCACTCGGATCGCCGATGGGATTGACCTGGACACCTTCGTCGAGCCCTCGAGTCCCATTGGTGCTTGAAAAATACTTTGCTTGCAGTTGAAACTTTATTTGCCTTGGTATGCCGAGTGATGATGTAGCCATTTAAAACTTCGTTCAGGCATTAGGCCTGAGTACTTCCCTTTGCGTGGGCAACTTTTTGCCGCGCTAGAGACCCTGGTCTTACTTGCATTTTGCTTTCCGACCTTTTGCTTGGCTAAATTTGTTTGATTTCCGAGTGAGTTGAATGTTCATTAATCGGAAGAATTTTGAACTTAGGCGAAAACGGGTTCGCGGCTAAGTCCCCGAGTGAGAGGAGCGCTCGCCACTCGGGAAAGTTTTTGACTTAGACAAAGACTGGTTTCCGTCAGAGTTTCCGAGTGAATAGGATGCTATTCACTCGACAGGGTTTTTTACTTAGGCGAAAGCTGGTTCACAGCTAAGCCTCCGAGTGAGAGGATCGCTCGTTACTCGGAGAAGTTTTGAACTTAGACGAAGAATGATTTCCGTCTGAGTTTCCGAGTGAATAGGATGCTATTCACTCGGCAGGGTTTTTTACTTAGGCGAAAGCTGGTTCGCAGCTAAGCCTCCGAGTGAGAGGGATGCTCATCACTCGGAGCGTTTTATAACTTAGACGAAGACTGATTCACAGCTAAGTTTCCGAGTGAATAGGATGCTATTCACTCGGCAGGTTTTTTTACTTAGGCGAAAGCTGGTTCGCAGCTAAGCCCCCGAGTAAGAGGATCGCTCGTCACTCGGAGTAGTTTTTTAACTTAGGCGAAAACTGATTCGCAACTAAGCCCCCGAGTGAGAGGATCGCTCGTCACTCGGAGTAGTTTTTTAACTTAGGCGCAAACTGGTTCGCTGCTAAGCCCCCGAGTGAGAGGATCGCTCGTCACTCGGAGCAGTTTTTTAACTTAGGAGAAAACTGGTTCGCAGCTAAGCCCCCAAGTGAGAGAATCGCTCGTCACTCGGAGTAGTTTTTGAATGCGAGATTGCGCGATCGGAATCGACAATAGACTGCGGGAGTCATAACTTTAACAAACGACACTGTGTGGAGTATTCTTATTACATCAAAACAACTTAGTCGTCAAGTATAAAAACGTCGAAGTAAATCCGCGTTCCAGGCACGCGGCTCGTCGATATTCTTCTTGAGGTTGAAGAGGTGGTAGGCTCCATTGTTCAGTACTTTGGTGTTGACGAAAGGGCCTTCCCATGCCGGGGCCAGCTTGTGAGGTCGCTGCTGATCTACTCGGAGCACAAGATCACCTTCATGGAACGACCGACTCTTGACGTGCCTCGCATGGAAGCGGCGCAGATCTTGATGATATACAGTCGACCGAATCAGAGCCATTTCACGTTCTTCTTCTAGGAGATCCACACCATCTTGTCGTGCTTGTTCAGCCTCAGCCTCGGAGTAAAGGTCTACTCGGGGAGAATTGTGAAGGACATCACTTGGCAAAACGGCTTCGGCTCCGTACACCATGAAGAAAGGAGTGCGCCCAGTCGACCGATTAGGAGTCGTCCTCAAGCCCCACAGAACAGACGGCAATTCAGTGACCCAAGCTCCAGCTGCGTGATCAAGATCTCGCATGAGTCGAGGCTTCAGCCCTTGAAGGATAAGACCATTTGCTTGCTCGGCTTGACCGTTAGTCTGGGGTGCGCAACAGATGCGTAATCCACTCGTGTGCCTTGAGAGGAGCAAAAGTGTCTGAACTCTTCCGAGTCAAAGTTTGAGCCGTTGTCTGTAATGATACTGTGAGGAACTCCATATCGGAATGTTATCTCTTTCATGAATTTGATAGCAGTGCACGAGTTCAGCTTCTTTATGGGTTTAGCCTCAATCCACTTAGTGAACTTGTCGACTGCTACAAGCAAGTGAGTAAATCCACTCTGGCCTGTTCGAAGGGGTCCGACCATATCCAAACCCCATACAGCGAATGGCCAGACGAGTGGAATAGTCTTCAAGGCAGATTCAGGCTTGTGCGACAAATTTAAATAGAACTGGCACCTTTCACAGTGATCAACAATCTCCTTAGCCATCTCGTTGGCACGCGGCCAGAAGAAACCAGCTCGGTATGCTTTGGCAACAATCGTCCTAGAGGACGCATGATGACCACAAGTCCCCGAGTGAATTTCCTCCAAAATCAATCGACCTTCTTCAGGCGAGATACACCACTGAGTCATGCCAGTTACGCTTTCTCTGTAAAGTTTTCCATCCATAACAGTAAAGGCCTTGGATCTGCGGACGATCTGTCGAGCTTCAACCTCGTCATCTGGAAGTTCTTGCCTCAGAATGTATGCGATATAAGGCACTGTCCAGTCGGGCGTGATCACCAAAATCTCCATAACCAGATCTATGACCGCTGGGACATCAACTTCAGTCGGATCAGAGGCGCTCTTTGCTTGCGGGGGCTCTTCAGTGAAGGGATCTTCCTGCACTGAAGGACAATGTAGGTGTTCCAGAAACACATTGCTGGGGACAGGTTTACGAGTGGATCCAATCTTCGCTAGCTCATCAGCTGCCTGATTCTTCACTTGGGGAACATGATGGAGTTCCAAACCTTCGAACTTCTTCTCAAGCTTTCTTACTGCATTGTAGTATCCAGTCATAGCAGGGTTCCTGACATCCCACTCTTTCATCACCTGATTGACCACCAAATCAGAGTCACCGTATACCATCAGGCGCCGGACGCCGAGTGAGATGGCCATACGCAACCCGTATAGGAGTGCTTCATATTCAGCTTCGTTATTGGAGGAATCAAAGTGAATCTACATGACATAACTGAGTTTGTCGCCTTTTGGGGATACCAATACTACGCCAGCACCAGACCCATTCAGCATCTTCGAGCCGTCAAAGAACATGGTCGAGTGTGCCGAGTGGATTTGGATTGGCTGCTGCTGTTCTATCCACTCGGCCAGGAAATCAGCAAGTGCTTGAGACTTGATTGCCTTTTTTTGCTTCAAACTTGATATCAAAATAAAGGAGCTCAATAGCCCATTTGGCCACTCGACCAGTCGCATTTCGATTGTGAGGATCTCAGACAATGGAGCATCACTGACGACTGAAATTGAGTGATCTTGAAAGTAGTGTGCCACCTTCTTCGCTGACAGATATATACCATATACAAGCTTCTGGTAATGTGGGTACCTTTGCTTTGAAGGAGTCAACACTTCAGAAATGTAATAAACATGACGTTGGACTTTGTAAGCTTTGCCTTCCTCTTCCCGCTCGACAGTGAGAACTGTACTAACGACCTGATTAGTGGCCGCAATGTACAGGAGCAAGGGCTCTTTGCTGTGCGGAGCAGCAAGCACCGGCTGGGTGGAAAGCAGGGCTTTGAGCTCGACAAACGCTGCTTCAGCTTCTGGAGTCCACTCGAACGTATCAGACTTCTTCATCAATCGGTATAAAGGCAATGCCTTTTCACCGAGACGAGAAATGAATCGACTCAACGCTGCCAGGTAACCTGTGAGCTTCTGGACATCGTGCACATGCTCAGGGCTTTTCATTCGGGTAATGGCACTGATCTTTTCAGGATTGACGTCGATTCCTCGTTCGAAAATGAGAAAACCGAGCAACTTGCCACCGGGAACACCGAAAGTGCACTTAGTCGGGTTTAACTTGATATCATACCTCCTCAGGTTGGCGAATGTTTCAGCCAAGTCAGTCAGCAGGTCGGAACCTTTGCGAGACTTGACGACAATATCATCCATGTATGCTTCAACATTCCGAGGGATCTGATCAAGCAAGCATTTTTTAATCATGCGCATGAAAGTAGCGCCAGCATTTTTCCAACCAAAAGGCATGGTGATATAACAGAAACACCCGAATGGGGTGATGAAGGTTGTCTTTATTTCATCCGGACCGAACAGACGGATCTGATGGTAACCGGAGTATGCATCAAGAAAAGATAAACGCTCGCACCCCGCAGTTGAATCAACAATCTGGTCGATGCGGGGGAGCGGAAAATTATCTTTCGGGCAGACCCGATTGATATGTTTGAAGTCAATACACATGCAGAGTGACTTGTCTTTCTTGGGGACCATGACGACGTTCGAGAGCCACTCGGAGTGGTAAATCTCGCGTATGAACTTAGCCACCAAGAGACGAGCCACCTCCTCGCCGATTGCCTTCCGCTTCTCTGCCGCTGACCGACGCAAGTGCTCTTTCACAGGCTTGGCCTTCGGGTCGACTCTCAGTCGGTGCTCAGCCAGTTCCCTGGGTACACCCGGCATGTCAGCATGCTTCCATGCGAAGATGTCCCAGTTCTCACGGAGGAACTGGATGAGCTCGGCTTCCTATTTGCTGTCGAGTGTCGTTGAGATGTTGGTCGGGGCAGCATTCGGATCCGCCGGGTGAATGTGCACTTGCTTCACTTCGCCTGCTGACTGGAAAGCTGACTCAGATGCGGGCTTCTTGGCACGCAGCAGGTCGGCAGGATCAGTACTCTTCTTGTACTCCTCCAACTCGACTACAGCCATCTGATGATCGGCAATTTTGGAGCCCTGCTGAAGGCACTCCTCAGCCCTCTGTCGATTGCCAGTGACTGTGATCACACCCTTGGGCCCGGGCATCTTCAGCTTGAGATACACGTAGCATGGACGGGCCATGAAACGGGCATAAGCCGGACGGCCAAGGATGGCGTGGTATGCGCTCTGGAAGTCCACAACTTCAAACGTCAATTTCTCTTTGCGAAAATTCTTGTCGGTGCCGAACACCACATCCAATGCAATTTGGCCGAGTGACTTGGCCTTCTTCCCAGGGATGACTCTGTGGAACTGCATGTTGCTTTCGCTGAGTCGGGACATCGGAATGCCCATCCCTTTTAGGGTATCCACATACAAGATGTTCAAACCGCTCCCACCATCCATCAAGACTTTGCGGGGTTGAGTGCCTCCCACAACCGGGTCCACCACCAGCGCTTGCCGACCGGGGGTAGCGATATGAGCAGGGTGGTCTGACTGGTCGAATGTGATAGCAGTCTGAGAACATTTGAGGTATGTGGGGGTGGCAGGAACAGCCATGTTGACTTCTCTGTTGATAACTTTCAGTCGACTCTTGCTTTCTACATCAGCAAAAATCAACAGAGTGGCATTGACCTCAGGAAACCCTTCTTTGTCTTCATCATCCTCCTTTTCAGGAGTTTTCTCACTCGACTGACCTTCCTTGAACTGCTGGATCAGTAAACGGCTCTGTCGAGTGGTATGCTTAGGCAATATCAAATTGCCTTCCTCATCCTTCTTCATGTGGATTGCACACGGTAAATCCAAAACGTCTATTCCTGACTGATTCTTTCCTTTCTTGGGGGTAAACTGCCCTTTGGACTTCCCCTTATTTTTTCCTTGCGCCGCCAGAGCGGCCGCCTCTGCCTGAGCAGGACCATCAACTTTGTGCTTCTGTTTACGACTGGAATTGTCGCCGGCATCATTGTCGGCTGCTTTTCCTTTGCCGCTACAGAGGCGGTCTTCCTCTTCGCCATTGGCGTACCGAGTGACAATCTCCATCATCTAGCGCAGGGAAATATCACCTGTCCGCCCAAACTTCAAGTAAAGCTCTCTGTACTACACACCGGCCTTGAAGGCACAAACAGCTTGGTGTTCGGAAACATTCTCCACTTTGTGATGCAAGGTGGACCAACGCTGAATGTAATCTCTCAAGGATTCATTGGGTTTCTGAACACAGTGCTGCAAATCGACCAAACCTGCAGGACGCTTGCAAGTGCCCTCGAAAGTGCTGATGAACACTCGGGCAAGATCTTCCCAGCAATAGATGCTAGAAGGAGCCAAACGATTCAACCACGCCCGGGCCGAACCATCCAACATCAAGGATAAATGCTTCATGGCTACGTTGTCATTTCCTCCCCCAATCTGCACAGCCACTCGGTAATCATCTAACCATGTTTCCGGCTTCGACTCACCGGAGAACTTGCTTATTCCAGCCGCCAACCTGAAGTTGGGGGGATCTCTGCAGAGCGCATGGCTCTGCTAAAACATTCGGGGCCAGAAACAACGGTACCACTTCCACTCGGATAGTTTCTGTCATAACCATCCCTGTGGGCTCTACCTCTGTCAATCCGCCTTTGTGTGAGGACATTCCTTGCGTCGAACCCAGGATTCCGCTCATCGCCTAACGGGCGCCTATCGTCATTGTGCCGGGGCACATATGAACCACTCCGCGGAGGAGTAGGCACTCGACAACGGTCATCACGGTGATAACGAGGAGCAAAATGATCTCGCCCCTGATCTTGGTACTGATCCTCACGGTAACCTCCGCCCCTGCGACGCAGAGGTGACCCCGGACTGTGCGCCGACTGAACTGTATCTGCTCTGGGAGAGTTACTATATAATCTGTTGCGCGACTGAGAAACAACCGAATTCTGCTGTTGCGCTGCATCAAGCAACGCTCGGATCTGCTGCAAACCTCTGCCAGCCTTCGAACGGGATGGTTGAATGGAATCTGCAATCTTAGCAGCTGCTGCAACATTCAGAATTGGAGTACGGAATACCTTGACGTTGTTATGAGATCCACTCGGAAACAGCTGTCGCTGACGTCGACTAGAAAAGGGAGGATGCTGGCGGGCACGCTCGTCGAGTGCCTCCTGCATCTCTTTGATCCTGGGCCTCAGCAGTCGCACCAACGATGGGAGTATGGAGAATCTCCTCATCCCGGTGCTGCTGCTCACCCGACGGTCCTCCAGCCTCGCGTCTGCCGCGGCCGAAGCCAGGCGGCGGACTCTGATGCGAACCAGCCATAAGAACCTCAGCCGCAGGATCGCAGCTCTCACACTCGGAGGGAACGTCAGACTGATCCGACGCCGAGTCAAACACGCCGTGAAGAGATTCGGCGGGCTCGATAGCCGCAATCTGCGGAGATGAAGTTTGGCAAGCCGCCGCATGCCTCACCCAGCGCTGGAGCCGCGAACGACCGGATCGCTTGCGGCGGCGAACAACGGGGAGGGCCGACAAGTACAGAGTCGACGGCTGCCGTAGAAGAACACCGCAGGAGCTTGCACGGAAGTGCGCCGCCCCGCGGATCGGGAGCGCCTCAACATCTAGAGGCGCTTCCTGGAGCCATGCCGAGTCGTCGGTGATGAAGGTGAGCACTCCGAAACGGATCTCGTGGCCCAGGAACAAATCACCGCCGGAAGACATGACAAAGGAGAAAAAATGCAACCTCGCCGGAAGTCGCTTAGACGCCTGCCCCACGGTGGGCGCCAACTGTCGTGGGAACGAGCCTGACAGTAGAAGATGGGGTACGAAAGGAGAGGGCAGAGTCCTAGCTACGGCGAGGTTGTACACATAGATGTACGAGTTCAGGCCCCTCTCGTGGAGGTAACAGCCCTACGTCTCGGTGCTCAGGAGCTCTTGTCATGTGGAATATGAGAGTTACAGGGGGTGCGAACCCTTGTGCCAGAGGGGAGGGGCGGCTTATATAGAGTGCGCTGCCCCTCATGAATACCGGCAACCAAGGGTCCGATCGTGGTAATGAAGGCATACGTTACTGATAACGTACGTAATAAATGCTACTAATGATGTACAGCCGAACGCCTGTCCGTTGGCCTCCTTGGAGTGGCTTCTGGTCTTCTGCGGCCGATTGACTTCTAGTTCTTCCGAGTGAAAGGGATCCGTCGAGTGAAGGAAGAAACCTCCGAGTGGATGTTGTCGAGTGACTCATACGCCATGATGATTTCAGTCGGAGACTTCCTTGTAATCCTTAAGTTCTCTAAGGTAGTGTCCTTAGGTAGGGTATGTAGGTCAGGTCTATGACCCTGCCCTAGGTACATATCCCCATCATCCCTTGCTTATTGCGCCGTAACCATGGATAATCTTCATCGTTTAACAGGGTGCTTGGGTCAGCCTTCACTTTGAAGGGAGGAATTTCATGAAACTTTTCATAATCTTCAGACATGTCTGTCTTGCCCTCCACTCCCACGATGTCTCTTTTCCCTGAAAGAACTATGTGGCGCTTTGGCTCATTGTATGATGTATTCGCTTCCTTATCTTTTCTTTTTTCTCGGTTTGGTAGACATGTCCTTCACATAGAAAACCTGCGCCACATCATTGACTAGGACGAATGGTTCGTCTGTGTACCCAAGATTGTTCAGATCCACTGTTGTCATTCCGTACTGCGGGTCTACCTGTACCCCGCCTCCTGACAAATTGACCCATTTGCACCAAAACAAAGGGACCTTAAAATCATGTCCATAGTCAAGTTCCCATATGTCCACTATGTAACCACAATATGTGTCATTTCCCCTATTGGTTGCTGCATCAAAGCGGACACCACTATTTTGGTTGGTGCTCTTTTGATCTTGGGCGATCGTGTAAAATGTATTCCCATTTATCTCGTACCCTTTGTAAGTCAATACAGTCGAAGATGGTCCCCTGGCCAACGAGTACAACTCATCTGCAACAGTGGTGTTACCCATGAGATGTGTTTGCAACCAACTGCCGAAAGTCTTGATGTGTTCACATGTAATCCAGTCGTCACACTGCTCTGGGTGTTTGGAGCGCAGAATATTCTTGTGTTCATTGACATACGGGGTCACCAAGGTAGAATTCTGTAGAACAGTGTAGTGTGCTTGAGACCAAGAATGCCCGTCCCTACATATTATTGAATTCGCTCCTAGCGTGCCTTTTCCAGTCAGTCTCCCCTCATACCGCGATTGAGGGAGACCAATCGGCTTAAGGTCATGAATAAAGTCAACACAAAACCCAATGCTTTCCTCTGTTTGATGGCCCATGGAGATGCTTCCTTCTGGCCTAGCACGGTTACGAACATATTTCTTTAAGACTCCCATGAACCTCTCAAAGGGGAACATGTTGTGTAGAAATACAGGGCCCAGAATGCCAATCTCGTCGACTAGATGAACTAGGAAGTGCGTCATGATATTGAAGAAGGATGGTGGGAACACCAGCTCGAAACTGACAAGACATTGCACCAAATCACTCTTTAACCTTGGTAGGATTTCTGGATCGATTACCTTCTGAGAGATTGCATTGAGGAATGCACATAGCTTCACAATGGCTAATCGAACGTTTTCCGATAGAAGCCCCCTCAATGCAACCGGAAGCAGTTGTGTCATAATCACGTGGCAGTCATGAGACTTTAGGTTCTGGAACTTTTTCTCTGCCATATTTATTATTCCCTTTATATTCGACGAGAAGCCAGACGGGACCTTCATACTGAGCAGGCATTCAAAGAAGATTTCCTTCTCTTCTTTGGTAGGAGCGTAGCTGGCAGGACCTTCATACTGCTTTGGATCCATGCCGTCTTTTTCGTGCACATGTTGCTGGTCCTCTCGTGCCTCAGGTGTATCTTTTGTCTTCCCATACACTCCCAAGAAGCCTAGCAGGTTCACGCAAAGATTCTTCGTCACGTGCATCACGCCGATTGCAGAGCGGACCTCTAGGTCTTTCCAATAGGGTAGGTCCCAAAATATAGATTTCTTCTTCCACATGGGTGCGCGTCCCTCAGCGTCATTCGGAACAGATAGTCCGCCAGGACCCTTTCCAAAGATTACTTGTAAATCATTGACCATATCAAGTATGTGATCACCAGTACGGAGGGCGGGCTTCTTCCGGTGATCTGCCTCACCTTTGAAATGCTTTCCTTTCTTTCGACATTGATGGTTGGTCGGAAGAAATCGACGATGCCCCAGGTACACATTCTTCCTGCATTTGTCCAAATATATACTTTCGGTGTCATCTAAACAGTGCGTGCATGCGTGGTATCCCTTGTTTGTCTGTCCTGAAAGGTTACTAAGAGCAGGCCAATCATTGATGGTTACAAACAACAACGCTCGTAGGTCAAATTCCTCTTGTGCATGCTCATCCCACACATGTACACCTTTTCCATTCCACAGTTGTAAAAGTTCATCAGCTAATGGCCTTAGGTACACATCAATGTCATTGCCGGGTTGCTTAGGGCCTTGGATGAACACTGGCATCATAATGAACTTCCGCTTCATGCACAACCAAGGAGGATGGTTATACATACATAGAGTCACAGGCCATGTGCTATGTTTGCTGCTCTGCTCCCCAAAAGGATTAACGCCATCTGCACTTAAACCAAACCATATGTTCCTTGGGTCACCTGTAAAGTCCCCCCACTTTCTCTCGATCTTTCTCCACTGCGACCCATCACCGGGTGCTCTCAACTTCCCGTCTTTCTTACGGTCTTCCTTGTGCCATCGCATCAACTTGGCATGCTCTTTGTTTCTGAACAAACGTTTCAACCGTGGTATTATAGGAGCATACCACATCACCTTGGCAGGAACCCTCTTCCCGGTGCGCTGGCCCTCAACATCACCAGGGTCATCTCGTCTGATCTTATACCACAATGCACAGCATACCGGGCATGCGTTCAAATCCTCGTACGCACCGCGGTAGATGATGCAGTCATTAGGGCATGCATGTATCTTCTGCACCTCGAATCCTAGAGGGCAGACAACCTTGTTTGCTTCGTATGTACTGTCGGGCAATTCGTTGTCCTTTGGAAGCTTATTCTTCATTATTTTCAGCACCTTTTCAAATGCCTTGTCAGATACACCATTGTCTGCCTTCCATTGCAGCAATTCCAGTGTGGTACCGAGCTTTGTGTTGTCATCTTCGCAATTTGGGTACAACCCTTTTTTGTGATCCTCTAACATGCGATCGAACTTCAACTTCGCCCTTTCACTTTGGCATTGTCTCTTTGCATCAACAATGACCCGGCGAATATCATCATTGAGCACATCGTCTGGTTCCTCTTGATCTTCAGCTTCCCCCATTGCAGCATCACCGTATTCAGGGGGCGGA
This sequence comes from Elymus sibiricus, assembly GCA_039707655.1. NCBI lineage: Eukaryota > Viridiplantae > Streptophyta > Magnoliopsida > Poales > Poaceae > Elymus > Elymus sibiricus. The sequence goes on from CM077675.1 coordinate 467,342,284, forward strand.
TAGTTGTCATCATCCTCTTCTTCTTCGTTATCTTCCATCATAACCCCTCTTTCTCCGTGCTTGGTCCAAACATTATAGTGTGGCATGAAACCCTTCTCAAGCAGGTGGACGTGAAGGGTTTTCGAGTTAGAGTAATCCTTCGTATTCCCACAGATAGTACATGGACAATACATAAAACCATTCTGCTTGGTTGCCTCAGCCACTTCGAGAAAATTATGCAGGCCCTTAATGTACTCGGAGGTGCGTCGGTCACCGTACATCCATTGCCGGTTCATCTGCGTGCATTATATAATTAAGTGTATCAAAAACCATTACAGAACATCATGAATAGAGAAGTGACCAAATTAATAGAAGTTCATCATCACATTAAAACCAAAGTACAGTAGTGACCAAAATAAATACATAAAGTTCATACATAGTTCTCATTGAACAACATATAGCTCTCTAGAGCATCTAATTAAAACATACATTGAAACTATGTAAAACATTTAAATGCAACAACAAATGCGATCATAACCGCAACTAAGGTACCAATTGATCCAACGGCATAATGATACCAAGCCTCAATATGAATGACATATTTTCTAATCTTTCTAATCTTCAAGTGCATTGCATCCATCTTGATCTTGTGATCTTCGACGACATCGACAACATGCAACTCCAATTCCATCTTCTCCTCCTCAATTCTTTTCAATTTTTTCTTCAAGTAATTGTTTTCTTTTTCAACTAAATTTAACCTCTCGACAAGAAGGTCGGTTCGAATTTCCGGTTCACATACCTCCTAGATAAAAACATCTATGTCACGTTGGTCAGCATAATTGTCATAAACACTAAATGAAACAAATAGTTATAAAATATAATATACCACATCCGAATCATAGACAGGACGAGGGCCGACGGGGGCGGATACCAAAACCATGGCACTATATAATAACAAACAATAATAAAAGTAAGAAAATTGTACAAGTATCTATCTAAATCATACAAGTAAGAATTTTTTTCTTTGAGAAAGAAGATAAGAACAAGAGGTTCACCACGGTGGTGCCGGCGACGAGATCGGCGCGGGCGATCGACGGCGGTGAGGACGGGGACGGGACAGGACGGACCGCCAAACCTAGACAAATCTTGAGGAAAATGAAGCTTGGAGGTCAAGCTTGGAGAGGAGAAAGCTTAAGTGTGGCTCGGACATTTCATCGAACACCTCATGTGCATAGGAGGTGAGAGCTAGAGCAACACACACCTGCACACGCCGGCCGGCCAAAAAACAGAGTGAGCGGGCAGGGGCGGGGGTATATATAGGCTTATCTTTAGTCCCGGTTGGTGGCCAGAACCGGGACAGAAGACCGACCTTTGGTCCCGGTTCCAGCCACCAACCGGGACTAAAGGTGCTGGGCCAGGAGCGAGGCCCATTGGTCCCGGTTCGTGTCTGGAACCGGGACCAAAAGTGTCAGACGAACCGGGACCAATGGCCCCCGAGGCCCGGCCGGCGCCCTGGCCTCACGAACCGGGACTGGTGCACCCTTTGGTCCCGGTTCGTAATTGAACCGGGATTAATGCCCTTATCCTGGCCTCAACCAAAGCCCTGTTTTCTACTAGTGATCTCTGGTAAAAACTAATAGCCTTCATAGATAGCTAGCATGCAAGTGGTTGTACGTTTCAAATTAATAGCTGAATAGTACCAAGGCTAGAGCTTTGCACGTCTCCATCTAACACAGCCAACTACTGTAACACGCACTTGTTACATCCATGTACTGCACATAGTTATGCATGTCTCTATGTAGTACCATGGCAGTATTACCTTCAAGTTGCATAAAATAATAGGCTGATGTGAGTTTGTATATGCTTAGGTTGGAGCTCAGTTTTAACCAAGGAGGAATCACGTCAAGGCAAGACTGTGCATATCAGTCTTCTTTTCAACTGAACTCTTGATATATGTTGATAAAATAAATTTATCAGTAGCAGCAATATATTTACATATAAATATAAGAGATGAACTAGCAATAAATATAATAGCAAAAACCATAGGGTATGATCAAACTAAATTTTTACGTAATGTAAGAACGTATATCTTCGTGATCATGGTAAGTATGGTATATCAAGCCCGGGGCGGTCGATACCTGAAATAACGGTACGCGGCTAATTTAGTCGGTACTAGTGTGAGATGGAAGATGCCTCGCACAAGTAAGGGACCCGGCGTCGTGATTCCCGGAGATAGGTATATCCATTGGTGGTGATCACGTCGATTATTAGTATGTCTCTGCAGAGATTACTATAGGCTTCGGCTAGTTAGTTAAATCCTTTTGCTCATGTTAGGTAACATGAGCTGAGTCATCTCTACCTTATATGTGAAATTTGTAACCTGCTTATTTTTTTTTATTCTATTCTTGCTGAGTATGTCCCAACATACTCATTATTATTTCCCCTTCTCTCTGATATGCGCAGTGTGGGCAGGAGATGGGCACAGTGAGGAGTTAGAGGAACATGAGGAATAAATCAACACCTAGGCCAGGGTGTTAAATTAAGAGTCTTTGTTTAATCCCTAAATAAAGTCAGAGAAGAATAAGGAGTACCATCAGCGCATGTGCACATGGTGGACGGTAGTAGTCTTCTAGTTTGTCTCTGATTGACTAATGGTGTAAGCTACTATTTATGTAAAGAATGATATGGAACCAAAGTTTTCCTTATGCCATGATGAGCTGATGTTGCTACTTATGCCTTGTGTGCTTATGAGTTTCTTAAACTCATAAGGACACGGCGACTGTCACTTATATTTTCCGAACCTTCGGGCCGTGACAAGTACGACCGACAAAAAAAGTTTGCCAACACATGTCGTGCTCGTCCTGGAACCATGTGTCCCAGAGGGGCGAGTCGACGTCGTACCTGCGGTCGGCGAGGTACTGGTGCGGAATCCGAGTATGACGACGGGTGATCTCCTGGAGGCGGGCACAGGGGGAATAGGCACCTGATACGGGCTCATATGCCACCCATTGGGGAGGTGGGCATCTCACCACGACAACGGGGTGTCGGTCTCCCGGTACCGATGGCAAATGGTGACCTTGATGTAGGGCCGGAAGCGTTGGAATATTTATGGATATATAGCATTGGAATTAGGTCAGTCGGAGCCTCAGGGGGGCCACAAGCTCACATGGCGCCCCCTGGGGCATGCCACCTGAGCTTCTGGTCCCCTCGGGCATCGTCTGGTGCCTTCCCGAAGCTTCTAGGGTCTTTCATAATTCAGAAAAAATCATCGTAAAATTTCATTGTGTTTGGACTTCGTTTGGAATGTTTTTTTCTATGAAACAAATAAATAGGCAAAACACATAAATGACAGTGAGCACTGAGTTAATAGGTTAGTCCCCAAAAATGATATAAATGACATATAAAGCATACAAGATTGATAATATAATAGCATGAGACAATAAAAAATTATAGATACATTGAAGACGTATAATTCACACACAAATTTAAGCAAACGAGTCTTTGCAACCAAAAAAACAGTAGCAAGTCATCAATGGTTCAACATGGCAGCCTCCACATCTCGATTCTTCATGAAGAGTCAAGCAAATTTTTCCGGATTAGGTGGAGGTAAGACCCTAGCCCCCACTGTGCATATACCCGGCGGGCGACGAGGCTCTCAAATCCCATCTACTCCCATAGATTAGAATCTCGGTAGCAAAACCCATATTCTCATTATAATTCCTCGCACGAGGTATTCCACCATGAATACATACCTAATAACAAAGGGACAATGTATTTCTCCATTTTTTGGGTCTATCCACCTACCAAAAGCTGCCCATAAAGTTGAAGCAAATTACCCACCCTGCCACCCGCAAGTAACAAAAAAACTCTTTGTTAATTGTTTCTATGACTTTTTTATTTGTCAATGAAATTGCCTCTAAAATTTAAGTAAATTACCCACCCTGTCACCCGTAAATGAATAAAAACTCTTCGTTAATTGTTTCTTTGATTTTTTTCGTCAGTCACCGAAACTGTCCCTAAAGATGAAGTAAGTGAAAAACTCTTTGTTAATTTGTTCTCTGAATTTTTTGTTTGTTATCAAAACTGTCACTAAAGTTAAAGTAAATACACACCCTATCACCCATAAAAGTGAAAAGTCGTGCGTTCCTTTGAATTATTCGTACGTTATAGGACCCTTCAGTTTTCCATCCACCTTGAGACTAACCTTTTATTTTCTTTCTCCTACACGCACTGAGTATGTACTTAAAAAAAATACACGCATCAAGGATCAATTCCAACCTCGATCCATTGTGAGAATGTTAGAATGCACGTGTCTTACGTCCGCATGTGCGCTGGTTGGTGCAAAGATATCCAAATACGTGTGTATGCATGGAGTGTGGATATTTGGAACTTGAATTAAAAACCATTGCAACGCACGGGTTCTTTTGCTAGTAACAACTCAAAGCAGGACATACGGTATTAGAGCATCTCTAGCAAATCCCGCAAACGGCCGGCCAGTAAAAGTCGTTTGAGGGCTCTCGCAAACTTTTTTAGGGGCGACGAGCACTCCGGGAACAGTTCCCATAAACCCGTCCCGCAAATGTTTTGCGGGACGCGTTTGCGGGATCTATTCCGTGCCAGAGGGCTTGTCGTCCCGCAAATACTATTATATGCGAATATTATCAAGTTCATCATGGCAGGTGCACAAGAACTAGTTCATCATCATGTATATACATCACTAGTAGATCATTATACTAGTTCATCACATCCAACATCATGCACAACATATGAGGTATCAAGTTTAACTCCATGAATGCGTAAAACTAGACAAAAGATCCTCAAATCACATAGATCAATCAAGCAACATTCTCGATTCTTTGCCAATACTTGTCGTAGGTTTGATCCTTGCCGATAATGGAGTTGAGAGAAATGCTTTCCCGTTTCACTAAGCACACATCCTCCATCTTTGTGTAGTTGCCGGTCCTCCCCGCTCCAACACCCACACCCACCCTAGCGTCGTAGTCGACCGCCTCGATCTCTTGCACTTCATCATCATCTTCACGTTCGCCATTCACCTCCGCGTAAGTGTCGAAATCACCAAGGGGGCACTCAATTTCACCGTGCTCTCGGCCAACAACTCTGTATATGTGTAGGGCACATTTTGGCTACAAAAGACAATGGCGAAAGCTCAAACAAGTATTCCGAACGGCCGAAACATAGATGACCAGAGCAAAGCAAGATTTTTTACCTCCCGGATGTTTCATCAAACACGTTGTGGGCGTAGTCGGCGACTTCGCCGTCAATGTGGATGGCCGGGTTGGCCGAAGGCGGAGTAGTATCCCAACCCCTTAACGCGATCGCCTTCTTCCTCGGGGGCTTCCCCCGCGTACCGGCGGGCCGACCGAGCCGGTCTTCTTCCTCTTCGCCAAGGCGCGTGGAACCGGAGCGGGGTCGACACTCGGTGGTGGCGCGCCGGCTGCGACGACCCTTGCATGAGATGGCTCCCTTACCACTTTCTCTTGATGGTGGAGGCGGCGGTGGGAGGAATTGGAGCGGCGGCGAGAGGATTTGGAGCCGTGGGAGGCTTGGGCGGTCGGACTGGCGTTAGTGGAGGCTGTGGCGTCGCATGGTATGGCGCCCCCGAGGGCAGCGGGTAGTCCATCCGGCCGAATTTCAGCGCCGCGAGGCCGGAGGGCGAGGTCGAAGGTCAGGTAGGCGGCGATGGCGGGGGTGGAGGCGGGAACTCAAGCCAGCGGAAGTTGTTTCACGCCAACGGAAAGGGGATCCGGCAAAATCGGGCGATTTTCCGCACATATGGAGGAAATGGGCTCGCGGATGCGGGATCCCACAATTTTTTTTCCGGAACAACTTGATTTGCGGGTTCTGGTCGGGCCGGGGATACGAGATTGAACCCACAAACCGGCGGTGTATAGCGTACGAGCCGATTTGCGGGATCTGTTAGAGATGCTCTTACTCCTCATTGGAGGTTGGAACCTAGGTAAACTCTCTATGCGGCCCCCATTCTGATACTTCCGACCACACTGGCCGCCGTACCGAGGGCACCGACGAATTTATGCACCATCACCCAACGTTATGGCGTCAGCATTTTGAATTTCAAGTACGCGTCCTTGGTGCAGATCTTGGCGACCGGCGTACAACGAGGTCGAAGTGGCTGGTGCGTGGTAGCAGCACGAACAGAAGGGAGATGAAGGAAATGGGGGCGACTGAGTTTAGCCCTCGCCGAACGCCTTAAATAGCCGAGTATGGCCCCTCAGGCGTTTTGCTGGAGCGACGACATGAGTGCAGATCGATGACCTTCCGACGATCCGATGGTTTTCCTCATGGGTCTCGTCCGTCAGTTCGATGTGGCGGACGCGTCTGGACATCCCATATACACCTCACATTTTAGCTGGTTACGAGGGACGCCGAACAATCCGGTCGTTTGGGCTTTGTTTGAGAGTTCCGGTTGGTTGTCGATTTTATGATCTGGCGGTGACTAGACTGTTTTCATATAGGGAAGGCTTGAGGAATCCGATTATAGATGCTCTTATAACCATGTTGTCATTGCTTCTTATTTCGTTGATTTGCTACTATATGATTTCTGATCATGTGAAGCCAGGAGCATGCTTCGCTCTTTCTTAGATGAGATGCAGACGGATGGAAAACAGTCTCACCCGAAATTCCCGCCACGAAGAGAGTTTGATCTCCCCGCCCAATTTTTGGCCACGTCATCCATCCGCGCCGAAGCTCATCAGGGCCGTCCATTCGAAACAGCAGCGAGCGGCTGATATCCGTCGATCGATCACCTGACGTCACCGATCCGGGGCACCTCCCCCTCCTCCAACCAGAGCGAACCTTCTCCTCTGCATAAATAAAGCCGCCGCACCCTCCTCGTCTCACCACCAACCAGCAATCCAATTCCCCACAAGCCCGCTCGCTCCTTCCGGCGAACCACCACCGCACCTCTCCCCGGCGAAGCAGCAGCGTCCCATGGCCCCCAAGGCGGAGAAGAAGCCGGCTGCCGCGGAGAAGACTCCGGCGGCGGAGAAGACCACGGCGGGGAAGAAGCCCAAGGCCGAGAAGCGGCCGCCGAAGTCCAAGGAGGGCGGCGCCGACAAGAAGAAGAAGAAGGCCAAGAAGAGCGTGGAGACGTACAAGATCTACATCTTCAAGGTGCTGAAGCAGGTGCACCCGGACATCGGCATCTCCTCCAAGGCCATGTCCATCATGAACTCCTTCATCAACGACATCTTCGAGAAGCTCGCCGGCGAGTCTGCCAAGCTCGCGAGGTACAACAAGAAGCCCACCATCACGTCCCGGGAGATCCAGACCTCCGTCCGCCTCGTCCTCCCCGGCGAGCTCGCCAAGCACGCCGTCTCCGAGGGCACCAAGGCCGTCACCAAGTTCACCTCCGCTTAGGCTAGGCTGTTCCCTGCCTTCTTGGTCTCGATCGATGGTTCTCTGTAACACTCGTTAGCTGTTCGGACCATGTCGCTGTGTAACTCGTGCTTGTTGTGTGGCCACACACTGTTTCATCATCTCGTGAAATAGTAGCGGTGCTTATTTATTCTGTCAATCATGTTCAGTTCTGTATTCGAGAAAAAATCATGTTCAGTTCTTACCGTGATCTCCTTTTCTTGAGTAGTTCTTACTATGATACTGTTTGTGAGTTCATCTTGGTTTGGTCTGGTATGCAACCTTTGCTCTGAATTGTGAATAAGGTCATCTGCAAATCTCTGCAAGCGAGGACACTGAACTTGCATAGATGTTTCTCTGTTCCATCTTTTGGTTGTCTGCAGACAAAAAAAGGCTGACCTTGCAGAGATGTTTCTCTGAACCTTGGGGATCCCGTTTGTTGGTTGAACTGAAAATTACTGGCACACCAGGGTCAATGTTAACTTAAATTCGTTGGCATCACGACATGATCTTTTGGTTTGGAGCCCCGGCCCAATTCGATGATATGGGTTTGCAAAATGGCACCAACCTGATCGGCCAGATGCAATTTGTAGGTGCTTGGTTTCCTGTATGGCAGGGCAGGAGATTGTGGGATACAAAACAAGCATAAACCAAAGAGGAAAAAGGACCACATTTCTTCTTTTTTGAGTTAACTATGAATTTATCAACTCTGAAGATTCCTTGTGAGTTGCATTGGTGTAAAACTCATATCTGCAAGCCAGAGTTTATGCTACAAATGTTTGCAGAAAACATTCAGATGCATATAGGACGTGTCCCTCTGTTCCTAGCTTCGTTGTATCTTAATAAGTATTTCTTTCATTCACGGCCTCCTTGCAATCTAGGGAAAGAAAAGTTGATAGAACAGACACGACAAGAATGGCGATACACATGAGATGGCGCGATGGTAATATGAAAACAGATGCTGTATCCAGAAGGCCAGAACATACAGAGAATCACTACGCAATTGAGCCATTCCATAGGAATTCAAGAAGCTCGTTCATTTGTTCCAGAGGGCTACATAGGAAATTTCCCAGTAGGGTTCTACTCCTTCCGATATTCCCCCAAAATCCTTCACCAGAGATGATCATGGTATTGCAATAGCAGTTTTACATCCAGTTCCTGCACATTCCCCATCTCTACATTTTCCCTGCTTTCTGCATCCAGTTCCTGTTCACTAAATACCCAATATTCTGTCTAAGACATTCCATTTGGACGCGTATCTAATTCGTCCCAGCCCGTCTCCTCCCAGGTCGCCCCCGCGCGGCGACCGCCGGGGGAAACCCTAGCCACCGCCGCCGGCCCCCCCTCCCTTCCTCTCTCCTCCTCCCTCGCCGCCGCCCGAGGGCGCGGCTCTTTCGTCTCCCCGCGCGGTGGCCTCGGCGCGGGTTGCGGCGGCCGGTCGGGGACGCGGTGCTGGGCGTCGGGTGCGGCGGCGCGACGGGCATCGGCGCTGAGGTGCGGCGGCGGTGTGGACTGAAGCGTGGCGGGCGGCGAGCTGGTGGTGCGCGCGTGCTGGCTGGGGCAGGCGTGGCGGCGGCGCTCAGATCTGGCCAGCACGCGGCGCTGGGCATGGGCGCCCGTGGCTGTGGCGTCCGCCTCCTGCCGGGGCTCTGCTGGTGGGGGTGGCGGCGCTGCAGCCCTGGTGCTGCAGGCCAGCGGGTGGTGTCGGCGCGGATCCGCCCCTGTCGCTGCGGGCTGCGGATGGCCTGGGTCGCGGGCGGCCCTCTCGCCATGGCGCGGTGGTGAGGGGGCGGCGCGGCAGCAGTGGAGGTGGGCGGCCCTCGTTCAGTCGGGCCCTTGCGGCTAGACGGCGGCGCTCGGCGCGGGAAGACCTCCCTGGTGAGCTGCCTCGGCTGCGGCGGCGGGTCGATTTGGTTTCCCTCGTCGTCGGGCGCGCGTTTGCAGATGGCCTCGCGGAGAGCTGTGCCAACGCCATGGTGGGGTGACCCGGGGTGCTCGAGGGGAGGGATGGGTGGCCTCGATGCGGTCGCATCACCTATCACCGACACGGGGGGTGCCGGTCCGGATTCGTCCGCTCCCCTTTCTTCCCCGTTCCTCTGCCGCGGGCGGGGTGGCGCAGGTCTACCAGCGGAGCGTCTGCGGGTGGTGCTGCCGGTCGAGGGCCGTCAGTTGGTCCAAAGCCGGGGCCTTTGTGTGGGTCTCGGGGTTGTCTGGTTGTAGGGTGGCGGCTCTAGCGGTGGGAGGCGCGACGTTTGTGGGCGGAACGTGCGTCTCAGGTGCGGGCGGGCAACCATGGCCTCGCGGGTGGCGTGGTTGCGGGTGGTTGACGGAGTTAGGGTGCGATGGTGGGGTGTGAGCGTCGGGGCACACCACTTGCCCAGTCCTTTGACTGGCCGACGGTGGCGGCGGCCGTTGTCGCCGTACCCTTCCTGTAGGCTCCGTCGTGGTGCTCCCCCCATGTCGTCTTGCTCCGGGTGAAAACCTGATCTTCGCGGATCGAGCGGTGGCGGCTATCCATGGTCGTACCCTTCTTGGAGGCATCGCTTTAGAGGCCTGGCTTCGTTGTGTCTGATCCACCTCTCTATTGTTCTCGGTGGGGTGGTGTGTCGGTGCCCAGCACCTTTGTATCTTGCCTTGGGTGGGTGTGTGTGTGCGGTGTTCGGTCCTTCGGTTGTACTCGATGTTGGTTGCTTTATAATATAAAGCGGGGGGAAACCCTTTTTCGGTAAGACATTCCATTTGGAAAGCATGATGTTTTCCTTGAATCAGTGTGACCGCCTACTCATAATTTACATTAGTTACAATGATACACCGGCAAGTATCAATAGCTATACTTCTCCCAGAAATCTGTGACATATGATGTGCTCTGCGTTATGCCAAAAGAAGTTCCATCCCAAAAAATTCCGAGCGGCGACTTTGCCCATGTGATCTGTGAATCATCGAACTGTTTGTTACTCTGATTCCTCACGAGAAGCATTCACAATGCTAGCTATGTCCTGGACAACTGCAGACACCGGTGGCCTGAATTCTGGCTCCCTCTGCATCATGAAAGTTTCATATTAGATATGTTTTATGCCTTTGATTCACGAGGCATTTGTGCAAAGAATGTCAAGCATCACCTATAGTATGCCTAGGAAACTGCATTTACGCATTACTAGAACAAAAATGAATTACCTGGATACAGCGGCTGATTATGTCAGCAAACCGTGACAATACTTTCTCGGAGCACTGCCCTTGAATAGAAGGGTCCACCATCTTGGACAGGGATTCAATGTCATGAAGCTGACAACCGGCCCATCTAACAAGATGTTGTTCATGGCGTGGGCGTGAACTGTATAATTTTTCAGTTTTCACAACAAACATGCAGGTGAATCAGAGAGTTGTTTTCTTGCCACGCGGAAAAATATATTCTGAGACAATCGAGGGATGTTCATTGTGAAGCCAAGCATGAGTTCAATTCTCTTACCTATCGTATGGTTTACGCCCAGTAAGAAGTTCTAGCATCACTACTCCAAAACTGTAAACATCACCCCGTTCTGAAATGATCCCAGATTCCTGGAATTCAGGCGCATCATAGTTGAGTGATGTGCGCAACCGACCTGACAGCTGCAACAAATATAAACATCCGTGAGCACATAGCAAGATGAGTCTGTCACTGTTGATACAATTTTTCTTAGAATGAACCAGCGCATGTTGCACTCGTACATCACTACTAACAGATATGCTTCACATGCTATACTAACTTTGGGCTGTATCACAGTTTGAGACATAGCACCATCAGCCCTTAAAGAAAAAGGGACCTGAACTTGCCCCATTTTCGATGTCCTTAGAACATCCAATATCTATACCACATATTACAGCGTACCTGAGTGACAGAACTTGATGGCATCAGCTCTGCCAGTCCACATTCAGCAACACACACCGACAACTTATCATCTAGGAGGACTTTAGCTGGTTCAAAATTCTGATGCACTATTGGGGGTTGGAAGCTTTCATGGAGATACCTGCAAGGAAAAAGTAATTCGGAGTATAAATGTCCACGCATGTTAAGAGAGGCAGATATGGACGGCATCAAAATATAATTTGGCTTACTCTAAGGCCTTTCCAGAACTAAGAGCGACCTGGAGGCGAGCATTCCATGATAGATCAACGTCGATTTCCTCTCTATCATGAAGTGCATCATCTAGTGTTTTTCTGCTAAAGTGGTTGTATACGAGTAGTCGCTGTCCATATTCAGCACAGTATCCAACCAATTCAAGGGTGTTGGGATGCTTGATCTCTGAGATGAGCGCAACCAGTTCTAGAAAGTCATCTACTGATACTCTTCCGTTAGGATTGTCAATCTTCATAACTTCCAATAACTACAAAGAATAGAATAAATCAGGCATAATGTTTGAATTGCACGATGAATCACGAGTTGCATTGTACATTGATACAAGTGGTACTTCATACCTTGCCTTCAGGAAGCTCAGCTAGGAACACCTTACCTAATCTACTCTCTCTTATCACGTTCTGTTCCCTGAAATTGCTTGTATATTGCTGAAGAGATGCAACAGAGTAGGGTGTGGCAGAAGTTGGCGCACTTGTCCTTGGTGGAGGGCTATATCTCTTTTCTGGAGTAACAATGGGCTTGGGCTGTACAACAACTTTTTCAGCAGGGGGTGGTGGAGGTGGAGGGGGTGCAACTGCAAAAAGTTCCGAGTCTGTTCGTTCCAAATTAATTATGTGCTCCTTTCGGTTTTCAGCAGGCTTCTTTGGAAGAGCTGCAAGCAATTGCACAGAACTTAGACATTTTAACTTGGTGAACAGCATGTCAAAATTAGACCGTCCTTGCCCAAGGGCTTCATACCTGCTGCTGCCAAACTTGACTCGCGGCTCCTCTTGTCAAGGGCGTCACTTGGACCTATCAAATAAAATATCTTCAATTAATACAGGAAAAAATTCCGGAACATCCTGTTCTACCGGTATATGCACAGAAGTTAACCTTTTTTAGTATCATCCATTTTTTGCACTGAAGCCGGCATATTTTGGGGTTCAACCCTATGATGCACCCTTCCCAGCTGGCTTCTGTTATAATCATATCTTGACCGTCTCTCTTGGTACTTGGACAAACAAAATATCACCAGAAGGACTATACATATGAATAACACTACTACAAGAAGAACAAATCCTGCAATCTTGAGTTTTTTTGACGAATTATTTTTCGGAGATGATGAGGTGCTATCTCTAGTAGTTGACCCATCAGAAGGGTTTGAAGGCGGAGAGGCTCTTGAAGGGGGCGATGGAGGTGACGGTGCTCGTGTTGGACTTGTATCTGTAGGCGTTGTTGTTGGTGTTGGGGCTTGCTTTGGTCCTGCTGGTGTTGGAGTTGGTGCTGGTCCTATTGATGAAGGCGGTGACGCTGAAGGTGGTGATGCTGACGGGGCTATAGTCGTATTAAATGGATTACCATCCTTTCTGCACTGGAATTATGTCAGTCACTTAACAAGTCACACAAAATCGATGCAATTAAATATCGAGTTCTTCAATTGAGAGATGAAACAACGTCAACATTAGACAGTGTGATAGGCTGATAGCTATTGCAACTAGGCTGTCACTAAGAAAGAGATGAATAAACGAATGAAGAGGCTTTCTTACTTGAAAGTCGGTATGTTCTCTAATTTCGGAGGTACTGGTCCAGAAAACAAGTTGTTCTCTACATTCCTGATCAGAGTAAGGAACTGATAAGTAACAAAGGGAAACATTTATTATTTGGAGTAGCATCTTTACCACTAGAACAGCATATAGGTTAAACTTTATACTTTGGTACCGGTACCAATAGCATTGTTCTCTTCTAGCAATTCAAACCAAGAAAATATATAGCGTTTCCAAAGAAAAGTTCAGAAGCAAAGTAACTGCCTATTGGGAAATTAATTGCTGATGCGGTGCCTGTTTAACAAAAAACTGCAGTAAAACAGGAAGATGCATTGGCTTCTCGAAAGAAGAAACCATAGTCACAGCGGGAAACCATTGCCTCCAGAAATAAATGAAAGACAGATGACAGAAGTGCTTCCTACTACCAGAAGGTATCATCAAGAGACATGGAATAGTGTTTTAACTCCTTAATATATTGTGCGAAACATTCAAAAGGCATAAGCTTTTGTGTGTCGGCCACCATGATCTTATAGACTTTTCCTCTGAAGACAAATATTGTGCAACTGATGGCTTGATGGTTTTGTAAGTAACTAACTATCTAAGGCTCTGTGCGTCAATCAATGCAGAGGCTGGGGGCATGCCTCTTTTTCGAAGAAAAAGTAAGTAACTGACTAAGCACATAATAATATAAATATTAAATGCCTTCTATTCAATTTGCTAAGATAACTGAAAGAGCATGATATAAGGAAGAAGACATTGAGGGATTACAGGTCTTTGATGGGGAGATCCTGCAAGTTGTCAAGGGTCCCTGACAGTTGATTGTCTTGTATGCGCCTATCATATAACAGTTAACAAAATAAGGAAACAGAAATGATTTGGGAAAGTAGGAATGTGAAAGGTAAGATGTAAACTCACAATGTAGTCAAAGATGACAGGTTTTTCATTGAAGGTGGTAACACACCAGTAAAGTTGTTCTCAGAAATATCCCTGTAACGAAGCTTGGATGCTATCAGCAAGCAATTAATGCATCATCCTGATCGACACATATAAAAGTGTATGAAATAGGGATACATCTTACAGATTTATAAGTCCAGCAAGTGAATCGAAAGCATCTGGCAGTTCTCCATCTAGATGGTTGACATTGAGTGACCTGGGAAAAATAAGGAAATTAAGAAATGCACTGAACAAAACAAACTAGCATGAGTATAGACTTGTTGAGAAAAAAAATAGAAGAGGAGTTTTACATGGCTGATAAACTTGTAAGTTTGGACAATGAACTAGGAATACTTCCAGTAAGCTGATTAGCAGAGAGGAAACTGCAGCAACAAGGAGAAAAGATTGTACCATCAGATGGATTATATCTCAAAGACTAAAAGAGTCGCAGAAGAGACAAAAAAACCGTACAGATTCTGCAGTGTGAGAGGTAGGTCTTCTGGTATCGTTCCACCAATATTATTGTTACTAAGATCTCTACAGGAAAAGGAAAAATTAAACCAGTGGAGAACTTTATTCGGATGCAAGGAAAACATAAATTAAACCAGTGGACGAAGCCGTAAAAAAAACATACAATGGCCAAACGAGGTATATAATGATGAATTTCAGTAAAGAATAAAATTTACTGTATTAGCAGCCTTACATGGTGGTGATCGAGGTGAAGTTCCCTAAGCTGCTCAGCTGCCCTCCGAGGTTCGCAACATTCATCTTTCTAGAAAATGGCGATTTGATAAGACTCCAAAACAAACGGATCAACAAAACAAAAGAGAGCCCCAACGAAAAGCCTGACATACATTTTGGTTATGCTTGTGCCGGTGCAGGTAACTCCCTGCCAACCCTCGCCGCAGGGGTCTCCGCCGTTTGGAATCCACCCGGGAAGCTTTGGCGACCCCAGTGAAATGTACAACCCGTTCATAGCAGTGACTGCTCATCACAAAAAAAGGAGCATACAAAGAAGCCATGAGCATTATTGATAAGTGGAACCCATGAAAATCCCCATGCCGCCAACTTTTGCATCACAGCACACATGAGCTGAAGGCAGCGATTTTTAAAGAACAGGGCTGCACTTGCAAAAGCCACCGTTGGTTCCCCACCCACATTTATGCTAAACAGAATAATGAAAAAAAAGCTAAAGAGAATCAACACGTGTTACTCTGATCAATTTCGTTCTACAATAATTCAGTTCCACATCTCATCCCCTCGTTTATGTCCGGTTCTCCACTGTTTCGCAGATTCATCGACATGTCAGTTAGCGCAATTAGGACCGAAATACGCGTTGTGGTGCTATGCTTAAATAAAAATCCAATCTACCATAGCTTTCCCTGGCAGTGTGTGCTATCAATTTCCACCGATCCAGCGTTGGACCAACATATCTCTTTACCCCGTTGCTGTCGAGGACGATAGGACAACAGAGCAGAGGGCACCACGTTACTGTAGACCTTAGAAGTTCCCCTCGTTATCCCTGCCGAAAGGGACGGCTCGGTTGCTGGAAAATCACTGAAACATCAAATGATCCGAATTACACATGTCGCGGTCGATGGAGAGCCAATTCTGCGTTGCCGCATCCGAGACAAAAACCTAGCGATCTCATGAACCCGGCTGCGGAATTCACCGCCGGAGTCGAGCTTGGAGGGAGACCTATCCGTAAAGCCAGAGGGTCCTTTGGGGTCCCCCCTCTGTGCGCTGGCTGTCACCACGTACAGCCGCCGACACATTTTCACCGCGCATGGTCAAATTGCAGAGTAAAAACCCGCGGAGACGGCGCGGATTACGGGCTCGCGTGTGGTCTGGTTGGAGGAGGAGCGGCGGCGGCGGACCGAAAATCAATCCCCTGCTTCCCGCTTCCACCGGCGACGGCGACGCACGCAGCTCCACGCGAGTAGCACAGGCAGCTCCACCGGCGACGCCGACGCACGCACCGGAACGAGTAACGAGAGAAGGAAAAGGGCGAGGGAGCGTACCGTCGGAGGCGTCCGTGACCGCGCGCGCGCGCCGCGGCGCCAATGCGGCGGCCGCGACCAGCAGCAGAGCCAGCAGGAGTCGGCCGCCCCCGCCGCCGCCGCGCGCCGGAGCACGCCTCGTCATCTCCGCCCGACAATTCACACCATCCGACGCGCGCTGAGTCGCCGTCGTCGCCGCGAGGCCCGGCCCCAACCGCTCCCCGCAACACGCGCGCGCGCGGGGCTGGAGCACGATCGGAACCGCCGGGACGGCGCGCGAGGAGGCGCAGATCCGCCGGGTGGACAGCGAGGCAATGGCCTCCGCTCGGGGAGGGCACGACCGGAAGAGGGGTGGCGGATAAGTGGACTCGGGCGAGGCGAGGCGAGACGAGACCGGCAGCAAGTAGCGAGCGAGCGAGCAGAGCAGAGCACGAGGGAGGGAGGGGAGCACGCAACAGCGGGCGTAGAATAATGCGGTGACGGGTGAAGACCGAAGACGCGAGGAGGAGGAGGGAATGCGCGGTGGACTGGACGGACGGACGGACGGACGAGATGTCGCCGGGCGAGTTTTATGGTGGCGTGCGTACGTGCTCTCCGTTGGCGGGCGGGGCCAGGGACCCCGGGCGAGTGACGTGGTGAGCTACCCGGCCCGGCCCGAGGCGGATCGGGATGGCGCCTGGCGGACGGACGGTCCACGGCGGCGGCAGTACAGGGGAAGGGAGGGGGGCGCATGTGCGGCGCGGTGCGGGGGAGGGAGGGAGGGAGGATTGGGCTGCGTAGCTGTCGTGCCTCTGTATTTTTGCGGCGGTTTGTGGGCACAGCTGGTTTTGCCGGGCCGTTTCGGCCTTCCGACTTTGGTTGGACCCTTCCCGCCCTGCCCTGTGCCCTGCGCCATGCTCATGTGTCACGCCACTGCTCGCCTTTTTTTTTTTTTTGAGGGTAACGCCACTGCTCGCCTAGGCTTGCCACTACGTAAACACGACCGACGAGCCCAAGTTGTGTTTTACCCGTGTTTCCAGCCGTGACCAGACAATCTTTTGATAAAAAATCGTGACCAGATGATCATTGGAGAAGCCATTCAGGAAAGCACATGTGTCGTGTCCAGACACCCGTGCTTCCGGTCCCGCTGCACGCTCGCGTACAGTAGTAGCACTCATTGTTGCGTTGCGTTCATGAGCCTCTCTCAAGATTTTGTGGAAAAAGGTTCAGGCAGGGCGCCTCAATCAAAAAACGGCGTGCACGCCAGCACAGCCATGGTCGTGGAATCTTTCCTTTCATCTTCATGCGTGCACGTACACCGTTACACGGCCCGCACCACGACACGAGGATGCGTCCAATGGCGACGGCGTTGGCGCGCGTCAATGCGTGCGCACGCGACGGCTACCACGGCGAGACCTTTCCGTGATCGGCTCCTGGCCGGGAGGCCACTTTTGTTCGTACGTTGTACGCTGTGCGTTCGACTTCGACTTCGATCGATCCAAGTTTGATGCGGAGAGGACGACGACCGACGACGTCGTCGTGAGAATCCATTCCCGCTGTTGCCTACCGCTTGGTTTGTAGCGCATCGGTGGCGATAGTGGGCCTTTAATTTGACTAGCGATGCAGTCACCTCGTGGTGCTAGGACTGCGTACGTACGCAGTAGGTGTTGCTCTTGAGACCAGGTCATTTCTGAATTGCATGATTGTGCATCTAGTACATAGTTTTTTTAGGGGTATAGTATAGTATAACGGACGTTTGGAGGCAGAGCTCCATGAAGCTTGAAATTTTTGAAAATTTTAAATATCAAATTTTTCGGTTTCAAAAAAACTGAAAAAAATTATGCAAGTAAAGAAGGATGTTATGTGTATGTGTGTAAATTTTTAGGATGAAAAATACCTTAAAATACGATCTGCACAAAAAAGACAAATTCATGACCTGGGACAATGAATAGTATCATGTGTTAAAAAGTCTCAGATTTGTCTTTTTTGTACAGGCCTCATTTTAAAGTATTTTTTTTCTGAAAATTTACACACATGTGTGTTACACCCTCACTTATCTCTGTATTTTTTTTCAGAATTTTTTGAAATGTAAAAATATGAATTTTCATGAATTTTGAATTTTGCATTTGAAGGCCTCCATGGAGCTCGGTCTCCAAAAGCAATTTCCGGTATAGTATATACTTGCTTCTCGTAATTATGAACTACACGTTGACCGACCTTAGGGCATCTCCAACGGCGACCACAAACCGTCGACATACGTCTGTACAATACTGTTCGGACCGTACAAGCCATCAAACGCGGACTTGTAGCTGTCCGAACGTGTTTTCTCTCGTAAACCGAAGACAAACGTGTGTGTGTGTGTGGGGGGGGGGGGGGGGGGGGGCTTTGTGGACGTTCGGACCGCTGCCCGCGTCTGACTGCTTTGGCTCATTCAAACCCCCCACCCGTCCCTCCCGCGCTTTTCATCCCACGCGCCGCATTCAAGCATGCTTAGAGCATGCAATGACCGATATTGACGCCCACGATTTGACCGGACGGAAAGGCGGTGCAGACAGATGCAAACTCTGGGGGGTCGTCGTTTCAATGCTGACGTCGCGTCCCGAGAAACCAACTCCGGCCACCGCGCCGCATTGACGCGGGCTGACCGCCCCTCCACCTGGCCTGGCCGCAGCTATTTAAGCCTTGTGCCGGCGACGAACAAATCCACACTTCCCCTTCCAAGCACCGCACCGTCCTCCTTCCCCTTGCCGAGAACTTCTTCCTCTTCGAGCCTGACGACGATGCCGAATTCCTGGTTTTCTGTGCCGGCAGACAAATCATGATGTCGCCGCCCTCGCTCACCGAAATCATCTGCATCCACGACGACGGGCTCCTCTCGGAGGCGGCTCTGTTGACGGCGTTGGGGCGCGTCAATGCATGCGCACGCGACGGCTAGTGTGGGACTTTTAGTCCCGTCTTCGGTGTTCGTGGCTGGGAGGCCAACAGCTGCTGCTTTTCTTACGTTGGACACACATTCGAGGTTGACGCGAAGAAGACGTCGTGAGAAAATCCATTTGCGTTACTCTCTAGCGCTTGGTTTGTAGTGCATCGGTGGCGATACTAGGCCTTTTTTTGACTAGCGCGATGCAGTCACCTGCTAGCTCGTAGTGCTACTACGCAGTAGTAGGTGTTGCTGTTGACCAGGTCATTTGTAGCTAGTATATCATTTATGTGTGCATAGTTGTTTCTCGGAATGATGATTTGCACCCACCGTTGACCGACCTTAGTTTTGCATGTGTAGCTATCACTCAAATATAGAATTGCACGGGTTGACCGACCTTGCATGTATACTAGTGTAGTTTCTCATTTAGAATTGCAATTTATTTGGCAGGTTTAACTATCTGCATATGTGTGTTTAGTTGACTTGTGGACATTATTACAAGTATTCTTTACCTTCGAGAATTTGGGATGAATCGAGATCCTATGGGCCGACTTCAACTTTTTATTATGCATCAAATATACAAAATTGTGCTGCATCCGTCACGAGTTAATAGATGAAGGGTTAGGGACGTGCGAACACAAATTTCCTCAGCGTTGAATTACACCACTAAAAACTAAAATTACTCCAACTCGAGCAAAAAAACGACAACTCAAATTACTCGAGTGGAAACAATCTTGCTACATTAACATTGCCACAATACATTGTTTCCTCAACACTAGCATATTCACATGGCAAGTGGTGTGGTCACGCGGTTGCATATGCTAAAGACTATGCGCAAACATCATCTGTTTACGAGAAGCCGACGGTAGATTTGGTTGAAGTTTTCTCCGTGGGTGACGCATGAGAAGGATCTTGCACAAGAAATTACGTGCCAACGTCACGGCCCATGAATTTAACCTTCCCAAGTGTGAATGATCCCAGGTCAACGAGGGGCATGGCATGGAAACTACCCATCGTCCAAGTGTCGGAATTAACAAAGCATTGTGACAAACAATGACGCCCACACGGACATGTCACGCCGTCGCCATCGTCGCCGTGTGAACCATGAAAACTTCAGTGCCCTCTCCACAACAGCAAAGTTTTCCACGAGCGAGCAAGCAGCCAAAGCATGCGTATCCCTGTCTCTCCACCCCGGCCCTAGGGTTGACTAATCACTGAGGTACAACTAATGAAGAGGAAACACGTGCAGTGTACTGTGGATACATGATTTCCCTGGGTGGTACACGTTCAAGTGTGGTGCACTAGAAGCTATCGGGGTACGTTTGTACCGCGTCTTGGCTCGAGTGTATTTATAGATTTTAAAAGCATCTACAACCGGACTTCTTAAACCGGACCCCTTAAATCCGTCTCAAACGCCTGGACAGCCCGCCCAATCACTGACCGGTCACAAAAATTCGATCCAGACGGGCTTCTTAAACGGGCCTTAATCGTCCGGGCTGACTAGCACCCCTCATATCCAGCCCAAATATGAGGAGGATATGAGGAAGCCCGGGCACGCCTTCCACGTCGGACCCGACAACCCGACCCCACCGTAAATTGCCCCAAATTCTCCAAACCCTTCCTCCTCCCGCCGCCCTCCAACATTTTCCGTGCCCGACCCCTCGCTGTCCGACACCCTTGCTTTCCATTCTCACCACCTGTCCCGATCCGCCGCCGTGATGTCTTCCAGCCCGTCCCCGACCGCCGTGATAGAGACGCAGTCCGCCTCGTCCGTCGGCGTCCCTTCCCCCGCTTCGTCTTGCAAGCCAAAGAACGTCGCCCGTAAGATGCACCGTCGCCGGCAGCGAGAGAGGGAGGTGGAGTTGACGGCGCATGTAGGTGTGGGCATCGTCGAGGAGATGTCTCCCCCGGCACGCCGGGCTCCCCGGACCCCATCCATCCAAGCGCCTATGCGGATTGTGCCGTCCAGCACCCTTGGGACCGAGGAGGATGCGCCGGCCGGTTGGGCCATTCCGGAGAGCTTTCCGGCCACACAGAAGCCGTTGGTCTATGAATGTGAGTCGCCGCAGCTCGTTCGGGAGCGGATGAGCACGGGCACCGCCATCGCCAGGGCTACACTGAACATGTTCGACGGAAGGACTGAACAAGACCGGGTACGTTTGCTCCTGTCCGATCAAATGTTCAAAAGCTACCATGCCAAAGGATAACCGACAAGTCATGGGAAACAAGTGGGAGAAGGCAAGGATCTCCAGTGACGCCGCGGCTACAAAAATGTCGTCCACATGGACGGGCATATTTTCGACAAGGGAGAACAAGAAAGAGGAAAGGTACAAGTTTATGTTGGATGCGCAAAAGAAAAGGATGGAGTGGGATCGGATGAGGGCAAAGAGGAGGCTTCAAATTGAGAGGTAGAAAATCGAGTTGGAGAAGCAAGAGGCGGTGATCAAATGGGAACTCGAGAAAGCCAAGACATTTGAGGAGATTGAGCTCGAGAAGGAGAGGTTGCAACTCGCACGGGAAGCGGAGGATGCAAAGATCATGGTTGCGGATAAATCCCTCTTGGATGAGCATGCCAAGAAATGACATGTGGAGAAGAAGAAGGAGATCAACCGCTAGAGGCGGCGAGGGCGGCTGCGGCAGCGGAGCAGGCGGCCAGGATGCAGGCGGAGGAGGTAGCCAGGATGCAGGCGGAGATGGCTGCCTGGATGCAGGCGGAGCAGAACAAGCTCGACGAGCAAGACGCATGGATGAACTTGTCCGGCCAGTGATCCGACAAGCACCACTTGTCGGTCGGACATTGATTTCATTTTAGCATGTCCGGTTTGTTGAACTATGATTTCATTTGCTTTTGTTTTGAGCGGTTGAATTCGGATAATTTGTATCGGATGATCGATGTGCATGGATTGCATGAATTTAAAAATTGCATTTGAGGTATGTGAATACACGGAGTGAAATATAAGAGGCCGTCCGGATGCGTCCGCGGACGTGTCCGGAGGCGTCCACAGACGTATAGCGAAGCGGATTTGTTGCAGATGCTTAAAAGGCAAGGAGTCTCATGGTATTGCTTCGCTCGTGGCACACCAGCAAAGCAGCTGGTTGCTTTGTGTGCCAATCTAGCTAGCCAAAGCATATTTTCATATCATGCGACCACTCACATCCAGCAAATACGTTTTATAGAAAGAACTTTTAGGACTGGTATATTTATTCGTGGGGAAACAGCTGATTTATTATGTGTCGGCTCCGTTGTTGTTGGACCGGGCATGGCAGCCGCGTAGATGATCTCAACAGGCAGAGGAGGATCAAGTCTGATCCTAGCTCATCCATGTGACTGAAAACTGTAGTACTCGGCCACTTGTCCCCTTGGTTAAATATAAATTAGTTGATCCGCAAGACCCCTACTTGCCTCCATTGTTTAACAGCCAAAATGACGACGCTTGCCAAATCTAACCACCCTTCTTCAGATCGATTATTTTATACGACGAACTGTAGCAGACCTTCCGGACAAAAGAACTAGTCCTGCACGGCAATACAATAGCACAATCATAGTGTATGGGAGTAGGAGTAGATTATTGTAGAGGTTCAGAGTTAGCAGCAGTGAAAATGTCTTGTCCGTGTGAGATTGTGTGTGTGCTCCTCTTTCTTTCTGCGAGCACTCAGGATATCCTATATCTTGTCTGCACTGCACGTTCGGATAAGACAGAGATCAAGTCGAGGACACGAATAATTGCTGCGGCTGACTGGGACGACGACGACGACGACGATGCAGTCTTGCTCTGGCGTCTGCAAGGCTTGCGATCCTAGACGAAAGGCGAGGACGTCACCGGGCAACCCGGAGTTCGCCACGCCCGACGGCGGCCATCGTTCACGCCACCACTTTCACTTCTCTCGTGTGATGCAGCATCGATGGTGCAGTCAAAGTAACCAAACGTATATATATAGAGGAACCGAAAGGGCAAAGAAGATTGATTATAAAAGGGGAGGCCAGACCAAACAAAGGAAGGCGTACGTGAATGAAGATGAAAAGCCCGGTGCTTTGCCTGCCGCAGTCTGGCAGTTGCCTGCGAAAGTACCCCCGAATCCTCTTTGGGCACGAGACCGAGACGGAGACCTTTGTTTGGGTGGATCGTCATCGTCATGATGGTGATGCCGGGCACCTCACCTTCACCCCCGTAAAGCTTGAGAAGTTGGGACTCGCGGCGGCGGCTCCTCCTCCTCCCATCTCACGATTGCTCTTCACTCAACTCGAGTCTTCACCATACGCTGGCTGGCTCATTGAAGGAAAATTTGGGCATGCACGGATCATATCTTGGAAAGAAACCTGACGGCAGCAGGATCTCAAAAAGAAAGAGCAATGTGTGCACGCCTACGGACCCATGGTCGTGGAATCTTGATGCGTGCATGTACACGAGCACGAGACGATGATGCGTGAATGACGACGGTGTTGGCGCGCGTCAATGCATGCGCACGCGACGTACGGCTACAGCGGGATTTTTGGTCTCTCGCAATCCCGTCCCGCGGGTTTGTGGCTAGAAGCTGCTGCTTTTCTTAGATCATCCACGGTCGGACATAGCAAATATGATCCCTAAATGTCAGCATACGCGTCCGGTCAATGACCGATCGTGTTTCCTATTTGTCCGTCCATGCAGTAATACTTCTTATTTTCTTTCTCATATGCCCGGTCACTTGCACATGATTGATGGAAAGGAAAAGAGAGAAAGAAAAAAATAAATAAAGAAAAAGAAAATGTGGTCCGGGGTTGGTCGCGTCCTACGTGGCGGACTGACCGGACGCGTCCGGCGCCTCCGCGATCCCTTATATCCTCCCTATATTTGAGATGGATATGAGGGTTCGCGGACAACCCGGGCGTATAGGGATGATATGAGGGGTCCGATTGGGTCACTTTTCTTCTCCTCTCCTGTCCGGTCACTGACCGGGCGCGTCTGCGGGCGTATGATGGGTCATTTGAGGCGTCCGGTTGTAGATGCTCTTAGGTGGTGCATTCGAGCTTTCAAAGTTGATGCGAACACGACGTCGTCGTGAGAATCCATTCACATTGTCTTCTAGCGCTTGATTTCTACCAAATCCTCCTCAAACGTGCGCGAACACATCCAACCGGTGACCGCACATGAGAGCAAAGGAAAAAAGTGATATAACCTGACCTTTTATATTATTTGTATGCATTTGGATTGTCCGCGAACCCTTAAGTTGAGAACAAATATAGGAAATATATGAGTGTTCGTGGATGCGTCCGGTCAGTCCGCCATGTAGGAAGCGGCCCACCCTGACTGTGACCGCACATGAGAGCAAAGTAAAAAAGTGAACCAATCGGACCTCTTATATGAGTGTTCACGACGCGTCCGGTTATTCTGCCACGTAGAACGTGGCCCACTCCGAACCATCGTTTTTATTTCTTTATTCATTCTTTTTTCTTTCTCTCTTCATCCTTATCAATCATGTGTAAGTGATCGGACATATGAGGAAGAAAATAAAAAGTGTGGGTGCATGAACGGATAAATAGAGGCTTAAAACGGACATGACCGGTCACCAGGCACGTCCGCGAACGTCTAGGGGCCAAATTGTTTAAGTCCGACTGTAGATACTCTTATAAAATGGTATAAAAAAGTAGAAGAGACTTGAGTAAACGAGAGATTTTACCGGACTATGTAAATCCATTGTTGAGATGCCGGCTTCCCCGCTGAGACGGTAGAAATGACGTTGAAAATCGACCACCCGTGCGATGCACCAAAAATACAAGGGCTTGATATATGGCCGATGTTTTGGTAACGGTTTGACTAGTTGTATCGGACAATCATAGTGCAAGAATCGTCGAGGTGTAGCCGCGTTCTTTGTATCTGCCCAGGCCCACTGGAAATACGTGCAAGACTGAAAGTACATGCAGAGTACTTCCTCCGTCCCGAATTGCTTGTCACAGAAATTACGTCCGTTTCTGCGACAAATAATTTGTTGAAAACATGCGGGGCGACCTGAATCAGCATGTCACAGAATTTCCATCCACGCAAGTACCATGTGCCATCTACCACCGTTTCGAAAAAAAAATGTGCCATCTACCTTCTTCCTCCCTTCCTTCCTTGCACACTCGCATCACCACATAGAACGTCACTGTTAATGCATGCGCATGCCAAGGACACGGCTAGACCTAGTCTCGCTTGTCATTTATTAGAATCGCACTTGCGTGTGGATTTCTCACTTAGAATTATACCGTTGGCAGGTTTAATCGGGCTAATATACTATATCACTAAACCTTTTAGGATTGAAGGCGGCGCCTCACAATCAATTGAGGTGAAATTTGGTCACCTAATTTTGACCGGGTCAACAATCTATTTCGTTTATTTTTTTATACAATACACCATGTTTTTTAATTTTTAAATCTTCACAATTAATTGATACTTCAATTTAGAATTGGGTCACCTAATTTTGACCGGGTCAACAATTTCTCAAAGAGCTCTCCCATTAATTTATTTTAAGTCTCTATGTTTCCTAATTTAAAAGCTCTTTCATTCGATTGAGATATTCAATTTTGGATTTGGTTTACAATTTTGACCGGGCTAACAATTTTTCAAATCAATCAGCAACAACCGGCCTATAAAAATATATTAACCCCTCGCAGACTCCCATCACCACGAAAAAACGTCACCATGTGATATTATAGCCAAATAAAATACACGCGACTAACGATGAAAAAAATATCTCCATATAAATATGGGTTGATTAACGGATAACACAGAATCACACCGCGAAAGGCCCACTAAATAACCGCATTATAAATAAATATAAAACACACTCCACCGTCTCCCCCACCGGCCAAACTAAATACTCCATCAATTTTAAAATATAAGGATTATTAGTTTTTTGGAAAGTCACATTTCTGTAATTTTGACCAAGTCTAGAGCCAAAAATATCGACTTCCACAATATTAAACAAAAAAATGAAAGTTTATTTCCCGATGAATCTAATAACACCGATTTAATATTATGAATTTTAATGTATTTCTCTACAAATTTGATAAGATTTAAAGAGGTTTGACTTTTCAAAAAATAATGCATCATATATTTTCAAATAGAATGAGTAAAGAAATTTGAGAATCCCAACAAATTCAACGACGCAGCAAAGCGCGTCCAATCCTTCTAGTTAGAAACTATGTGCGCATCCAAAACATCATCTATTTACAAAGAGAATATATAGGTCACTATTACAGTGAGGGGCACAAAAGGCTCGAGTTTGGGCGATCTAGATAAAGCTCGGCTCAGCTCGACCACATTGCGCTCCTTCCTTCTCAAAATATAAAGTGTGGTTGACCTTTTGGTGTGAAAAGTCAACGTTATCAATTAACATTGTGGTTAACGGTTGAGCTACAAAATCGGCTCATGCTTAGCCTAGCTCGAGTTATTAATCTCGAGCCACTCTGCTCTAGCACCTCACGACCCTTGACTTGTAGTACTCCATCTTCATTTCCTTTCCATTTGAAGTTTTCTCCATAGGTGAAGGCGCATATATATATGGAAGGTCGATCTTCCACGAGAAACTACCAACGTCACCGTGAATTAAACACTCCCAAGTGTGAATGGTCGAAAGTCAACCGGGGGCCTGGCATGGAAAGTGCCCATCATGTGCGTGCCTTCAAGTCTCGGACTTAGGGTATCTCCAATCGCTGATCTGCAAACCGGACACCACATCTGCTCTGTGAATCGAAGGATCAATTCGCGGACAATGATGCGAAAGGCGATCATCCAAAGCTGATCGCATACGTCCACTTTTTTTTAAAAGTCCGTATATATCCACACGTTTAAAATAGCCGCATATCTAGTTCAAGTTTAGCTCAAAAAATGTTCGAATGTTCAAATGCAGCAATAATTCTAATTTAATTGTTACACTGCAACAATGTTATGTTCTTTAACCGCCCACATATGCTCAATTAGATTTTTCTTCAGTTGCTCATCAGTTGCTCGATGTCGAATTTGTTTATGCGTTTGAATGAACTCATCAAATATGACCGGATTCTGGTATAGAAGTTCGATAGGATCATCCATGTTCTCAAATTTAAGACCTACTACAACATCATCACCCTCATCTTCGACGATCGTGTTGTTCATGATCACACAACATGTCATCACCTCTCCGGATCTCATTGTTTAGCAGGTCCACGAACAAGTACAAAACATGATTACATAACTTCAAATCCCTTCTCAACATCCTTTCTAGCCGCTTTCTTGTTTTTAGGCAAAGTGAGACTTTTTCTGGCCAATTGGGTCAGAGATGGTCTTGACAAAGGTAGCCCACGAAGGATACATACCGTCAACCAGATAGTCCGCCATGTTGCCTCTTTTCGGGAGTAGAGCTTACTTTTCCGTGCTACCCATGTTACCGTTTCCCAATAACAATCCTCTCAATTCATGCCCATTGTCAGTATAATTCCAAGGAGTAGCTTTCCCTTCAGTTAGCTTGACAAACAACGGTGACCACGACAACACGTTGATGTTTGATGACCTGCAAGTGCACATGGCTATGTAGCAATTTCGTGATAAGTAAGGATTGTCGATCCCACAAGGAGCGAATAGGATGACACCACAATTCCCGCAGCTGCATTGTCACTTAACACAACCATGCACGCACCCAAAGCGGAGTTTGGAAATAGTTCACTCAAGTAGGTTGCTAGAGAACGAAAAAGGGAGAACTAAACTATGTACTAGAGAGAACGAAAATAAATATTAAACTAAACAGAGAAAACAAACTATGAGAAGTATGTGAAGTTTTAGACGAGACTGCTGGCATCTAGCACTACTGCATGAATGCCTAGCAGTGTCGAGCGGAAAAAGCCTAGCAGTGACGGGCAAGGCTCTCAGGGGCGCCCGCCACTGCTAACAAGGCATCAGTGGCGGGCGCGCGCCCGCCACTGGTAAAAGTTGAAACAGTGGGGGGCATATTTGAGCGCCCACCACTGACAGCTTTGGCATGCAAATATATTTTTTGCAGCCATGGCAACATTTGAGTTATCATGACTGCGTTTTGCATATAACCCTAGTATAAATTGCAATACGCTGTGACATTACAGTGATTGCGATAAGAAATTACGATACATTGCACCATACATTAACCACTAGCTAATTGTTATCAAGCATGACTAAAAATGCACCAACTAATTGTTATCATCTTAGCCAGCTAGCTAGCTACCCAACACATAGTAGTCAAAACACGATCGATGGTACACACATCCAGTTGTTAGTTAGTTTCGATCATAATAAGTACCATGACCTACTCCTCTCTTATATGTAAAATTAAAAAGAATAGGAAAACCCCTCTATCTTTATGATGGAGCACAAAGATCCACCGGTCTTCAATTTCTGGCATGCGCTCATTCAATATTTGTCTCCATCCTTCAATTGTGAGGCGTCCATCTGGTAGGCATTCTGTCAAGTATCTATCTTTGAAATTGGTCTTCTCATGGCAAACGATTGTCATCACACCTTGCACATCCATCAGCGCAGGCACAACAACTCTCGGAAGCTTCTGTTGAAGAACATAATAGTAACATAGTAAGTAGTGTAGTTTATTTAAGGAGAATGTATGGAAAAGATGGACTAGTGGCACAATAGTAAAAAAAATCTTACCATGCATTTTCTACGAATGTTAGTATGGCTCAACTTGTGGACTACTGGCACGTATCGTGTAATATTTGGGCCACCTCCATAAGTGCCCGTAAACGACTGAACATCACTAACTCAGGAGACAAGATAATTCTTCAGCTCCACCACTTAAACGACATTATGTCTACTATTTTTCGTGTTTTTCTTGGTGATAGAAAATATATTGTCATTTTTCAATAAACAAGTTAAGTTAGGGTGAATAACAACAATAAGCAATATAGATAATTTAATAAATTTGTTTAAGAAACTCACACGGAGGAATAATTGGAATCATGTCCAGATCCACCCAAATTTCTTGATCATATTAAGGAAAGGTGTCTGGATGATATTGAGGAATGATGTCAATATCGAAGGTTATGCTCATACCCACCTCAAATCCGTAAGCCTTGCATAATCGTCTCCAATTTGCACAGGCAAAATATGTGTGACCTACATGATTGTAGATCGTAGCCTTGCAAGTGAAACCATGTTTCGTCTTAAGGTAAGATGTCCTCTCATCCACCTTATCCATGTCATCAAAATAGAGCTTCTCTAGGACATAATGTCTTGCATAGCAGGGGATGCACTAGTCGAATTATATAAAATAAATAAATTATACATTAAATAAAAAATCTTAAGCCGTGCTTAATTAAGAAGGAAATATGTGCATAATTACCGTATAATATTTGTAACCTCTTTAAGCGTGACAGAGAAGCACCTACTGTTTTCCAAGCGAGGATCGTCGCACATAGCCCCCTCATCAATACATTTATAGCACTCGGGGATCCTATCCTCGTCATCCATTTCTTGTGTTCATAATCGAAAGATAAAAATCGATGACAAAAATGTCATCACGGTGAGGTATGACATAGATTACCAACACTGCTACAATGAGGTAGTACGACGATATATATAAGCATGTTTATCAAGTCTACAAAATAAGGTTCTACGGTGCCGACGACATACATAGTACGCCATAGCAAGTTCCATAGTTTCAACAATACTACATTAATGGTCCAAACATCTCAAGCACAGAGTGATACAACTAGCTACGATGGAGAGTGTCGAGGAAACGATCCTGACAATGAGTACTAGGGGTACGAACGAGGGGCGGAGCCTAGCTACGGTGCAAGTCTAACACTCGAATTTTACGAGTTCGCCCCCTCTCGGAGAGGTAACAACCCTACGTCTCATGCCCGGAGGCTTGTGTTTTCTCAGGGGTGTGCGTTTACAAGAGAATGCTGAACCCTTGCCCAGGAGCTCGGGGGTGGCTTATATAGAGTTCGCCAGGACCCGTCGGGCGCCATTACAAGGGTGAGTTAATGCCATTATGACGGTAGTTTCAGGTAACAACAGCCTATAACTACATTAGTTACTAGTAACGGTAGCTATGAATGCACTTGATGTATTCACTAAGTCCTCTAGCCGTTGCTGCTCCCATGTTGCCCTCGTCTTGTCTCTGTCCGAGTGCTGGAACCTGGCCGATTGCAGGGTGACGCCCGAGTGACTTAGTAGATCCGAGTGGATTTTGATATATGCATCCGAATGCACCTATGGTCCTGGGACCTCAATGATGGTGTGGGGTCCTAGGTGGGCCTTGGACGTCAGGTCCATGACCCAACCACTAGTAGGTGTCTGATGTCTACTACACAACTTTATTCGTGTAGACTCTGTTGGGCCTCCAAGCGCAGAGTTTTGTAGGACAGTAGCAATTTTTCCTCAAGTGGATGAACTAAGGCTTATCAATCCGTGGGAGGTTGATACGTCCATTTTGCATCATGATTTCCTACTGTTATTTACTTTGTTTTGTTGATTAATAATGCCTTGGGGAGTGATTCTAATGCCTTTTCTCTCATAATATGCAAGGTTTACACAAAGAGGGAGAATACCGGCAGCTGGAATTCTGGACCTAAGAAAAGCACGTCAGAGATAACTATTCTGCACAACTCCAATGAAGCTGAAATTTTATGGAGATTATTTTTGTATTTAATAAAAAATACTGGAGCAGAAAACTACCGGAGGGGCCCTGCCAGGTGGGCACAACCCACCAGGGCGCGCCAGGGCCCCCTGGGCGCGCCCTGATGAGTTGTGGCCACCTCGGCCCACCTCCGGTGCCCATCTTCTAGTATATGGTAACTCTTGACCTAGAAAAAAAAAATCAGAGGAGGACTTTCGGGACGAAGCGCCGCCGCCTCGAGGCAGAACTTGGGCAGGAGCACTTTTGCCCTCCGGCGGAGCGATTCCGTCAGGGGAACTTCCCTCCCGGAGAGGGAAATCGAAGCTATCGTCATCACCAACACCCCTCTCATCTTTGGGAGGCCAATCTTCATCAACATCTTCAACATCACCATCTCCTCTCAAACCCTAGTTCATCTCTTGTGTTCAATCTTTGTATCGGAACCTCAGATTGGTACCTGTGGGTGACTAGTAGTGTTGATTACCTTGCGTAGTTGATTACTATATGGTTTATTTGGTGGAAGATTATATGTTCAGATC
The DNA here is from genome assembly GCA_039707655.1 of Elymus sibiricus. Classification (NCBI taxonomy): domain Eukaryota; kingdom Viridiplantae; phylum Streptophyta; class Magnoliopsida; order Poales; family Poaceae; genus Elymus; species Elymus sibiricus. The sequence goes on from CM077675.1 coordinate 467,373,261, forward strand.
TATCATGCTATTCAATACTCCTCTGATCTTGAGTATGATTATTATTTGTGAGCAGTTACGTTTGTTCTTGAGGTCACGGGAGAAGTCATGTTGCGAGTAATCATGTGAATTTGACATGTGTTCGATATTTTGATGATATGCATGTTGTGATTCCCTTAGTGGTGTCATGTGAACGTCGACTACATGACACTTCACCATTCATGGGCCTAAGGGGATGCATTGTGGAGTAGTTATTAGATGATGGGTTGCTAGAGTGACAGAAGCTTAAACCCTAGTTTATGCGCTACTTCGTAAGGGGCTGATTTGGATCAAAACATTTAATGCTATGGTTAGATTTTATCTTAATACTTTTCTCGTAATTGCGGATGCTTGCGAGGGGGTTAATCATAAGTGGGAGGTTGTTCAAGTAAGAACAACACCCAAGCACCGGTCCACCCACATATCAAATTATCAAAGTAACGAACACGAATCAAACCAACATGATAAAAGTGACTAGACGAAATTCCCGTGTATCCTCAAGAACACTTTGCCTATTACTAGTGATTGTTCTGGCCTGTCCTTTGCCTCAAAAGGATTGGGCTACCTTGCTGCGCCTTGTTTACCGTTACCGTTACTTGCTTGTTACCAATTATCTTGTTATCAAACTATCTGTTACCTACAATTTCAGTGCTTGCAGAAATTACCTTGCTGAAAACGGCTTGTCATTTCCTTCTGCTCCTCGTTGGGTTCGACACTCGTACTTATCGAAAGGACTACGATTGATCCCCTATACTTGTGGGTCATCAAGACTCTTTTCTGGCGCCATTGCCGGGGAGTGAAGCGCTCTTGGTAAGTGGAAATTGGTAAGGAAAAACTTATACCACGTGCTAAAATTTATCGCTGCTTGCTACTATGGAAAACAATCCTTTGAGGGGTTTGTTCGGGGTATCTTCACCTCGACCGGAGCCACAATTAGTTGCCCCTCAACCTACATCACCTACTAAAAATGTTACTTATGAAATTCCTTCGGGTATGTTAGAACAACTGCTTGCTAAACCTTATGCAGGAGATGGAACTGAACATCCTGATATGCACCTCTTATATGTGAACAAAATTTGTGGATTGTTTAAGCTTGCAGGTTTACCCGGGGATGAAGTTAAGAAGAAGGTTTTCCCTTTATCTTTGGAGGGAAAAGCATTGACATGGTACAGGCTATGTGATGATCTTGGATCGTGGAACTGGAATCGTTTGCAATTGGAATTCCACCAAAAGTTTTATCCCATGCATCTAGTTCATCGTGATCGGAATTATATATATAATTTTTGGCCTCGTGAAGGAGAAAGTATCGCTCTAGTTTGGGGGAGGCTTAAGTCAATGTTATATTCATGCCCCAATCATGACATTCCGAGAGAAGTTATCATTCAGAATTTTTATGCTCGGCTTTCTCATAATGATCAATCCATGCTCGATACTTCTTGTGCTGGTTCTTATATGAAGAAGACTATTGAATTCAAGTGGGATCTCTTAGAAAGAATTAAACGCAACTCTGAAGATTGGGAACTCGACGAAGGTAATGAGTCAGGTATAAAGCTTGAATTTGATTGTGTTAAATCTTTTATGAATACCAATACTTTTCACAAGTTTAGCACTAAATATGGACTTGACTCTGAGATAGTAGCCTCTTTTTGCGAAGCATTTGCTACTCACGTTGATCTCCCTAAGGATAAGTGGTTTAAATATCATCCCCCTATTAAAGAAGAAATTAAAGAACCGGTCAGAGCTAAAGAAGAAACCATCTTTTACAATGTTGATCCAGTTGTGCCTACCGCCTATATTGAAAAACCACCTTTCCCTGTTAGGATAAAGGAACATGCTAAGGTATCAACTCTGGTTCATAAAAGTAATATAAGAGCACCTAAACCCCCTGAGCAAATTAAAGTAAAACCTAGTGTTGCTATGGTTAAAGATCTCTTGGTAGAAAATATTGATGGGCATGTTATCTATTTTTGTGATGAAGCTGCTAGAATTGCTAAACCCGATGAAAAAGATAAACATAGACCCATAGAAGGCATGCCTGTTATCTCAGTCAAAATAGGGGATCATTGCTATCATGGTTTATGTGATTTGGGTGCTAGTGTGAGTGCTATCCCATTTACTCTATACCAAGAAATTATGGATGAAATAGCACCTGCTGAAATGGAAGACATTGATGTTACTATTAAACTTGCTAATAGAGACACTATCACACCACTTGGGATTGTTAGAGATGTTGAAGTCTTGTGCGGGAAGGTAAAATACCCTACTGATTTTCTAGTCCTCGGTTCCCCACAAGATAACTTTTGTCTCATTATCTTTGGTAGACCTTCCTTGAGCACCGTCAATGCTAAGATAGATTGTGAAAAACATACTGTCGGTGTCAGTTTTGGTAATGTGTCTCATGAGTTTAATTTTTCCAAGTTTAGTAGACAACCCCGTGATAAAGCGTTATCTTGTAAAGATGAAATAATTGGTCTTGCTTCTATTGCCGTGCCTCCCACTAATCCATTAGAACAATATTTGCTTGACCATGAAAATGATATGCACTCTCGTGAAAGAAATGAGGTAGATAAAATTTTCTTTGAACAACAACCTCTTTTGAAACATAATTTGCCTATTGAAACTCTTGGAGGATCTCCTCCACCTAAAGGTGATCCTGTGTTTGAATTGAAACAATTGCCTAACACTTTGAAGTATGCTTATCTTGATGAGAAAAATATATATCCTGTTATTATTAGTGCTAACCTTTCATAACATGAAGAAGAGAGATTATTGAAAGTTCTGAGGAAGCACCGGGCTGCTATTGGATATACTCTTGATGATCTTAAGGGCATTAGTCCCACTCTATGTCAGCACAAGATTAATATGGAACCTGATGCTAAACCCGTTGTTGATCACCAACGGCGATTGAACCCTAAGATGAAAGAAGTGGTAAGAACTAAAATATTAAAGCTTCTGAAAGCAGGTATAATCTATCCCATAGCTGATAGTAGATGGGTAAGTCCCATTCATTGTGTCCCTAAGAAAGGAGGTCTTACCGTTGTTCCCAATGATAAGAATGAACTCATTCCACAAAGAATTATCACTGGCTATAGAATGGTAATTGATTTTAGAAAATTAAATAAAGCTACTAGGAAAGATCATTACCCTCTACCATTCATTGATCAAATGCTAGAAAGATTATCTAAGCACACACACTTTTGTTTCCTAGATGGATATTGTGGTTTCTCTCAAATACCTGTGTCACAATCCGATCAAGAGAAAACTACCTTTACTTGCCCTTTTGGAACCTATGCTTATAGACATATGCCTTTCGGTTTATGCAATGCACCTGCTACTTTTCAAACAGGTATGACTGCCATATTCTCTGATTTTTGTGAAAAGATTGTGGAGGTTTTCATGGATGATTTTTCTGTTTACGGAACTTCTTTTGATGATTGCTTAAGCAACCTTGATCGAGTTTTGCAGAGATGTGAACAAACTAATCTCGTCTTGAATTGGGAGAAGTGCCACTTTATGGTTAATGAAGGCATTGTCTTGGGGCACAAAATATCCGAACGAGGTATTGAGGTGGATAAAGCTAAAGTTGATGCAATTGAGAAAATGCCACGTCCTAAAGATATTAAAGGTATTCGCAGTTTCCTTGGTCATGCTGGTTTTTATAGGAGGTTCATTAAAGACTTCTCTAAAATTTCTAGGCCTCTTACTAATCTTTTGCAAAAGGATATTCCTTTTGTTTTTGATGATGATTGTGTGGAAGCCTTCGAAACACTCAAGAAAGCCTTAACCTCTACACCTATCGTTCAACCACCTGATTGGAACTTGCCTTTCGAAATTATGTGTGATGCTAGTGATTATGCTGTTGGTGCTGTCCTAGGACAAAGAGTTGATAAGAAATTGAATGTTATCCATTATGCTAGTAAAACTCTAGACAGTGCTCAACGAAACTATGCTACTACTGAAAAAGAATTTTTAGCAGTTGTGTTTGCTTGTGATAAATTTAGATCCTATATTGTTGACTCCAAAGTTATTGTTCACACAGATCATGCTGCTATAAAATACCTTATGGAAAAGAAAGATGCTAAACCTAGACTCATTAGGTGGGTTCTCTTGCTTCAAGAATTTGACCTACACATCGTTGATAGGAAGGGAGCTGAGAACCCCGTAGCAGATAACTTGTCTAGGTTAGAAAATATTCTTGATGACCCACTACCTATTGTTGATAGTTTCCCCGATGAGCAGTTAGCTGCAATAAGTGTTTCACAAAACACACCCTGGTATGCTGATTATGCTAACTATATTGTCGCTAAATATATACCACCTAGCTTCACTTACCAACAAAAGAGAATTTTTTCTATGACTTGAGACATTACTTTTGGGATGACCCACACCTTTATAAAGAAGGAGCAGATGGTATTATTAGATGTTGTGTACCTGAGCATGAACAGGAACATATCCTATGGAAATGTCATTCCGAAGCTTATGGAGGGCATCATGCAGGAGATAGAACTTCTCACAAGGTATTGCAATCTGGTTTTTATTGGCCTACTCTCTTCAAGGATGCCCGTAAGTTTGTCTTGTCTTGTGATGAATGTCAAAGAATTGGTAATATCAGTAAGCGTCAGGAAATGCCTATGAATTATTCACTTGTTGTCGAACCATTTGACGTTTGGGGTTTTGATTATATGGGGCCTTTTCCTTCCTCCAACGGATACACTCATATTTTAGTTGCGGTTGATTATGTCACTAAGTGGGTAGAAGCTATTCCAACTAGTAGTGCTGATCACCACACCTCCATTAAAATGCTTAAAGAGGTTATCTTCCTGAGGTTTGGAGTCCCTAGATATTTAATGACCGATGGTGGTTCACACTTTATCCATGGTGCTTTCCGTAAGATGCTTGCTAAATATGATGTTAACCATAGAATTGCATCACCCTATCATCCTCAATCTAGTGGTCAAGTTGAACTTAGCAATAGAGAAATAAAATTAATATTACAAAAAACTGTCAATAGGTCTCGTAAGAATTGGTCTAAGAAATTAGATGATGCACTTTGGGCCTATAGAACAGCTTATAAAAATCCTATGTGTATGTCTCCATATAAAATGGTGTATGTGAAAGCTTGTCATTTGCCTCTAGAATTAGAACACAAAGCATTTTGGGCAATTAAAGAACTCAATTATGATTTCAAACTTGCCGGTGAGAAGAGGTTATTTGATATTAGCTCACTTGATGAATGGAGAACCCAAGCCTATGAAAATGCCAAACTATTCAAAGAAAAAGTAAAAAGATGGCATGACAAAAGAATCCAAAAGCGGGAATTTAAAACAGGAGACTATGTTCTTTTGTTCAACTCTCGTTTAAGATTTTTTGCAGGTAAGCTTCTCTCCAAATGGGAAGGGCCTTATATTATTGAAGAGGTTTATCGTTCTGGAGCTATCAAGATTAATAACGCCGAAGGTACTAACCCGAAGGTGGTCAATGGACAAAGAATTAAGCATTATATCTCAGGTACGCCTATTAACGTTGAAAGCAATGTTATCCAAACCATGACACTTGAGGAACACATAAAAGAAACCTTCCCGAACACTCTAGAATTCTTAAAAATAGGAGGTACGTGATACGGTAAGTAAACAGACTCCGAAAAATCCGCAAAAATATTTTTTGTCAGTTTTGGAATATTTTAGAATTTTGGAAATAAAGAAATAAACCGGAAGGTGATCGAGGTGAGCATGATACACCAGGGCGCGCTAGGCACCCCTGGGCGCGCCCTGGTGGGTTGTGCCCACCTCGGATGCCTTCCCGACTCCGTTTTCCTTCCATATACTCGTTTCCCAAGAATACAAATTCTCTATATATACCCCCGACTATTTTGACGACCGCACCACAGAAAAATCCTCTGTTCTTGTTTCTTGCTATTTTCCTATCAGATCTGTCAAGTCAGGCATCATGTCTTCTCCCTCTTCTAACAACGTGGAAGAATATGCCTGGCTAATGAAGATAGAGTTGAAGAGGGAGGAGCCGGAAGAAGCCAACAAGGAAGAGAAGGGTAAAGAGGCTATGGTTGATCATCCCCGTGAAGGAGATCAACCCATGCCAGCAAAGGAGGGAGAGGAAGAAGATATCCTTCAACCTTACTACAGTCATCTCACCCCTATTGAAATCGAAGCCTTTTGAGCTTTCGAAGCGGTTCGTGTTCAGAATAAATTTCTCATCCGTGAAAATATTTTGCTAGAAGAGCACATCAATAACCTTAGGAGGGGCATCCGCAAGTTGGAGCATCTTTTGAAGCTGAAGTGTGACATCATAACACCACCACCTTCTTCATCACCACCACCAAAGGAGTCTTGAGCACACGGGTATGGGCACTCCCCTTGGCTTGAGCCAAGCTTGGGGCAGGTGCCCCGGTATCGTATCACCACCACTTTTATTCACCTTTACCTATTTTAGTTCGATCTTTAGTTTCCCTTTGCTTTAGTTGAATAAAAGTTTAGCATGACCTATTTTCGTGTGTTAGTTCCGTGGCCTACCTCTCTATGTAATCGAGTGAGAGTTATATAATAAAGTTTAGCTTGAGTTTTTGCCTCTCTACCTTCTGGTTGCAATCAAATAAAGAGAAGAAACAAATGAAAAGGATCATATGCTAATCTCATGGTGAGTAATGACATCACATAAGAAAAAGTATAAGTAGTAAAATTTATTGGAGATTGACAAACATAGCATTGGTCAATGATGCAATTCATGAAAGAATTAATAAGGGAAGAGAAGATTCACATGCAAATACACCATCTTGGACATCTTTTATGATTGTGAGCCCTCATCAAATATTATATGTCAAAAAATTGTTGATGTTGGACAAGGAAGACAATGTAATGATTTATGTTTGTTCATATCCACATAGAAGTTATATTGTCATAGATCCTTTAACATGTGGTGCTTGCTCAATATCTTTGCTAGCCAAAAATTCCGCACTAAGTAGAGATACTACTTGTGCATCCAAAAACCCAAACCCAAATTCTTTCTTTGAGTGTCCACCATACCTACCTATGGATCGAGAAAGATCCTTCAAGTAAGTTGTCATCGGTGCAACAAGGCAATAAAAATTGCTTCTAAAAGTGTTTTGATCAATCAGTGTAAGAGAAAATTGAGCGCTATACGAACTTATGACGGCAAAGTAATAAAAGCGACGGATTGCATAATAAAGGTTGCTATCATAGGGGGAAATATAGCGTGACGTTCTTTTACATTAAGTGATTGGGCATGCAAACCAATAAGCGCATGACAACCTCTGCTTCCCTCTATGAAGGGCCTATCTTTTACTTTTATGTATTTACTTTTATGCAAGAGTCAAAGTATTCTTCCCCATTCCTTTTTACTTTTTCTTTTGCAAGCATCATGTGGCAAGGAAAGATCTAGGCACATATATCCAGTTGGATATGGGTGGGCATGAGTTATTATTGTTGACATCACCCTTGAGGTGAATACGTTGGGAGGCGAAACTATAAGCCCCTATCTTCCTATGTGTCCGGTTGAAACTTTTTGTTCATGGGTATGCCGTGAGTGTTAGCAATCATAGAAGACTAAATGATGGTTGAGTATGTGAACTTGCCAAAAGGCTCCGACATGGGACCCTTCCTGAAAATATGATGAATTGTAGTTACAAAGTTGACTGAGAACATAGTTTGTTGGTTTTCAATAAGGTTTATGCTTCATAGCTCTATGTTGTGATGAATTGTGAGTTGTTCATGAGAAATTATATGATAAAAATGTATTGAATAAGTTTTATGATAGAGTTTGTTGCTGTTATGATAATAAGCATAATGCTACTATGTCCGTATTTTGTTTTTATCGACACCTCTCTCTCAAATCATGTGGACATGCTTTTCAATATCGGTTTTCGCTTGAGGACAAGCGAGGTCTAAGCTTTGGGGAGTTGATACGTCCATTTTGCATTGTGATTTCCTACTGTTATTTATTATGTTTTGTTGAATAATAATGCCTCAGGGAGTGATTCTAATGCCTTTTCTCTCATAATATGCAAGGTTTACACAAAGAGGGAGAATACCGGCAGTTGGAATTCTGGACCTAAGAAAAGCACGTCAGAGATACCTATTCTGCACAACTCCAATGAAGCTGAAATTTTACGGAGATTATTATTGTATTTAATAAAAAATACTGGAGCAGAAAACTACTGGAGGGGGCCTGCCAGGTGGGCACAACCCACCAGGGCGCGCCCTGATGAGTTGTGGCCACCTCGGCCCACCTCCGGTGCCCATCTTCTGGTATATGGTCACTCTTGACCTATAAAAAATCAGAGGAGGACTTTCGGGACGAAGCGTCGCCGCCTCGAGGCGGAACTTGGGCAGGAGCACTTTTGCCCTCCGGCGGAGCGATTCCGCCGGGGGAACCTCCTCCCCGGAGGGGGAAATCGAAGCTATCGTCATAACCAACACCCCTCTCATCTTTGGAAGGCCAATCTTCATCAACATCTTCAACAACACTATCTCCTCTCAAACCCTAGTTCATCTCTTTTGCTCAATCTTTGTACCGGTACCTCAGATTGGTACCTGTGGGTGACTAGTAGTGTTGATTACCTTGCGTAGTTGATTACTATATGGTTTATTTGGTGGAAGATTATATGTTCAGATCTATTATGCTATTCAATACTCCTCTGATCTTGAGTATGATTATTATTTGTGAGGAGTTACCTTTGTTCTTGAGGTCACGGGAGAAGTCATGTTGCGAGTAATCATGTGAATTTGATATGTGTTCGATATTTTGATGATATGTATGTTGTGCTTCCCTTATTGGTGTCATGTGAACGTCGACTACATGACACTTCACCATTCATGGGCCTAAGGGGATGCATTGTGGAGTAGTTATTAGATGATGGGTTGCTAGAGTGACAGAAGCTTAAACCCTAGTTTATGCGCTACTTCATAAGGGGCTGATTTGGATCCAAACGTTTAATGCTATGGTTAGATTTTATCTTAATACTTTTCTCGTAGTTGCGGATGCTTGCGAGGGGGTTAATCATAAGTGGGAGGTTGTTCAAGTAAGAACAACAACCAAGCACTGGTCCACCCACATATCAAATTATCAAAGTAGCGAACACGAATCAAACCAACATGATAAAAGTGACTAGACGAAATTCCCATGTATCCTCAAGAACACTTTGCCTATTACTAGTGATTGTTCTGGCCTGTCCTTTGCCTCAAAAGGATTGGGCTACCTTGCTGCACCTTGTTTACCGTTACTGTTACTTGCTTGTTACCAATTATCTTGCTATCAAACTATCTATTACCTACAATTTCAGTGCTTGCAGAAATTACCTTGCTGAAAACCGCTTGTCATTTCCTTCTGCTCCTCGTTGGGTTCGACACTCGTACTTATCGAAAGGACTACGATTGATCCCCTATACTTGTGGGTCATCAGAGGTGTAGGATGAATATGGTCACTCTCAAACAACCCTGCAATCAAATACAAGAAATCTCTTGTGTCGTCAACACACCCAATACAATGGTAAATTGTATAGGTGCACTAATTCGGCGAAGAGATGGTGATACAAGTGCAATATGGATTGTAGATATAGGTTTTTGTAATCTGAAAATATAAAAACGGCAAGGTAGCAAGTGGAAAACAATGAGCAAAACGGTATATAAATGCTTGGAAACAAGGCCTAGGGTTCATACTTTCAGCAGTGTAATCTCCCAGCAATGCTAACATAGTTGGATCCTATGATCATTGATACACCCATTTTGCATCATGATTTCTTATTCATATTTATGTTATCCTTGTCCATTATTCCCTATTATCATAAAATTCTTAAGCCTTTCTCTTTGAATATGCAAGGTACATCACAAAGAGGGAATTATCTGGAAACTGGAATTCTGGACCGGAAAACCGAGGAAAAGGCAGAAAAATCACCAGACTCCAAATGACCTGAAACTTCACAAGGAATTTTTATTGAATATATGTGAATTTATGGGAAAAAAATATACCAGAGGGGGCCACCAGCCAGGCACAAGCCAACAGGGTGTGACCCCCCTAGGCCGCGCCCTGATGGCTTGTGGGGCCCTGGCTGGCCTCCCGAGGCCCCTCTTCTCCTATATGGCACGTTTTACCCTAGAAAAAATCATAAGCACCCTTTGGGGACGAAGCGCCGCCATCTCGAGGCGGAAACCTGGGTAGAGGCCCTTTTGCACTCTGGCAGTGAGATTCTGCCGGGGAAATTCTTCTCCGGGAGGGGGAGATCGAAGCCATCGTCATCACCAACGCTTCCTCCTTCGTGGGAGGACCAATTCTCATCAACATCTTCACCAACACCATCTCATCTCCAACTCTAGTTCATCTCTTGTATTCAATCTTTGTCTCAAAACCTCAGATTGGTACCTGTGGGTTACTAGTTGTGTTGATTACATCTTGTAGTTGATGATTGCTGGATTACTTGGTGGAAGAAATTATGTTCAGATCCTTAATTATTATTATTGCACCTCTGATCTTGAACATGTTGATGAGGTGTGAGTAGTTACTATTGTTCCTGAGGACACGAGAGAAGTCTTGTTATAACTAATCATGTGAAGTTGGTATTCATTCGATATTTTGATGATATGTATGTTGTTACTTCTCCTAGTGGTGTCATGTGAACGTCGACTACATGACACTTCACCATGTTATGAGCCTAAGGGAAGTCATTGTGGAGTAACAAGTAGATGATAGGTTGCTAGAGTGACAGAAGCTTAAACCCCAGTTTATGCGTTGCTTCATAAGAGGCTAATTTGGATCCACATGTTTAATGCTATGGTTAGATTTATCTTAATTCTTCTTTCGTAGTTGTGGATGCTTGCGAGAGGGGGTAATCATAAGTAGGTTGTTAGTTCAAGTAAGAACAACACCTTAGCACCGGTCCACCCACATATCAAATTATCAAAGTAGCGAACGCGAATCAACTCAACATGATGAACATGACTAGACATAATTCCCATGTGTCCTCGGGAGCGCTTGCTTAACATAAGAGTACTTTCAGGCCTGTTGTCGGTTCTGAATCCGGCATATCTCGTAGTAGGGGTCCTAAGCTAGGCGTCTTGGAACGATGGTAACATGGACACATGATTTTACCCAGGTTCGGGCTCTCTCGAGGAGATAATACCCTACGTCCTGCTTTTGATTATATTCATATGGGGGATAGTACATAGTACAGGTATCTACCACGAGATTGTAGTAATGAATATGAGATTGAGGTCGTCTATTTTCTAGCCTGGCCTTGGTTTATATAATACACCAGAGGCCTAGGGTTTAGAAGAGTCCTTGTCTTGAGCGCCAAGTCTGTGGAATCTCCCTTGTATGCATCATGGGCTACCCGAAGTGGCCCATTAGTGAATCACCCTGGGGGTCCTCGGCCCGACCCACTGGTCGGGAGACGACGTGGTGAGTACCCCCTAGTCCAGGATACCGTCAGTAGCCCCCTGAACCGGTCTTCAAGTTGGGGACGCTCCTCGGTTGTTCCGAACTGTTCTTCGTCTTCGGTCGTCGGTCTTGAAAACTGGTTCAACAAATCTTCCCATCTCCGATCTTGAGGATCGCCGAGGTGTATCCGAAGAGTTCACACGTCGGGCATCCGAGGAGCCCCTTTAAGTTCTCGGCCTTTATCAATGCCTTGTTAATTTTTACGCCACACCTCGGGCTCAAAGTATTTCCCGTGTGGCGATTTCCTCTCGCATCCGAGCTCCAACGCCGGACTACATCTGAGGTGTCTTTTTACAGCCGAGCTCCAACGCCGGACTGTGTCCGAGATCCAACGCCGGACTGTATTCGAGGTATCTTTTTGCAGCCGAGCTCCAACACTAGTCGGCATCCGAGGTGTCATAGATTACCTTGGACTTGAAAAAGTTGAAGGAGTTCAGCCGAGCTTAATGCCGGAGATGCCCTCTATGGAGCCAGCCACTTGCGCCCGAGCTTTATGCCGGACTGCTTCTGAGGTGGTGCACCAGCCCGACCGTAGGCTGATTTTTTGTGAACTTTTTCGATTGGTGCAATTTATTCTCTACCGAGATATATAGCCAGTAGCCCTCAAGGTGTGTGTTGGTCTAAAACCCGAGATGCACCTAAAGGAAATAATAAAACCATAGATCCCAGTAGCCCCTGAGACTTAGGTTGATTTGTGAAATCGGCCTGAGGATCAAGTCCTTGCTCGACAGCATACTTAGGAACAGAAACGCGGTGCGCCATAGTTTCCGAGACTCAGGTTGGGTGTGGCCGACCAACCTGAGGATCGAATCTCCTTGGAAACCGTATTGCACTTTGAATTTGTTGCATTGAATAGGTAATGCAGTAGCCCCCGAGCCTTAATATTGGCACGGGCGATCGAATTAAGGATCAATATTTGTTTGACACAAACTTTGTTACGTTCGACACAATTTATGTATAATGATTCTATGTATCCAAGTACTTTACATCATTAATGCTCGGATCCGCATTGTACCAGACTTTGTTGACCGACCATCGGCTTCAACCTCCTCGGCCAGTAGCCAAGGAGTGTTTGTCCTACTTTATAAAGCCTTTATAAGGGCAAAGATTTACGGCAAACAAGGCAATCCGGCCATACGGTTTTATAAACAAAGGTACGCGAAGAGATATGTTATATTACTACTTAACGTAAGAAACATCTTCTGGGAAGATATCATGTTGACCATGATCGTGAATCCTCAACTCCGATCAATGTGGGAGGAAAATATCGAGGATTTAGTTCGGTGAATGTTCCCGAACTTTGTGGTCTTTTAATGAACCAAATTTTTTACTTCCGTCGTTGCCGACCAATTGTATTCTTAAGATGGCTAGCTTTCGGCTTCACCCAGTCTGAGGTACTAACCCGGATGACCCGGAAGTAACAATCACAGAGGTGCTCCCTTTACCCCCTAGCCGAACAATCGAGAACGTAGGGGGTAAGCACAGGAGCCAGGAAACCCAGCTTGGCCAAAATCTTAAGGCAAATTGATGCATATTTATGGCTTTATAACAATGATTACAGAAGGCAACACTCGCATATTGAATACAAATGCTTTTATGCTATAAGCTATTTTGACTCCTTTGTGACCGTTCATCATTTGAGAGTGGTCCATCGTCGGCTTCTACCCCTTCATAGATGCTACGCAGGGTGTTTCCGCAGTAACAAGACAACCCTTAGTCGATGTCTCGGTGCTCGGAGGCGGTTGTGTTAGCGGAAACGAGGCAATCAGATATCTAGGCTTTATAACTTTCACTTAGTCATAGGAGCTTAAAGTTTGGGAGGCCAGTTACTAGCCCCCGGTTAGTGTTCGGCGTCAGCCGAGGTCAAGCCATCAACACTCTGGCCAAATTTATGAAAGGCCCATGGGGTAACCTTTATCGGTCTATAGTTTGACAGAGTCATCGGATCGCTGACCAGTATGCGCTCATTGTGACAGTCAATTTTCGTCTTTCTCCACTGAGGTACTTGACCAGTTAAATTGGAAGTACAATCGCAGTGGTTCTCCCTTTGCACACCTAGCCGAACAAAGTGGAATGTAGGAGGCAATCACAGGAGCAGGGCAACCCAACTATTGACCGAAGACACAATTCAAAACTGATGCATAGAAAGCAATATCCAAGAACATTTTGCCGAGGACTGCTCGGAGTACCTTGGCTTTTGGTGGGTTCGGCTCTAGTCGTAGTCCCCCATTGATATTGCCGATACTTTAAAGGCATCCGACGTTGTACTACGAGAGCTATGCACAATATCCCCAGAGACTCAGGTTCGGTGCGGCCGACCAACATGAGGATCGAATCTCCTCGGGAACTAGTCCGGATGTCATGTGCGTTTTGCTAAAGCTGAGGTGTAAGTCGGCAGGAAAGATACCGAGATGTGGGTCGAAAAAGATCTCCCGAGCTGAATTATTACGCAGGGTACCTCGGTCATGAGGATGTCCCGCCTCCTAAAATGAAAAACATACAAATAGCTTAAAAGTGCCATAAGCTTCAAAAAGCCAAAAAACTTATGTAAAAACTTTATGTTTAAATAGAATCAAGTTTTTATTGTGCCAACCCAAAATTGGTCTTAAAATTAATATGTGCTTCGGTCGTGTTTTAACATGATACATCCAATCTCCGGACATCAAGCGGGTCAGCCTTTGGCTTCAATCTCCATATCCCGAAGGCGGAGTGTTTCTCCGAGGCCTGTTTAGCGAACTAAACTCGAGCGGCTTTAGAAAGAAACCAGGCTATCCGGCTATTGACCACACACTAGTGTCGGAAAAAGGAGTAGTGGAAAAAGACTTTGCAACGACCAAGAAGAAAACACATTTATTATAAAACGGCTCATACAAATTTAAGAGCCCCCGGTTAAATCGGTAAAGAATTTTTAACAAACATATTTTTGTTTAAAAAAAAATGTAATGTCTGGTTGACCTGAACAAAAAGTAAATTTTCCAAGAGAGCTGAGCACGAAAACGACTTAGCTGGTTAATGTGCTAGGTGCGGTCCGGGGTTGTGGCGGGACGGAGACGTAGTCCTCGGCTTAGACGAGGTCCCAGCCCCCAAGCCTGAGGTAATTGAGCGGAGAGCTCGGTTCGAGAAGTGGCAACGCAACACGGTTGCTACTGCGAGCGGAGCCCCCGGTCCAGCCGAGGAGACAGAGTAGTTTGGCAGCATGACGGCGAAGCCCCCAGTTACCATGGGAAAATGAAGTGTTTTTATCAAACAAACTTTTTTATTTAACACAAATATAATGCTTTGTCAAACCGAACAAAAATTAAAATTGAAAAAAGTTGAGCATGAAAGCGACTTAGCTAGTTAATGTGCTCGGCGTTGATAACGTGGGCCGAGCTTGTGGCGGATCGAGGTCCCAGCCCCCAAGCCGGTCCAGAGGTGCCCGAGCAAAGAGCTCGGCTTGATGAAGTGGCGACGCAGTACGGCCGATGTGGTGAGGCGAAGCCCCCAGTCCAGCAGAGGTGATGAAGAGATGGCGAAGCCCCCGGTCTGGCCGAGGTGACGGAGCAGGTCGGCTGGTGACGCCGAAGTCCCATGCCAGCCTAGGTGTCGAAGCAGGTCGACGTGGTGGATGTCGGCTTGAAGAAGCGACGGCGCGGCGATGCCGACGCAGGTTGGAATTTGTGACGCGGTCAATGCTGGCTTGAGAAGAGACCGTGCGACGATGCTGGCGCGCCCGACCTGTGCAATCCGTGGGGCGACAATCTTGTCTTGATGATTATTTGTCCCTCACGATGCCGAACTCTTGGTCGGCTCGCCGAGGTGATGATCCGAGGTGGTTGTCGTCGGCTCGATGGAGCGACGGCGCAGTCGATGTTGGCGCAGGTCGGTATCGCCGCGCCGGTTTGGCATCGGCGCGGCGGTGAAGACCGCCTCCGAAAAGACTCAAAATTTGTGGGCACGTGTTTGAAAACAACACACAATACCCTAGGAAATTTTTTTTCCTCAAAAAGGATGTCTGATATCCCGTTCATGAAGAAAGATGAATTCGGGTCGGATACGTTTTCGCGCAGAAAACAGATCCGAAAATTGATGCACTAATCGGACGTTTTCCGGAGTTTGAACGGTCGGATCGAGCTGAAATTTCGAGGAGTGATCGATATGGAAATTCCGCAGACGATTAACGGTGGGATCTTCCAAATGATGTCCGACTTGGGCTCTGAACTCCTCTCCCTAAACTCGTCCAGATTCATGTCCAGATTTGACAGGGCTCCAGTATTTTGTAGATCGCCGAAGATTCCTCCATCGGAATACGACGAAATTTTATGGGGTCATTATAGACTCAATTACGCACAGTTCCACCTAAGTATTCTTCAAAACAACGCTTGAGGAGGCGGTGGCGACGAGCACAAACCCGTTGTCCAGAAAAACTGCACGGTTGCGCGGGGCATTGTTGACGTTGAGCCCTCGAGCTCCATGGATGATTATCCCATGATCTTGATAGAGATCGGAGTTGAAGTTGGGCGCCCATCCGATCTTGATGATCCGACGTGGAGCGCTGTCTTCGGTCAAGCCGAGGTGACTAGTCGAGCCGGCAATGAAGATGCCGACGTCGACAATAAAGCTCGGTTCTGATGTGTAGATCGCGTCGGAGCCGATCTAAATTCCCATCGCACCGCGGCGACTGCCAGCAGGCTCTCAATGAAAGCACCAATGCCGGTTCTGAATTCGGCATATCTCGTAGTAGGGGTCCTAAGCTAGGCATCTTGGAACGATGGTAACATGGACACAGGATTTTACCCAGGTTCGGGCTCTCTTGAGGAGATAATACCCTACGTCCTGCTTTTGATTATATTCATATGGGGGATAGTACATAGTACAGGTATCTACCACGAGATTGTAGTAATGAATATGAGATTGAGGTCGTCTATTTTCTAGCCTGGCCTTGATTTATATAATACACCAGAGGCCTAGGGTTTAGAAGAGTCCTTGTCTTGAGCGCCAAGTCTGTGGAATCTTCCTTGTATGCATCGTGGGCTACCCGAAGTGGCCCATTAGTGAATCATCCTGGGGTCCTCGGCCCGACCCACTGGTCGGGAGACGACGTGGTGAGTACCCCCTAGTCCAGGACACCGTCACCTGTCCTTAGGGACGGCCCTGGTGTATGGCCCGAGGGGCGACCGCCCAAGGCCCAGGTTGGAGGGGCCCATAGTGTAGTACATATACATAGTATAGCCCAGCAAACATAAGTAAAAAAAATTACGAAGGAAAAAACGCAGGTAGCAATTAGCGAAGCGTCACACGCGCCAGACGCACGGCACGGGCGCTCGTTTCGCTTGTGAATCAAATAAATTGAAGATCTCACAGGGCGCCTTGCTCGTCTGTTCGTCTTGGTCGTTCGTCCTCTCGTCGCGGGTGCCTCAGCCGCCGCTGTGGTTGCCGCTGCGCGTGCCGCGCGGCACTCCAGCAGCTGCAGCCCGGCCATCCGGCATCCGGGCAAGCCGACAATACGAATAGCATGTGAGCCGTGGGCGTGCAGCGACCCACGGTACGTATCCATCCATGACTCCCTGTACCATGTTTCTGATCCATCCCTCCAAACCCCAATTTCAGTAGTCTCTTTTATTCTTTAGTACGTATTCAACTATTCATCCATGATCCATCCTCCAATTTCAGTGTACATAAAATTTTAAAATTTTAATGTATAATATTCTAATTTAATCTTTCACCGTATGTATTCAACCATCCTATTTTTTTTATCATTATCTGTACATGTCTAGGGTTTCAATCATCTGATGTATAAATTTCTAATTCCGTGTATCATCTTTTCTTCGTAATTTTAGGACATTGGCTTGCGATGTTGCCTAAAAAGCATTTGTCGGGTATTATTGCTGTTGGTGGATTCAGTCGAAGAAACTTTTTCTAAAGCATTAAAGTATTATTTTTTGTCGATGGAGTCAGTCGAATTTGGTTCTTATTTGAGATAATCATGTCATGTTAGTTTTATTTTGCTATATTTCTAGTATTTTTCTCATAATATGGCATTGTCCAACAATTATTATAGTCAAATACTCCCTCCTTTCCATAATGTAGTGCATATAGATATTTTAAAAAGTCAAACTTCACCAACTTTGATCAAGTTTGTGGAAAAAAACAATTACATCTATAATGCCTAACATATATCATTGGATTCATCATAAGACGTAGTTTCATATTATATATATTTGGTATTATAGATATAAATACTTTTGTCTATAAACTTGGTCAAAGTTGGCAAAGTTTGACTTTTCAAGAAATCTATATGCACTACATTATGGAACAGAGGGAGTATCAAACTAATGATGTGTGGTTGAAAGTTTACTCTTAATATATATATGGTCTTAGGACATAGGGGCCCATATTGTCGAGTTCGCCTAGGGCCTCCCGAAACACAGGGCCGGCCATGCGTGTCCTTTGCTATAAAAAGGATTGGGCTACCTTGCTACACCTTTGTTACTATTGTTACTTGTCACTTGTTACGATTGATCTTGCTACAAACCTATCTACTATCGTTACTTACAACACTTGCAGAGAATACCTTGCTGAAGACCGCTTATCATTTCCTTCTGCTCCTCGTTGGGTTCGACACTCTTACTTATAGAAAGGACTACGATTGATCCCCTATACTTGTGGGTCATCAATCATCCCTCAACGTGCAACAAAGAATCACTCCAAAGTTCCTATCTAGCGGGGAACAATAAGATGAAATTGGTGTAGGTAGTAGAACCACCTCAAAGTTATTCTTTCCGATCAATCTTTTGAGCTATTCTGATACGTCTCCAACGTATCTATAATTTTTGATTGTTCCAAGCTGATAGATTATCATTCTAGGATACTTTTTGGGTCTTTATTTACCAATGTATAATATTTTTGAGCACTAACCTATTGACCCAGTGCCCAGTGCCACTTGCTGTTTTCTGCGTGTTTTTTACTTTTCAGGTTTACAGTACCAAACGAAGTCCAATTGCCACGAAACTTTTTGATGAATTTTTCTGAACCAAAAGAAGACGTGGAAGCTTTGGAAGGAGGCGGGGGCCGCCCGAGGGCCGCACAAGCCAACAGGGCGTGCCCCCGGGGGGGGGGGGGTGATGGCTTGTGCCTCCCTCGGCTGCCTCCCGACGCCCCTCTATGGCCTATAAATTCTCTTTCACCCTAAAAATAACAGAGGCAGTCCCGAAACCCTTTTTCCACCGCCGCAAGTCTCTGTTCCATCGCGAGGCCATCTGGAGCTCCGTTCCGGCACCCTGCCGGAGGGGGGATCGATCACGGAGGGCCTCTTCATCAACCTTGCTGCCCTCATGATGATGTGTGAGTAGTTCACCACAGACCTACGGGTCCATAGCTAGTACCTAGATGGCAATCTCTCTCTCTTATGATCTTCAATAAAATGGTCATCACATCTTCGCTTTGATCTATCCAATGTAATCCTATTGTGCGGTGTGTTTGTTGGGATCCGATGAATTGTGGGTTTATGTTCAGATTATTCATGAAAAGTATTTGAGATGCCTCTGAATTATATTATCTTTTATGTGCATGATCATTATAGCTTCGTAATGCTCTCCGATCTATTGATATGCTTTGGCCAAGTAGATTGATAATTCATCGGTGGGAGTGGTGCGTTGTGGTAGGTTCAACCTGGCGAGTTTCTATATCCCAATGAAAAAGTAGGGGACAAGATGCGTCTTTGTGTTGTTGCTACTAAGGATAAAACAATGGGGTTCATTCATATTGTTTGAGTTTACTTTGTCTACATCATGTCATCGTTCTCCAAGCATTACTCTGTTTTAATTAATACTGTAAAAGCATGCTGGATAGCGGTCGATGAGTGGAGTACTAGTAATAGGTGTAGGCAGGAGTTGGCATATTTGCTTATGGACGTGATTCCTATATATACATGATCATTGCCGTGAACATCGCATAGCTATCCGCTTTTCTATCAATTGCCCAACAGTAATTTGTTTACCCACCGTATGCTGCCTACATGAGAGATGTCGCTAGGGAACACTATGGCCCCCGGGTCTATTCACTTATATATTTGCAAACACTATATTTACCTTGCTGCCTTTATTTACTTTTTATTTATTTTGGAATTAATATTTATCAACAATTATCTACACAACTCATTTTCTTGCAAATAACGAGATCAAGGGGATTGACAACCCTCTTGCTCGCGTTGGGTGCAAGTTGTTTGTTCATTTGTGTGCAGCCGCTGAAGACAGTTGAAGATTGATATTCCTATTGGTTCGATAAACCTTGGTTTCATAACTGAGGGAAATACGTATCCGCTTTGTGCTGCAATTACCCGTTCCTCTTCACGGAAAACCCAACGCAGATCACAAGTATCAGGAAGGATTTCTCGCGCCGTTGCCGGGGAGTATCATCATCAACTACCAAGTAACTTCACACAAATTTTCATTCACGTGTTCTTCTTTTTATTTGCTGTTATATTTAGCTTGTCACATAAAAATCAAAAATACAAAAATATTTGTCTTTGCTTGTTGCTACTTTACTCTTTTGCTTGCTTGAAGTAGCTATCATGTCTGATTTTCAGATTAGTGGTGTTTCCGCCCCTAGTGCGGAAGCCCTTGAGCACCCAACTTCACCTTGTGCTAATAATGCTGAAAGAAATTTTGATGAAGTTGCTAAGGAAAAACTTGATAATCTTGCGGACGATGATCCTTGTAAAAGTGAACCCACTATGCAAACAAAGAAACTCCGTATAGGTAGTGGGAATATTATTGGCAAACGTGTGATTCAAGATTTTTTCACTTGTGCGGGATCATTACCATTGATGAGAGGTTCCATTGTTACTAGAACTACAAGTTATGCGGATGCTATATCTACTCTTATAGCACAATTGGAAAGACAATTTATCCATATGCATCCTTTCATACAATGGTTGTTTCTAGAATTTTCTAATATTCAGGAAGCTCCTACTAAACGCTTATCCACAATATTTCTTACCCAAGAATTTGACAATATTATACAAGAGGCTAGAGATATACCTGCTTATTATAGGATTAATTGTGAATGCCCACCAATAGAAGAAATTCTTTATGAGTTCGAAGGGGTAAGAAAACTAAGATCAACGGACTATGTTGCTTATGATGAAAACCTTAGAAAGAAGGTTCCACCTAATGTCCTAGTTGATAAAATCTCTGAACATAATGATAAATTTGTTATACCAAAACTTGGAATGGGTTATGAGCTTGAGAAAGAATTAATAAAATACCTTCATCGAAATCATTACAATGAGGAAATAGTTATCACTACCTAAAGAAGAGCCTCTTATTCCTCCTGAAATAGATCTTTCGGATCCTTGTGTTGTGAAGTTTAGTTCCTTCAATTACGTTTTCTTACCTATTAGAAAACTTGCTGCTGAAAGAAGGGAATACGATTATGGTATGACAGATCGTATCCGTGGATATTACAATACTTGAAACTATGCATTATGCCTAGTTAGGGGCATAAAACAATAGCGCTTGTTGGGAGGCAACCCAATAGTTATCTTTAAATTTTTTTCTTAGAAATTTATGTTTATTTTTAATAACATGATTATTTCTTCTGCAATGATTATGTTTTTGTGTTTAATTAGTGTTTGTGCCAAGTAAAGCCTTTGGGATGACTCACAAGATGAGTAGAATCGATGCTGAAACAAAACAGAAACTTTTGACTCCAGTACAGGAATGTTCATTTTTTGCTGGAGCGTGATAATGATCTGAAATTTTTACACAGTGTTTCTATACAAATTTTCGAGGTTTTCCTAATTTTTCAGAATTTTTAGAGTTACAGAAGTATAGGGTCTCTACAGATTGCTACAGACGGTTCTGTTTTAGACAGATTCTGTTTTTTGCTTGCATAGTTGCTTATTTTGATTAAACTATGGATTGTATCGGGGGGTATAAGCAATGGAGAAGCTAGAATACAGTACCTATTATGAATTTATGAAATTTTTAATCAATTTACAACAGTACTTAAAGTATGCAATATGTTTCTTATACTAACGGATCTCACGAGGTTTTGTTGAGTTTTGTGTGATTGAAGTTTTCAAGTTTTGGGTGTAATCTTGATGGACCAAGGAATAAGGAGTAGCAAGAGCCTAATCTTGGGGATGCCCAAGGCACCCCAAGGTAATATTTTAAAGGAGACTCAAGTGTCTAAGCTTGGGGATGCCTCGGAAGGCATCCCCTCTTTCGTCTCAAATCCATCGGTATGTCACTTGAAGCTATATTTTTATTCGTCACATGATATGAGTTTTGCTTGGAGCGTCGTTTGCTTTCGTTTGCTTTTACTTTCATTTTGCCACAATCATTGTTTGTTGGACACACCTATTTAAGAGAGACACACTTTCATCATAATTTGTTAGAATACTCTGTGTGCTTCACTTATATCTTTTGAGCTTAGCAGTTGCTCTAGTACTTCACTTATATCTTTTTGAGCACGGTGGAGTGTAGATTTTAAAGAAATGATTTCACTCTAATTATTCACTTATATTTGTTTGAGAGTTAATAAATAGTGATGGTAATTTGCATGGGTAATACAGACTAGTCCAAAAATATTAGGTATTCAAAGGGTGATAATCAAAACCATCATGTAGCACATATAAAGAAATTGTGGGTTAATGATATTGATGTAGTAATATGAAATAGGTGTGAGTTCATAATTGTTAAATCGTAGAATTTTCGATATTAAGAGGGGTTGACCCTTTTTGTTCATCAAAAAATTAAAGAGGCATGGTGATGATGTGTGAGCATTTCTATTCCTCGTTGAAATCCTAGTGTTGTTTCGGGTCGGAAGCGCGCGATGGTTAACTCCTACCAACCTTATGATAAACTAATAAAAATTTGCAATAAGTATATGAATTCTTTATTACTAATGTGAAACCATGGACATACGCAATCTCACCTTTTTCATAATTTGCTAGCCTCTTCGGTACCGTGCATAGCCCGTTCTCACCTCGAGGATCGGTGCAACTTTCGCCGGTGCATCCAAACCCCGTGACACGATATGCTTTATTGCACATAAGCCTTATTATATCTTCCTCAAAACAGCCACCATACCTACCTATCATGGCATTTACATAGCCATTCCGAGATATATTGCCATGCAAATTCCATCGTCACTTCACATGACTAGTTCGTTCATCGTCATATTGCTTTGCATGATCATATAGAGCTGGCATAGTATTTTTGGCAAAGCCACCTTCATAATGTTTTTTATACATGTCACGCTAGATCATTGCACATCCTGGTACACTGCCAGAGGCATTCATACAGAGTCATATCTTCATAAGTGTGATGATCATCATTATTAGAGCATTGTCCCAGTGAGGAAAGAATGATGGAGACGATGATTCTCCCATAAGTCGAGATGAGACTCCGGACGAAAATAAAGATGGGGGAGGCCAAATGAGCCCACCATCCATTGAAAAAATGAGAGAAAATGAGAGAAGGGACTTTGCTACTATCCTTTACCACACTTGTGCCTCAAAGTGGCACCATGTTCCTCATGTAGAGAGTCTCATGATATATCACTTTCATATGCTAGTGGGAATTACCTATTCATTATTTCAAACTTGGCTTGTATATTCCTACGACGGGCTTTCTCAAATGCCCGAGGTCTTCATGAGCAAGCAAGTTGGATGCACACCCCACTTAGCTTCATTTGAGCTTTCATACACTTATAGCTCTAGTGCATCATTTGCATGGCAATCCCTACTCCTTGCATTGACATCTATCAATGGGCATCTCCATAGCCCGTTGGTACACCTAGTTGATGTGAGACTATCTTCTCCACTTCCTACCCTTTGATATCTACCACCATACTCTATTCCATTTAAATGCTATGTCCAATGTCTCACGCTCATGTATTGCGTGAAGAATAAAAAGATGCATATTGAAAAAGTACGAACCAATTGCCTGACTTGGACACCGTGGTGCTTAACATTTGTATTAATGTGGTGAAGATAGAGCCATGCCTTGCTAATACAATAAGATGAATAGGGGGGGGGGGGGGTAAACATTTCTTAAGAATCGTATACTTCTAGGAATTAACAATTCTGTTTCTTACACTTTGAATATTGCTATGTTAATATTTGTTGATTCATCTTATCTCAATGAGCATACCTGAATAAGATTACATTGTGGATAGGATGTCACATCAAAAATTCTGTTTTTAGCATTTACCTACTCGAGGACGAGCAGGAATTAAGTTTGGGGATGCTTGATATGTCTCCAACATATCTATAAATTTTGATTGTTCCATGCTGATATATTATCATTCTAGGATACTTTTTGGGTCTTTATTTACCAATTTATAATATTTTTGAGCACTAACCTATTGACCCAGTGCCCAGTGCCAGTTGTTGTTTTCTGCGTGTTTTTTACTTTTCAGGTTTACAGAACCAAACGAAGTCCAATTGCCACGAAACTTTTTGATGATTTTTTCTGGACCAAAAGAAGACCTGGAAGCTTCGGAAGGAGGCCGGGGGCCGCACGAGGGCCGCACAAGCCAACAGGGCGTGCCCCAGGGGGGGCCGCGCACTGATGGCTCGTGCCTCCCTCGGCCGCCTCCCGATGCCCCTCTCTGGCCTATAAATTCTCTTTCACCCTAAAAATAACAGAAGGCAGTCCCGAAACCCCTTTTCCACCGCCGCAAGTCTCTGTTCCGTCACGAGGCCATCTGGAGCTCTGTTCCGGCACCTTGCCGGAGGGGGGATCGATCACGGAGGGCCTCTTCATCAACCTTGCTGCCCTCATGATGATGTGTGAGTAGTTCACCACAGAACTACGGGTCCATAGCTAGTACCTAGATGGCAATATCTCTCTCTGATGATCTTCAATACAATGGTCATCGCATCTTCGCTTTGATCTATCCGATGTAATCCTATTATGCGGTGTGTTTGTTGGGATCTGATGAATTGTGGGTTTATGTTTAGATTATTCATGAAAAGTATTTGAGATGCCTCTGAATTATATTATCTTTTATGTGCATGATCATTATAGCTTCATAATGCTCTCCGATCTATTGATATGCTTTGGCCAAGTAGATTGATATTTCATCGGTGGGAGTGGTGCATTGTGGTAGGTTCAACCTGGCGACTTTCTATATCCCAGTGACAAAGTAGGGGACAAGATGCATGTTTGTGTTTTTGCTACTAAGGATAAAACGATGGGGTTCATTCATATTGTTTGAGTTTACTTTGTCTACATCATGTCATCGTTCTCCAAGCATTACTCTGTTTTACTTAATACTCTAGATGCATGCTGGATAGCGGTCGATGAGTGGAGTAATAGTAATAGGTGCAGGCAGGAGTCGGCCTATTTTCTTATGGACGTGATGCCTATATATACATGATCATTGCCTTGAACATCGCATAACTATCCGCTTTTCTATCAATTGCCCAATAGTAATTTGTTTACCCACCGTATGCTGCCTACATGAGAGATGTCGCTAGGGAACACTATGGCCCCCGGGTCTATTCACTTATATATGCGCAAATGCTATATTTACCTTGCTGCCTTTATTTACTTTTTATTTATTTTGCAATTTATATTTATCAACAATTATCTACACAACTCATTTGCTTGCAAATAACGAGATCAAGGGGATTGACAACCCTCTTGCCCGCGTTGGGTGCAAGTTGTTTCATCATTTGTTTGCAGCCGCTGAAGACGGTTGAGGATTGATATTCCTATTGGTTTGATAAACCTTGGTTTCATAACTGAGGGAAATACTTATCCACTTTGTGCTGCAATTACCCGTTCCTCTTCACGTCAAACCCAACGTAGATCACAAGTATCATATTCCTATAAGTATCACAAGCAATCCTAGAGTTCGTACTAAAATAACACCAATGATACTTATCAATCAACCCTAATTTCACCTAGATACTCCAATGTCACCTCAAGTATTCGTGGGTAAATTATGTGACATGCATCAAACAATTTCAGATCTATCATATTCAATCCAACACAAAGAACTTTAAGGAGCACCCCAAGATTTCTATCGGAGAACATAGGACAAGAACGTGTATCAACCCCTATGCATAGATTACCCCATTGTCACCTTGGGAATCCGCAAGTTGAGTACCAAAACATACATAAAGTGAATAAATAGAACACCCCATTGTCACCACGGGTATCCACATGCAAGACATATATCAAGTGATCTCCAATCCAATATTCAATCCAACATAACAAAATCTCAAAGGTAAAGATTCAATTCATCACAACAAGGTAGCAAGGGAATAACATCATATGATCCGACTATATTAACAAAGCCCGTGATACATCAAGATCGTGACATCTCAAGAACATGAGAGAGATTGAACACATAGCTACTGGTACATACCCTCAACCCCGAGGGTGAACTACTCCCTCCTCATCATGGCCTCCGCCGGGATGACGAAGATGGCCACCGGTGATGGTTTACCCTCTCCGGTAGGGTACTGGAACGACTCCAGATTGGTTTTTCATCGATACAAAGAGTTGCGGCGTCCTGATGGCTTGTGCCTCACAGGTGGCTCCCCTCTGGTGGTTCTTCGCTCCAATATTGCTTATTTCCTCCACAAAAAATCATCAAAAAGTTTCGGGCAATTCCGAGAACTTTCATTTTCTGTACAAAAACAACACCATGGTAATTCTGCTGAAAACACTGCCAGTCCGGGTTAGTTCGAAATAAATCATATAAAGTGCATCAAAACCATATAAAAGTATTGTAAACATAGGAAAATATGGCATGAATACTTCATAAATTATCGATACATTGGAGACGTATCAGCATCCCCAAGCTTAATTCCTACTCGTCCTCGAGTAGGTAAATGATAAAAGAAATAATTTATGAAGTGTGAATGCTAGCGTAATGTATAATGTTGAACAAGGATAATTTCAGCCACTTTTCTAGCATCATAACCAGCAAGTATTTCTCAGAAAACTTCTCATAATCAAGTAGCAAGTTATTCACAGGTTAAAGTATAGACCATAAACTTTCTTGAAAACTAGCAAACTATGTTTTCAGTCATCAAACAATTACAATTCATCTTATTTTCAGGAAGGGTCTATGTAAGAGCTTTGGTTTAGCAAATTCCACATACCCAACTATCATTTAGTCTTCCATGAATGCTGACACTCAAAGCATATTTTTAGAACAAATAGTTTCAGTCAAACACATAGGAAGATAGGGGCTTAATGTTTTGCCTCCCAACTTATTTATATCGGGGATAATGTCAACAAATAATGAATCATGATCACCTATATTCAACTGGATATATGTGTTTCGATCTTTCCCCACCACATGATGCTTGCCAATTAAAGAATTAATAGATTGGAATAAGAAGTTGACTCAACATGAAAAGTAAAAGATAGGCCCTTCACAGAGGGAAGCATGGATTTGCAGAGGTGCCAAAGCTCATTGTTTTAAAGCAGAGATGAATATGTAATTTTGAGTGGTATACTTTTCCTGTCAACGTCAAAACAAAGTTTTCAATATCTTCCATGCAAATCACATTATTGGCGGTTCCCAAACAGAATTTAAACTTTTACCCCCCTCCACCATTCAAACACATTCCATGGCTAGCCGAATCCACGGGTACCATCCAAACAATCAACTTTCTAGGGGGAGTTCTTATTTATTTATTTTTGTATTATGCAGGACTGGGCATCCTTTTTACCGGTGATGACCCACAAGTATAGGGGATCAATCGTAGTCCGTTCAATAAGTAAGAGTGTCGAACCCAACAAGGAGCAGAAGGAAATGATAAGCAGTTTTCAGCAAGGTATTCTCTGCAAGTGCTGTAAGTAACGATAGTAGATAGTTTTGTAGCAAGATAAATCGTAACAAGTGACAAGTAACAATAGTAGCAAAGGTGCAGCAAGGTTTCCCAATCCTTTTTGTAGCAAAGGACAGGCCTGAAAGTACTCTTATATTAAGCAAGCGCTCCCGAGGACACATGGGAATTATGTCTAGGTATGTTCATCATGTTGGGTTGATTCGCGTTCGCTACTTTGATAATTTGATTTGTGGGTGGACCGGTGCTAAGGTGCTGTTCTTACTTGAACTAACAACCTACTTATGATTACCCCCTCTCGCAAGCATCCGCAACTATGAAAGAAGAATTAAGATAAATCTAACCATAGCATGAAACATGTGGATCCAAATCAGCCCCTTATGAAGCAACGCATAAACTGGGGTTTAAGCTTCTGTAACTCTAGCAACCCATCATCTACTTGTTACTCCACAATGACTTCCCTTAGTCCCATAGCATGGTGAAGTTTCATGTAGTCGACGTTCACACGACACCACTAAGAGAAGTAACAACATACATATCATCAAAATATCGAACGAATACCAACTTCACATGATAACTTATAACCAGACTTCTCCCATGTCCTCAGGAACAATAGTAACTACTCACACCTCATCAACATGTTCAAGATCAGAGGTGCAATAATAATAATTAAGGATCTGAACATAATATTTTCCACCAAGCAATCCAACAAGCATCAACTACAGGATGTAATCAACACAACTACTAACCCACAGGTACCAATCTAATGTTTTGGGACAAAGATTGAATACAAGAGATGAACCAGGGTTGGAAATGAGACGGTGCTGGTGAAGATGTTGATGAAGATTGGTCCTCCCACGAAGGAGGAAGCGTTGGTGATGACGATGGCTTCGATCTCCCCCTCCCGGAGAGGGATTTCCCCGGCAGAATCTGAATGCCGGAGTGCAAAAGGGCTTCTGCCTAGGTTTCTACCTTGAGATGGCGGCGCTTCATCCCAAAAGGTTGCTTATGATTTTTTTCTAGGGTAAAACACACCATATAGGAGAAGAGGGGCCTTGGGAGGCCAGCCAGGGCCCCACAGGCCATGCGGGCGCGGCCTGGCGGGGGGGGGGGGGCTGTTGGCTTGTGCCTGGCTGGTGGCCCTCTTCTGGTATATTTTTGGCCCATAAATTCACATATATTCAATAAAATTTCCCCGTGAAGTTTCAGGTCATTTGGAGTCTGGTGATTTTTCTTCCTTTTTCTCGGTTTTCCGTCCCAGAATTCCAGTTTCCAGATAATTCCCTCTTTGTGATGTACCTTGCATATTTAGAGAGAAAGGGCATAAGAATTGTATGATAATGGGGAATAATGGACAAGAATAACGTAAATGTGAATAGGAAATCATGATGCAAAATGGACGTATCAACTCCCCCAAGCTTAGACCTCGCTTGTCCTCAAATGAAAGCCGAACTCGAGAGTAATGACCACATGATTTGAGAGAGAGGTGTTGATAAAAATAGAATACGGACGTGAGAGCATCATGCATATCATTATAGCAGCAAGCATTTCATCATATAACTTCTCATAATCAAGTAACGATCTATTCACAATTATCGAAGTATGAAGCATAAACCCTATTGACAACAAACAAACAATGCTTTTAGTCATGGTGATAGTCCTCATTCATCTTATTCAAGAGATGAGTCTATATAAGAGCTTTCATTGTAGCAAACCCACATACTCAACTATCATTTAGTCATCTATGATTGTTGACACTCATTGCATATTTTTGGAGCTAATGTTTTTGCCGGACACATAGGAAGATAGGGGCTTCATTTGCCACCCAACTCATTTACCTCAAGGATAATGTCAACAATAATGAATCATGGTTTCTTACATTCAACTGGATATATATAGTTGGATCTTACCTCAACATGTGATGCTTACCACTAAAAGAGTTTATATCTTAGAAGAAGAAGAATGGATATTGATGACTCTTGAATAAAGGTAAGAACTTTATGAGAGTGAAAGATAGGCCCTTCATAGAGGGAAGCAGAGGTTGTCATGCGCTTTTATTTGGTTAGATGTGCAATCTCTTAATGCAAAGGAACTTCACTTTATATTGCCCCTTGTGATAGTGAACTTTATTATGCACTCTATCGCTTTTATTTCTTCACCATTTCAAGATCGTACAAATCGTATTTTCCTTTTCAATAAAAGATCAAACATGATTAGAGGCAATTTTTATTGCTTATGCACCGATGACAACTTACTTGAAGGATCTTATTCAATCCCTATGTAGGTAAGGTGGACTCTTACAAAAAGAAACTAGGTTTAAGGGGTTATGGATGCACAAGTAGTATCTCTACTTGGTGCGAAAATTTTGGCTAGCAAAAGTCCTAAAGGAAGCATCACATGTTAAAGGATCCATGTATATATAACTTCTATGCAAATGTAAGCAATCATGACCATTAGGCTGTCTTCCATGTCCAACTTCAACACTTGATCATTATTTAATATTTGGTGAGGGCTCGTAATCATAGATGATGTCCAAGATAGTATATTTGTACGTGAATCTTCTCCTCTCTATCATGATCATGCATAGATTATTGCAATGACTAAGGCTTTGCTTGTTCTATTCCCAACAATTTTCATAGTTCATACTTTCTTTTTATGCGAAGTCATTACTTCCCATGGGATAAGCATATGATCTTTACTATTCTTTTTATTATCTTGCTATGATCATTAGTGCAAGAGAGTAAAGCACACGAACTCAACTAATCTTTATTATATAACTCTCACACTCGATTACAAGGATAGGTAGAACTCAAAGCAAAATTCTAAGCAAAGCAAATCCGAAACTTTATTTCTCTAAACCACTGAATAGCTAAAGATCGAACTAAAATAAAAGATGGCGGTGAAAAAGTGATGGTGATACGATACCGGGGCACCTCCCCCAAGCTTGGAACAAGCTAGGGGTTGTGCCCATACCCATGTACTCAAGTGTTCTTCGGTGATGGTAGTGGTGTGCGGAAATCCTCTATCTTCCAAGGCATAGGCTCCCCATCATGGAAAGAGACTCTTGTCTCCAGAATCCTGAAATCAGCAGCGAGGCTCATCCTTTTAAACCTAGATTCATACTCACAGTTCTGGGTTTGAAGTTCATAGATTTGATCTTGAAGGTGCTCGATCCGCTCTTGGAGTTTGAAGAGAGCTTATCCTAAGCTTCTTGTGTCAAGCTTGTTCTTGTGGATGAAGTTCGTGATCATAGAGTGATTAGCACTCAGACCACGTTCAACCATCCCTTCGCACTTGAAGATCTCCTGCTCCACTTCTGCAAGCCTGCCCTTGTCGCTTCCCTCCTTCTTGGGGCCTTAAACATCTCGGATGTGGAGCACCCCCTCACGCATCTCAATAGCTTGAGGGTGCTTCATCACCTCTGGCAAGTAGGGGTTGATGACCCTCTCGAAGAACTTGTCTTTAGATGAACTTGGGGAAGTCATGGAGATCTAGATCTGTCAGAAAAATAGTACGAAACAAGAGCAGAGGAGAAACTCGCGATGCAGTGGTCAAAACATCCGGGAGTATATATAATGATTTTTTTTCTAGGTCGGAATACGTGTTCCGGAAGAAATCGGAGTCGGGAAGGCACACGAGGGCCGCAGAAGCCATCAAGGGTGCGCCCCAGGGGGGCGCCCTGTTGGCTTGTGCCTCCCTCGTGGGTCCCCCTGACTCCGTTTTATTTTTGGATTTTTCTAAAATACTAAAACCAACAGAAATTAGTTTTTTGGAATTTTTGGAGTCGGTTTACTTATCGTATCACATACCTACCTCTTTTTCAGGTTTCTGGAGTGTTCCGGAAGGTCTCCCGTATGTGTTCTTCCGGTGTTATCACTTGAATGACATTAGTTTCTTCATTAATGGGTGTACCTGATATGTAATGCTTGATTCTTTGCCCATTCACCACCCTCGGGTTTTTTCCTTCGAAGTTGTTAATTTTTATAGCACCAGAGCGATAAACCTCTTCGACACCGTATGGACCTTCCCATTTGGATAAGAGTTTTCCTGCACAAAATTTGAAACGAGAATTGTACAAAAACACAAGATCTCCTACATTGAATTCCCGTTTTTGGATCTTTTTGTCATGCCATCTCTTAACCTTTTCTTTAAACAACTTAGCATTCTCATAAGCTTGTGTCCTCCATTCATCTAGTGAGCTAATATCAAATAACCTCTTTTCACCAGCAAGCTTAAAATCATAATTCAATTCCTTAATTGACCAATAAGCCTTATGTTCTAGTTCAAGGGGTAAATGACAAGCTTTTCCATATACCATTTTATATGGGGACATCCCCATGGGGTTTTTATAAGCAGTTCTATAAGCCCATAGAGCATCGTCTAGTTTCTTAGACCAATTCTTCCTAGATCTATTAACAGTGTTTTGCAAGATCAACTTTAATTTTCTATTACTCAATTCAACTTGGCCACTAGACTGAGGATGATATGGTGATGCAATTCTATGGTTAACATCATATTTAGCTAAGAGTTTACGGAAAGCACCATGAATAAAATGTGACCCACCATCAGTCATTAAGTATCTAGGGACTCCAAACCTCGGAAAAATAATTTCCTTAAGCATTTTAATAGAGGTGTTATGATCAGCGCTACTAGTTGGAATAGCCTCTACCCACTTAGTAACGTAATCAACAGCAACTAAAATATGAGTATACCCTTTTGAGGAAGGAAAAGGTCCCATAAAGTCAAAACCCCAAACATCGAATGGTTCAATGGCAAGTGAATAAGTCATAGGCATTTCCTGATGTTTACCAATGTTACCAACTCTTTGACATTCATTACATGAAAGGAGATACTTACGAGCATCTTTGAAAAGAGTAGGCCAATAAAAACCAGATTGTAATATCTTGTGTGTAGTTCTGTCTCCAGCATGATGTCCTCCGTAAGGTTCGGAATGACACTTCCTTAAGATTTGTTCCTGTTCATGCTCAGGCATACAACGTCTAATAATACCATCTACTCCCTCTTTATAAAGATGTGAGTCATCCCAAAAGTAATATCGTAAATCATAAAATAATTTTTTCTTTTGTTGATAGGTGAAACTAGGTGGGATATATTTAGCAACAATATAATTAGCATAATCAGCATACCAACGAGTACTACGTGAAGCATTTATAGCAGCAAGTTGTTCATCAGGAAAATTATCATCAATAGGCAGTGGGTCATCAAGAACATTCTCCATTCTGGACAGGTTATCTGCTACGGGATTTTCAGCTCCTTTTCTATCGACAATATGGAACTCAAATTCTTGAAGCAAAAGCACCCACCGAATAAGTCTAGGCTTAGCATCTTTCTTTTCCATAAGGTATTTAATAGCAGCATGATCTGTGTGAATAGTTACTTTGGAATCAACAATATACAATCTAAACTTATCACATGCAAAGACAACTGCTAAAAATTCCTTTTCAGTGGTGGCATAATTTCTTTGAGCAGCATCTAGAGTTTTACTAGCATAATGGATAACATTCAATTTCTTGTCTACTCTTTGCCCTAGAACAGCACCAACAGCATAATCACTAGCATCACACATAATTTTGAATGGTAAGTACCAGTCAGGTGGTTGAACAATAGGTGCAGAAATCAAAGCTTTCTTAAGTATTTCAAAATCTTCTACACAATCATCATAAAAAACAAAAGGAATATCTTTTTGAAGAAGATTAGTTAGCGGCCTAGAAATCTTTGAGAAATCTTTAATGAAACGCCTATAAAAACCAGCGTGACCAACGAAGCTTCTTATACCTTTGATATCTTTGGGGCATGGCATCTTCTCAATGGCGTAAACTTTAGCTTTATCCACTTCAATACCCCGTTCAGTAATTTTATGCCCAAGCACTATACCTTCATTCACCATAAAATGGCACTTCTCCCAATTCAAAACAAGATTAGTTTCTTCACATCTGTTCAAAACTTGATCAAGGTTGCTCAAGCAATCATCAAAAGAAGTTCCATAAACGGAAAAATTATCCATGAAAACCTCAACAAACTTTTCACAAAAATCAGAGAATATAGCCATCATACATCTTTGAAAGGTAGCAGGTGCATTGCATAAACCAAAAGGCATACGTCTATAAGCATACGTTCCAAAAGGGCAAGTAAAAGTAGTTTTCTCTTGATCCTCTTTTGACACAGGTATTTGAGAAAAACCAGAATATCCATCAAGAAAGCAAAAGTGTGTGTGCTTAGATAATCTTTCTAGCATTTGGTCGATAAAAGGAAAAGGATAATGACATTTCCTAGTAGCTTTGTTTAATTTCCTGAAATCAATCACCATCCTATAACCAGTCACTATTCTTTGTGGGATAAGGTCATTTTTATCATTAGGGACAATAGTTATACCTCCTTTCTTAGGAACACAATGAACATGACTTACCCATCTACTATCAGCAATAGGATAAATTATACCTTCCTCCAAAAGCTTTAATATTTCAGTTCTTACCACTTCCTTTATCTTAGGGTTTAAGCGGCGTTGGTGATCAACGACAGGTTTAGCATCTGGTTCTCTCACACAGAGTGGGACTAATGCCCTTAAGATCATCGAGAGTATATCCAATAGCAGCCCGGTGCTTCTCCAGAGTTTTAAGTAATCTCTTTTCTTCATGCTCTGAAAGGTTAGCACTGATAATAACAGGATATATTTTCTTTTCATCAAGATAAGCATATTTCAAAGTATCAGGTAAAGTCTTTAACTCAAACACGGGATCTTCCTTGGGTGGAGGGGGATCCCCTAAAATATCAACCGGTAAGTTTTGCTTAAGAACAGGTGTTTGTTTCAAAAATATGTCATCTATCTTATTTCTCTCATTCATATGCATATCATTTTCATGGTCTAGTAAATATTGTTCTAACGGGTCGGTAGGAGGTACGACAATAGAAGCTAGACCAATAATCTCATCTTTGCTTGATAATTATTTCTCATGAGGCTGTTTACTAAACTTGGAGAAATTAAATTCATGAGACACATCGCCAAAGCTTACTTTAACCTTATCATTAACACAATTAATTTCAGCATTGATAATATTCAAGAACTACCAAATATAATGGGGCAAAAGTTATCTTGTTTTGAACCAAGTACTAGAAAATCAGTGGGGTACTTGACCTTTCCACACAAGACCTCAACATCTCTAACAATCCCAAGTGGTGTAATAGTATATCTGTTTGTAAGTTTTATAGTAACATCAATGTCCTCAAGTTCAGATGGTGCTATGTCATTCATAATTTCTTGATATAAGGTAAAAGGTATAGCACTAATACTAGCACCCATATCATACAAGCCATGATAACAATGATCTCTAATTTTAACGGAAACCACAGGCATGCCAACAACTGGTTTATTTTTATCTAGTTCATCTTGCTCACGTCTAATAGGTTTTACAATTCTAGTAGTTTCATCATAGAAATAGATAACCTGTCCATCAATATTATCAACTAGAAGATCTTTAACCATGGCAACCTTAGGCTCAACATTTATTTGTTCAGGAGGTGTAGGTGTTCTAGCATGACTTTTATTAACCACAGTTGTAGCTTTAGCGTGTTCCTTAATTCTAACAGGAAAGGGTGGTTTCTCAATGTAAGCAGTAGGAACAATTGGATCAACATGGCTAACAATTATTTCTTCCTTCTCAAGTTTAATAGGTTTCTCTAATTGTTCTTCAATGGGTTGATGGTACTTAAACCACTTCTCCTTAGGGAGATCAACATGAGTAGCAAATGATTCACAGAAAGAAGCTACTATCTCAGATCAAAGCCATATTTATTACTCAACTTATAGCAGGCATTAGTTTCCATAAAAGATTTTACACAATCAAACTTGAGCTTTATACCTGACTCTTTACCTTTGTCGAGCTCCCAATCTTTAGAGTTGCGCTTAATTCTTTCCAGGAGATCCCATTTGAATTCATTAGTTCTGTTCATGAAGGAACCAGTAGAGGAAGAATCGAGTAGGTTTTGATCATCATGAGAAAGCCGAGCATAGTTTTTTTTGCATAATAGTATCTCTTGAGATATCATGGTTGGGACAAGTGTGCATCATAGATTTAAGCCTCCCCCAAGCTTGAGTGATACTTTCTCCTTCACGTGGCCAACAATTATAAATAAAAATTCCGATCACGATGAACTTGATGCATAGGGTAAAACTTCTGATGAAATTCCAACTTCAAACGATTCTAGTCCCATGATCCAATATCACCCAATAACCTGTACCACATTAATGCCTTTCCCTCCAAAGATAAAGGGAAAACTTTCTTCTTAACCTTGTCTCCAGACAACCCTGCAAGCTAAAATAATCGACAAACTTCATCGACAAATAGCAAATGATAATCAGGATGAGTCGTTCCATCATATGGGTGTGATAAGAGTTTTTCAAGCATACCAGAAGGAATCTGACAATAAACATTTTCTGTAGGTTTAGTAGATTGAGGAGCAATTTCCTCATCCTCAGTTCGGGGCGAAGATGCCCCGAACAAGCCACTCAAAGGGTGACCATTCATAGAGACAAGCAACAGTAAAATTCAGCACGTATAGAGAATGTTACCTTACCAATTTCCACTTACCAAAGGCGCTTCACTCCCCGGAAACGGTGCCAGAAAAGAGTCTTGATGACCCACAAGTATAGGGGATCAATCATAGTCCTTTCGATAAGTAAGAGTGTCGAACCCAACGAGGAGCAGAAGGAAATGATAAGCAGTTTTCAGCAAGGTATTCTCTGCAAGTGCTGTAAGTAATGATAGTAGATAGTTTTGTAGCAAGATAAATCGTAACAAGTGACAAGTAACAATAGTAGCAAAGGTGCAGCAAGGTATCCCAATCCTTTTTGTAGCAAAGGACAGGCCTGAAAGTACTCTTATATTAAGCAAACGCTCCCAAGGACACATGGGAATTATGTCTAGTCATGTTCATCATGTTGGGTTGATTCGCGTTCGCTACTTTGATAATTTGATATGTGGGTGGACCGGTGCTAAGGTGCTGTTCTTACTTGAACTAACAACCTACTTATGATTACCCCCTCTCGCAAGCATCCACAACTACGAAAGAAGAATTAAGATAAATCTAACCATAGCATGTAACATGTGGATCCAAATCAGCCCCTTATGAAGCAACGCATAAACTGGGGTTTAAGCTTTTGTCACTCTAGCAACCCATCATCTACTTGTTACTCCACAATGACTTCCCTTAGGCCCATAGCACGGTGAAGTGTCATGTAGTCGACGTTCACATGACACCACTAAGAGAAGTAACAACATACATATCATCAAAATATAGAACGAATACCAACTTCACATGATAACTTATAACCAGACTTCTCCCATGTCCTCAGGAACAATAGTAACTACTCACACCTCATCAACATGTTCAAGATCAGAGGTGCAATAATAATAATTAAGGATCTGAACATAATATCTTCCACCAAGCAATCCAACAAGCATCAACTAGAGGATGTAATCAACACAACTAGTAACCCACAGGTACCAATCTGAGGTTTTGGGACAAAGATTGAATACAAGAGATGAACTAGGGTTGGAGATGAGATGGTGATGGTGAAGATGTTGATGAAGATTGGTCCTCCCACGAAGGAGGAAGCGTTGGTGATGACGATGGCTTCGATCTCCCCCTCCCGGAGAGGGATTTCCCCGGCAGAATCTGACTGCCGGAGTGCAAAAGGGCCTCTGCCCAGGTTTCCGCCTCGAGACAGCGGCGCTTCGTCCTGAAAGGTTGCTTATGATTTTTTTTCTAGGGTAAAACACACCATATAGGAGAAGAGGGGCCTCGGGAGGCCAGCCAGGGCCCCACAAGCCATGAGGGCGCGGCCTGGCGGGGGGGGGGGGGCTGTTGGCTTGTGCCTGGCTGGTGGCCCTATTCTGGTATATTTTTGGCCCATAAATTCACATATATTCAATAAAAATTCCTGGTGAAGTTTCAGGTCATTTGGAGTCTGGTGATTTTTTTGCCTTTTTCCCGATTTTCCGGTCCAGAATTCCAGTTTCCAGATAATTCCCTCTTTGTGATGTACCTTGCATATTCAGAGATAAAGAGCATAAGAATTGTATGATAATAGGGAATAATTGACAAGAATAACGTAAATATGAATAGGAAATCATGATGCAAAATGGACGTATCAACCGGCCTCTCTCGTGCAATGACAAGTGAATAGACACTTATCTTGAGAATAACCCGCTTAGCATGGTAGATATTGACCGCCCGTCGCTCCATGAGCGGTACGAGCACACAAAACGGATGTTTATTTGAATATTTAGAGGTGGCACATGCAAATTTACTTGGAATTTCAGTGAATTACTATATATAGGTAGGTATGGTGGACTCTCATGGAAGAAACTTGGCTCAAGGATTTGGATGCAAAAGTAGTATTTCTACTTAGTACGAAGTTTTGGCTAGCAAAAGGTTCTAAACAAGCATCACATGTTAGAGGATCCATGACAATATAACTGCTATGTGAATATAAACAAACATAACCATTACGTTGTCTTCCTTGTCCAACGTCAACTACTTGATCAAGTTTGAAAATAATTAATGGGGGTTCACAATCATAGAAGATGTCCAAGATAGTGTTTTTATATGTGAAACCTCTCTTCCTTCAATATTCTTTCATGAATTATTTAAATGACCAATGCTATGTTTGCTAACTTCCAATAAATTTTACCGCTTAAAATCCTAGTATGTGAAGTCACTACTCCCCATGGGACAAGAATATGAAGCATATATAATTTCACATTTATGACATTCAATTCATTCAACGTCTACTCTCATGATATAAGTGAAGCACAAGAGTAAATTTCGAACTAATCTCAAAAGATATAATTGAAGATCAATGAGTAGCCAAACAATAAAATAGCTATATGAGGACTCTCTCTCTAAATAAATATTTTCAGATCTGAGTATTTTATTCAAGCAGCAAACAAAACAAAAATACACTCCAAGAATAGCACGCATCATGTGAACGAATAAAAATTTAGGCCCAACATAGGCTAACCGATAGTTGACGAAGAGAGGTGGGATGCGTAGCATCCCCAAGCTTAGATGCTTGAGACTTCTTGAAATATTTACTTGGGGTGCCTTGGGAAACCCAAGCTTGAGCTTTTTTATCTCGTTCAATCCTCTCATATCCCGGTTTCACCTAAGTCTCAAAAACTTCATCCACAAAAAACTTGAAAAGAAGTCGTGAGATAGGTTAGTGCACATAATAATAAATCAACTCTTTATGTACTGCCAAGACAAGTTGCATAATAATTTTCAAACATTATATACTGTATACTATCATTTCAACAATTTATATCTACTAATATAAGACATGAAAACTATAGGAGAAATAGATAACAAAACTATGACAACAATCTGTCTAAACAGGACACTCTGTAGCAATTAATTTACAAAGTGCACTTATGTATGTCTAAAAAATATTAAAATTTAGGACACGTTAAAGAATTTATATTAAAATACTGTGTATAAATTTCAGAAACTTTCCACGTTCCAGTAAAATATGAAAATTCAAACACTACAGAAAAAGTTTCTGTTTTTACACAGCACACATCAAACATGCAATTCAAGCATCCTAAAAGGCAATTCTTGGAACTTTTTATTTAAAAAACAAGATTATAAATAACATATAACAGAGAACGACAAAATACACTGACACTCCAAGCAAAACACATATTATGTGACGAATAAAAATATAGCTCTAAGTAAGATATACCGATAGCGTTGAAGACGAAAGAGGGGATGCCTTCCGGGGCATCCCCAAGCTTAGGCGCTTGAGTATTCCTTGGATATTACCTTGGGGGTGCCTTGGGCATCCCCAATATTAGGTTCTTGTCACTTCTTTTTCTCCTCATATCGGTGTCTCACCCAAAACTTGAAAACTTCAATCACACAAAACTTAACGGAACTTCGTGAGATGGGTTAGTATGATAAATAAAGATCATTCACTTAGGTACTGTCAAGACAAGATTCATAATTGTTCTCACATAATACCTACTGTATTGTACCATTCACATAATTTATATAACTGAATATAAGCTATGGGAACACTAAAACAAGCAAACTATGCATGCAAAACAGAATCTGTCAAAAACAGAACAGCCTGTGAAGATCTGTAGTATAACCATACTTACCTATCTCTAAAAATTATGAAAAATTAGGAAAACTTAGAGAATTTGCATATAAATACTATGTAAAATATCAGAATTTTTTGACGCTCCAGTAAAATCAGAGAAATTCTTTACTAGAGGCAAAAGTTTCTGTTTTTGCACATAATCAAATCAACAAGTATCCATACTATCCCAGAGGCTTTACTTGGCACATTATTGAAATAAAAGGCACCAAACATGATTACTACAGTATCTTAATCATGTGAACTCACAAAAACAGAAAGTAAAAGTGTTGGGTTGTCTCCCAACAAGCGCTTTTCTTTAAAGCCATTTAGCTAGGCATGATGATTTCAATGATGCTCACATAAAAAGTAGTAATTGAAATATGCAAGAGAGCATCATGAATCTCATGACAAGCACATTTAAATCAAACCCACTTCCTATGCATAGGGATTTTGTGAGGAAACAATTTATGGGAGCAAGAATCAACTAGCATAGGAAGGCAAAACAAGCATATCTTCAAGATTTTCAGCACATAGAGAGGAAACTTGAAATTATTGCAATTCCTACAAGCATATATTCCTCCCTTGTCGTGGTTTTGTCACGGCAGATGCCCGAAGGCTTAGGTTCGAGACCATCGCTAAAGAGGTGGACTCAAAGGGGTTAAACGGGACAAGGGACACGAGTTTACCCAGGTTCGGCCCCTCACGGTGGAGGTAAAAGCCTACGTCCTGCTTGTATTGTATTGACTGTAGTATCGATTACAAAGGGGCGGCTTGCTTGCCCTAGCTCCCGATTGCTTGGTCTCTCTCGCCGTAAGGCTTGTCTGTCTCTCCTCACTTTTCCAACCCGCCGCAGGGGCTCACCTTTATATACATAGGTAGAAACCCTGGGCTTACAAGAGTCCGGGTCGGGTTACACAACGTAACCGACCCCGGTTCTACTTTCCTAGTCTTACAAGGTAAGTCTTCACGTGGCGGCTTACCCTTTCGGGCCTTGAGTCGCCACCAGGCTTTGGGCCTTCAACTGGCCCACCTGTAAGTCGTCGTCTTCATGTCTTGCCTTCCTGGGCCGGCTTAGGCTCTTGCACTATGAGTCGCCAACAGGGTTAACCGCGGGGTTATATCCCCAACATTAGGCCCCAAATTGATTTGAACCTGTTCATGTCAATTTAAATTCTTCAGTTGGCGAGTCTTCTGCGGGTCTTCTGGAACTGCAACTTTGACTGGTCTTCCCTAACCCGCCATATCCAACAGTGACGTCACAATGAATCTTTCATTTACCCGCCATCCGAGAAACGAGGCGCCATCTCAGCCATGATAACTATATCGCCTCCTCGATCTCCGGGCCTGCCGTTTTACTACCCCACCTACCCTTATAAATGGGCACAGGGTCGCTCCTTTACCCTATCACTTCTTCTTCCTCCTCCCGACGCCGTCGCGACTACTGTAGCAAACAGCCCCGCCGCCGTCGCTCCTCTCCAGCGAACTCGAAACGGGCCACTGCACCAACCCAACCGGGACCAGAGAACCGCGGTGCTCCTCCGCTCTTCCCTCGAATCATCAAGGTAAAGCTTCTGCCTCTCCCTGGACTCGCATTAGATCTGTACTGTCCATGGAGCTCGCCGGAGTTCATCCCTGTTCTTCGCGTTCTTAGGGCTAGGAACGGTATTTTAATTCAAATCGAGTCAAAATACATTGCGGTAGTGATCAGCTCCCCCTTTGTATCTTGTACGGATTGATTCTGCTTCAGCATTAACGAGTCCCTGATCTATCTGTTCTTCCACTGTCTGCTAGGGTTAGTGTTTTTCCCCCTTTCTGAACCGCTCGTAGATCCAAAAATGTTGCCGCAGATTGTGAAATCTGTTTGTCCCATACTTAGTGAAATCTTGGGCCATCTTGGGGGTACCGATGACTGACCCGCCATTGATCTTTCGAGCGGCTAACACATATGTTTGTATCTCGCCATAAAGTTTGACTATTGCTTCTTTCACTTAACCCGCCAACATACCTCTGGCTTTTAAATTTCAGCACTTAACCCGCCAATATGTCAAGCGCAACATCGTCTTGTGACTGGGTCCAATCCGGAGTTACCGAAGATCTACTGTTAGACTATGTGAAGATAGGCGTGTTACCGGCTCGGGACGTCATTCAGTGGCGGGCTCCCGGGTTAGAGAAAAGACCCAGACCTCAAGACGGAGAAGTCTTTGTTTTCGCTGACCACCTCGTCCGCGGCTTCAGCCCGCCCGGGTCTAAATTCTTCCGAGATGTTCTGCACTTTTTTAAGCTTCACCCTCAGGACATAGGCCCCAATTCAGTCACCAATATATGCCAATTCCAAGTCTTGAGTGAGGTGTATCTGCAAGAAGAACCTTCTGTGGACATTTTTCGTGATTACCATTATATCAACCACCAAACTGAGAAAGCAGGCGGCTCAAGTCTGGAA
The DNA here is from genome assembly GCA_039707655.1 of Elymus sibiricus. Lineage (NCBI taxonomy): Eukaryota > Viridiplantae > Streptophyta > Magnoliopsida > Poales > Poaceae > Elymus > Elymus sibiricus. Next base: position 467,415,144 of record CM077675.1, read on the forward strand.
CTGGGCGGCGTGACTATCCAGAGGCGGAGAGATGTGCCTTACCCATCTGCTACCCTGCCAAGTCATCCTAAGAACTGGAACAGGACCTGGTTTTATTGCAAAGACACTTCTCCTGAGGGTGAAAATCCGCTGCCGGGTTACCGCCCTACCCGGCTTCCCAGCTCCGGAGAACTTCCCGACAGGCTATCCACTACTGAAAGAGCGAAGTATGCCCCTTCCATTGCCAAGATCAAAGCTTTGATTGCAAACGGATTAACTGGTGTCGACCTGACCCGCTGCTGGGTCAGTTGGCAAATATCGCCCCTGAGCCGGCGTGACCGGCTTATGTTTGAATACACGGGTGAACCCAATGACCCCCTCTGCTTCTCAAACGCCCAATTGTCACAACAGGAAATCAGCAATAGCGTTAAAAATCTTCTCGGCGAAAAACAGGAAATTTGTGATAAAATTGGGCTGAGACCCTTCTATGCCCAGAACCCGGCTCCGCCTGTAAGAAAAACTTCTGGAAACCTTACAATCTTCGTCTTGCTCGTTTTAATTTGCATCTTTTAACCTCTCTGGCGGCTTGTGCGCAGGCCGGCTCAGATTTCTGGAAGAAAAAAGTCAACCCGCCCGTGAGGAAGCCCAGGGCGGGTAAAACCCTTGCTCATAAAAGGAGAACCACCGCCTCCTCTATTCCTGAGTCTAACTATTCAGAGGTAAAGCTTGACTTCTTCTGACCGTCTCTTTATACAGCTTACTGATGATATTTATTTCACAGGTTGAACCAGAGACCAGCCGTGTGGACGCTCCTGAGGTAATCAATATTTCCTCCGATTTAGAAAATTCTCCCCCAAAGAAGAAACGGCGGGTTATCCGAAAAGTCCCATTCTCTCATCCTCTTGCTTACTTGGACTGCCATTTTCTTTTGAAAAAGCAACAGCACACCTCCAGGCGTCAGACCCGGAGTGCCAGCTCTGAGGAGCTGATGGGCGGCTTACCCAACTCCCCGGCTTCCCAGAAGCGTCATGCAGAGGTACTTTTTACCCAAGTCTGATCATCTTAACAGTCTTGTCTTGCAACCTTACTTTACCTGAAGAACTGTAACTTTTCCAGGACTCGCCCCCTTCGTCTGGCGACTCAACGGCCACTAAGCTGCCTCCATTGAGAATCAACCCAGAGTATGCATTTTTCCTTTGCACTATATTTTTCTTCAATCTTGTCTTTTATTTGACAATTGTTTTTGCTCTCTAGGGCTCAAGCGAAGCGGAAGAAAACCGGCGGGTCTGAAGCCGCCCCCACTGTCCAAGAGCCGGAGAAATCCAAGCCGGCTTCCCCTGTACCTCATGCTGAGCCTACAGAAGCTATAAAAGAAACACCTGCCGATGATCCTCAGCCCCACGAGCCGGCTGTTCATGATACGGTCGCTCCTACGAGCCTTCCACGAACTGACTTCCAAATGCCGAGCTCTCCAGCTACCAAAAACGTCGCTCTTACTGGGGCGGGTTATCAATCGACCTCTCATGTGCTGACAAGACACACCGGCGAGGCTAAAGAGAACTCGCCAGAAAGATTCGACTTTGCATTGCCCTCGTTGGAAAAGATGTCTACAGATGATCTTCATGCCGGCTATTTAAATCGCCTCAGCGCAAGCCACAACATGGAGCGAAAACTTGTTAGCCTTATGAAGTCCAAATTTGAGGTACTGCTCCTTTCTTGCTTTCCTTATACCCTTATGTAGCCCCCAAGATCCGGTTTAGTCTTGCAAAATAGTAGACCGGGTCTTATACTTCTTGTCATACTTCAAAGTATAATACCTGTAGCCCCCAAGTATCGGGTTAATACTGATATTGAGCCGGTACTTAGTTGAAAGGGTTGATCCAAGTGTAGCCCCCGAGTTCGGGTCATGACGATGAGCCAGAACTCCATTGTAAACTTTGGAGAGCTCTGTGTAGCCCCCATGTGCCGGCTTAACTTTAACAAAGATGAGCCGGGACTGCCATGTAGACTTAGAGAAAAACACTGGCATTAGCCCCCAAGTGTCAAGTATATTGCTTGCAATCTGCTTGAGACTTATAACACAATAGTTTCACCAATGTGCGAATCATATCCTGACTGAAAAACTTTGAAACTGTCTTTTGCGTAACGCAGGAAGCTTTAGCAACTGCTGAGTCAAATTTCACTGTCCAACAAGCCGCCAGGGCTGAGGCGGATAATAAATGGCGAGTTGCCGTGACAGAGCTGGAGAAAACCCGGGCTGAACTCGCTGCTTATCAGAAGACGGCTGAGGCGGAAAAAACTGCTATAACCCAACGAGCCAACGACACTGAAAGCCGGCTTAAGGTTGTGTCCGACGAGCTACAAACTCTCAAAGACCATATCTCCAGAATGACCTCTGCGATCTTCGGTAAGTGCCAAGCACTTGAAAATTACCTTGTCTTGTTGAATAACTCATACAGGCGGCTTATAATACTTGACTATCTTGCAGGTGAACGGAGCCACCAACTCGCTTCTGACAGCGTGATTAAGCTGAAAGCCATCTACTCCTTAACCGAACAGTTATATTGCGGGACCCTCTGCACCATGAAGGCGATGCTGACCGAGAAATGCATCCCAAAGCATATGAAGGGGGTGATAGAACTTCTATCCACCCTGCCCAAACAGGTTGGAGAACTCAAACGGTCAGCCGCCAGGCAGGGAGCCATGGCTGCTTTAAGCCGGTGTCTTGCTTTTGCCCCGGAGTTAACTACAGCGGAAATGACGGACGGGTTCCCAGCCAAAAAGGTCGACGGCTCAGACTTCACAGAAGCCGACTACGTCAAATGTATGAAAGATTCCCGGGTGCTGGCCTCAAGTCTTGCTAATGAGTTAGACCTTTCCACATACCAGGCGGCTTATGACGCGAAAAACAAACGCGTGCGCGGCCCAACCTTTGAATCGAGGAGCCTGACTCCCGCACATCGTAAGCAGCTCTTCGCTCCTGACCTTGATGCATCTCCCTTCTTCGAGCAGACCCAATTTGAGGCCTTAACACGCTGCAACTGGGATGTCGACAATCTTCAGATCGAAGAGGTCGAAGACCCGGCGAAGGACGACTAGCCAGCGAGCTGTACTTTCGGCTGAAACTGACAACTCGGCCCGTCTGAGCCGCCAAGGCTGTCTTTTGTAAAAACTTTAATCTTGCCTTGTCTTGTACTCCATGGGGAGCTTTTGTAATAGGTGTAGAGACATCTGAAATGCCTGAGTCGTGCCTTCGTGCACGTATAACCCTTTTTAAATAGTCTTGCTGCAATGATATCTTTCATATGCTCTTACTCTCAACCATGCTTTCAAGGTCCATGGTGGCTTATCAGAAAAGATAAAACCTGCAAAATAAACAAGACATAAAACTTCTGTATTGTTGTCAGGGCGGCTTATAACAGCACAACCCGGAGATGTCTTTCATGGTCTTCCATCTTGTTTCATAATCTTTCCTTGACCCGGCTTGTCAAAACCGGAATGATATGTAAGTGTGATGTATGATGCAATGCATGACGTATGATGCAATGCACGATGCATGATGCAATGCATGATGTATGATGTTCTCTGCTCTTACAAGTCATCCAAAAAGGGGGTAAGTGGCCAACTCGCTGCACCCCAATGTAGGAGAGGTTATCAAAAGAGGGGGTGAGTGGCTAACTCGTTGCACCCCAATTTTGAAAAAAGGTCATCAAAGAGGGGGTAAGTATTCAACTCGCTGCACCCCAATTTGAAAAAAAAATCATCAAAAGAGGGGGTAAGTTCTCAACTCGCTGCACCCCAATTTTGGAAAAGATCGTCAAAAGAGGGGGTAAGTTTTCGACTTGCTGCACCCCAATTTTGCAAAGGGTCAGCAAAAGAGGGGGTGAGTGTTCAACTCGCTGCACCCCAAACTTGGAGAAAGTCGTCAAAGAGGGGGTAAGTATTTAACTCGCTGCACACCAATTTAACCTTGTTGACTTTTTTTTTTTGGTTTCACAACCCGGCTTACAGTGGCTGAAACGCCGATCAAGAGGGGGTAAGTATACAACTCGCTGCACCCCAAATGACCTTGTCGTTGATCTTGACTTGTGCAAACTCCCCGGTCTCGCTTGTCGAGGCTGGTTGTAAAAACATGGTACTGACCCCCGTTGAGCTGTTTCGGGTTACTCTGCTGCTGGCCTCCGCCGCCAGACTGTTAATTATGACCTCCATGGTTGTCTTGTCTCTGGTAACCGGACCCTGAGCTGCCAGTGCCAAAGCCGGCTCCTGAGCCGCCTGATGAACCATTGCCGTTATTACGATACTGTTGAAGGCTGCAATCCCGGAACTGTCGCATAATCCTGCAATCCCTCCATGCATGGCGTGCCGGCTTATCGGGCCAGCTGTGCTCTGGACAAGGTTTATTGAGCATCTCTTCCAGGTTAAAAGGAGTTTTACCCTTGTTTAAAGGCTGCCTAAAGTTTCCAACGTGAGCTTCTTCTGGGCGTTTATTCCGGTACTGACTCTTGAATCTCTTGCTATCATTGTCAGCGCTGTCTAACCCGCCATCCGCCGGCTTACGCTTCTGGTTGCTGTGTCGATCTCCTGGGCTCTCATCATGCCTCAGATGAACCGGCGTGACGCTTGGGCGAGTCTCCAGTTGCCCAATTTTGGCTTTCAACCCACTTAATTCCTTATACACCCAAGCTTGTGCTTCCTTCATCTGTTGCTGAATACTAGCTATTCTTGCGTGTAGCTCTATTAACTCTGCATTGCGTTCCACCTTTCTCTTAGCTTCCGGATTGCCAGTGATGACTCGTGATCCGTCCGTTGTAACAAAAGCCGGGTTTTCCGGGTCGCAAGGCTCCGGATCGATGTCTCCATCAGAACAGTCTCCAAACTTTGCCTCACAAGGCGGGTGAAAAAGAGCGGTGTAACCACCCGGCTTAGACCTTGACCCGCCATTGAGAAGGGCGAGCTTACGCTCTGGGACCTGATATCCTTGCTCATTTGAATGGAATTCCATCCCCTGACCTTCATGACTCTCTGGCTTAGAGTAAGGCTCGACGTAGCCCCCAAGCCCGCCGTTCTGAAGCCGGTAGGTCGACTCCGTCTCTTCATTCGAGGATACATCCTCTGAGCAGATGAGAGTTTCCTTCCGCGACACAGAATCTCCAAGCTCCGTGCCTCGGGTTAAGTCGACGAAGGTATGCTTCTTGTCCGGGTTAGCACGGACAGTTTGCACGCGCCGGGCGGTTTGATCTCGCCGGGTGGGTTGCTTGCGTCGGGCAGGCTCGTCGATGTTGTTGCAGATGTCTGGCCCGGATTCAGATCCGCCAATCTTTCCGATGAAGACTTGGTCTTCGCCGAAGGGGACCCGGGAACCATACTTGATTGAGTCGGCCTCGGAGACCCGGCCGGCGTCGTCGAGGTAAAGCTTTCCATGTCGACTCTTAGTCATCTCACCAACAACGTACCCCTCGCCCCCAGAGAGAGAACCCTTTGAGAACTCAACACCATCAAGCGCTAGCCCCACGGTGGGCGCCAACTGTCGTGGTTTTGTCACGGCAGATGCTCGAAGGCTTAGGTTCGAGACCATCGCTAAAGAGGTGGACTCAAAGGGGTTAAACGGGACAAGGGACACGAGTTTACCCAGGTTCGGCCCTTCATGGTGGAGGTAAAAGCCTACGTCCTGCTTGTATTGTATTGACTGTTGTATCGATTACAAAGGGGCGGCTTGCTTGCCCTAGCTCCCGATTGCTTGGTCTCTCTCGTCGTAAGGCTTGTCTGTCTCTCCTCACTTTTCCAACCCGCCGCAGGGGCTCACCTTTATATACATAGGTAGAAACCCTGGGCTTACAAGAGTCCGGGTTGGGTTACACAACGTAACCGACCCCGGTTCTACTTTCCTAGTCTTACAAGGTAAGTCTTCACGTGGCGTCTTACCCTTTCGGGCCTTGAGTCGCCACCAGGCTTTGGGCCTTCAACTGGCCCACCTGTAAGTCGTCGTCTTCACGTCTTGCCTTCCTGGGCCGGCTTAGGCTCTTGCACTATGAGTCGCCAACAGGGTTAACCGCGGGGTTATATCCCCAACATCCCTCATAATAATTTTCAGTAGCATCATGAAGGAATTCCACAATATAACTGTCACATAAAGCATTCTTTTCATGATTCACAAGCATAGAAAATTTATTACTCTCCCCACAAGCAAACTTCTCATACATAGTAGTGGGAGTATCATAGGAGACTTGAATATTATAAATTGTTTCCACATTAAAAGAGTAATGTTCAGAGAAAGGGTATTCATAATTGTGACAAGTTGTATAATAATAATAATCACTACTTTTCATAACATAAGTATCATCACAATAATCATCATAAATAGGGCACGTAATCATCATAAAATTTTTGATCATTCAAAGCATGGGAACTAAAAATATCATATTCATTATGCATAGCATCACCAAGCTTGGAACACACATCAATTGCAGCAAATCTATTCTCAAATATGTCATTCTCATCAAGCATAGCATCCCCAGGCTTATGGGTTTGCATATCATTAGGATAATCGTCAATAGCATGAATAGCACCAATAGTGTAACAATTATTACCATCATAATTTCCCAAGTTGGTGCAAAAAATATTTTCAATATTATAAGGAGTATCATTATCTTCCCAATCATCCTCATCACAACAAGTAGTAGGCATAACAAAATAATCATCAAGTGTATCATCATCCACACTACTTTCGTATTTATTCTCAACAATGATAGGAGAAATATTATTTGGGAGGGATACCTTTTTACGTTTACATTTTCTTCTCTTCTTCTTCTCCTTCCCCTCATTTTGTGTGGGTTTATGTAATTTTTTCGAGCTTCTTATTGATGAGATTGGTTCGACGGGATGCTCTTCATTGCAACCTGATTCATCACGCGAAACAATAGGAGGGTATTTGGAGACCTTTACCCTTTCATTAGTATTCCTTTTATATCCTATTGGTTTCTCATTCTTTCTATAGTTGGCAATATAAGCATTCTCATTGCAATTCACTACGCAAAACATATATATTTTTTTAGATTAGTTTCATTCTAATTTGTGACAATGAATATTTCAAACCAATCATTTTTATGTGATAATTCTTCACACCCCAAAAGTAGGCAAAGTTCATTACAGAGTTCACGGGAGATCAAATTATCACATTATTTGGAAACGGTTCGGTCATGAAAAAGCATGCATTGGAAATTAAGATGACCAACCCTATTGCATAGTTCACAAGTAATGGGATGAAGAGAGCATAATCTTGTGGCACATTCATCTATCACTTTAAGCTACCAATTAGTTTGATCATTTTTATGCTTCTTACAAAATCTATCATCCCTATATGGCATGTCTTTGCCAGTTTCATTCACTCCACAAAAATTGACATACTTATAGGAAATCTTTCTATCTTGACTAGTGCAATCATCATGAGCATCATGGATATTCAGAGAATTCATACTAACAATATTGCTATCATGATCATCATTCAAGGAAATCTCATTAAGTATTTTCATAAATTCTTCCTCTAACAATTGAGCACAATTTTCCGAACCATCATTTTCACGAAAGACATTAAAAAGACGAAGCAATTGAGGCAACCTAAACTCCATTTTTTGTAGTTTTCTTTTATAAAACCAAACTAGTGAAAAACAAGAAACTAAAAGATTTAATTTCAAGATCTAAAGATATACCTTCAAGCACTCACCTCCCCGGCAACGGCGCCATAAAATGGCTTGATGTCTACTACACAACTTTATTCTTGTAGACTCTGTTGGGCCTCCAAGCACAGAGTTTTGTAGGACAGTAGCAATTTTCCCTCAAGTGGATGACCTAAGGTTTATCAATCTGTGGGAGGTGTAGGATGAAGATGGTCTCTCTCAAACAACCCTGCAATCAAATACAAGAAATCTCTTGTGTCCCCAAGACACCCAATACAATGGTAAATTGTATAGGTGCACTAGTTCGGCGAAGAGATGGTGATACAAGTGCAATATGGATGGTAGATATAGGTTTTTGTAATCTGAAAATATAAAAACAGCAAGGTAGCAAGTGGAAAACAGCCAAAACGGTATATAAATGCTTGGAAACAAGGCCTAGGGTTCATACTTTCACTAGTGTAATCTCCTAATGACCCACAAGTATAGGGGATCAATCGTAGTCCTTTCGATAAGTAAGAGTGTCGAACACATCGAGGAGCAGAAGGAAATGACAAGCGGTTTTCAGCAAGGTAATTTGTGCAAGCACTGGAATTGAGGTAACAGATAGTTTGATAGCAAGATAATTGGTAACGAGCAAGTAACGGTAACGGTAAATAAGGTGCAGCAAGGTAGCCCAATCCTTTTGTGGCAAAGGACAGGCCAGAACAATCTCTAGTAATAGGCAAAGTGTTCTTGAGGGTACACGGGAATTCCATCTAGTCACTTTTATCATGTTGGTTTGATTTGTGTTCGCTACTTTGATAATTTGATATGTGGGTGGACCGGTGCTTGGGTGCTGTTCTTACTTGAACAACCTCCCACTTATGATTAACCCCCTCACAAGCATCCGCAACTATGAGAAAAGTATTAAGATAAAATCTAACCATAGCATTAAACATTTGGATCAAATCAGCCCCTTACGAACTAGCGCATAAACTAGGGTTTAAGCTTCTGTCACTCTAGCAACCCATCATCTAATAACTACTCCACAATGCGCCCCCTTAGGCCCATGAATGGTGAAGTGTCATGTAGTTGACATTCACATGACACCACAAAGGGAATCACAACATACATATCATCAAAATATCGAACACATATCAAATTCACATGACTACTTGAGACATGACTTCTCCCGTGACCTCAAGAACAAAGGTAACTACTCACAAATAATAAACATGCTCAAGATCAGAGAGGTATTGAATAGCATAATGGATATGAACATGGCTTCGATTTCCCCCTCCGGGAGGGAAGTTCCCCCGGCGGAATCGCTCCGCTGGAGGGCAAAAGTGCTCTTGCCCAAGTTACGCCTCGAGGCGGTGGCGCTTCGTCCCGGAAGTCCTCCTCTGATTTTTTCTAGGTCAAATGTGACTATATACCAGAAAATGGGCACCGGAGGTGGGCCGAGGAGGCCACAACCCATCAGGGCGCGCCCAGGGGGGTCTGGCGTGCCCTGGTGGGTTGTGCCCACCAGGTTTGCCTCCTCCGGTAGATTTCTGCTCCAGTATTTTTTATTTATTCCAAAAATAATCTCCGTAAAATTTCATCTTCATTGGAGTTGTGCAGAATAGGTATCTCTGATGTGCTTTTCTTGGGTCCAGAATTCCAGCTGCCGGTATTCTCCCTCTTTGTGTAAAGCTTGCATATTATGAGAGAAAAGGCATTAGAATCACTCCCCAAAGCATTATTATTCAACAAAACATAATAAATAACAGTAGGAAATCACGATGCAAAATGGACATATCAACTCCCCAAAGCTTAGACCTCGCTTGTCCTCAAGCGAAAACCGATATTGAAAAGCATGTCCACATGATTTGAGAGAGAGGTTTCGATAAAAACAAAATACTGACATAGTAGCATTATGCTTATTATCATAACATCAAAAAACTCTATAATAAAACTTATTCAATACATTTTTATCATATAATTTCTCATGAACAAGTAACAATTCATCACAACATAGAAGTATGAAGCATAAACCTTATTGAAAACCAACAAACTATGTTCTCAGTCAACTTTGCAACTACAATTCATCATTTTTTTCAGGAAGGGTCCCATGTGGGAGCCTTTTGGCAAGTCCACATACTCAACCATCATTTAGTCTTCTATGATTGCTAACACTCATGGCATACCCATGAACAAAAAGTTTCAACCGGACACATAGGAAGATAGGGGCTTATAGTTTCGCCTCCCAACGTATTCACCTCAAGGGTGATGTCAACAATAATAACTCATGCCCTCCCATATCCAACTAGATATATGTGCCTAGATCTTTCCTCACCACATGATGCTTGCAAAAGGAAAAAGTAAAAAGGAAAAGGGAAGAATACTTTGACTCTTGCATGAAAGTAAATACATAAAAGTAAAAGATAGTCCCTTCGCAGAGGGAAGCAAAGGTTGTCATGCGCTTTTTGGTTTGTATGCCCAATCCCTTAATGTAAAAGAATGTCACGCTATATTGCCCCCTATGATAGCAACCTTTATTATGCAGTTCGTCGCTTTTATTACTTTGCCATCATAAGTTCGTATAGCGCTCAATTTTCTCTTACACTAATTGATCAAAACACCTTTAGAAGCAATTTTTATTGCCTTATTGCACCGATGACAACTTACTTGAAGGATCTTACTCGATCCATAGGTAGGTATGGTGGACTCTCAAAGAATGAGTTCGGTTTTGGGTTTTTGGATGCACAAGTAGTTTCTCTACATAGTGTGGAATTTTTTGGCTAGCAAAGATATTGGGCAAGCACCACATGTTGAACGATCTATGACAATATAACTTATATGTGGATATGAACAAACATAAATCATTACGTTGTCTTCCTTGTCCAACGTCAACAATTTTGACATATAATATTTAATTGGGGCTCACAATCATAAAAGATGTCCAAGATAGTGTATTTGCATGTGAATCTTCTCTTCCCTTATTAATTCTTTCATGAATTGCATCATTGACCAATGCTATGTTTGTCAATCTCCAATAAATTTTAGTACTTATACTTTTCCTTATGTGATGTCATTACTCACCATAAAATTAGCATATGATTCTTTTCATTTATTTTTCTTTCTTTTTATTTTGATTGCAACAAGAAAGTAGAGTAGCAAAAACTCAAACTAAACTTTATTATATATCTTTCACTCGATTACATAGATATATAGGCCACGAAACTAACACACGAAAATAGATCATACTAAATGTTTATTCAACTAAAGCAAAGGGAAACTAAGGATTGAACTAAAATAGGTAAAGGTGAATAAAAGTGATGGTGATACGATACCGGGTCACCTCCCCCAAGCTTGGCTCAAGCCAAGGGGAGTGCCCATACCCGTGTGCTCAATTATCCTTTGGTGGTGGTGATCCAGAAGGTGGTGGTGATGAAGAAGGTGGTGGTGATGATGTAGTATGCTTGTCCTCCAGCTTCTAGGGTAATGGCTCCCCATCATAAGTTGACGCAAGAGTCCCCTGAGTCCTGCAACTGGCAGCTAAACTCATACCTTTAAATCTTGCCTCATATTCAAAGACTTGGTTTTGAAGATCATAAACTTGGCTTTGCAGAAAATTAATTTGCTCGTTGAGGTTGGAGATGATGTCCTTCACAGACCGGCCATCCACCACCTGATCACGGGTGAATTCCGTGATCATGGAGTGATTGGCACTAAGTCCGCGCTCCACCATCTTCTGGCACTTGAAACTTCCTGTTCCACCGCCTCGAGCCTAGCCTCCACGCTTCCGGTCTTCTTCGGTCCCTGAACATCGCGGATGTGGAGCACCCCCTCACGCATCTCAATGGCTTGAGGGTGCTTCATCACCTCCAGCAAGTACGGGTTGATGACCTTCTCGAAGAACTTGTCCTTGGAGGAGCTTGGTGGAGCCATGGATATCTAGATCTGACGAGAAAACAACAAGAAACAAGAACAGATGATTTCTCTGCGATGCGGTTGTCAAAACAGTCGGGGCATATATAGAGAATTTTTATTCTTGGAAAACAAGCATCTGGAAGGAAAACGGAGTCGGGAAGGTGTCCGAGGTGGGAACAACCCACCAGGGCGCGCCCAGGGGTGCTTGGCGCGCCCTGGTGTATCGTGCTCACCTCGATCACCTTCCGGTTTATTTCTTTATTTCCAAAATTTTCAAATATTCCAAAGCTGACAAAAAATATTTTTGCGGATTTTTCGGAGTCCATTTACTAACCGTATCACGTACCTCCTATCTTTCCGAATTTTGGAGTGTTCCGGAAGGTTTCTTTTATGTGTTCCTCCGGTGTCATGGTTTGGATAACATTGCTTTCAATGTTAATAGGCGTACCTGAGATATAATGCTTAATTCTTTGTCCATTGACCAACTTCGGGTTAGTACCTTCGGCGTTATTAATCTTGATTGCTCCAGAACGATAAACCTCTTCAATAATATAAGGTCCGTCCCATTTGGAGAGAAGCTTACCTGCAAAAAATCTTAAACGAGAGTTGAACAAAAGAACATAGTCTCCTATTTTGAATTCCCGCTTTTGGATTCTTTTGTCATGCCATCTTTTTACTTTTTCTTTGAATAACTTGGCATTCTCATAGGCTTGGGTTCTCCATTCATCAAGTGAGCTAATATCAAATAGCCTCTTCTCAGCGGCAAGTTTGAAATCATAGTTAAGTTCTTTAGTTGCCCAAAATGCCTTATGTTCTAATTCTAGAGGCAAATGACAAGCTTTACCGTATACCATTTTGTATGGAGACATGCCCATAGGATTTTTATAACCTGTTCTATTGGCCCAAAGTGCGTCATTTAATTTCTTAGACCAATTCGTACGAGACCTATTGAAAGTTTTTTGTAATATCAATTTTATTTCTTTATTGCTAAGTTCAACTTGACCACTAGATTTAGGATGATAGAGTGATGCAATTCTATGGTTAACATCATATTTAGCAAGCATCTTATGGAAAGCACCATGAATAAAGTGTGAACCACCATCAGTCATTAAATATCTAGGGACTCCAAACCTCGGGAAGGTAACCTCTTTAAGCATTTTAATGGAGGTGTGATGATCAGCACTACTAGTTGGAATAGCTTCTACCCACTTAGTGACATAATCAACAGCAACCAAAATATGAGTGTACCCATTAGAGGAAGGAAAATGTCCCATATAATCAAAACCCCAAACATCAAATGGTTCGACAACAAGTGAATAATTCATAGGCATTTCCTGACGCTTACCGATATTACCAATTCTTTGACATTCATCACAAGACAAGACAAACTTACGGGCATCCTTGAAGAGAGTAGGCCAATAAAAACCAGATTGCAATACCTTATGAGCAGTTCTATCTTCCGCATGATGTCCCCCATAAGCTTCGGAATGACATTTCCGTAGGATTTGTTCCTGTTCATGCTCAGGTACACAACGTCTAATAATACCATCTACTCCTTCTTTATAAAGATGTGGGTCATTCCAAAAGTAATGCCTCAAATCATAGAAGATTTTTTTCTTTTGTTGGTATGTGAAGCTAGGTGGTATATATTTAGCGACAATGTAATTAGCATAATCAGCATACCAAGGGGTGTTTTGAGAAACATTTATTGCAGCTAACTGCTCGTCAGGGAAACTATCATCAATAGGTAGTGGGTCATCAAGAATATTTTCTAACCTAGACAAGTTATCAGCTACGGGGTTCTCAGCTCCCTTCCTATCAACGATATGCAAGTCAAATTCTTGAAGCAAGAGAACCCACCTAATAAGTCTAGGTTTAGCATCTTTCTTTTCCATAAGATATTTTATAGCAGCATGGTCGTTGTGAACAATTATTTTTGAGTCAACAATGTAGGATCTAAACTTATCACAGGCAAACACGACCGCTAAAAATTCTTTTTCAGTAGTAACATAATTTCGTTGAGCAATGTCTAGAGTTTTACTAGCATAATGGATAACATTCAATTTCTTATCAACTCTTTGTCCTAGAACAGCACCAACAGCATAATCACTAGCATCACACATAATTTCAAAAGGCAAGTTCTAATCAGGTGGTTGAACGATAGGTGCAGAGGTTAAGGCTTTTTTTGAGTGTTTCAAAGGCTTCTACACAATCATCATCAAAAACAAAAGGAATATCCTTTTACAAAAGATTAGTGAGAGGCCTAGAAATTTTAGAGAAGTCTTTAATGAACCTCCTATAGAAACCAGCATGACCAAGGAAACTGCGAATACCTTTAATATCTTTAGGACACAACATTTTCTCAATTGCATCAACTTTAGCTTTATCCACCTCAATACCTCATTCAGATATTTTCTGCCCCAAGACAATACCTTCATTAACCATAAAGTGTCACTTCTCCCAATTCAAGACAAGATTAGTTTGTTCACATCTCTGCAAAACTCGATCAAGGTTGCTTAAGCAATCATCAAAAGAAGTTCCGTAAACGGAAAAATCATCCTTGAAAACCTCCACAATCTTTTCACAAAAGTCAGAGAATATAGCAGTCATACATCTTTGAAAGGTAGCAGGTGCATTGCATAAACCAAAAGGCATACGTCTATAAGCATAGGTTCCAAAAGGGCAAGTAAAGGTGGTTTTCTCTTGATCGGATTGCGACACAGGTATTTGAGAGAAACCAGAATATCCATCTAGGAAGCAAAAGTGTGTGTGCTTAGATAATCTTTCTAACATTTGATCAATGAAAGGCAGAGGGTAATGATCCTTCCTAGTAGCTTTATTTAATTTTCTAAAATCAATTACCATTCTATAGCCAGTAATAATTCTTTGTAGAATGAGTTCATTCTTATCATTAGGAACAACGGTAATACATCCTTTCTTATGGACACAATGAACGGGACTTACCCATGTAGTATCAGCAATAGGATAGATTATACTTGCTTCCAGAAGTTTTAATATTTCAGTTCTTACCACTTCCTTCATCTTAGGATTCAATCGCCGTTGGTGATCAACAACGGGTTTAGCATCAGGTTCCATATTAATCTTGTGCTGACATAGAGTGGGACTAATGCCCTTAAGATCATCAAGAGTATATCCAATAGCAGCCCGGTGCTTCCTTAGAACTTTTAATAATCTTTCTTCTTCATTTTCTAAAAGGTTAGCACAATAATAACACGATATATCTTTTTCTCATCAAGATAAGCATACTTCAAAGTGTCAGGCAATTGTTTCAATTCAAACACGGGATCACCTTTAGGTGGAGGAGGACCTCCAAGAGTTTCAATAGGCAAATTGTGTTTCAGGATAGGTTGTTGTTCAAAGAAAATTTGATCTATTTCATTTCTTTCACGCAAGTGCATATCATTTTCATGGTCAAGCATATATTGTTCTAATGGATCAGTATGAGGCACAACAATAGAAGCAAGACCAATTATTTCATCTTTACAAGATAACGCTTTATCACGAGGTTGTCTGCTAAACTTGGAGAAATTAAATTCATGGGACACACCACCAAAACTGACACCGACAATTTGTTTTTCGCAATCTATCTTAGCATTGACGGTACTGAAGAAAGGTCTACCAAAGATAATGGGACAAAAGTCATATTGTGGGGAACCAAGGACTTGAAAATCAGTAGGGTATTTTACTTTCCCACACAAGACTTCAACATCTCTAACAATCCCAAGTGGTGTGATGGTGTCTCTATTAGCAAGTTTAATAGTAACATCAATGTCTTCTATTTCAGCAGGTGCAATTTCATCCATAATTTCTTGGTATAAAGTAAAAGGGATAGCACTCACACTAGCACCCAAATCACATAGACCATGATAGCAATGATCTCCTATTTTGACTGAGACAACAGGCATGCCTCCTATGGGTCTATGTTTATCTTTTTCATCGGGTTTAGCAATTCTAGCAGCTTCATCACAGAGGTAGATAACATGCCCATCGATATTTGCTACCAAGAGATCTTTAACCATAACAACACTAGGTTCTACTTTGATTTGCTCAGGGGGCTTAGATGTTTTTAGATTACTCTTACGAACCACAGTTGATACCTTAGTATGTTCCTTTATCCTAACAGGGAAAGGTGGTTTTTCAATATAAGCGGTAGGCACAACTGGATCAACATTGTAAATGATGGTTTCTTATTTAGCTATGACCGGTTCTTTAATTTCTTATTTAATAGGGGGATGCTATTTAAACCACCTCTCCTTAGGGAGATCAACGTGAGTAGCAAATGATTCGCAAAAAGAGGCTACTATCTCAGAGTCAAGTCCATATTTAGTGCTAAACTTGTGAAAAGTATCGGTATTCATAAAAGATTTAACACAATCAAACTCAAGCTTTATACCTAACTCATTACCTTTGTCGAGTTCCCAATCTTCCGAGTAGCGTTTAATTCTTTCTAAGAGATCCCACTTGAATTCAATAGTCTTGTTCATATAAGAACCATCACAAGAAGTATCGAGCATGGATTGATCATTATGAGAAAGCCGAGCATAAAAATTCTGAATGATAACTTCTCTCGGAATGTCATGATTGGGGCATGAATATAGCATTTACTTAAGCCTCCCCCAAGCTAGAGCGATACTTTCTCCTTCATGAGGCCAAACATTATATATATAATTCCGATCACGATGAACTAGATGCATGGGATAAAACTTTTGGTGGAATTCCAATTGCAAACGATTCCAGTTCCACGGTCCAAGATCATCACATAGCCTATACCATGTCAATTATTTTCCCTCCAAAGATAAAGGGAAAACCTTCGTCTTAACTTCATCTCCGGGTAAACCTGCAAGCTTAAATAATCCACAAATTTCGTTCACATATAATAGATGCATATCAGGATGTTCAGTTCCATCTCCTGCATAAGGTTTAGCAAGCAGTTGTTCTACCATACTCGAAGGAATTTCATAACCAATATTTTCAGTAGGTGTAGTAGGTTGAGGGGAAACTAATTGTGGTTCCGGTCGAGGTGAAGATACCCCGAACAAACCCCTCAAAGGATTGTTCTCCATAGTAGCAAGTAGCAATAAATTTCAGCACATAGTATAAGTTTTTCCTTACCAATTTCCACTTACCAAGAGCGCTTCACTCCCCGGCAACGGCGCCATAAAAGAGTCTTAATGACCCACAAGTATAGGGGATCAATCGTAGTCCTTTCGATAAGTAATAGTGTCGAACACAACGAGGAGCAGAAGGAAATGACAAGCGGTTTTCAGCAAGGTAATTTCTGCAAGCACTGAAATTGTAGGTAGCAGATAGTTTGATAGCAAGATAATTCGTAACAATCAAGTAACGGTAATGGTAAATAAGGTGCATCAAGGTAGCCCAATCCTTTTCTGGCAAAGGACAGGCCAGAACAATCTCTAGTAATAGGCAAAGTGTTCTTGAGGGTACACGGGAATTCCATCTAGTCACTTTTATCATGTTGGTGTGATTCGTGTTCGCTGCTTTGATAATTTGATATGTGGGTGGACCGGTGCTTGGGTACTGTTCTTACTTGAACAACCTCCCACTTATGATTAACCCCCTCGCAAGCATCCGCAACTACGAGAAAATTATTAAGATAAAATCTAACCATAGCATTAAACGTTTGGATCCAAATCAGCCCCTTACGAAGTAGCGCATAAACTAGGGTTTAAGCTTCTGTCACTCTAGCAACCCATCATCTAATAACTACTCCACAATGCATCCCCTTAGGCCCATGAATGGTGAAGTGCCATGTAGTCGACGTTCACATGACACCACTAAGGGAACCACAACATACATATCATCAAAATATCGAACACATATCAAATTCACATGACTACTTGCAACATGACTTCTCCCGTGACCTCAAGAACAAAGGTAACTACTCACAAATAATAAACATGCTCAAGATCAGAGAGGTATTGAATAGCATAATGGATCTGAACATATAATCTTCCACCAAATAAACCATATAGTAATCAACTACGCAAGGTAATCAACACTACTAGTCACCCACATGTACCAATCTGAGGTTCCGGTACAAAGATTGAACACAAGAGATGAACTAGGGTTTAAGAGGAGATGGTGTTGTTGAATATGTTGATGAAGATTGGCCTCCCAAAGATGAGAGGGGTGTTGGTGATGACGATGTCTTCGATTTCCCCCTCCGGGAGGGAAGTTCCCTCGGCGGAATCGCTCCGCCGGAGGGCAAAAGTGCTCCTGCCCAAGTTCCGACTCGAGGCAACGGTGCTTCGTCCCGAAAGTCCTCCTCTGATTTTTTATAGGTCAAATGTGACTATATACCAGAAGATGGGCACCGGAGGTGGGCCGAGGAGGCCACAACCCATCAGGGCGCGCCCTGGTGGGTTGTGCCCACCAGGTTTGCCCCCTCCGGTAGTTTTCTGCTCCAGTATTTTTTATGTATTCCAAAAATAATCTCCGTAAAATTTCATCTTCATTGGAGTTGTGCAGAATAGGTATCTCTGATGTGCTTTTCTTGGGTCTAGAATTCCAGCTGCCGGTATTCTCCCTCTTTGTGTAAACCTTGCATATTATGAGAGAAAAGGCATTAGAATCACTCCCAAAGCATTATTATTCAACAAAACATAATAAATAACAGTAGAAAATTTTGATGCAAAATGGACGTATCATCTCCCAACAATGCTAACATAGTTGGATCATATGATCATCCCTCAACGCGCAACAAAGAATCACTCCAAAGTTCCTATCTAGCGGAGAACAATAAGATGAAATTGGTGTAGATAGTAGAACCACCTCAAAGTTATTCTTTCCGATCAATCTTTTGAACTATTCCTATAAGTGTGTCAAACAGCCCTAGAGTTCGTACTAAAATAACTCCAATGATACTTAATTATCAATCAACCCTAATGTCACCTAGATACTCTAATGTCACCTCAAGTATCCATGGGTAAATTATGTGACATGCATCAAACAATTTCAGATCTATCATATTCAATCCAACACAAAGAACTTCAAGGAGCACCCCAAGATTTCTATCGGAGAACGTAGGACAAGAACGTGTATCAACCCCTATGCATAGATTACCCCAATGTCACCTCGGGAATCCGCAAGTTGAGTACCAAAACATACATCAAGTGAATCAATAGAACACCCCATTATCACCATGGGTATCCACATGCAAGACATATATAGTGATCTCCAATCCAATAGCCAATCTGACATAACAAAATCTCAAAGGTAAAGATTCAATTCAACACAACAAAGTAGCAAGGGAATAACATCATATGATCCGACTATATTAACAAAGCCCATTATACATCAAGATCGTGACATCTCAAGAACACGAGAAAGATATTGAACGCATAGCTACTGATACATACCCTCAGCCTCGAGGGTGAACTATTCCCTCCTCATCATGGCCTCCGCCGAGATGACGAAGATGCCCACCAGTGATGGTTTCCCCTCTCCGATAGGGTACTGGAATGACTCCAGATTGGTTTTTCGTCGATACAGAGAGTTTCGGCGACGGAACAGAGAGTCTCTCTTTATTTCTAGGGTTTCTGGGATTTATACGATTTTTCAGCGTTGGAATCACGCGCAATGGAGCCACGTGGGCCCCAGCACACATCGGGGCGTGGCCTGGGGGGCGCCCTGATGGCTCGTGGCCCACAGGTGGCTCCCCTCTGGTGGTTCTTCGCTCCAATATTGCTTATTTCCTCCAGAAAAAATCATCAAAAAGTTTCGGGCGATTCTGAGAACTTTCATTTTTTGCACAAAAACAACACCACGGTAATTCTGTTGAAAACAACGTCAATCCGGGTTAGTTCTAAATAAATCATATAAAGTGCATAAAAACCATATAAAAGTATTGTAAACATAGGCAAATATGGCATGAATACTTCATAAATTATTGATACGTTGGAGACGTATCAGTGACCCCATCATTAGCCCCCGAATCGGTTGGCGTTTCAGAAGACGAGTGGACGGAATCCTTGGAGTGACTCGGGCCCTTCGGAGGCGCCCAAAACCCGATCCCAAGAGATTATCCACTACGTTCTAAATAGAAGCCGCAACGATTCTGGACTATGAGTTTCCGAGTGATCGGATTAGAATCATTGCTGGGCAAAACTTCATGGCATCCGGTCGCCTCTCACGAGAGGTAGAATGGTGGTCCGAGTGTGGGCATGCCATGAAGTCCAAGCGACATCGTAGGAGTGAGTAGATGTCCTCTGTGGATCCCAGGGGAACTCCTATAGCAGTCAGCTTAAATCCCAAACTCACGAAACACTCACCTTGGTGTTGAGGTAAGGGCCAAGTAAAGCCACGGAAGGGTGTCGAGTCCGTCCCTTTGCAATCTTGAAGATGACTTTAATCGGAGGATTTTATATGTCCGAGTGTCCGGAGACATCTGTTTGATGCACTCGTCCAGACTGAGGTGTTTTTCCCAAACAGGAAGGTGTAGAGGACCAATCGGGATGATGCGGGGTGAGAATTTTGTGGATTTGAACGCAGGATGGGCACGCGGAAGCGGTTGCGTTGCATCGTAGTGGGGAAAGTGGGACGTGACGCCTCGATTTCCGTCGCGGGATCCGCCACGTGCGCGATTTGCTCTGCGTGAGAGGATTGCGTTCGATTCGCACTCGATGGTGGAGATCTTTCCGTAGATGTTTCCCAGGGTATAAATACGTGTAAACCCTTGACCAAAATCGCATCAAATCCCCTTTCTCTCTCATTTTCTCCTCCGCCACTCCACCACATTCCGCCGAGCTCTCTACCCTCTAATCTGTCCCCAAGCTCTGGTCTTCTTGGGAGAGATGGTGAAGGAATCGACCGCAAAGCTCGAAAGGGCGAAGAAAGCGTCGAGGCGGTCGTCGTCAAGCGTCGGCGGCTCAACGGGCCGGATCCAGGGCGATTGGACCCCGTCGCGGGCCATGCGGGCGCGGCTGTTGGAGTTTGAGAGCCAGGGCCTAGTGGCCGCTGGGAGCTGGAGGTCGCCGGACGCAGGCAAGTAAGAGCCGTCGCCACAGGGCGACGAGCGCGTGCTCCTGCTGACCCATGTGGAGAGAGGTTTTTCCTTGCCTTCGCATCCTTTTTTCCGCGCGTTCTTGGGTTTCTTCGGGGTGCAACTCCACCACCTTCCTCCCAACGCCGTTTCCTATCTGCCCGCCTTCGTGTCTCTGTGTGAAAATTATAGGATGTCATCCCCATTTGGGGATTTTCAAACACTTGTTCAACTGCCGCTCAATGACGGTGAAGAAGGCCTCCCCGAGTGGGGAGAAGACCAATGTGAACCAGCTGTGCGGCGGCTTAGGGATCCGGCTTAGGGGGAAGAGCGGTTTCCCTGCCATGTCCATTCCCGACTCGGTGAAGGGGTGGCAGGATAGTTGGTTTTATTATAAATATGTCCCACTCACTAGCGGTCAGTCAGGCCTCCCGCCGTACTCGGCAGAGCAGGTGAAATCCCCTCCGTCCTTGGCCATGTCTAAGGAGGAGAAGACAGACATGGACATCCTTGTGATGGCTGTCGTTTCCATAGTTAGGAAAGGGCTCAATGGGATGGACCTACTGGAGGTCTTCAACCAGTGGACGATCCATCCCCTGCAGGCAAGGGCCCATCCCTTGTGGAAGTACGAGGGTCCGAGTGACCCCACTCGGGTCCATCCTGAGGAGCTCGCGAAGAAGGCGCTCGAGGCCAAGCTCATGGCTATCACCTCACAGCGAGACAACCCCTAGGGCACCAGGGTGATCGCTCCCTTCTATAAGGAGCATCCGCTGATTGAGGTAATTCTAAACTTTACCTGACCAAATGATTTCATAGTTATTCTCTCATTGTTGACTTTGATGCCTTATTCCCTTCAACAGAGCTTCACGATCTGCGAGGTGCCGACCGTGGACCTTCGGATGAACCTGGAGGCTGAGAAGCTCAAGAGTGCGCGCCTCGAACAAGAAAATCACTCATTACGAGGTAAGCATCCCGATTGACTAGTTTCAGCAATTATCTTCCCGTCAAATCTAACTGAATTTTCCTTCTGAGATGTTCGTAGTGAAAACCGTCAACTTGTAAAGAGGCTCAGGACTTCTATTTCTTTAGAAACCATGAAGCAGACTCTCGAGAACAAGGACACCGAGCTGGCGTAAGCGTGGAAGGAGGCCAAGTCCAAGACCAAGGGGGCCGAGGAGAAGCGCAAGACCGTCGTGGAGCTTGAGGAGGACAACAGGGTCCTAAAGATTGCTGCAACAAACAAAAGTAAACTAAATGTGAACATGAAAGTAATAGCCAAGCACTATGCTCCCTGGCAACAGCGCCAGAAAAAGCTTGATAACCTGCAAGTACACAAGGCTATCTAGCAATTTCGTGATAATTACACCGACGGCCACTGTATTTGAAGCGAAAGCATGATAAGACCATTGGACTCTGGAATATGCTCATTACGATCATTATATATGATTTGATGTGAATATACAGCCACCGTTGCATGTTTCGCTACGTAGAGGCGGTTTGACCACTTGCTGACCGCTCGTTCGTGACGGTAGCGAATCGCGGAGGCGATCTCATGGAAATATGTGAGAAGCCCCCCCGGGCATGACCGAATCCCCCCATCATCCCTCCTCCACTTGAATATCCTCTTTGTCTTTGATAGGAGAAAGGGGAGGGCTGCATAGGTGATCCAACCTCGGCGTTCATCAATGGTGGAGGCGAGGAGAGGGGCTGATTTCTTCCGCGGTTGCAGAGGCGCCGCCTCCACGCATATTCCCCCCCCCCCCGGGAGGCCACAGCGATGACCCCTGTTCGTCATGCAGAAGGGGCGCCACCCCCTATGTACAATAAGTCTCCATTCTTGAAGAGTCCGAGGTTATTTGTGTTTTGATGTTAAAAAACCCTCCTTTTAGGGCCGCATTGCCATACTAGATGTTTTATAGTTCCTAGTTTTTATGGATTTTTCTAGGGTTTTGGCGTAGGATTTAGGGGTACGAAAATTGGGGCTCAGGGTTTTAGGTGGTAAAATAAATTGATGCTCGAGTCGATTCTTATGCATGTTGTACCGTGTTGCTATATTAGGACGTCGAAGCACCAATTTCTCCATGGAAATCAACCATGGTGGATTTTTTGTTGGGCATGGCAGGAACCGTTCTTATGTTAATGGCCGGGTCATTTGGTATGATCATCTGGATAAGGTCACTTAGTCACCTATTCAGATAGAAAATCTTGTTGAGGAAATTGTATATGAGATGGCAGGGAGGCTCAAGGTTTTCTACTATGTCCCCATCCTTACATTCAACACTAACGGTCTCTGGGAAATTAGTATTGATGAGCAGATAGGCAGAATGATGTTCTTTATTAATATTGGCCACCACTCCTTCAATATTTGTTTGGATCGTGATGAAAGCTTCCAGGCTTACCTGAATGAGGATAATGTTGTGAACTATCCAAGAGCCTATGTCCCTATGATCTCTAGCCCTGCAAGGGGAGTGTCCAACAACAATGTAGAGAATGCAAAACTTCAGGCAGAAGGAGAGAATGCAGATTTTCAGACAGAAACAAAGCATGCCGTGGCAGGGGCAGATGTTGAGACATATGTGGCACATATCCCTATACAGGATACGTATCCTGATGTTGATGCAGATGGGCATGTCAACCAGTTCCAATTTTTCAGTAGGCTATCAACACAGCAAGATGGGGGGTAATCAAATGGAGGAAGAAGAAGAAGAACCAGTTTTAGTGCAACCAAGTCATCACATGGATAATCAAATGCAACAAGAGGATGTTGGATGAAGCACATCAATTAGGAGGAGTGCAAGGCATACCAAATTCAGTTATGCAATGGAAGCAGAGGATGCAGTAAGTGATACAGATGATGAGGATTATGACCATGGTATACTTGTTGACAGTGACAATGAGATTGGCAATGATGATGATGATGATGATGATGATGATATATGCTGATAATGTAGATGGGGATGAACTAGAATAGAAACATGACAACAAATCAAATGATAGAGCAAAGTAGACAGGAAATGAGAAAGTGCCTCCTAAAACTCAAGACAAAGGCAAACAAACGTACAACTCAGATGAAGACATGTCTAAAGGTGAAGATTTGTGGACACCTGATTCATATGATGAAAAGTTGCAATTGAAGTTCAAAACTTTCAGAGCAGAGTATTTACATAGGCCAAGATTCCATGTTGGCCAAGTTTTTGAGAGCGTAGAACTACTAAGGGCAGCAACTAAAGAGTACTCCTGTCAGAACAGAGTTGATATCAAGCTGCCTGCCAATGATAGAAAAAGAGTGGAATCCAAGTGTGATAAATATTGCACATGGTACTTGTGGGCATCTTATGACAACATGACCGAGGCATTCGTGGTGAAAAGAAACATGACCGAGGCTTTCACTGCTAAATTCCTAGCAATGAAGTACTTAGAGAGCTTTAGGACTGATCAAGATATGAACTTAATGAATTTCTCAAGGGTTGTTCAGAAAGAATGGCACATGAAACCTAGTAGGATGAAACTACACAGGGCAAGAAGGATGGCAATGCAAATAATTTATGGTGATGAAGAATATGGCAGTACAAGCTTCTCTGGAATTATGCAAATGAGGTTAGGGGAAGCAACCCTGGCTCATCTTTGTATGTCTCACTTGATGAGAATGCAATGTTCAACAAGCTGTACATGTGTCTAGATGCTTCCAAGAGATGATTTCTCCAGGGTTACCGGCCAGTAATCTTTATTGGTGGTTGCCACATTAAAGCTAGATATAGAAGTCAACTTCTTACAGCTGTTGGGGTAGATCAAATAACTGCATATTTCCAATAGCCATTGTTATGGTTGAAGTGGAGGACACCCCTAATTGGATGTGGTTTCTTTATACACTTAACAGGGATCTAGGCATCATAAACACTTAACCCTGGACTATCATGCGAGACAAACAAAATGTAATGTATATGTGAATGTTTCTGTTCTACTTTGCGGTAGTACATGGTCTCATCAATGCCATGTATAGCTAAAGCCACTTGCCTACTAACTGGTTATTTTCTTGTATAGGGTCTCATCAATGCAGTTGAAGAACTATTCTCCGAGTCAGACCACATAGTTTGTGTTAGGCACATGTGGCAGCACTTTCAGCAATATTTCAAGGGTGGCATTTTGAAGAATCAACTATGGAAGATATCAAGGAGCAACACAGTTGTGCTATATGAACATGGCATGCAGGACCTGAAGCTACTTAATGTTGATGCCTACTAGTGGCTTCATGAGTTGGAGCCCAACACTTAGGTTAAAGCTTTTCAACGTGACTTGCCCAAATGTGATATACTGCTTAACAACATAAGTGAATTTTTTGAACATGTGAGAGTAGCTATCTACATATGTGATATACTGACATGATCAACATATGTGATATACTATTAATTGTTTCATGCTAACCTGATCAACATATGTGATATACTATTAATTGTAGTTACATTTTGGAGGATAGGGAGCTGCCAATACTTACCATGATTGATAGGATTTATAGGCAACTTATGACAAGGTATTACAACAAGCAGATGGAGTCAGATAAATGGCCAGGTGATATATGCCCAAAGATCGGGAAGAAGGTTGAGAAGGCAACAAAATTTGCAAACACCTGCAATGTGGAGGGATGAGTGGATGGTCTTTTCCGAGTAGGCGATAGAGGGGTGGATTACATGATTGACATGCACAAGAAACCCTACACTTGTAGAAGAATACAGAAAGCAGGGATTCCACACTCTCATGTGGTTGCCTTCATAGGAATGATAAAGTTGATCCTCGGAAATGGTTAACGCTTGCTACTCAAAGCAAATGTTCAAGAAGGCACATGAAAACATTATCTACACTTGCAAAGATAAGAGAGAGTGGGAGGACTTACATGGTCCCCCAACTGAGCCACCATTGTACGAGAAGCATGTTGGAAGTCCATCTTCTACAAGGAGAAAAGCACCTGGAGAGGTTGATCAAAGAAGGGGAGAGAAAAAAATCACAAGGCATGATGTTATCATGCACTGTTCTTACTGCGGCGAGTCAGATCATAACAGGAATGGCTGCAAATATTCGAAGGTTGGACCGCCACCACCAAGTTCTAATGTCGGTGACAATGTGCCTCCTCCAATTTAAGGCAATGTGCCACCTCTAGATCCAACCCAAAACAGCTACATCAGCTCCACATGATCCAGTTTTAACACATGTCATACATTGATGATATTCTTCATTGATACGTCTCCAACGTATCGATAATTTATGAAGTATTCAAGCCATATTTGCCTATGTTTACAATACTTTTATATGGTTTTGATGCACCTTATATAATTTATTTAGAACTAACCCGGACTGACGCTGTTTTCAGTAGAATTACCGTGGTGTTGTTTTTGTGCAGAAAATGAAAGTTCTCGAAATCGCCCAAAACTTTTTGATGATTTTTTTAGAGGAAATAAGAAATATTGGAGCGAAGAACCACCAGAGGGGAGCCACCCGTGGGGCACAAGCCATTAGGACGCGGCCCGGGGGGGGGGTCGCGCCCTAATAGCTTGCGGGGTTTCTGGGATAAATCCAACGCTGAAAAATCCTATAAATCCCAGAAACCCCAGAAATAAACAGAGACTCTCCGTTCCGCCGCCGCAACTATCTATATCGACGAAAAACCAATCTGGAGACGTTCCAGTACCCTACCAGAGAGGGGAAACCATCACCGGTGGCCATCGTCATCATCCCGGCGGAGGCCATGATGAGGAGGGAGTAGTTCACCCTCGGGGCTAAGGGTATGTACCAGTAGCTATGTGTTCAATCTCTCTCTCTCTCTCTCTCTCTCTCTCTCTCTCGTGTTCTTGAGATGTCACGATCTTGATGTATCACGAACTTTGTTAATATAGTCGGATATGGATTAGCCGATATTTTTTGCGGATTATCCGAGGTTATGAAATAGGATTATCCGATGAATTTAGCCCAATTGAGAAGCACAAATGCCCACGTGGACCACTAATAAAAATCACCACATATAAATAGTAATTGTACGTACATATACGCCGGCGACGCATCGGACGGAGGTCCGCGATTGCGTACATGTACACCGGCGGTGCCGCATCGGACGGAGGTCTGCGATTGCATACATGCACTAATGTACACCGGCGGTGCGTCTGGACGGTGGTCTGCTTACATATACACGTAGGAATTCTGAGTATAAATAAGTATGAATATTAGTAGTGGTTCCTTCTTCCATTCATGCAGTCACGTATAATTAATTTGAAGTAGTCGAGTAGAGCAAACTTCATCTTAATAGACTACAAAACAGTATGGATGTATCGGTACTACATATTGTTACTATATTGTGTGGGTTATTACTTTATAACACGACTTTCTAGTGTTATGCGCTTGGATGGAAACATATTTTCATATTGTTCCATAGTAGTAATAAATCATGTCTCTTTGCACGTATCATCCGATATTTTTTGTCCGTTTCCGGTCCGAATCCGCTCCTCATCCGGCCCGAATCCGTAGTCCGATATAATCCGCATTCGAATCCACATCCGGTTATTATCCGCTCCGTTCCGAATCTGACAAAAAAATATGATAAAGGATATGGTAAAAGCATTATCCGATCCGATTCGTTTACGTCCCTACATATGATGTTATTCCCTTGCTACCTTGTTGTGATGAATTGAATCTTTCCCTTTGAGATATCATTATGTCGGATTGAATATTGGATTTGAGAACACTTGATATATGTCTTGCATGTGGATACCCGTGGTGACAATGGGGTGTTCTATTGATTCACTTGATGTATGTTTTGGTACTCAACTTGTGGATTCCCGAGGTGACATTGGGGTAATCTATGCATAGGGGTTGATACACGTTCTTGTCCTACGTTCTCCGATAGAAATCATGGGGTGCTCCTTGAAGTTCTTTGTGTTGGATTGAATATGATAGATCTGAAATTGTTTGATGCATGTCGCATAATTTACCCACGGATATGTGAGGTGACATTGGTGTATCTAGGTAACATTAGGGTGGATTGATATGTGTCATTGGTGTTATTTCAGTACGAACTCTAGGGTTGTTTGTGACACTTATAGGAATAGCTCAAAAGATTGATCGGAAAGAATAACTTTGAGGTGGTTCTACTACCAACACCAATTTCATCTTATGTTCTCCACTATATAGGAACTTTGGAGTGATTCTTTGTTGCACATTGAGGGATGATCATATGATTCAATTATGTTAGCATTGTTGGGAGATCACTAGTGAATGTTGGAAATATGCCCTAGAGGCAATAATAAATTGGTTATTATCATTTTTCCCTGTTCATGATAAACGTCTATTTTGCATGCTAGAATTGTATTGATTGGAAACTCAGATACATGTGTGGATACATAGACAACACCGTGTCCCGAGTGAGCCTCTACTAGACTAGCTCGTTGATCAAAGATGGTTAAAGTTTAATAGCCATAGACATGAGTTTTCATTTGATAAAGGGGTCACATCATTAGGAGAATGATGTGATGGACAAGACCCAACCGTAAGCATAGCATTTGATCGTATTAGTTTATTGCTATTGCTTTCTTTATGTCAAGTATCTGTTCCTATGACCATGAGATCATGCAACTCCCTGACACCGGAGGAATGTCTTGTGTGTATCAAACGTCACTTCGTAATTGGGTGATCATAAAGGTGCTCTACAGGTATCTCCGAGGGTGTCTGTTGGGTTGGCATGGATTGAGACTGGGATTTCTCACTCCGTATGACGGAGAGGTATCTCTGGGCCCTCTCGGTAATACAACATCACAAGAAGCTTGCAAGCAATGTGACTAAGGAGTTAGTCACGGGATCTTGTATTACGGAACGAGTAAAGAGACTTGCCGGTAACGAGATTGAACTAGGTATGGAGATGCCGACGATCGAATCTCGGGCAAGTAACATACCGATGGACAAAGGGAACTGCATACGGGATTGACTAAATCCTTGACATCGTGGTTCGACCGATGAAGATATTTATGGAATATGTAGGAACCACTATGGGCATCCAGGTCCCGCTATTGGTTATTGGTCAGAGAGGTGTCTCGGTCATGTCTACATGTTTCTCGAACCCGCAGGGTCCGCACGCTTAACATTAGGTGACGCTAGAGTAGTATTGGGATATGTAAGTTGGTGACCGAATGTTGTTCGGAGTCCCGGATGAGATCCCGGACGTCACGAGGAGTTCCGTAATGGTCCGGAGGTAAAGATTTATATATGGTAAGTCCTATTTTGGTCGTCGGAAAAGTTTTGCGCATTACCGGTAGTGTACCAGGGTGCCGAAAAGGGTTCTGAGGGTCCACCGGGGGGCCCACCTGCCCCGTGGGCCCACATGGGCCATAGGGGGTGCGCCCTAGCCATCGTGGGCCAGGTGCATCAGCCCCTAGAGGCGAATTAGGCTTGGGGGCAAGAGTCCCAAAGGGACAAGGCACCCCGGAGGTGCCTTGGAGGAATGGGACTCCTCCCTTCCTTGTAAAGGGAGGACTCTCCCTTGGCCGTCGGCCCCTCCCTTGGAGGAGAGGTCAAGGTTGCGCCTCCCCTCTCCCCTTTGCCTCCTATATATAGTTGAGGGGAGGGGAGGGCTGCACAGACAATTTCCCACGCCCCGGTGGCAGCCCTCCCTCTCCCGTTACTTTGTTCTTTCCTCAGATCGCATCTACGATAGTGCTTGGGGAAGCCCTGTCGGGATTGCTCCACCACCATCTCTATAATGCCGTCGTTCTGGTTGAGATCCCATCTACTTCTCCTCCCTCGCTTGCTGGATCAAGAAGAAGGAGACATCATCGAGCTGCACGTGTGCTGAACGCGGAGGTGTCGTCCGTTCGGCGCTAGATCGGATCGGATCACGATTGGATCGTGAAGAGTACGACTACATCAACCGCGTTATATACGCTTTCGCTTAGCGATCTACAAGGGTATGTAGATACACTCCCCCTCTTGTAGCTATGCATCTCCATAGATAGATCTTGGGTGTTCGTAGGAATTTTTTTGTTTCCCATGCAACGTTCCCCAACAGTGGCATCAGGAGCTAGGTCTATGCGTAGATGATATGCATGAGTAGAACACAAAAGAGTCTGTGGGTGTTGATGTTCAGATTGCTTACCTCCTTAGTCTTATCTTTATTCGGCGGTATTGTGGGATGAAGCGTCCCGGACCAACCTTACTTGTCCTCGTACAAGAGACCGGTTCCATCGATTGACATGTAATCTAGTTGCATAAAGGTGGCTGGCGGGTGTCTGTCTCTCCCACTTTAGTTGAATTGGATCGACAGAGGCGGTCCTTGTAGAAGGTTAAAAGGCAACTTGATTATCACTGTTGTGGCTTTGCGTAGGTAAAAATGGTTCTTACTAGTTGCCCATAGCAGCAACGTAAAACTTGCAACAACAAAGTAGAGGACGTCTAACTTGTTTTTGCAGGGCATGTTGTGATGTGATATGGCCAAGACGTGATTTGATATATGAGATGATCATGTTTTGTAATAGTTATCACGACTTGCATGTCGATGAGTACGGCAACCGGCAGGAGCCATAGGGTTGTCTTTAATTAAATTCATGACCTATGTGTCAATATTTAAACGCCATGTAATTGCTTTACTTTATCGCTATGTGTTAGCAATAGTTGTAGAAGCAATAGTTGGCGCGACAACCACATGACGACACGATGATGGAGATCATGATGATGGAAATCATGGTGTCATGCCGGTGACGATGGAGATCATGCCGATGCTTTGGAGATGGAGACAAAAGCACAAGATGATGATGGCCATATCATGTCACTTATATGATTTGCATGTGATGTTTATCCTTTTATGCATCTTATTTTGCTTAGGACGACGGTAGCATTATAAGATGATCCCTCACTAAAATTTCAAGATAAAATTGTGTTCTCCCCGAGTATGAACTGTTGCGAAGGATCGTCCTTTCGAAGCACCTTGTGACGATCGGGTGTGATAGACTCTATGTTCGCATACAACGGGTGTAAACCAGATTTACACACGCAGAATACTTGGGTTAAACTTGATGAGCCTAGCATGTACAGACATGGCCTCGGAACACAGGAGACCGAAAGGTCGAACATGAGTCATATAGTAGATATGATCAACATGGAGATGCTCACCATTGAAACCACCTCATCTCACGTGATGATCGGACTTGGGTTGGTGGATTTGGATCATGCCACACTTAGACTACCTGAGGGATGTTGATTTGAGTGGGAGTTCTTAAGTAATATGATTAATTGAACTCATTATCATGAACATAGTCTAAAAGGTGTCTTTGCAAAATTATGTTGTAGCTCGCGCTGTAGCTCCCCTGTATTTTGATACGTTCCTAGAGAAAACTAAGTTGAAAGATGTTGGTAGCAATTATGCGGACTAGGTCCGTGATCTGAGGATTGTCCTCATTGCTGCACAGAAGGCATATGTCCTTGATGCACCGCTCGGTGCGCCACCCCCTCAAGCGTCATCTGTGGATGTTGTGAACGTCTGGCAGACATGTTCTGATGACTACTTGATAGTTTAGTGCGCCATGCTTTACGGCTTAGAATCGGGCTCCAAAGACGTTTTGAACGCCATGGAGCATATGAGATGTTCCAAGATGAAATTGGTATTTCAGGCTCATGCCCGTGTTGAGAGGTATGAGACCTCTGACAAGTTCTTTGCCGACAAGATGGAGGAGAATAGCTCAGTCAGTAAGCATGTACTTAGAATGTCTGGGTGCTACAGTCGCTTGAATCAAGTGGGAGTTAATCTTCCAGATAAGATAGTGATTGACAGAGTTCTCCAGTCACTATCACCAAGCTACTAGAGCTTTGTAATAAACTATAACATGCAAGGGATGGAGATGATGATCCCTGAGCTATTCGCAATGCTTAAGGCCATGGAGGTAAAAATCAAGAAGTAGCATCAAGTGTTGATGGTTAATAAGACCACTAGTTTCAAGAAGGGCAAGGGAAGAAGGGAAACTTCAAGAATGGCAAGCCAGTTGTCGCTCCAGTGAAGAAACCCAAGGTTGAACCCAAACCCGAGACTAAGTGCTTCTATTATAGGGGGAACGGTCACTGGAAGCGGAACTGCCCCGGATACTTGGCAGATAAGAAGGCTGGCAACATCAACAACAGTATATTGGATATACGGGTTATATATGTGTACCCTACTAGTACTCCTAGTAGCACCTGAGTATTAGATACCGGTTCAGTTGCTAATATTGGTAACTCAAAACAAAAGCTGCGAAATAAACGGAGACTAGCTAAGGGCGAGGTGACGATGTGTGTTGGAAGTGTTTCCATGGTTGATGTGATCACCATCGCACGCTCCCTCTGCCTTCGGGATTAGTGTTGAACCTAAATAAATGTTATTTGGTGTCTGTGTTGAGCGTGAACATTATTAGATCGTGTTTATTGCAATACGTTTATTCATTTAAGTCAGAGAATAATGGTTGTTCTGTTTACATGAATAATATCTTCTATGGTCATGCACCCAATGTGAATGGTTTATTGAATCTCGATCGTAGTGGTACACATGTTCATAATATTGATGCCAAAAGATGGAAAGTTAATAATGATAGTATCACATACTTGTGGCACTGCCGCTAAAGGTCATGTTGGTGTAAAGCGCATGAAGAAACTCCATGCTGATGGATCTTTGGACTCACTCGATTTCGAATCACTTGAGACATGCGGACCATGCCTCATGGGCAAGATGACTAAGACCCCGTTTTCCGGTACCATGGAGCGGGCAAGTGACTTGTTGGAAATCATAAATACTGATGTGTGTGGTCCAATGAGTGTTGAAGCGCGCGGTGGATATTGTTATTTTCTTACCTTCACGGATGACTTAAGTAGATATTCGGATATTTACTTAATGAAATACAAGTCTGAAAATTTTGAATAGTTCAAAACAAATTTCAGAGTGAAGTTGAAGATCATCGTGACAAGAGGATAAAATGTCTCCGATGTGATTGTGGAGATGAATATCTGAGTTACGAGTTTGGTATGCATTTTAAGACAATATGGAATTGTTTCACAGCTCATGCCACCTGGAACACCACAATGTAATGGTGTGTCCGAACATCATAACCATACTCTATTGGATATGGTGCGTTCTATGATGTCTCTTATTGTTTTGCCACTATTGTTTTGGGGTTATGCATTATAGACAAGTACATTCACTTTAAATAGGGCACCATCTGAATCTGTTGAGACGACACCGTATGAATTATGGTTTGGCAAGAAACCTAAGCTGTCGTTTCTTAAGGTTTGGTGTTGCGACGTGATAACCCACAAGTGTAGGGGATCGTTTGTAGCTTTTTTTGATAAGTAAGAGTGTCGAACCAAACGAGGGGCTAAAGGTAGAACAAATATTCCCTCAAGTTCTATCGACCACTGATACAACTCTACGCACACTTTAACGTTTGCTTTACCTAGAACAGGTATGAAACTATTTTGTAGGTGATAGGATAGTTTGCACGAATAAAACTAGGAGTACTTAGCGGGAATAAAACTACGAGTAAAAAGCAAGATAATAAAAGTTAGTTGTTTAGTAGAAAGCTTTTGTCAAACAAGAAGGTTATTTGTCCCTAGGCAATTGATAACTAGACCGGTAATCATTCTTGCAATTTTACATGAGGGAGAGGCATGAGCTAACATACTTTCTCTACTTGGATCATATGCACTTATGATTGGAACTCTAGCAAGCATCCGCAACTACTAAAGATCATTAAGGTAAAACCCAACCATAGCATTAAGTATCAAGTCCTCTTTACTCCCATATGCAACAACCCACCTACTCGGGTTTATGCTTCTGTCACTCAAGCAACCCACCATAGGCAAATCATGAACACATTGCAACACCCTATAGCGAGGATAGCTCACGTTTGCGCGAGACGGAGGGCACCGTAGGACAGCACCATAATAAAATATACAATCATACCAACCACGATCATCAATTAGCCCATAGGACAAAGCGGATCTACTCAAACATCATAGGATAGCCACATATCATTCGGAAATAATATACGGAGTTGAACACCATGTTTAAGTAAAGATTACAGTGGGGAGAAGGGGAGTTACACCGCTGCATAGAGGGGGAGAGATTTGGTGTTGACGGCGGCGAAGTTGTTGGAGTAGATCGCCGTCACGATGCTTGCCCCGGCGGCGCTCCGGCACCACCGGGAGAGAGGGGGAGAGAGATCCCCTCCTTCTTCTTCTTCCTTGGCCTCCCCCCTAGATGGGAGGAGAGTTCCCCCTCTGGTACATGGCCACCATGGAGGCGGAGGGGCAGGAGCCCCTCCTAGATTGGATCTCCCTCTCTGTTCTCTTCTGTTTCACGTTCCTGTTTTCTGGCCGAAAACCGTTTCTTATATTCCCGGAGATTCGTAACTCCGATCGGGCTGAAATTTTGAGGGGATTTTTATCCAAAAATTAGCTTCCTTGCGCCTGAAGGAGAGCTCTAACCGACGTACGAGGTGGGCAGCACCCACCAGACCGAGGTTGGGCCCCCTGGCCGCACCCTGATGTATCGTGGGGGCTGTGGGCCTCCGTTTGGGTTGATTCCCCTTCTCAAAATTCACAAATATTCCAAAAAAAATCTCCGTAAATTTTTATCGCGTTTGGACTTCGTTTGATATGGTAATTCTGCGAAACAAAAAACATGCAACAAACAGGAACTGGCACTGGGCACTGGATCAATAGGTTAGTCCAATAAATCATATAAAATGTTGCCAAAAATACATGAAAGTTTTATAATATTGGCATGAAACAATAAAAAATTATAGATACGATGGAGACGTATCACGGCGCTCATGTGAAAAGGCTTCAGCCTGATAAGCTCGAACCCAAAGCAGAAAAGTGTGTCTTCATAGGATACCCTAAGGAAACAATTGGGTACAACTTCTATCTTAGATCCGAAAGCAAGGTCTTTGTTGCCAAGAATGGATCCTTTC
The DNA here is from genome assembly GCA_039707655.1 of Elymus sibiricus. NCBI lineage: Eukaryota > Viridiplantae > Streptophyta > Magnoliopsida > Poales > Poaceae > Elymus > Elymus sibiricus. Next base: position 467,449,679 of record CM077675.1, read on the forward strand.
CAGAGAAGGAGGTTCTCTCGAAAGAAGTGAGTGGGAGGAAGGTAGAACTTGATAAGGTTATCGAACCTTCACTAGAATTGGAAAGTAGCGCAACGCAGAAAAGTGTTCCTGTGATGCGTACACCAATTGAAGAGGAAGCTAATGATGATGATCATGAAACTTCGGATCAAGTTACTACAAGGCATCGTAGGTCAACAAGGACTCGTACCGCCCCTGAGTGGTACGGTAATCCTGTCGTGGAGATCATGTTGTTAGACAACAGTGAACCTACGAGCTATGAAGAAGTGATGGTGGGCCCGGATTCCAACAAATGGCTAGGAGCCATGAAATCCGAGATAAGATCCATGTATGAAAACGAAGTATGGACTTTGGTAGACTTGCCCGATGACCGGCATGCCATTAAGTACAAATGGATCTTTAAGAAGAACACGAACGATGATAGTAATGTCACTATTTATAAATCTCAACTTGTCACAAAGAGGTTTCCGACAAGTTCAAGGAGTTGACTACGATGTGACTTTGTCACCCGTAGCGATGCTAAAGTCTGTTGGGATTATGTTAGCAGTTGCTGCATTTTTCAATTAAGAAATCTGGCAGATGGATGTCAAAACAGCGTTTCCTTAACGGTTTCCATGAGGAAAGGTTGTATATGATACAACCGGAAGGTTTTGTTGATCCTAAGGATGCTAAAAGGTATGCAGGCTCCAGCGATCCTTCTCTGGACTGGTGCAAGCATCTCGGAGTTGGAATATACGCTTTGATGAGGTGATCAAAGCGTTTGTGTTTGTAAAAAGTTTATGAAGAAACTTGTATTTACAAGAAAGTGAGTGGGAGCACTATAGCATTTCTGATAACTATATGTGGATGACATATTGTTGATCGAAAATGGTGTAGAATTTCTGGAAAGCATAAAGGGTTGTTTGAAAGGAGTTTTTCAAAGGAAGACCTAGGTAAAGCTGCTTACATATTAAGCATCAAAATCTATAGAGATAGATCAAGACGCTTGATAAGACTTTTCACAGAGCACACACCTTGACAACATTTTGAAGGAGTTCAAAATGGATCATTCTAGTTGTTTGAAAGGAGTTTTTCAAAGGAAGACCTAGGTAAAGTTACTTACATATTGAGCATCAAAATCTATAGAGATAGATCAAGACGCTTGATAAGACTTTTCACAGAGCACACACCTTGACAACATTTTGAAGGAGTTCAAAATGGATCATTCAAAGGAGTTCTTGCATGTATTGTAAGGTGTGAAGTTGAGTAAGACTCAAAGCTCGACCACGGCAGAAGAAAGAAAAAGGACGAAGGTCGTCCCCTATGCCTCAGCCATAGGCTCTATACTGTATGCCATGATGTGTACCTCATGTGATGTGTGCCTTTCCATAAGTTTGGCAACGGGGTACAAGAGTGATCCAGGAGTGGATCACTGGACAGCGGTCAAAATTATCCTTAGGTACCTAAAGAGTACTAAGGAAATATTTTCTCAGTTATGGAGGTGATAAAGAGTTCGTCGTAAAGGATTACGTCGATGCAAGCTTTGACACCGATCCGGATGACCCTGAGTCGTAAACCGGATACGTATAGTGGAGTGGTCATTTGGAATAGCTCCAAGTGGAGCACGGTAGTAGCATCTACAGTATGACATATATATTTGCAAAGTACACATAGATCTGAATGTTCCAGACCAGTCGACTAAAACCTCTCTCACAAGCAAAACATGATCAAACCCCAGAACTAATTGGGCGTGAATCACATGGCGATGTGAAACTAGATTATTGACTCTAGTGCAAGTGGGAGACAGTTGGAAATATGCCCTAGAGGCAATAATAAATTGGTTATTATCATATTTCCCTATTCATGATAAACGTCTATTATCCATGCTAGAATTGTATTGATCGGAAACTCAGATACATGTGTGGATACATAGACAACACCGTGTCCCTAGTGGGCCTCTACTAGACTAGCTCGTTGATCAAAGATGGTTAAATTTTCCTAGCCATAGACATGAGTTGTCATTTGATAACGGGGTCACATCATTAGGAGAATGATGTGATGGACAAGACCCAACCGTAAGCATAGCATTTGATCGTATTAGTTTATTGCTATTGCTTTCTTTATGTCAAGTATCTGTTCCTTTGACCATGAGATCATGCAACTCCCTGATACCGGAGGAATGCCTTGTGTGTATCAAACATCACTTCGTAACTGGGTGATCATAAAGATGCTCTATAGGTATCTCCGAGGGTGTCTGTTGGGTTGGCATGGATCGAGACTGGGATTTGTCACTCCGTATGACGGAGAGGTATCTCTGGGCCCACTCGGTAATACAACATCACAAGAAGTTTGCAAGCAATGTGACTAAGGAGTTAGTCACGAGATCTTGTATTACGGAACGAGTAAAGAGACTTATCGGTACCGAGATTGAACTAGGTATGGAGATGCCGACGATCGAATCTCGGGCAAGTAACATACCGATGGACAAAGGGAACTGCATACGGGATTGACTGAATCCTTGACATCGTGGTTCGACCGATGAAGATCTTTATGGAATATGTAGGAACCACTATCGGCGTCTAGGTCCCGCTATTGGTTATTGGCCAGAGAGGTGTCTCGGTCATGTCTACCTTATTCTCGTACCCGCGGGGTCCGCACGCTTAACGTTCGGTGACGCTAGAATAGTATTGGGATATGTACGTTGGTGACCGAATGTTGTTCGGAGTCCCGGATGAGATCCCGGACGTCACGAGGAGTTCTGGAATGGTCCGGAGGGAATGATTGGAAGTCCTATTTTGGTCGCCGGAAAAGTTTCGGGCATTACCAGTAGTGTACCAGGGTGTCGAAAAGGGTTTCGGGGGTCCACCGAGGGGTCCACCTGCCCCGTGGGCCCACATGGGCCATAGGGGGTGCGCCCTAGCCATCATGGGCCAGGTGCATCAGCCCCTAGAGGTGAATTAGGCTTGGGGGCAAGAGTCCCAAAGGGACAAGGCACCCCGGAGGTGCCTTGGAGGAGGGGGAGTCCTCCCTTCCTTGTAAAGGGAGGACTCTCCCTTGGCCGTCGGCCCCTCCCTTGGAGGAGTGGTCAAGGTTGCGCCTCCCCTCTCCCCTTTGCCTCCTATATATAGTGAAGGGGAGGGGAGGGCTGCACACACCAATTCCCACGCCACGGTGGCAGCCCTCCCTCTCCCGTTACTTCGGTTTTTTCCTCAGATCGCATCTACGGCAGTGCTTGGGGAAGCCCTGCCGGGATTGATCCACCACCATCTCCACCACGCCGTCGTGCTGGTTGAGATCCCATCTACTTCTCCTCCCTCGCTCGCCGGATCAAGAAGGAGGAGACGTCATCGAGCCGCATGTGTGCTGAACGCGGAGGTGTCGTCTGTTCGGCGCTAGATCGGATCGGACCGCGATTGGATCGTGAAGAGTACGACTACATCAACCGCGTTATATACGCTTTCGCTTAGCGATCTACAAGGGTATGTAGATACACTCCCCCTCTCGTAGCTATGCATCTTCATAGATAGATCTTGGGTGTTCGTAGGGAAATTTTTGTTTGCCGTGCAACATTCCCCAACAGTGTAAGTATGAACCCTAGGCCTTGTTTCCAAGCATTTATATACCGATTTGCTCGCAGTTTTCCACTTGCTACCTTGCTGTTTTTATATTTTCAGATTACAAAAACCTATATCTACCATCCATATTGCACTTGTATCACCATCTGTTCACCGAACTAGTGCACATATACAATTTACCATTGTATTGGGTGTGTTGGGGACACAAGAGATTTCATGTATTTGATTGCAGGGTTGTTTGAGAGAGACCATCTTCATCCTACACCTCCCATGAATTGATAAACCTTAGGTTATCCACTTGAGGGAAAATTGCTCTGTCCTACAAAACTCTGCGCTTGTAGGCCCAACAGAGTCTACAAGAATAAAGTTGTGTAGTAGACATCATTCATCAGCTCATGTTTGGCATTTATTTAACAAAAACAATTGCTCATGTTCTGCAAGAGCCTTCAGGTGCATATGATGATCTCATGGTGGACAACATGACTGCCCAGGTAATATAACTACTACATATTCTCCAGTAGTACCTGTGTGAAATCATCTGGTTGACACTTCTACATATTTTTTGTAGATCCCAACACCTAGGGTTGTGGAACAAAGGCCACTACCTACTTCTGGTTTTCTCAGTGTTGCCCAAGTGTTGCTCAACCAGACTCATGGTAGCTAAGGAAGCCAGGCTAGCTCAAGCACCATCAGGCCAAGTGAGTTGGCACAGAAACTAGAGGCCATGAAGAGTCACAAGGTTAGGACACTAGAGGAGAGGAAGCAGTCCATCCTTACATCTAGGAGAGAAGAGGAATTGAAGAAAGCTGAAGATATATTGATAAATGATATATTGAAGAAAGCTGAAGACGCCATCATAAAAATGTCTCTTTATCGAGTCGTGTTGATTGATAAAAAATGCAGTTGGCTGTGATTGGGTACTGATTAATCTAGCGTGGATTAGATGTGTCTGAAAGGACGACTCATAGAGAGCAGTATGTGCATGCACGTTCATTTGTCCTATTCATTTAGATCGTAGATTTGGTCATTGGTTTTGATTGCTACCGGCAAGATGCACTTAGTTAGGATCCACTGAGGTACAACTAATGAATGAATAGGAAACCTATGCAATGTACTATGGATATATGATTTCCATCGGTGGTACACGTTCAAGTGTGGTACACCATAAGCTATAGGGGTAGGTATGTACCGCGTCTCGACTTGAATGTATTTAAAACGCATGAATTCCAGCGTACTTTTCAAAAGAATTTTAGAGACCCGAGAAAATTTAGGGTTTAAAACATGAAGATCCTATTGCTTCACTCGTGGCACACCAACAAAGCAGCGTTTGCGACTCCTCTCAAGCCCTGTTCCCTTCGTTTCAAAATGTAAGACTTTTTCGGACACTAAAGGGAATAGTTGCTTTATGAGTACACCAATCATGCGACCCCGCACAGCCAGCAAATACATTGTATAGAAAGAACTCATATTTATTCGTGGGAAAGAGCTGATTTATTATGCATCGGCTCTTTTTTTTTTTAGAATCGTATCGCTCCTTTGTTGTTGGACCGGGCATGGCATGGGCATAGCCACCGCGTGGATGCTCTAAACAGGCAGAGGCTCGAGTCTGTCTGAGCTCATCCATGTGACTGAAAACTGTACTCGGCCACTTGTCCCCTAGCCCTAGGTTAAATATAAATTAATTGATCCGCAAGGCCCCTACTTGGCTCCATTGTTTAAGGGCCAAAGTGACGAAGCTTGCCAAATCACACCACCCTTCCTCTTCCTCAGGTCGATTAGTATTAATACGACGAACAGTAGCAGACCTTCCAGACAAAAGCACTAGTCCTGCACGGCAGTAGAGTACTACAGACTATGAGAATTATTATAGCAGTGAAAATCTCTTGTCCGTGTGAAATTGTGTGTGCGCCCGCCTTCCTTTCTCGGTTGGTACACACAGCCCGTTTGGACTCTGCGTGCGGTCGAGATATCCAAGAGTATATCTTATCTGCACTACGCATTCGGATAAGTCTCAGAGACGAGTCGAGGGCGCGAATAATTGCTGCTGCTGACTGGATCACTGGAACGACGATGATGATGCAGTCTCGCCGTGGCGTCTGCGAGGCTTGCGATCATAGGCGAAAGGGCAGGGACGTCACCGGGCAACCCCGATTTCTCCACGCCCGACAGCGGCCATCGTCCACGCCACCACTTCTTCACCTACGCATCAATGGCCCGGGCCTTTTCACTTTTACCGGCCAGCCAAAGTGACCAAATGGATAGCAGATAGAGAAGTCGAAAGTGGAGGCCAGACCAAACAAAGGCGTACGGGAGGATGAAAAGCCCGGCGCTCGCCGCAGGCATGCAGTTGCCCGCGAAAGTGCCCCCCGAATCCTCTTTGGGCCACAGCACCTTTGGGTGGATCGTCGTCGTCATGATGGGCACCTCCACCCCCGTAAAGCTTGGGAGGTTGGGATTCGCGGTGACTCCTCCTCCCATCTCATCCGGAAGATCGATCGATTTTATGCGTACTTGCCACATGATTACCCATCGCCATTTTTAACCCGCATCATATCTTGAAAAGAAACCTGTCAGGAGCTGGAGCTTGAGAAAAGACTACAAAGGATAGAGCTGACCTGCTTGATGTGAGTGAAGTTTTTCTTAGATCAACAGGGAGGAGTATATGTGTTTGGCTGAAGAACAGAACAGAGGCGGCACAAGAATTTTACAAAAGAGGGCGCTGACCCTGACCTGCTTGCTGTGAATGGCGGAATTTTACAAATGTTTGGCTCAAGTTTGTAATCGAGGTGGCCGGCACAAGAACCGAATCCTGCCATGAAACTTGATGATATTTCCTTCTTCCCTTTTTAAGATTATAGTATCATGGTTTCTGATCTAGAAGGCAGCCCTACAACATCCACAAAGGGGAAGATTCCGTGGTAGCTGAAAGATAATCATTGTGGTGTGCACTCCACTCACTCAAGAGGACGCCTTTATCAGGTTGTTGTTGGTTACACTTACACTGCATCAGATGCTACTACACCCTACAACAGCTCTAGTGCCAGCCGCCCATTGGTTCAGGTCAGGGTGAATATCAGCCCCCTTTTTCGCTTTAGCACCGAGCGTGCTTTCAAGGAGATTCCACATCAAGCATGTAATCACACCATAATACAATATCTGCACTACATCACGAGACAAAACTTAGTGCAAAATCAGCGGAAAAGGCGACTGTTTGTCCTTCGAAATATTTGTCATTGCACATCAATAGTACAGTTTATTCCAACAAACAGGAGACCAACTCACATGCATCTCACTAAACACTAATGCCTGCCTGTGTACAGGCATGCTTCTGCCAATCAGCCACCGGATTCATCAGATGTCTCTTGGGGTTTATTTATTTGTTCAGTTCCATTGTGCATCCATCTGCTGAATCTGGCGCTTATCAAGGGGATTGAATCTCCTAACAACTACAACAGCCCCGCTTCGACGTTATCCGGGGGCGCGATGTTACAGCCTCTTCAGGCTCTTCTTCCTGGCATCCATCTTCTTCTCGGCCGGAACTTTGGTGGCGAGCGGCCCATCCTTCTTGTGTTCCGTTGATGATCCTACAGCAGGATCAGAAGGAGCAGCGTTCTGATCCTGTATACCAAGAACTTTGGTCGAGGTGGAGGTGGATACCAGTGCTGGCGCCGATGGTATGTTCTTGCTCGGAACGGTGCTATTGCTCTGACCCACATTTAGAGCTGTTGTTGACTCACAAATAGCTCCGCTCTTGGACTTGTTCTTATGTTTATGTGCATGAATGCCGGTGTACAGCCTGCATACATGGAGCAGGGTGAAATAATCAGTGCCTAGGTTAGAGCTCTACTTGACACTTCAGTATAGTCTGTGATCTGATCTGATAGAAAATGGTAGCCATGAGATTCATGACCATGTGCCAAAATTGCTTTGTACGAGAAGATCTGCGAGTATCATACTAGGATTGAAAAATACATAGTCGAAGGTTGACCTTGCAAGGCGTGCATACTCCTCGTAGTTTTCAAGCAACATCTTTCCAGCTTGTTCATTAAGGGCAGATTCCGGGAATGGTTCGATCAGAAGGCATCTCACTACCTGTGGGGCATGACAAAAGGAGCTCATAGTTAGTCTCCCGCATGTTGTGAGAGCAGAGGAACTCTATTCCCAGGCCATATAGCACGCAGTCCTTTTAAATCTAAACTATGCAATCTCTTACAAAGAGATCACGCATTGCTCTCAACAGAAGAATGGCGAATTGTGAGGCAGCTTTAGCTCACCAGCAGAACATGTCTCAATCCAAGACTAGGGTTCCAATCCTTTTTCAACGTGTTCACACATATCTCGCCACTAGTTGCTATGTTTGGATGGAATATTTTTGTCGAGAAGAATCCTGCAAATCAAAGGAGAATGCAGATTTCCAGTCAGAGGCTTCATTTAAAGAAATAACTGAAGTACAGAAGGAGAATGCAGATTTTCAGTCAGAGGCTTTATTTAAAGAAATAACTGAAGTACAGACAGTTCTGAAAGTTCCAGAAGATAACTACCTTTTGGGGGAGAGTGAGGGAAGTCTCGAGACAACAATAGCTTCATGCGGAATACTCCACTCTCATATGGAGTTCCAGCTGTATTATGTCCAGATACAGATGTTTAGAACATGAGACTGAAGTAGTACAATAAGGAGCAAGAAAAAATAAAAGAAACTTAAAACACTTGAGATTCTACAATATGGATTGCCAGAAAGAACAAGATCCATCGATGCTCAACTCTAAATAAACAATATGTTAAAAATTCTTGAATACTAAAACAAACCAGTATATGCAAAGCTGGTAGTACAATAGCATGGTCAGCACAGGCACGTAAATTCAAATGTAGATGACAAATAAATAGCAGCTGAAAACCAAAATATCTTTATGGATCTTACCAGGGCCCTCAATATCAGCAAAAATGGTGCTGAAGTCATCATCATTAACAATAACTTTAATCCCTTCCGGAGGTGATTCATCAAGATTCTTCAGTTCTTTAGCCAATTGCCTGATGACATTTGGTGGGAGGTTCTCATTTGTTGCCTTCGAAAAAAAAACACTATTAGAAATAGAAAAGGAGAAAGCATTTCAATTAAGTCTTTCAGCCACTCACCATGGAAGCAATAACAGCAGACAACTCTAAAGGTACTCTTGGTGCAGCTTCACTTAGAAGTTTTCTTGTTCCAAAATAGCACTATAATGGTCACAAAGATTCAGCCCTGTGCAAACAGTGTGATCATCCTATAAGGCAACAACATTTAGGAGATTAGATATGACTGATTCAATATGATATAACAACCCAGCAGACTTATCTGTAACATAAGAAATCAACACTTGTAATATGCTATTTATGGAGAAACTGTAATATACCATTAGTACATGACTTTCATACAACAATTATTGTCGCAAGGGGTGTACAACTGTACATACATCTTACAAGTATTACATCCAATATGAAATAAGTGAATAACCGCTTCATATGCTAAGTGGTAGTTTAGTGATGCCAATCCATACTGATGTATGAGTAATGCATAATTTACAAATTTTGTAAAATTACTCACGCGGCTACGGTATTTTGGAAAACCAGTACAAATAATGAATCCAATGAAGTATTGCGATTAGTTAAAATTGCAAATCTGGCATTTTGGACAAAACACTTCATTGCGTCTAAAGGAGTCATTCCAGCAGACTAATTTATGCACTGTTACTCACTTTGACCTTTAAACAACAGAAGGAACATTCACTACTATAAATAACATATTTATCCCCCCTCATGTGTGCAAACTGTGAGCACACTCCCACGTAACGTGAGTGCTGAACTAGTAATTAAACGATGCTAGAGATTAATGGTTCATCCATTAACACCTGCAAGCGACAAGTATTGTTCCTAGTTCCTACATAAAGCTGGTCATATACCTATTGCCTAACACGGTGGTAAGTACTCCAGGAGTGGGGCTACCGACCGACCATGGCTCAAACCCTGGTAATCACGAATAAAAAGGCCCCCACACTCACGGTGTATGCTTGCGACGTAGCGATAGGTGCAGGCTGGAGTTCGGGTTTTTTTCTTAACCTTACAATGCAATGCATTTGGGTAGTCTCTCCCCATGTGTCGAATTTTTTTATTTGGTCTAAAAATGGTAGTATTGTTACACATAAATGTTTTCAGGGCGAGGAAACCATTTAGACCAGACCATAAAGTTGGCGATTCGGTATTAATTAGGGTGCGCTCCTTGTCCCATGCTACTGCGTTTCTGTCGATTTTGCTAACGTGCCAATGTGCCATTTGCCTGTGTGCTAATTTATTGCGAACTTGATAATAAAATGAATTAAAAAGGCAATTCATACAGGACATATCAACTTGTATCCCCTAGCCCCGGCAACGTATTCCGAGGCATGCTGGCGCGTACTCTCGCGGACGCCAGACACGCGCAAACCTACTCAAACACACACTCACCGCTGCAGGTTCAGTCTAACCAGGAGCCGGTGTGATATAACAGGGCACACACATTCTCACGACTGCAGGTTCAGCCTATCCAGGGGCCTGCGTGGTAGCAGGGCCCCAACTGAGCATTACAAGCACAGCGCAGACCTGTCCCTTTTCTCTTCTACCTATAAAAGGAGCAACTAGCTAGACGAACCGAATCTCCCTCTCGTTACATCAGCTAAGACACCGCATTGGGGGGGAATGTCAATCACGGGTGAAACGAATCTGAGAGTAACCGGGGCCCCATCTCGGCCCGAACGGAAGGAACCGGCTGCTCACCTACTGCCGCCGACGCTGCGCGGTGCGGCGGCCACGGCGCTCGCCTCCCGCTGCTGGCCCCCGGCGGTCCGGGGAGGAGGAGATCGAGTTCGGGCCGGCGGGGAGGGAGAGAGGGAGAGGCCGGTCCCCGCGCTCGCTCGCTCCCTCGCGGTGGCAGCCGCGAGGGGGAGAATGCGACCGAGAGGCGGTGCGGCTGGCGAGGCTGCGGCGGCGGGGGAGATGGGACGGGCGGCGCCGGCCGGAGGCGCGGGGATCGAGGGGGCGAAACCCTATGCGGGGGGAGGGGGGGCGCTCCCGATTTGGGCAGACCGGGAGGGGGGAGAGGGGGAGCGGAGCAGTAAAAATTCGGAGAATCGGGACTGAAATGATGGGGGAGAGAGGGAGAGGGAGACAGGGGAGCGGTGGGTGCGGGCGATCGGACCGTTGGCGTCACGTGGGCCCGGATGGGCGGGCGGGCCTGCCGACGCGCTTGCTTGGTAGCCGTTGCGCGTGGTGGTGGCCGGCCGTCGGCCGTTCACGCCCAGCGGTAAGAGCAACTCCAACCCGCCGACCCATTTCGTCCACGCGCGTCCGTTTGGGTCGCGGCGGACAGAATAGTTGGCCCAACGCGCCGACCCAAACAGACGCGCGTCCGCTTTTCGTCCGTCTGCCGACCCATTTCCGACCCAATTTTAAGCCCGATTTGCGTCGTCGCGGACATGAAACGGACGCGCGCACCGCGCGCCAACTACTCCCCCTAGTCCGTCAGTCGGTGGCAAAGCCTCCACCATTTTCCTTCACTTTTCTCAAACCCTCCCGCCCGCGCGCGCTCCCCGGCCGCTCGCCATGGACGACGACCTCGACGCTGCCACAGGCCTCGCCTCGTCCGGCGTCAGGACCGCCCCTTCCAGCAAAGGCAACCCCCACGCCCCCCGCAAGACCGCCGCCGCGACCACGAAGAAGAAGCTGACGCCCGATGAGCGGGCCGCGGAGTCGGCAAAGAGAAAGCGACGTAGGCACGCGGCGGACGCAAGGGAAGAAGCAGTGGCCGCCGCGGCCATAGCCGCCGCCGAGCAGCAGCAGGACACCGCCGCCCGAGTCGCGGCGGCAACGAGGGAGGCGCTGTTGAACCTAGGGTTAAACCCTGACCAGCACGGGCTCGTCAACGCCGCCGTGGCCGCGGCCAGCACCGGCTCGTCTGCGTTTCACCCGATGGTGCTGCCAGAGTCGCCCCGCGCCTCGGTGACTCACCCGGTTCCCGGCTTCCACGTCTACCCGCAAGCCTCCCGCCTCTCCGGGGGAATGCTCGCCGGAGGTGAGCGTGATGGCACCTTCCACACCCGCGCCCATCGACCTCAACGCCACACCGGTAGCCGGTGGCTCGTCATCCGGTGGGCCGAGAAAACGCGCGCGGCAGATGCCAGCCGACATGCCCCCTGGCGCCCACAACCTGTTCAACAGAATGCCGGCGGCCATCGACGACGAGACGGCCAACCATTACATGCACAACATCATCTTCGAGGGTGCTACGGCGGCCGCTGGCGGTACCGCCGCGGCTGTCTACGATCCTAATGAGACCCAAAGCCAGGACGGGCGAGGGCCATCGACCTATGACCAAGCTGGCATGCAGGCCGCCTTCATGCAAGATCAGGTCGGCCTGGACATGGACGACTTCCCGCTCAACCACGAGTTTTCGGAGGACTACGGCCTCGAGGAAGAGGATGAGGTGGACATCGATGGGGAGCCTTTGTTCGAGGACGAGCTCGCCAACCAAGCCGCCGGGGTGAAGCCGGCGCCGCGCAAGAGCAGACGGACGAAGGCATACACGGAGACTGAAGACAAGCTCCTTTGTGAGTGTTGGAGGGACATTGGGCAAGACCCCAAGGTTGACACCGAACAAAAGGCATCAACCTTTTGGATTCGTGTCCACCGAGAGTTCCATGAACGCAAGAAGTTTCCGCCGTACAAAATGCAAAGCACGCGCGTGTGGGTGTCCATTTCGAAGCGATGGAAGGTGATCCAACAAGAATGCAACAAGTTTTGTGCCGCTTTTGAGAGCATCAAGGCATGCCCCGTGAGTGGCATCGGCATACGAGACATGGTATGCACGCATGCGCCCCTCTTTTGTTTCATTCCGTTTATGCTTGCATGTCTATTTCCATATCCATTTCCCAATTTGCAATACATATTGTAGGCATTCCAAGCTTTGGAGGCATTCAAGGCACAACAAGGCAAGTCCTTCAACCTCTCTCATTGTTGGAGGATCGTCAAAGATGAGGAGAAGTTCAAGGAGCAATATGCCGCCCTCTTGGCGCGTGGGGGGGGGAGAAATCCGTTGAGGAGGTTGGGGAGGGCGAGAAGACACGGCCGCGGGGGAAGACCAACTCCAAGAAGGAGGACAAACGGGATGCGGCGTCGATGGCCTTGATCGCAACTGTGGAGGGCATGATGACCAAGAAGGACTGAAGGGAGGAGAAGCGCCGGCAAGACAAGGAAGAGCAAATGAACGCCTTCATGGAGATCCAAAGGAGGAGGCTTGAGATGGATGCGGAGAAGCAAGCCAGGATGCTTGAGTTGGAGGCGGAGAAGCAGGCCAAGATGCTAGACATCGAGGCCGCCAATGCCAAGACCAAGGCGAAAGAAGTGGCTCTCGCCAGCATGATGACGGGGTTGGAGATCATGAAGGTGGATCTCAACGCCGTGTCACCAAGGAAGAGGCCGTGGTTTGAGAAGATGCAGGGCGAGATGCTCAAGTTCGACGACGAGTGATCTATGGCGGTGTGCACCTTCCTTTTTTGTATGCCGGCAAGTGTGCTGGCATGACCACCGCCGCGATGGCGTGGTCGAACTCCCGCCCCTTTTGTGTGCTGGCATGTGTGTCGGCCGCTGGCAAGTGCGCCAGCATGAACTGCGTGGTGTTTTCTTAAGCTGGCATTGTATGCCGGCCGCTGGCATGGTGTCGGCATGAACTCTAGGCGACGGCATGGCCGCTGGCTTGATCCACGGCCGCGAGCCTTTCAAATTTATGCGCGGACATGAAATGGGTCGCGGGCGTTAGGCGCACTGCCGACCCAGATGTTAAACAGGGCGGACGCCGAGCGGGCGGCCGACCCAAACGGACAAAAAGCGGACAAAAGCGTCGTCAGTTTGGGTCGGCGCATTGGAGTTGCTCTAAGAGCGACTCCAACCGGGCGACCCATTTCACCCGTCATGTCTTTTTAGTCGCCGCGGATAAAAAAGATGACCCAACATGCAGACCCATTTTCATTTCGTGTCCGTTTTGTGTCTATTCGGACCCATTTCTGTCCCAGATTTGGGTCACATTTGGGTCGCAGGCGGACACAAAGCGGACGTTTTTTGTGTGTGCGTCGTCCGCCTGTGTCCGGGGCTAACCCACTTGTCACACATCCACCCACTTCTCTCTACTTATTTAATTCGTTGGCCCACCCCCACCCACCTCTCTCCTATTCTTTTCCTGCCAGAGTGCTCCCGTCCACTTGCTCCCCGTTGGGTTCATCGGCCGACCCATTTAGAAAAGCGGACACGGACAGGCGGACGGGCGACCAAAACGGACAAAAAGCGGACAAACCGCGAGTCCGTTTGGGTCGCCCGGTTGGAGTTGCTCTAAAGGCCAGCACGATCCCAAACCACCTACATTCGTTTCATCCAGATTTTATCTGTTAAGTTACGTTAATACGACGGCGTCCAACCGTTTTTCTGAATACGTCGGTTGAGTGTTCAACGCGCGGACGCATCTGGTCTGTCACGTCCTGGGACCCTAGGACTGGGAAAAGCCCCGAAACACTGTAAATAGTTTTACAAACACAATCAAATAGTTTTACAACCAAATCGAAATAACTCTTGTTCCATGTTCAAATAAAAAGCACAATCAAATAGTTTTTACAACTAATCAAAATCTTGAATATATGGAAAGCAAATGAATCGATACATCTACTTGTTGCTAATGTGAGTCCACATGCGCTCAACCAAGTCATCCTAGAGCTGCATATGAGTATGCCAATCACATATTTCACGATGAAATTGGGTAAACTGTTCAAAGGTTGCTGGTTCTTGGTGCTCAGGCTCAACATTTTTACCCTGAAAATCAAATCCTTGGTCGTAGATGTTGTCATCATGCTTATCCTCCACGATCATGTTGTGCATGATCACGCAAGCATTCATCACCTCCCAAAGTTTCTCGGTGCTCCATGTCAGCGCAGGGTTTCGAACGGTACCCCATCGTGATTGAAACACACCAACATCACGCTCCACATCCTTCCTAGCACTCTCTTGCATTTGGGCAAATCTTTGTCTCTTCACTCCTTGTGGATTGGGTATTGTCTTCACAAGAGTTGACCACCGAGGGTAGACACCATCAGCTAGGTAGTACCCTTCGTTATAGTGGTGGCCATTGATCTCAAAGTTGACATCTGGAGAGTGGCCTTCTGCAAGCCTTGCGAACACGAGTGAATGCTAAAGCACGGCGATATCATTGTTAGAACTAACCATGCCGAAGAAAGAATGCCAGATCCAAAGATCTTGAGAAGCCACCGCTTCACTAGGGCCCGAGTGCCATGATTTCAAATCTGAACCGTTTATGTTATCACCATTATATCTATGTTCTTGATCCGATCTTGCTAGTCATATGCACCTATTATGTGTTATGATCCGTAAACCCCGGAGTGACAATAGTCAGGATACTTTCCGGTGATGACCGTAGTTTGAGGAGTTCATGTATTCACTATGTGTTAATGCTTTGTTACGGTTCTCTATTAAAAGGAGGCCTTAATATCCCTTAATTAGTTTCCTTATGGACCCCGCTGCCACGGGACGGTAGGACAAAAGATGTCATGCAAGTTCTTTTCCATTAGCACGTATGACTATTTACGGAATACATGCCTACATTACATTTATGAACTAGAGCTAGTTCTGTGTCGCCCTAGGTTATGACTATTACATGATGAATATTATCCAACGAGTTAACTGATCCAATGCCTACGAGTTTTCCACATATTGTTCTTGCTAAGTTACTATTGCTACTGCTACCGTTACACTTGCTATGAAACTATTGATATCACTGCTACCGTTACTGTTACTGTTGCTACTGCTATCAAAACTATCATACTAGTGTGCTACTGATCAATCTGCTGCAGATATTTAATCTCCAGGTGTGGTTGAATTGCCAACTCAACTGCTAATACTTGCAAATATTCTTTGGCTCCCCTTGTGTCGAATCTATAAATTTGGGTTGAATACTCTACCCTCGAAAACTATTGCGATCCCCTATACTTGTGGGTTATCAAGACCTTTTCTGGCGCCGTTGCCGGGGAGCATAACTATATTTGTTGAGTCACTTGGGATTTATATCAATTGATCACTATGAAGAATCTGAAGGATCCCAGAACCAAGATTTTTCCTTCTAAGACGAGGGGAGGTAAGGAATTGCCATCTAGCTCTGCACTTGATTCACCTTCGGTTATGAGTAGACTTGCAACACCACCACATGCTATTAATCATGATATGTCGCAAGTTATTGATGATGCTACTTCTGCTATGAATGATGCTTCTGATGATGATGCTAGTACCATGCTTGATGATAATGTGCCGCTAGGTGAATTTCTTGATGAACAAATTGCTAGAGCTAAAAGAATGAAATTATTGAAACTGATGAGATTACTGAAACTGATGAAGTCTTTGAAACTGAGAACTATGAAACACCTATTAGACCTAGCTCTCCTAGATTTGAAATGCCTAAGATACTGATACGTCTCCAACGTATCTACTTTTCCTCACTCTTTTGCCCTTGTTTTGGACTCTAATTTGCATGATTTGAATGGAACTAACCCGGACTGACGCTGCTTTCAGCAGAACTACCATGGTGTTGTTTTTGTGCAAAAATAAAAGTTCTCGGAATGGAACAAAACTTTTTGGAGATTTATTTCAGAATAAATGAGAATTATTGGAGCCAAAATACACCACAGAGGGGGGCCAGGGTGAGCATCACCCACCAGGGCGCGCCCTAGTGTGTTGTGCCCACCTCGTGGCCCCGCTTGCCCTAACTCCGCCACTATAAATTCCTATTTTTGGAGAAAAAAATCAGGGAGAAAGAATTATCGCGTTTCACGAGACGGAGCCACCGCCACCTCCTATTCTTCATCGGGAGGCCAGATCTGGAGCCCGTTTGGGGCTCCGGAGAGGGGAATCTTTGGTCTTCGTCATCACCAACCATTCTCCATCGCCAATTCCATGATGCTTCCTACCGGGAGTGAGTAATTCCTTCGTAGGCTTGCTAGTCGGTGAGGAGTTGGATGAGATTCATCATGTAATCGAGTTAGTTTTGTTAGGGCTTGATCACTAGTATCCATTATGTTCTGAGATTGATGTTGCTATGACTTTGCTATGCCTAATGCTTGTCACTAGGGCCCGAGTGCCATGATTTCAGATCTGAACCGTTTATGGTATCATCTCTATATCCATGTTCTTGATCCGATCTTGCCTAGTTATATGCACCTATTACGTGTTATGATCCGTCAACCCCATAGTGACAATATTTGGGATACTTCACGGTGATGACCGTTGTTTGAGGAGTTCATGTATTCACCATGTGTTAATGCTTTGTTCCGGTTCTCTATTAAAAGGAGGCCTTAATATCCCTTAGTTTCCTTATGGACACCGCTGCCACGGGAGGGTAGGACAAAAGATGTCATGCAATTTCCATAAGCACGTATGACTATTTACGGAATACATGCCTACATTACATTGATGAACTGAGCTAGTTCTGTATCGCCCTAGGTTATGACTGTTACGTGACGAATATCATCCAACGAGTTACCGATCCAGTGCCTACGACCTTTTCACTTATTGTTCATGCTAAGTTCCTGTTGCTGCTGCTATTGTTCCAACTGCTACAAAACTACTGCTACTACCATTACTGCTATTGTTACTGTCACTGCTGCTATCAAACTACCATATTACTGTGCTACTAATCACTCTGCTGCAGATATTTAATCTCCAGGTGTGGTTGAATTGACAACTCAACTGCTAATACTCTCAAGTATTCTTTGGCTCCCCTTGTGTCGAATCTATAAATTTGGGTTGAATACTCTACCCTCAAAAACTGTTGCGATCCCCTATACTTGTGGGTTATCAAGACCTTTTTCTGGCGCCGTTGCCGGGGAGCAAAGCAATATTTGTTGAGTCACTTGGGATTTATATCAATTTATCACTATGAAGAATCTGAAGGATACTAAGACCAAGATTTTCCCCTCTACTACGAGGGGAGGTAAGGAACTGCCATCACACTCTGCACTTGATTCACCTTCTGTTATGAGTAAGCTTGCAACACCACCACATGCTAGTAATCCTGATATGTCGCAAGTTATTGATGATGCTACCTCTGCTATGAATTATGCTATTGATGATGCTAGTACCATGCTTGATGATAATGTGCCGCTAGGAGAATTTCTTGATGAACAAATTGCTAGAGCTAAAGAGAATGAAACTGCTGAAATTGATGAAGCTTATGAAACTGATGATGACTATGAAACTCTTATTAGTCCTAGCTCGGCTAAGTTTGAAATGCCTAAGATACCTGAAGGTTATGTTATGGACGAAGAGATAACTAGAGAAATTCTTTCTTGCAAGGGTAGAGACGATCTTAAGAAATTGCTATGCAAGTATAAGGAAAAGACTTTGAATGCTAGAATGAAATGTGATCCTAAGTTCGCTACTTCACCTATCTTTGTTACCGATAAGGATTATGAATTCTCTGTCGACCCAGAGTTAATTACTTTGGTTGAATCTGATCCTTTCCATGGCTATGAAACTGAAACTGTAGTGGAACACCTTACTAAGCTGAATGATATAGCCACCCTCTTTGCTCATGATGAGAAGATTCTTTACTATTATATCCTTAAGTTATTTCCGTTCTCATTAAAGGGTGATGCTAAGACATGGTACAATACTCTTGCTCCTGGCTGTGTGCGTAGTCCCCAGGATATGATCTACTACTTCTCTGAAAAATATTTTCCTGCTCATAAGAAACAAGCTGCCTTATAGGAAATATTTAACTTTGTGCAAATTGAAGAAGAGAGTCTCCCACAAGCTTGGGGGAGGCTTCTTCAGTTGCTTAATGCTTTGCCAGACCACCCTCTCAAGAAAAATGAAATACTTGATGTCTTTTATAATGGACTAACCGATGCTTCTAGGGACTTCCTAGATAGTTGTGCTGGTTGTGTTTTCAGGGAACGAACTGTTGAACAAGCCGAGGAATTATTGAATAACATATTGAAGAATTATGATGATTGGACTCTCCCTGAACCACCGGCTAAACCCATTCCGAAGAAGAGGGGTATCTTATTTCTCAGTCCTGAAGATATGCAAGAGGCAAAGAAATCTATGAGGGAAAAAGGTATTAAAGCTGAGGATGTTAAGAATTTGCCACCTATTGAAGAAATACATGGCCTTGACACACCACCACCTCCACAGGTGGTAGAGGTAAATTCTTTATTAAAGTTCAATGAAAGTGACATCCCTCACAATAAAAATCCTAGTCAATGCTTATATGAGTTTGACAACTATATTATGAAGCAAGATCATTTCAATGCTCATGTTCTGAAACAATTGAAATATAATTATGATATGATTGCTCGCTTGAGTGACTTGCTATTTAGAATCAGTAATGATGTTAGAGGTGTAGGAAAGCATGCCTCTATGGTTCAAACTCAGTTAGAACAAGTTGCTAAGTCTCAAAAAGAATTGCTTGATGAAATGAATCATAATATGAATGATTTTGCTGCTAGAGTAGTAACTAGAGGAGGTAGAATGACCCAAGAACCACTTTATCCTGAGGGTCATCCTAAAAGAATTGAACAAGACTCTCAGAAAATTAATCATGATGCACCCAGTCCTTCTAAGAAGAAAAAGAAAAAGAAAAATGATAGGACTTTGCATACCTCTAGTGAACCTGAGACACAAAAACCTCCTGATAATAATGATGTCTCTATTTCCGATGCTGAAACTCAATCTGGTAGTGAACATTCACCTAGTGATAATGAAAATGATAATGATGATGTTCATGATGATGCTAAACCTAGTAATGATGTAGAACCAGATAATGATGTTGAAATAGAGCCTGCTCCTGATCTTGATAACCCACAACCTAAAAATAAACGGTATGATAAAAGAGACTTCGTGGCTAGGATACATGGTAAAGAAAGAGAGCCATGGGTTCAGAAACCTATGCCATTTCCACCTAAGCCATCTAAGAAAAAGGATGATGAAGAATTTGAGCGCTTTGCTGAAATGATTAGGCCAGTCTTTTTGCGTACCCGCTTAACCGATATTTTAAAAATGGCCCCTTACGCTAAGTATATGAACGACATCATCACTAATAAAAGAAAGATACCTGAAGCTGAAATCTCCACCATGCTTGCTAATTATTCTTTTAAGGATGGAGTACCTAAAAAACTTGGAGATCCTGGAATACCAACTATACCTTGCTCCATTAAGAGAAACTATGTCAAAACTGCTTTGTGTGATTTGGGAGTCGGTGTTAGTGTTATGCCTTTCTCCTTATACAAAAGGCTTGATTTGAATAAACTCACACCTACTGAAATATCATTGCAAATGGCTGACAAATCAACGGCCATACCTGTCGGTATTTGTGAGGATGTGCCCGTTGATGTTGCAAATGTTACTATCTTAACGGACTTTGTTATTCTTGAGATGCCCGAGGACGACAACATGTCGATTATCCTTGGTAGACCCTTTTTGAATACTGCAGGGGCTGTTATTGATTGCAATAAAAGCAAAGTCACTTTTCATATTAATGGTAATGAGCACACGGTGCACTTTCCGAAGAAACAATTCCAAGTGAATGGTATAAATGTTATTGAAGAATCTCCGACCATCACTATTGGAAGTTTTCATTTACCTCTACCTACTGTCAAAAAGAAATATGATGTACTTATTGTTGGGGATATGCACATTCCCATTGAGGTAACTTAGTGTTTTACGAAAGTTCCTTGGTTTCATGCTAATCGGAAGTGGTTGTTAATAAGACTTGATCAACCTTATTAATGGATCATTTTTGAGAGGTATGAAGTTGAGGAATCTAGTAAGCACAACTCTCTACTCCCATCTTTTATTTTCTGTTTTAGTTAGTTAAATAAAATAAAATGCCATGATTATCCTGTTTTCTGTTTTTTCCGTGCAAAAAAAAAATGACCCAAAAATAAAAATTCTCAGAATGCCTTGAAAACTTAACACGATTTTCCCGAATATTTACGAATTTTTGGTGCAAATAACACCATAGGGGGGTGCACCTGGTGCCCACAAGACACCAGGGCGCGCCAGCACCCCCAGGCGCGCCGTGGTGGGTTGTGGCCCCCACGTGGCCCCCCTCACTTATCTCCTTAGCCCACATCATCACCTACCTCCAGAAAAAAAATCACCACAACCACCATTTTCGTATTCTTGCTCTCAAACCCGCGGATTTCGATCTCTTTGCTCGAAGCTCCATTTCCGAAACTGTTTGGAGGGATTGCTTCTTGGTATGTGACTCCTCCATTGCTCCAATTAGTTTTTGTTTTAGTGGGTTATTTTTAGAGTAATTAGCTACTCTTGGTGCTGCTGTAGATGAGCTTGCATGTTGAATTCTTAGAGTTCTAAGTAGTTTGAATGCTCAATATGACCTCTATGCATGCTTGGGAGTAGTTGCTAAGAATCTTACAAAGTTTTGTTGACAAATTTTTATGGACTAAATTTTTTCAGAATTTTTATAGGAATAAAAATGCAATTCTTTAGGAGTTCTTCGAGGAGGAGATCCTCGGGAGCCTCATCAAGTGGAAGCTCAGTTCGATAGTCTTATGGTGAACCAAGCGAAAGCTCGATGCGAGATGCCGCCACCAAATCATGCTTGTGGCCTTGCGACGAGTTCATGGAAGGTGCATGTATTAAGGAGGAATTTGATCAATTTATTCACAACACAGAGCTTGCCTCCTTCATCGCAGATAAGTGCCCCCAACACCTTGAGCTCACGAAAACCTTCACAAAGAAATTTAAATAGTTTCCTCGTGAGTCTAGAGTTTCGTTTAACCTGTACGATCATTCCTTTACCATGCCGTTAGAAATGTTTAGCGATGCATGCAAACTTCCATTTGAGGGTTCCCTCAATGAACGAACCAAATCTAAGTATGAGTCATTTTTAGTTAATCTTTGCCTTGGCGAAGATAGGGGGTTACACAAGGGAGAATTAACAGTATCCATTTTCCATCACTACAATATTTTGCGCTCTTTAACGGTAAATGTGTTGTAGGCAAACAAGATTGTAGTACACTGTGTGCTCATAATTTGAGTCTCCTACACACTGCCATCACTGGGAATAAGGATTATAATCTTGGTGCAATTGTTGCACGGAGGTTGCAGCTTAATGCTGCTAGTGGTAATTTTTATGGAGGAATCTATGCCTCCCGTGTAGCTGAGAGATTAAATGTATCACCATGGCCTAATGACCCCATCCTACCCACTCAGTATTTAGACTTTGATGCCATGAAGCGTCATAAGTTCCTTACGGGCACGACCACCAACTATACCTATAACTTGAGATTTAATAAAAAACCCGTTGTGCCTGTTGCTTTGCCTGCTCCTGCTCTCTTTGATTTTCACACCAGGGGAAGATATTATGTTCTTGAGAGCGAAGCCTATGAGTACAACGCGGAGGTCGAAGCAGCCAGGAGGACCGCGGAGTCTGCTCCGAGGTTCTCAATGAGCCATCGCCCAGATTATTATTCATATGGATGGTGATTACCAAGCTAGGCCAAAAGCCTAAGCTTGGGGGAGTACATATTTCCACCGACATTACATTCATGTTCACACATTTCATTCCAGTTGTCGGTGTTCACACTTTTTCATTGTAATATCCATGCTAGATTTGTTTTCTCGCTTTCTTCTTGTGTGTTTGAAAAACTTTGAGAAAACTCAAAAATATTTCCTACTTCTTTTTAGTTTTTCTTTTTAGCTTAGTTTAATTGTAGTACCAAAAGAAAACCCAAAAAGATTTTTTGCTTCTTCTTTTACTTGTTGGGAGCTTTCCCGTGTAAATAGTTTTTCTTGTTTTTGTTTTTTTTTAAATTGCTTTCTGCATGAAAAACCAAAAACTCCAAAAATAGTTCAGTGTGTTTCTCTGAAATTCTTTTCTGTTTACTTGAGTCGTACCGAGGAGAAGACCACAATGAAATCGTTGAGTGGTTCTCATCTGCATTATCATTATTCTAACAAAAGAGCCCATGTTACCTTGTCTTCTCCTCTTGAATAAAATGTTTGCAGATTCCAGCTTAGTCCACAACACTCTTGCACTATTATTATCTTCTTATCGTTCGATCGTGCAAGTGAAAGGCAATAATGATGACATTTGATGAATTGACTGTGGCAGAGAAACGCGGGTATGAACTCAACTTGTTGTTGTTTTTGTAAATATGTTTAACCTAGTATCCCTTGATTCAGCTCATTATGATCAAGCATGTTTGCAATGACCATTAGAGATTATAGTTGTTCATGCCATGCTTAAGTAGATAGGAGTGGATAATGATTTATCTTGGGTGTCAACATGCATTAAAATGGTTGTGATGCGGTATGATGATATGGTATCCTCCTCTGAATGTTTCAAGTGGCTTGACTTGGCACCTGTTCACGCATGTAGTTGAATCAAAACCAACATAGCCTTCATGATATTTATGTTCATGGTGTCCATATCCTACTCATGCTAGCGTTCAATGTTGATTATATGTAATGCATGTTCATGACCGTTTTCGCTCTCTAGCTGGCCACTTCCCAATCTAATTGCTAGCCTTCGCCTGTACTAAGCGGAAATACTGCTTGTGCATCAAAACCCTTAAACCAAGTTATGCCAGATGAGTCCACCATATCTACCTATATTCGATATTACCATGCCGTTCCAAAGTAAATTTGCATGTGGCACCTATAAAAATTCAAATGAACATCTGTTTTGTGTGCCTGGACCACTCATGAAGCAACAGGGGGCGCTCAGTATCTTCCATGCTAAGCGGGTTATTCTCATGATGTGTGTTTATTCACTTGTCCTTACACGAGAGGGGCAGTAATAGGGATTCCCAGTCTCGGAAAAAAAAATTAAACAAAACTTCCCCAAGAATGTTGTTGGTTTGGACGGTACCCGTGGATGCGGCTCACCGTGGAGTGTGATTGTTGGTGGAGGGGGAGTAAACCTTTACTTTTACCGCTAGGGAACCACCGCTAATTTGTTTTAAACTTTGAGCTCTGGCACCGCTGCAAATCCATGGGTTCAGAAACCTATGCCATTTCCACCTAAGCTCTGGCTAGGAAACATGGTAAAGAAAGAGAGCCATGGGTTCAGAAACCTATGCCATTTCCACCTAAGCCATCTAAGAAAAAGGATGATGAAGAATTTGAGCGCTTTGCTGAAATGATTAGGCCAGTCTTTTTGCGTACCCGCTTAACCGATATTTTAAAAATGGCCCCTTACGCTAAGTATATGAACGACATCATCACTAATAAAAGAAAGATACCTGAAGCTGAAATCTCCACCATGCTTGCTAATTATTCTTTTAAGGATGGAGTACCTAAAAAACTTGGAGATCCTGGAATACCAACTATACCTTGCTCCATTAAGAGAAACTATGTCAAAACTGCTTTGTGTGATTTGGGAGTCGGTGTTAGTGTTATGCCTTTCTCCTTATACAAAAGGCTTGATTTGAATAAACTCACACCTACTGAAATATCATTGCAAATGGCTGACAAATTAACGGCCATACCTGTCGGTATTTGTGAGGATGTGCCCGTTGATGTTGCAAATGTTACTATCTTAACGGACTTTGTTATTCTTGAGATGCCCGAGGACGACAACATGTCGATTATCCTTGGTAGACCCTTTTTGAATACTGCAGGGGCTGTTATTGATTGCAATAAAAGCAAAGTCACTTTTCATATCAATGGTAATGAGCATATGGTGCACTTTCCGAAGAAACAATTCCAAGTGAATGGTATAAATGTTATTGAAGAATCTCTGACACTCACTATTGGAAGTTTCCAATTACCTCTACCTACTGCCAGAAAGAAATATGACATACTTATTGTTGGGGATATGCATATCCCCATTGAGGTAACTTAGTGTTTTACGAAAGTTCTTCGGTTTCATGCTAATCGGAAGTGGTTGTTAATAAGACTTGATCAACCTTATTAATGGATCAATTTTGAGAGGTATGAAGTTGATGGATCTAGTAGGGACAACCTTCTGCTCCCACCTTTTGTTTTCTATTTTTCTTGGTCAAATAAAATAAAATGCCATGTTTATCCTGTTTTCTGTTTCCTCCGTGCAATAAAAAAATGACCCAAAAATAAAAGATCTCAGAATATCCTGAAAATATGATACGGTTTTTTTCTGAATATTTCTGAATTTCTGGTGCAAATAACATCAGAGGGGGGGGGGGGTGCACCTGGTGCCTGATACGTCCATTTTGCATCATGCTTTTATATTGATATTTATTGCATTATGGGCTGTCATTACACATTATGGTACAATACTTATGCCTTTTCTCTCTTATTCTACAAGGTTTACATGAAGAGGGAGAATGCCGGCAGCTGGAATTCTGGACTGGAAAAGGAGCAAATCTGAGATACCTATTCTGCACAACTCCAAAAGTCCTGAAAATCTACGAAGAATTATTTTGGAATATATAAAAAATATTGGGCGAAAGAAATACATCAGGGGACCCACCAGGAGGTCACAAGCCAGGGGGCACGCCCTACCCCCCAGGGCGCGCCCTGCAGGCTTGTGGGCCCCCTGGCAGGCCTCCGGTGCCCATCTTCTGCTATATGGAGGGTTTTGACCTGGAAAAAATCATAAGGGAGCTTTCGGGATGAAGCGCCGCCGTCTCGAGGCGGAACCTGGGCAGAACCAATCTAGGGCTCTGGCGGAGCTGTTCTGCCGGGGAAACTTCCCTCCCGGAGGGGGAAATCGAAGCCATCGTCATCACCAACGATCCTCTCATCGAGAGGGGGTCAATCTCCATCAACATCTTCATCAGCACAATCCCTCTCCAAACCCTAGTTCATCTCTTGTATCCGATCTTTGTCTCAAAACCTCAGATTGGTACCTGTGGGTTGCTAGTAGTGTTGATTACTCCTTGTAGTTGATGCTAGTTGGTTTACTTGGTGGAAGATCATATGTTCAGATCCTTAATGATAATTAATACTCCTCTGATTATGAACATGAATATGCTTTGTGAGTAATTACGTTTGTTCCTGAGGACATGGGATAAGTCTTGTTATAAGTAATCATGTGAATTTGGTATTCGTTCGATATTTTGATGAGATGTATGTTGTCTCTCCTCTAGTGGTGTTATGTGAACATCGACTACATGACACTGCACCATTATTTGGGCCTAGAGGAAGGCATTGGGAAGTAATAAGTAGATGATGGGTTGCTAGAGTGACAGAAGCTTAAACCCTAGTTTATGCGTTGCTTCGTAAGGGGCTGATTTGGATCAACATGTTTCATGCTATGGTTAGATTTATCTTAATTCTTCTTTTGTAGTTGCAGATGCTTGCGAGAGGGGTTAATCATAAGTGGGAGGCTTGTCCAAGTAAGGGCAGCACCCAAGCACCGGTCCACCCACATATCAAATTATCAAAGTAACGAACGCGAATCATATGAGCATGATGAAAACTAGCTCGACAGAAATTCCCATGTGTCCTCGGGAGAGCTTTGCTTTATATAAGAGTTTGTCCAGGCTTGTCCCTTGCTACAAAAGGGATTGGGCCACCTTGCTGCACGTTCATTATATTTGTTACTTGCTATCTGTTACGAATTATCTTATCACAAAACTATCTGTTACCGATAATTTCAGTGCTTGCAGAGAATACCTTACTTAGAACTGCTTGTCATTTCCTTCTGCTCCTCGTTGGGTTCGACACTCTTACTTATCGAAAGGACTACGATAGATCTCCTATACTTGTGGGTCATCAAGACTCTTTTCTGGCGCCGTTGCCGGGGAGTGAAGCGCCTTTGGTGAGTGGAACTTGGTAAGGAAAAATTTATATACAGTGCTGAAATTTACTGTCACTTGTTACTATGGAAAATAATCCTTTGAGGGGTTTGTTCGGGGTATCTTCACCTCGACCGGAAGCACAAAGAGATGCTCCTCAACCTACTGCACCTACTGAAAATATTTATTATGAGATTCCTTCGGGTATGATAGAGAAACTGCTAGCTAATCCTTATGCAGGAGATGGAACACTACATCCTGATTTGCATCTAATCTATGTGGATGAAGTTTGTGGATTATTTAAGCTTGCCGGTTTGCCCGAGGATGATGTCAAGAAGAAGTTCTTTCCTTTATCCTTGAAGGAGAAGGCATTGACATGGTATAGTCTATGTGATGATATTGGATCATGGAACTACAACCGATTGAAATTGGAATTCCATCAGAAGTTTTATCCTATGCATCTGGTTCATCGTGATCGGAATTATATTTATAATTTTTGGCCTCGTGAAGGAGAAAGTATCGCTCAAGCTTGGGGGAGGCTTAATTCAATGTTATATTCATGCCCCAATCATGAGCTCCCGAGAGAAATTATTATCCAGAATTTTTATGCTCGGCTTTCTAATAATGATCGGTCCATGCTCGATACTTCTTGTGCTGGTTCCTTTATGAAGAAAGATATTGAATTCAAATGGGACTTATTGGAAAGAATTAAATGCAACTCTGAAGATTGGGAACTCGACGAAGGTAAGGAGTCAGGTATGAACCTTAAGTTTGATTGTGTTAAATCCTTTATAGACACCGATGCTTTTCGTGAATTTAGCACTAAATATGGGCTTGACTCTGAGATAGTAGCTTCTTTCTGTGAATCTTTTGCTACTCATGTTGATCTCCCTAAGGAGAAGTGGTTTTAATATCATCCTCCCATTGAAGTTAAAGTAGTTGAACCTATTAAAGTTGAAGAAGAAACTATTATTTATAATGCTGATCCTGTTATTCCTACTGCTTATATTGAGAAACTGCCCTTCCCTGTTAGAATAAAGGAACATGCTAAAGCTTCAACTGTGGTTCGTAAGAGTTGCACTAGAACACCTACGCCTCCTGAACAAATTAAAGTTGAACCCAGTATTGCTATGGTTAAAGATCTCTTGGTTGATAATATTGATGGGCATGTTATTCATTTCTGTGATGAAGCTGCTAGAATTGCTAGACCGGATGCTAAAGATAAACATAGACCTGTTGTTGGCATGCCTGTTGTTTCTATTAAAATAGGACATCACTGTTATCATGGCTTATGTGATGTGGGTGCTAGTGTGAGTGCAATTCCCTTTACCTTATATCAAGAAATTATGAATGATATTGCACCAGCTGAGTTAGAAGAAATTGATGTTACTATTAAGCTTGCTAATAGAGACACTATTGCACCAATTAGGATTGTTAGAGATGTTGAAGTTTTGTGTGGGAAAATAAAGTATCCTACTGATTTTCTTGTTCTTGGTTCCCCGCAAGATGATTTTTGTCCCATTATATTTGGTAGACCCTTCTTGAATATTGTTAATGCTAGGATAGACTGTGAGAAAGAAACTGTTACTGTAAGTTTTGGGGATGTGTCTCATGAGTTCAATTTCTCTAAATTTCGTAGACAACCTCATGACAAAGAATTGCCTAGTAAAGATGAAATTATTGGTCTTGCTTCTATTGCTGTGCCTCCTACTGATCCCTTAGAACAATATTTGCTAGACCATGAAAATGATATGTATATGAATGAAAGGAATGAAATAGATAAGATTTTCTTTGATCAGCAACCTATTTTGAAACACAACCTGCCTGTTGAAATACTTGGGGATCCTCCTCCACCCAAGGGTGATCCCGTGTTTGAGCTTAAACAATTACCGGATACTCTAAAATATGCTTATCTTGATGAAAAGAAGATATATCCTGTTATTATCAGTGCTAACCTTTCAGAGCATGAAGAAAAGAGATTATTGAAAACTCTGAGGAAGCACCGAGCTGCTATTGGATATACTCTTGATGATCTTAAGGGCATTAGTCCCACTCTATGTCAGCATAAAATCAATATGGAGCCCGATGCTAAACCAGTTGTTGACCACCAACGACGGTTAAATCCTAAGATGAAAGAAGTGGTAAGAAATGAAATCCTAAAGCTTCTGGAGGCAGGTATAATTTATCCTATTGCTGATAGTAGATGGGTTAGTCCCGTTCATTGTGTCCCTAAAAAGGGAGGTATTACCGTTGTTCCTAATGATAAAAAATGAATTGATCCCGCAAAGAATTGTTACAGGATATAGAATGGTAATTGATTTCAGGAAATTAAATAAAGCTACTAGGAAAGATCATTACCCTCTACCCTTTATTGATCAAATGCTAGAAAGACTATCCAAACATACACATTTTTGCTTTCTAGATGGTTATTCTGATTTCTCTCAAATACCTGTGTCAAAAGAGGATCAAGAAAAGACCACTTTTACTTGTCCTTTCGGTACCTTTACTTATAGACGTATGCCTTTTGGTTTATGTAATGCACCTACTACCTTTCAAAGATGTATGATGGCTATATTCTCTGACTTTTGTGAAAAGATTGTTGAGGTTTTCATGGATGATTTTCCTGTTTACGGAACTTCTTTTGATGATTGCTTGAGCAACCTTGATTGAGTTTTGCAGAGATGCGAAGAAACTAATCTTGTCTTGAATTGGGAAAAGTGCCACTTTATGGTTAATGAAGGTATTGTCTTGGGGCACAAAATCTCCGAAAGAGGTATTGAGGTGGATAAAGCTAAAGTTGATGCTATTGAAAAAATGCCGTGTCCCACGGATATCAGAGGTATAAGAATTTTCCTTGGTCCTGCTAGTTTCTATAGGAGGTTTATTAAAGACTTCTCTAAGATTTCTAGGCCTCTCACCAATCTTTTGCAAAAAGATGTTCCATTCATTTTTTATGATGATTGTGTAGAAGCATTTGAAATTCTTAAGAATGCCTTGATTTCCGCACCTGTTGTTCAACCACCTGACTGGAACCTACCCTTTGAAATTATGTGTGATGCTAGTGATTATGCCGTTGGTGCTGTTCTAGGACAAAGAGTTGATAAGAAATTAAATGTTATCCATTATGCTATTAAAACGCTAGACAGTGCTCAAAGAAATTATGCTACCACTGAAAAGGAATTTTTAGCAGCTGTGTTTGCTTGTGATAAGTTCAGACCTTATATTGTTGATTCTAAAGTAACTATTCACACAGATCATGCTGCTATCAAATATCTTATGGAAAAGAAAGATGCTAAACCTACACTAATTAGATGGGTTCTTCTGCTACAAGAATTTGATTTGCATATTATTGATAGAAAGGGTGCTGATAACCCCGTAGCAGACAACTTGTCTAGGTTAGAAAATGTTCTTGATGACCCACTACCTATTGATGATAGCTTTCCTGATGAACAATTAGCTGTCATAAATGCTTCGCGTAATGCTCCATGGTATGCTGATTATGCTAATTACATTGTTGCTAATTTTATAACGCCTAGTTTCACATACCAACAAAAGAAAAAGTTCTTCTATGATTTAAGGCATTACTTTTGGGATGACCCACACGTTTATAAAGAAGGAGTAGATGGTGTTATTAGACGTTGTGTGCCTGAGCATGAACAGGAACAGATCCTTCACAAGTGTCTTTCCGAGGCCTACGGAGGACACCACGCTGGAGATAGAACTGCACACAAGGTATTACAATCTGGTTTTTATTGGCCTACTCTCTTCAAGGATGCTCGTAAGTTTGTCTTGTCTTGTGATGAATGTCAAAGAATTGGTAATATTAGTAGACGTCAGGAAATGCCTATGAATTACTCTCTTGTTATTGAACCATTTGATGTTTGGGGTTTTGATTATATGGGACCTTTTCCACAATCTAACGGGTACACTCATATTCTAGTTGCTGTTGATTATGTTACTAAGTGGGTAGAAGCTATTCCAACTAGTAGCGCTGATGATAACACTTCTATTAAAATGCTTAAAGAAGTTATTTTCCCTAGATTTGGAGTCCCTAGATATTTAATGACTGATGGTGGTTCACACTTTATTCATGGTGCTTTCCGTAAATTTCTTGCTAAGTATGATGTTAATCATAGAATTGCATCTCCTTATCATCCTCAGTCTAGTGGACAAGTAGAATTGAGCAATAGAGAAATTAAATTGATCTTGCAGAAGACTGTTAATAGATCCAGAAAGAATTGGTCTAAGAAACTTGACGATGCATTATGGGCTTATAGAACTGCTTATAAAAACCCTATGGGTTTGTCTCCGTATAAGATGGTTTATGGTAAAGCATGTCACTTACCTCTAGAGCTAGAACATAAAGCTTATTGGGCAATTAAAGAACTCAACTATGATTTCAAACTTGCTGGTGAGAAGAGGTTATTTGACATTAGCTCACTTGATGAATGGAGAACCCAGGCCTATGAGAATGCCAAGTTGTTTAAAGAAAAGGTTAAGAGATGGCATGATAGAAGGATACAAAAGCGTGAATTCAATGTAGGTGATCATGTCTTGCTATACAATTCTCGTTTAAGATTTTTTGAGGAAAACTTCTCTCTAAATGGGAAGGGCCTTATATTATCGAGGAAGTATATCGTTCCGGTGCCATCAACATCAACAACGCCGAAGGTACAAATCCGAAGGTGGTAAACGGGCAAAGAATCAAACATTATATCTCAGGTACTCCCATAAATGTTGAAACCAATATTATTAATACCGTGACTCCGGAGGAGTATATTAGAGAGACCTACCATAACGTTTCAGACTCTGAAAAGGAATAGGTATGTGGTTCGGTAAGGAAACCGACTCCAAAACTTTTCCAATGGCAATTTTTATCCGTTTTTGAATATTTCAAAATTTAGGAAAATTTAAAGTAGTCTGAATAGTGCACGAGGAGGCGACAAGCCACGGGGGCGCGCCCTACCCCCCTGGGCGCGCCCCTGTGGCTTGTGGCCACCCCGTGCACCCTCCGGACTCCGTTTTCTTGTGGTATACTCCTTCGGGTCAGTAAAAATTCATTATATAATCTCCCGAAGGTTTTGACCTTCGTATCACGACAATACTTCCTGTTTTCGTTTTGAGCTGTTTCTACAGCAGATTTAGATCAACATGACGTCTCCAAGTGCTTCGAAGGACACGTTCTTCGAGAAGGTCATCAACCCCTACCTCGCGGAGGTGCTGCAACACCCTCAAACCATTGAGATGCATGAGGGGGTGCTGCACATCCGTGATGTTGAGGGGCCAAACAAGACCGGAAGCGTGGAGACAAGGCTCGAAGCAATGGAACAACAAGTCTTCAAGTGCCAATGGATGGTGGAACGAGGACTCAATGCCAATCACATGATGATCGCGGAGTTTACCCATAAGCACAAGCTGGACGCCAAGGACATCGGGGAGCACATCTTCAAGCTTTATGAGAAAATCGAGCATCTCCAAGCCCAGATCTATGACCTGCAAAACCAAAACTGTCAGTATGAATACAGATTAAAGACAATGAGTTTGGCTGCAGATTTGAGGATCCCGGAGACTCGTTCATCTTTTTATGATGGTGAGCCCATGCCTTGGAAGACGGAGGACAAGCCTCCAACCTCATCAACAACTCCAACATCACCACCTCCGAAGAAAGACAACTAAACACATGGGTATGGGCACTCCCCTTGGCTTGTGCCAAGCTTGGGGGAGGTGCCCTCGTCTCGTATCACCATCACATCTTTTACTTTTATCGTTTTTCTTAGTTCGATCCTTTTGGTTATATCTTGATCTAGTAGAATAAAGTTTTTAGTGTGATCTAGTTTTGAGTTTTGCTTTATGTTCCCCCTATGTAAGCAAGTCCGAGAGTTATATAATAAAGAGTAGTTTTGAGTTGAGGGCTTTGCTTGCTTTTTATGATCTTGAGAGAAAGAAATAGAAAGAAGTATAGAATAAAAGCAAAGAGTATATATGATGATCTTATGGGGGGTGATGACTTCACATATAAAAAGTATGTCGATTGAAATTTGTTGTGAGTTGACAAACATAGCGATTGGTCATTGTTGCAATTAAAAGGAAGTAATAAAGAAAGAGAGGTTCACATATAAATATATTATCTTGGACATCTTTTATGATTGTGAGCACTCATTAAAATATTATATGTTAAGAAGTGGATGTTGGACAAGGAATACAACATAATGAGTTATGTTTGCTTATTTCCGAATATAAGTTATATGGTTATAGATCCTTCAACATGTGTCGCTTGCTTCCACCCCATATCAGCCAAAACTTCCGCACCAAGTAGAGATACTACTTGTGCATCCAAACACCCTTAACCCAGTTTTGCCATGAGATTCCACCATACCTACCTATGGATCGAGTAAGATCCGTCAAGTAAGTTGTCATCGACGCAAGCAATAAAAATTGCTCTCTAAATATGTGTGATCTATTAGCGTGAGGAAAATAAACTTTATACGAACTTGTGATATGGAAGAAATAAAAGCGACAGACTACATAATAAAATTCTTTATCACAAGGGGCAATATAAAGTGACGTTCTTTTGCACTAAGGGATTGCGCATCCAACCATAAAAGCGCATGACAACCTCTGCTTCCCTTTGCAAAGGGCCTATCTGTTACCTTTACTTTCTAGTACTTACCTTTATGCAAGAGTCGTGGTGATCTTCACCACTTCCTTTACCTCGCCTTTATCTCTTGGCAAGCGTCATGTGTTGGGGAATGATCTAGACACATATATCCACTCGGATGTGGGTGAGCATGAGTTATTACTGTTGACATTACCCTTGAGGTAAATAGTTGGGAGGCAAAACTATAAGCCCCTATCTTTCTCTGTGTTCGATTGAAGCTTTGACCCCATAGGTACCGCGTGAGTGTTAGCAATTATGAAAGACTATAAGATGATTGACTATGTGGATTTGCTTTACAAGCTCTTATATTGACTATTTCCTACGTTATGATAAATTGGAATTGCTTCAATGACTGAGATCATAGTTTGTTGGTTCTCAATAGAGTTCTTGATTCATACTTTACCTTGTGAATGAATTGTTACTCTAGCATGAGAAATTATATGTCAATATATGTTGCTTTTCTAAAGATAACCATGATGCCTTCATGTCCGTATTTTATTTTATTGACACCTCTATCTCTAAACATGTGGACATATTTATCAATTTCGGCTTTCGCTTGAGGACAAGCGAGGTCTAAGCTTGGGGGAGTTGATACGTCCATTTTGCATCATGCTTTTATATTGATATTTATTGCATTATGGCTGTCATTACACATTATGGTACAATACTTATGCCTTTTCTCTCTTATTCTACAAGGTTTACATGAAGAGGGAGAATGCCGGCAGCTGGAATTCTGGACTCGAAAAGGAGCAAATCTGAGATACCTATTCTGCACAACTCCAAAAGTCCTGAAAATCTACGGAGAATTATTTTGGAATATAAAAAAAATATTGGGCGAAAGAAATACATCAGGGGACCCACCAGGAGGTCACAAGCCAGGGGGGCGCGCCCTACCACCCTGGGCGTGCCCTGTAGGCTTGTGGGCCCCCTGGCAGGCCTCCGGCGCCCATCTTCTGCTATATGGAGGGTTTTGACCTGAAAATAATAATCATAAGGGAGCTTTTGAGACGAAGCGCCGCCGTCTCGAGGCGGAACCTGGGTAGAACCAATCTAGGGCTCCGGCGGAGCTGTTCTGCCGGGGAAACTTCCCTCCCGGAGGGGGAAATCGAAGCCATCGTCATCACCAACGATCCTCTCATCGAGAGGGGGTCAATCTCCATCAACATCTTCATCAGCACCATCTCCTCTCCAAACCCTAGTTCATCTCTTGTATCCGATCTTTGTCTCAAAACCTCAGATTGGTACCTGTGGGTTGCTAGTAGTGTTGATTACTCCTTGTAGTTGATGCTAGTTGGTTTACTTGGTGGAAGATCATATGTTCAGATCCTTAATGATAATTAATACTCCTCTGATTATGAACATGAATATGCTTTGTGAGTAATTACGTTTGTTCCTGAGGACATGGGATAAGTCTTGTTATAAGTAATCATGTGAATTTGGTATTCGTTCGATATTTTGATGAGATGTATGTTGTCTCTCCTCTAGTGGTGTTATGTGAACGTCGACTACATGACACTTCACCATTATTTGGGCCTAGAGGAAGGCATTGGGAAGTAATAAGTAGATGATGGGTTGCTAGAGTGACAGAAGCTTAAACCCTAGTTTATGCGTTGCTTCGTAAGGGGATGATTTGGATCCACATGTTTCATGCTATGGTTAGATTTATCTTAATTCTTCTTTCATAGTTGT
The DNA here is from genome assembly GCA_039707655.1 of Elymus sibiricus. NCBI lineage: Eukaryota > Viridiplantae > Streptophyta > Magnoliopsida > Poales > Poaceae > Elymus > Elymus sibiricus. The sequence goes on from CM077675.1 coordinate 467,484,406, forward strand.
GGATGCTTGTGAGAGGGGTTAATCATAAGTGGGAGGCTTGTCCAAGTAAGGGCAGCACCCAAGCACCGGTCCACCCACATATCAAATTATCAAAGTAACGAATGCGAATCATATGAGCATGATGAAAACTAGCTCGACAGAAATTCCCATGTGTCCTCGGGAGCGCTTTGCTTTATATAAGAGTTTGTCCAGGCTTGTCCCTTGCTACAAAAAGGATTGGGCCACCTTGCTGCACCTTCGTTACATTTGTTACTTGCTATCTGTTACGAATTATCTTATCACAAAACTATCTGTTACCGATAATTTCAGTGCTTGCAGAGGATACCTTACTGAGAACCGCTTGTCATTTCCTTCTGCTCCTCGTTGGGTTCGACACTCTTACTTATCAAAAGGACTACGATAGATCCCTATACTTGTGGGTCATCAGTGCCCACAAGACACCAGGGCACGCTAGCAACCCCAGGCGCGCCCTGGTGGGTTGTGGCCCCCACCTGGGCCCCCTCACTTATCCCTTTAGCCCAAGTCATCTCCTACCTCCAGAAAAAATCACCATAGCTCTCTTTCACGTGTTCTTTCTCTCAAACCCATGGATTTCGATCTCTTTGCTCGTAGCTCTGTTTCCGAAATTATTTTGGGGGATTGCTACTTGGAATAAGATGGATTTCTTTAGGAAGTTTTCCTCCAAGAAGAATGCTAAAGGAGTCATTGGGGAATCATCAGACAATGACCTCCACACTCCGAGAACGGCGGAGGCGCGGCCGTGCGAATGGCCGCATGATGCCTTCATGGAGGAGGCCGGGTTCCATCAAGAGTTTGCCCAATTCATTGCAAATGTTGGGCTGACCAATTTCCTCGCAGCTAAGTGTGACCAACACCACATCCTTACAAATTCCTTTGTGCAAAGTTTTCATTTTCTGAGTAAGAATAACCCTCCTGAGGTGCAGTTTAAGTTATATGCTGCAACTCACAAGATACCGCTCATTGACTTTTGTGACATATGCTTGATCCCTTCTGATGGGGAATTAAGAGAGCCTAGACCAGCAGAGTTTGAGGACATTCTCCTCACTTTAAAAGTGGGTGAAGATAGAGGCGTGTCAAAAGCCATTGCTACCAATTTGCAGTTTCCTTCTGTGCATTACTTTACTTTTTTTCATCGCGAAGTGTTTAACCGCTAGGGAGAAGGTTGGTGCACTCTGTGCCCCCGACTTCGCCATTTAAGCCGTGCACTGCACAATGATCACACCTTTAGCATGGGGGCTATTATTGCACGTCGTTTACACCTTAACAGGACTAAGGGAAAGATACATGGTGGTATTTATGCTACTCGCTTAGCGAGACACTTTAATGTTCAGATTCGCCCACATGATTATCCCTTGCCCCAAGTTTATCTAGATCACAAAGCATTGTAGGTTCACCAATTTATTGATGCAGCTGATTCTTTGGGACACCCTGGGTTTTGTGCTACACTGATCATTGTAATTAAGCACAGTGATGACCATGAACAGTGCCTAATCATTTTTGCTAAGTAGAATGTGATCAAGTTGAAATTCATATCTCATTTTAAATTTCATCTAAAAAGGGCACTGAATTTTAAGGTGATAAAATAAAGTGGCAAACAACATATGAAAAATGTTGCACAATTGTTAAAAATCTCAAAACTAATGTTGTTAAGGAAAACAACATCACCAACCTACTGGTGTGGACCCCACCATGCAAAACAGAGCCCAAATGCAATTTAAAAGCACTTTTTAATTCCATGGATAATTGGAACAGATCCCAAAAATGCCCAAAGTGTTTATGGCCACACTTAATATTGCAAGATATTATTTGGACCCAGTGGCACATTTTTGCTAAAAGGAATTGGGGCAGAAAAGAATTAAAACAGAATTAATAAAAAGAAAAACAGAAAAGAAACAAAAGAAAAAGGGTAGAAGCCCACTTACCTGGCGGCTGGGCCGCGCTGGCCCAGCCCACTCCCACCTGCCCGCCGTCCTTCTCCCCTCCGTGTCGCTCCCGCCGTGGACAGCGCCGCGCCGCGTCGTCGCCGTTCGCCACGCCGACGGGAGCAGGTGGGCGAGGGGATAAGCCTCGCCCCGAGCCGTCCCCCCTGGACGCCCTCACCATTCCTCCCTCGCCTCGCTCGCTGTCCTCCCTCTCTCCCTCCTCCAGATCCGCCACACGGCCGCCGCCATGGACGCCGGCGAGCAGCGGCCACACGCCCTCTCGTGCCCTGCCAAGACGCCACGAGCTCCACCACGACCGCCCCGTCCTCCTCGACCACAAGCCCGAGCCCCGGAGCCCCTGCACAGACGACCAGGAGCTCCTTCTTCCCCGGATCACCGCCGCGCTCCGATGACGATTCCGGCCACCTCGAGCCTCCCCTGAGCCCGCTTTGCACCTCTATAGGCTCTCGGTGAGCCCCTGCGTCCTCCCCCTCTCTTCCCCGAGCTTTTCCGCCGTCGTAGCCCCTTCTCCCCGTCGTGCCCGAACACGGCTCCGCCCGAGCTCAACGCCGGCGAGCCTTCGGTGACCTTTTGGTCCAACCGACGCCACCGTTCGACTCCACGCATCGCGTAGGCCCGTCTAGTGCCCGTAGTACGCCCGTTTGCCCCCCGGTCTGCTCACTACCATCGTCGCCCGAAGCTCGCCTCCGCCAAGCTCGTTGCCGGCGACGCCACAGGCCACCGTAGCTCGTGCCAATAGACGGAATGGAACGGCGACAGCCTTAGCTTTCGAACGCCACCGGCCGCGCTCGATTTGGTGCCCTGTGGGCCATTTCCGAGCCTCCCCGCGATTCGGGAGCTCGCCGGAGCTCCTCCGGTGACGAACGCCGGCCGTCGCTGACCTGGCCGGGCCGGGGCCACCCGCAGGGTCACTGACCCGTGGGCCCCGAGCCCCCTGGTTGACCGTTGACCTGGTCAACCTGCTGACTGGGCTTGACCAGTCAATGACAGGTGGGGCCCTACTCCCCCCTGTGTATGAAAGGTGGGCCACCCCTGTCAGATAACTAATTAGTTAATTAGGTTAATTAAAACAATTAATATAGCCTAATGTGTCTATGACAGATGGGCCCCACTTGCTAAAATAGTCTCTGTTAGTTTAATTTAACTCTGACTTAAAAATGAGTCTATGACATGTGGGTCCCACATGTCAGGTTTGACCTGGCCACTGTGCTATTGACTGCTGATGCAATGCTGATGTCAGCATGATGTCATAATAGCATTTTTCGAATTAAATTAATTCTGTTAATTCCAGAAAATGTGTAAATCTTTGGAAAATCATACAAAATAAACTGTAGCTCAGATGAAAAAGTTTTATACATGAAAGTTGATCATAAAAATCCCACGAATTCAAATACGCTGTCCGTTCATCTGTCACATGCTCCTAGCATAGCAAACATGGAACTTTTTCCTCCGGATCGTCTGTCCGATAAATCCAAAGACCCGGGAAATATCGTCAGATATTCTCCCGCTCCGTCTGCGACGTGTAATACTGCGTTAGTGCATGCCTAGCTCTGCATATTGCCATGACATGCATCGTGATTGCATTTGTGCTTTATATTTATTGTTTCTTCCCCCCTCTTCTTACCGGAAGAGCCCGAGACTGACGGTGCTGCCGGGTACGACTACGCTCCTGACGATCAGCCTTTTGCCGCAGAGCAGCAAGGCAAGCAACCCCCCCTTGAGCATTCCGATATCGCCTATTCCTTTCCCTCTTATTCTTGCATTAGATTTTGCTACTATATTAGTTAGCTCCTATTCTCATGCATAGCCTGTTTTTGATAAACTGTTAGTATACCTGCAATCATATCAACTGCTTAGTATAGGTTGATCAATGAATCCCCAGTGACCCCTTAGTCCCAGTTGCCCCTGCTTCTTCATCGATGACTCGACGACCCGAAGACTCAAAGACTCGGTCAACCGACCGACAAGCCAGGCCCCTCACATCACCGCACACCCCTTATTTGTACGACTCTGCAGCGCTACTATCGAGTACCGAGGGTGACACCTCGTGAAGTACTCATGATGCTAGTTCTGTAGTGCAGCTAGTCGGTCGTGGTTATCGAGGGTGATTCCTCCTTCACCACTCCCGACGATGGCTCTGTCGTGCAACCCCTCAAGTGTGGGACCCTCGAGGGTGATTCCTCTAAGTCCACCTTGACGGTTTCATCGAGCGGGGCCCCTTGAGGGTGATTCCTCAGGTTCCGTCTTGATGTTTTATACACACAGTTACTATGACCGGGTTACTGAAACATGTTGGTGATGGGTCGGCCCTGAGGGGTACCCAAGGTTTGAGGTTGATGAGGCGTGGATGGGCAGGAGAGGCCCTTGCCATGGTCATCGAGGCGGGGTGACGGACCGCACTTCATGGGTCGCGCTTTCCCCGCATTAATAAAATGCTAATGGGTTGGGTACTTGATCTGAGTTAGGTCGTTGGACTTAATACGCACTAACCTTCACGTGGGGAAGATATGGGCACTCAGCGTCGTTGTATCAGCCGAAGCTCTTCGGACGTCAGCAATGGAGCGGCACGCGACGGATTGGACTGGACGGTGCAGCTCTTGGACTGGAGTGTACTAGGTCTGTTTCCGACCGCGTTCGCACCATGCAGGAGTGCAAGGGCAAGTGGGCCCACAAACCTGCGCGCTTAGGATTTAGACCGGCGGGCTGGCCTCTTCGTTGAGCCTAGGTGGGGCGACGACGTGCTGATATCCCGAGGCCGGGCATGACCCAGGAAAGTGTGTCCGGCCGGAGGTGACTCAGGCGTGTTGGGGAATATGTGGTGCACCCCTGCAGGGATGAATAATCTATTCGAATAGCCGTGTCCACGGTAACAGGACGACTTGGAGTTGTACCTTGACCTTATACAACTATAATTGTGATTTAATTTAAACTGAATTGTGGCTCCGGGATTGCTTCCTCGCAGGGAGTCGAGGAAGAATCTCAGGGCGTGGTTACTTAATAAAATTGCTACAATAATATGACTATATGTGACATACCAATCTACACTCTTCTAATGCTGCAAGATGTTGAAGATGCTAGTCTTCGATAGGACTAGGCCTTCTCCCTATTCTTGCTTGCTGCAGTCAGTCCAGATATAACCCCTCCCCTTGATACTGATGCATACTTAGCATAGTTCTGATTTCAGTCTTGCGAGTACTTTGGATGAGTACTCACCGCTGCTTTGCTTTCTCTTTCCCCCTCGATACGATTATGCGTTCAGACGACGGAGCCCAGAAGATGAAGTACGTCGGAGACGACTACTACACCACCACCGGAGCCTAATACTACGTGGAGGCTGCCCCCGACGCTCAGGAGTAGTTAGGAGGTTCCCAGGCAGGAGGCCTCGCCTCTTTCGATCCGTTGCTTATGTTTGTGCTAGCCTTCTTAAGGCAAAACTTGTCTAACTTATGTCTGTACTTAGATATTATTTTTGCTTCCGCTGACTTGTGCTTTGTCGAGCTTTGTATTCGAGCCCTCGAGGCCCCTGGCTTGTAATATGAAGCTGTATGACTTTAATTTGTGTCTAGTGTTGTGTTGCGATATCAATCAGTGAGTCCCTAATCTTGGTCGTACGCATTGTGTGTATGATTAGCGTACGGTCGAAATTGGGGGCGTCACATTCTTTTTATAACATTCGTTACAACTTAATATTCAGCGTCGAAACTCGTGATGTTATCCCGTTGCCTGCACCTGCTCTGTTTGATTCTATTGCCAGGAACGGATACAGGATCATGCCAGATGACATTACAGCCTACCGGAACAACCTAGCAGCTGCTGAGGAGGAGCCCCAGGAGTGGGACGCTAGGTGTCATCTCCACCGCACTTCGACTTAGGACCGGATGGATATTATGAATGGTGATTACCAAGCTAGGCCAAAAGCCTAAGCTTGGGGGAGTACGTATATCCACCGACATTATATTCATGTTACACTTTTCATTCCAGTCGTCGGTGTCCACACTTTTTCATTGTATTATCCATGCTAGATTTATTTTCTTGCTTTCTTCTTGCATGTTTGAAAAACTTTGATAAAACCCAAAAATATTTCCTACTTACTTTCGGTTTTTCTTTCTAGGTTAATTTAATTGTAGTATCAAAAGAAAACCCAAAAAGATTTCTCGTTTCTTCTTTTACTTGTTGGGAGCTCTCCCGTGTAAATAGTTTTTCTCGTTTTTGTTTTTCCTCTTTAATTTGCTTTCTTTAAGAAAAACCAAAAAAACTCCAAAAATATTTCAGTGTGTTTCTCTAAAATTCTTTTTTTTATTTTGAGTCATACCAAGGAGAAGACCACGATGAAAATGTTGAGTGGCTCTCATATGCATCATTGTTAATCTAACAAGCCCAGCTTAGTACACATCACTCTTGCACTATTATTGTTTTCATATCATTCGGTCGTGCAAGTGAAAGGCAATAATGACGATATTTGACGAAGTGACTGTGGCAGAGAGAAGCGGGTATGAACTCAACTTGTTTTTGTTTTTGTAAATATGTTTAACCTAGTATCCATGATTCATCATATTATGATCAAACATATTTGCAATGGCAATTAGAGATTATAGTTGCTCATGCCATGCTTAAGTAGCTAGGAGTGGATAATGATTTATCTTGGATGTCAACATGCATTAAAATGATTGTGATGTAGTATGATGATATGGTATCCTCCTCTGAGTGTTTCAAGTGGCTTGACTTGGCACATGTTCACGCATGTAGTTGAATCAAAACCAACATAGCCTTCACGATATTTATGTTCATGGTGTCCATATCCTACTCATGCTAGTATTCAATGTCTATTATTCATAATGCATGTTCATGACCGTTTTCGCTCTCTAGCTGGCTGCTTCTCAACCTATTTGCTAGCCTTCACCTGTACTAAGCAGGAATACTGCTTGTGCATCAAAATCCTTAAACCAAAGTTATTCCAGATGTGTCCACCATATCTACCTATATGCGGTATTACCCTGCCGTCCCAAGTAAATTTGCATGTGCCACCTCTAAAAATTCAAATGAACATCTGTTTGTGTGCCTGGACCGCTCATGGAGTGACAGGGGGCGGTCAGTATCTTCCATGTTAAGCGGGTTATTCTCATGATGAGTGTTTATTCACTCATCCTTGCACGAGAGGGGTGGTAATAAGGATTCCCAGTTCCGAAATAAAAAAATTACAAATAATTAAACAAAACTCCCCCAGGAATGTTGTTGGTATGGACGGTACCCGTGGATTCGGCTAACCGTGGAGTGTGATTGTTACTTTTACTTCTTGGGAACCGCCGCTAATGTGTTTAGCATTGAAGATATTGATAACTCTTGGTCGTAACGTTGACAGGAAGGGTGCACCTCCCAAAATTATATTTATCTCTGATGTAAGCCCTGCTTCTCTCTGCGAAGGGACTATCTATTTACTTTTATGTTGAGTCATCACCTTCTCAAATAAGCGCCAGACCTGAGAGCACTATTATCATCCTCATGCATTGTGTATATTTAATGTTGGGTGCAGCATGACTGGATCTTTTCTACCATGAATTACAATGTTTAGTCGCTGCTTGAACTTTGGAGGTGCTCTGCATTTATGTTTTGCGGTCTTAGAAAGGGCTAGCGAAATACCACTGTTGTCATATTATATCATGATTGTTTTGATAAAGTGTTTGCATTTGAGATATTTTATTATTGCTCGCTAGCTGCTTATGTCATTGATATGAGTTAATATAATTTTTAAGAGTTATTGCTGACATGGTTAGTCATAATCTTTGCTGAAAACCTGGGTGCTACTTAAGCATATATATGTAAACAAGAACAAAAGAGTTCGTAATTTTTTTTCTTTATCACTTTCAGTTTGTCAACTGAATTGCTTGAGGACAAGCAATGGGTTAAGCTTGGGGGAGTTGATACGTTTCCGTCGTATCTACTTTTCCTAATGCTTTTGCTCTTGTTTTGGACTCTAATTTGCATGATTTGAATGAAACTAACCTAGACTGACGCTGTTTTCAGCAGAACTACCATGGTGTTGTTTTTGTGCAGAAATAAAAGTTCTCGGAACTGGACGAAACTTTTTAGAGATTTATTTTACAATAAATAAAAAATACTAGAGCCAAGAACCACCGGAGGGGGTCCCCTGGTTGGGCACGATACACCAGTGTGCACCACCCCCTCCAGGCGCGCCTTGGTGGGTTGTGTCCACCTCGGGGCCCCACTGACCCTAATTCCAGCGCTATAAAATCTTATTTTCGGAGAAAAAAATCAAAGAGAAAGTTTCATCGCGTTTTACGATACAGAGCCGCCGCCACCTCCTGTTCTTCCTCGGGAGGCCACATCTGGAGTCCGTTTGGGGCTCCGGAGAGGGGAATCTTCGGTCTTCGTCATCATCAACCTTTCTCCATGGCCAATTCCATGATGCTCCCCACCGGGAGTCAGTAATTCCTTCGTAGGCTTGCTGGTCCGTGAGGAGTTGGATGAGATTCATCATGTAATCGAGTTAGTTTTGTTAGGGCTTGATCCCTAGTGTCCACTATGTTCTGAGATTGATGTTGCTATGACTTTGCCATGCTTGATGCTTGTCACTAGGGCCCGAGTGCCATGATTTCAGATCTGAACCGTTTATGTTATCACCATTATATTTATGTTCTTGATCCGATCTTGCTAGTCATATGCACCTATTATGTGTTATGATCCGTAAACCCTGGAGTGACAATAGTCGGGATACTTTCCGGTGATGACCGTAGTTTGAGGAGTTCATGTATTCACTATGTGTTAATGCTTTGTTCCGGTTCTCTATTAAAAGGAGGCCTTAATATCCCTTAGTTTCCTTATGGACCCCGCTGCCACGGGAGGGTAGGACAAAAGATGTCATGCAAGTTCTTTTCCATAAGCACGTATGACTATTTATGGAATACATGCCTACATTACATTTATGAACTGGAGCTAGTTCTGTGTCGCCCTAGGTTATAACTGTTACATGATGAATATTATCCAACGAGTTCACCGATCCAGTGCTTATGAGTTTTCCACATATTGTTCTTGCTAAGTTACTATTGCTACTGCTACCGTTACACTTGCTACGAAACTATTGCTATCACTGCTACCGTTACTGTTACTGTTGCTACTGCTATCAAAACTATCATACTACTGTTCTACTGATCAATCTGCTACAGATATTTAATCTCCAGGTGTGGTTGAATTGACAACTCAACTGCTAATACTTGCAAATATTCTTTGGATCCCCTTGCGTCGAATCTATAAATTTGGGTTGAATACTCTACCCTCGAAAACTGTTGCGATCCCCTATACTTGTGGATTATCAACATGTTGCACAATCTTGGGAAAGAATGAAATTGATGCTAAGAAATTTTCCTACTCATGGTTTAAATCTTTGGATGATCATACAATTTTTTATGTGGGATTGAATTTTGTCTCTAGAAATATTTTAGTTTCCGTCTCGGGTGGTACTTTTATGGAAATTACTTTGGGTGAAGCTACTAAATTGCTAGATAATACTATGGCAAATTATTCACAATGGCATACTGAAAGAGCACCTACTAGTAAAAAAGTTAATTCGGTTGAAGAAATTAGTACTTTGAGTGAGAAAGTTGATGCTCTTATGAAGTTCGTTGCTAGTAAAAATGCTCCTATTGATCGTAATGATGTGCCTTTGTCTACTTTGATTGAGCAAAATAGTGATTCCGTAGATGTGAATTTCATCTCGCGAAACAATTTTAATAACAATGCTTATAGAGGTAATTTTAATCCTAGGCCTTTTCCTGGAAATTTCTCTAATAATTATGGTAATTCCTATGGTGATTATTCTTACAATAATAATAGGAACCCCTCTGATCTTGAGAGTAATATTAAAGAATTTATCAATGCTCAAAAGGTTTTCAATACTACGATAGAAGAAAAGTTGAATAAGATTGATGATATGTCTAGAAGCATTGATAGAATTTCACATGATGTAGAAAATCTCAAGTTGAAAGCTTTTCCACCTAAGATTGATGAATCAATTAAAGCTTTATATGTTTCTATGGACGAAAGTAAGAAAATAACCGCTATGCTTAGAGCTAAGAGAGAATTTTTAGAAAAAGCGTTTTCTAGTGATTGCTTTCATAAAAATGATGAAGATCTTAAAGTGATTGGTGTTTCTTCTATTGATTCCTTGTTTAGTAATATTAAAATTGGTGATAAAGGGACTGAAGAAGAGTCAACTTTAGCTAGAAGGCGTCCCAATGATTTGGAGGGTAAAAATCTTGATGAATAAATTGATTATGATAGTTTGGAGAGGTCAAAACTTTAACTAGTGATGTGCCCACTATTTTGGGTTACAAAGACTTTAATTATGATAGTTTCTCTTTGATTGAATGTATTTCTTTGTTACAATTCATGATAAATTCACCCCATGCGTTGCAACTTCAACTTCTCCTTTTCACTTGCGCAGTTTCTCTTTGCATCAGCAATGGCCCGACCAATATCATCAGCGGGCTCATCTGATGCCTCTTCTTCAGCTTCTTCCCCCATTGCAGTAGCATCGTATTCAGGGAACCCAGGATAGTTGTCATCATCCTCTTCTTCTTCATTGTCTTCAATTATAACCCCTCTTTCTCCGTGCTTGGTCCAATAGTTATACCGGACATGAAACCGAACTGAAGCAGGTGGATGTGAAGGACTTTTGAGGTAGAGTAATTCCTATCATTCTTACAGACATCACATGGACAACACATCAAACCTTCCCACTTGTTTGCCTCAGCCGCATGCAGAAAACTATGCACGCCATTAATGAACTGGGGAGAGCGTCGGTCATCGTACATCCATTGCCGACTCATCTTCATTACACAACATCGAAGTGACCAAATTAATACAAGTTCATACACACTTATTCTCATAAAAAACATACAACTATCCATTTAAATGAAACAACAAATGCGATCAAAATCGCAACTAAGGAAATAATTGATCCAACAGCATAATGATACCAAGCCTCTTTATCAATGGCATATTTTCTAATCTTTCTAATCTTCAAGCGCATTGCATCGATCTTGATCTTGTGATCATCGACGACATCGGCAACATACAACTCCAATTTCATCTTCTCTTCTTCAATTCTTTTCAATTTTTCTTTCAAATAATCATTTTCTTTTTCAACTAATTTAACTTCTCGACAAGAGGGTCGGTTGCAATTTCTGGTTCACACACCTCTTAGATAAAAATATCTACGTCAACTTGATGGGCATACTTTTCATAAAAACACGAAATGAAACAAAATAGTTATAAAAGATAATATACCACATCTGAATCATAAACCGGACGAGGGCCGATGGGGACGGATATCAAAACCATGGCACTATATATAACAAACAATCATACGACTAAGAAAATTATACAAGTTAATTTGAGCTCAAATTGCATATAAATCAAATAAACTTCACATAATTACTCCCAAACTAAAACCCACAAATCACTATACTTATAGAGCATGAAACGAGCTAAACTAGCAATGAGAGATGAAAGGATGAAGTTGCTAACCTTTTAGAACGATGGGGTGCCTCCAATCTTGACAAATCTTGACAACAATGGATGATGAGCTCGACCTAGGGGAAGGGAAGAACAGAGAGGAGAGAAAAAGGAGAGCTTGGGCTCGGGCTGGAAGAAGCATCTATATATAGGGACATCTTTAGTCCCAACCGGGACTAAAGGTCCATATCTATCCCCGGTTGGTGCCACCAACCGGGACTACAGGGTCTCGCGGGGGCCCCAGCCTGGCGCAACCCTGACACAACCCTTTAGTCCCGGTTGGTGTCACCAACCGGGACTAGAAGTACCACACGAACCGGGACTAGAGGTGGCCCTGCCCTCGTCCGCTCCTAGCCGTTGGAACCGGGACTAATGGTAACATTAGTCCACGTTCCAAACCCGGCCGGGACTAAAGCTGCGGACGAAAGGTCCGTTTTTTACTAGTGTCTGATTGCAAGATTGTTATCGATGACATCAAGCAGAGAAGTTCAGGAGTATATGGAGCAATTATTCGAGAGGTTATAGATCGGTCCAGTTCTTTTTTTAGTTGTGTTTTTACTCATGAATTTAGGAGCTCGAATATCAAGGCTCACAATTTACCGAAGCATGCTCTTTCACTTGAGGTCGGCCGCCATGTTTGGTTAGGAAACCCAGGTGATCTTACCTTCGTCCCTATAAACATTGTGACAAATTAATAAAAAGCTTCCCGAGATTGTCTCAAAAAATATATTCAACAATATATGTCATATATCATCAAACATAAAAAACATAATTTCAGTTGACAAATAAAGTCTCAATACACCATCTATATGTGATTATATGATGCAAATATTGATTATAATGTATTGAAGTATAAATAACTCTTGGATAAATACAATGTGCTGAAGTGTGCCGAAGAGGGGGGGACATATGCCCCCTTTCTATGTTGGTTTTTTGTCCTATAATTTTTTTAATAATTTATTTAAGTATGTATATATATTGGGCCCTTATTTAAGATGGACCCTAGGCCGCCACACCTTTTGCCATGACCTAGGGCCGGCCCTGGCCTCGGCGCTGCGTCCCAAGCCATCTCGAAGGCGTTCCCCCATGTGGAATGCAGCGTTTTGGATCTCGGCCACGTCATCGCCAAGGCTCCAACCTGTACCGGCGTGAAGTATATCGCCGGAGACATGGTTGAGAGCATTCGACGGGCAGATGCTGTCTTCCTCAAGGTGCGTACAATGTAGATAATATCTTGTTTTGATCTTGGTATATGTATTTGTAAATTTCTTGATGTAACAGGTGATGATATGTCAGAGGAACACTGTTTTAAATAGCACGCTATAGCGGGACGTGGATTTTTGTGGCTCTCAACGGCACAATATGTGTAGTTGAGAGTAAACCTGTTCATGGACAACCCGGCCCGGAGGCCCGAACCCGAAGCCCGACATTCAGGCCAAGCTTGGGCTCCAGTTTCTCGCGAGAAGCCTGGCCGGAAAGCCCGAATAAAGCCCGAAATGTCCATATAAATATATTTTATGCAAAATATAGGTATAATAAATTAATATAATATCTTGAATATGATTAATTTATTTTAAAAAATGGTACTATTCATGTCCTTCGGGCCGGGCCGGGTCGGACTCGGGCTTGGGATTTTTTTCTTCGGGCTTTGCCAAGCCCGGCCCGAGTAATGATCAGGTTTAGTTGAGAGGCACAAAAATCCGCATCCCGCTATATTTTGTGATCTCAGGTTCTGACTCAAAACGTGGGGCTCAACAAGAAAATACATACATGTGATTGCTAGTTAGCTAAGAAATAATTGAATGATGCGTGCTTTTAATCTTGTCAGTGAGTTACAAAAGTGAGGCCTGCCTCACTAAATAGGTAATACTCCCTCCGTTCCTAAATATTTGTCTTTTTAGAGATTTCACTATGAACTACATACGGATGTATATAGACATAATTTAAATTGTAGATTCATTCATTTTATTTCGTATGTAGTCCATGATTGAATTTCTAGAAAGACAAATATTTAGGAACGGAGGGAAGGGAGTACATCTCATATATAAAACATAAATACCAAATGATGTACAAATCCCAATGAGTTTGGTTGGCGAGATATGAGCAAGGCAGGGGGTGCTTTTACCGTCCGGTCACCCTGGGCACGTGCCCGGGCTTGACACAGGTGCGTAGCTGAACTGTCACGACCTTCTGTATCGTTCAAAATCGCTAGAGGTGTCTGGAACAGTGACTAGAGCTGATGTTTACTTAATTGGGTCAACAAGGCTCCGCAACAGGCTACCTCTCCAGCTGGATCGGTCGCTGGTTGTTCGTTCGTTTCGACGACCGTGGTGGCGCGTGCGTTGTGCGCCCTAGCTCAGTTGGAGACGAACTGTTGGGGCATGGGCGGCCGGCGCACAACTGCTGCTCTAGTCAGGTTGTGATTCTCGTGAACGGCAGCGAAGATCCGAAGGGCACGCGCGGGAGCTTGGGTGGGAATTCCGATAAGAATTCTGCTCCATCGAAGGACGACTAGGTGAACTATTCTATGTTTGAGCGAAAAAATCTATAATTAAACATTGATCTGCCATGTTCTAATCAACCATGTTAAATTTCGAAATATTAAGTTCTTTTACATTAAATAACCACCACAAGTCGAACCATCACAAAATAAATATGAACAATACGTGATCAGTGATGGTGGTAACTTGGACAAGATTAATGATTGGTTGTGACTACTGACTAGTAATTAGCCAGTTTTTTGTAATTGTTTCTCCCATTTTGGTAACATTAGTGTGTATACTGCACACATAATCTTATCTAAATATGGTTTTTGGTAGACCAAAGCGAAGTACTTTAGTTTATAGTGTACCCAGGCTTCGACAATTTTCTAGCTCCCCCACTGCAAGGGGAGCATTGGTGAGCTCCAATGCAATTGCTCACTGTAGCGGCAGTGTTTGGAGACATCCTTAAGAGACATTGGTCCTAACATATGAAGTAAATTTTAAATAGCGTGATATAGCATCGCTATTACATTTAGAGAGGTCGGTGACTAAGAGGCATAGTTCGCTATGTAAAACTATGGATAGGAATGCCATTAGTTTTATTTCTAAGCCTAATTCAGGTTTTACAATGCTTTTTGGCTTTTTTTAAAGAAATACAGTACAAACGCAGATGCTCACAACACGCAAGCACGCTCAGTCGCTCATCCCTATGAAATATGAATACACACACGCAAACGCCTACCCTTGTGACAACCTTCGAAATACGAAGTCGCCACATGCACGTTATAATCGACGGGCACGTCAAACCAGTGAAAGAATATCGCCTGAAAGCCTAAAATAAATCCAATAAATATGCAAGCACCCGCGTGAGTCTAGGACTTGAACGGACTGGTTCCACCACAAGAAAGCTAACCATCTAACCAGGTTTAGTTCTCAGTTCTTTTGGTGTCACTTCAAAAGATTGAAAAGAAATAACACTGCTCTGTTATATATCTCTTCTACATATTTGCCATCCCTTATCGTTACTGTACGTCTCCTTTGACCATCAAACGCAAACAGCATGTGTAGCAGAGGTGCACATAGAAACAAGAATAATGGGATTGTTTTGTCAATGTTCATACAAATTATTATTCTAAATACGTTCTTGATTTTGTGTGTGTTCAATTCAGTCTGTTATGCATGACTGGGGTGACCAGGAGTGTGTCAAGATAATAAAAAACTGCAAGAAAGCTATTGCTTCGAGGAAGGATGGAGGAAAGGTGATAATCATCGACATAGTTGTCGGGGCAGGGCATGTGATGCACCGAGAGATGCATGCCTTGTTCGATCTGCACATTATGTTTGTTAATGGCATGGAGCGAGATGAGCAAGAGTGGAATAAGATTTTCATGGAAGCCGGGTTTAGCGGCAACAAGATCATGCCGGTTCTAGGGTTCCGGTCACTGATTGAGGTCTACCCATGAGAAGTTTGGTCAACAAGCGACAATGTCATCTTCGCCTCCGATTTTTTGTCGCTGATCCAACGCCTCCACTCTTCTTCACATGGTGGATCTTTGGTGAGATTGGTGGTGTTTGATATCAAGTTTGTGTCCAATGCCTTCTATTGGGTGCTCTTCAAGCATGTGCATCGGCATCGTAATGTAGTGACTCATTGTTTGGACAAATATTGTGTAAACTTTAGTAATCTTTCTATTTTCCGTTCTGCTCCAGAGTGTATCCGCGACACTCTGTGTAACTTTTTTGCTGGATTAAGAAATGCCGATATTCTCTCTCTAAAAAAAACAAGTGGCAATGTTACTATACCTAGTGTGCACGCATGTATGTAGAAATGCTTCCCCATGAAAATATGTAAGTACAAATGCAGTAAGGATTTTTCTTTTCTTATACAAGATCAAGATGAAGCAAAGTAGTACAAACTAATCAGATCATACAAAGAGATCCAGGTTAGTTCACCTTGTCATATGGTGTGCAAATATTTTTTTAATTCACATGGGTAACATTGCCGCATCTTACATATGTAAGTACCGAACATAATTTGATATATTTGAAAGATCTCTTACTGGGATCAATAAAATTACTCTGTAGCAAGCGCCAACCAGGCTTCTTATACAACATTCACATTTCAACTAACTGAAGCACAAACTAATAAGAAGCATGATATGTATGTGTGAAGGAGCTTGCCAGATAATTTGAAGACAGCATTCCCAATAAACAGTTTATACAAGATGTGCATAGTGCAAATACTATAATACAAGAGACTTGTATGATGCCATGGAGAAAGGGGATGCAGGATTACATATGTCAGCTTCTTCTCCGATTGACAGATCTTCGGTGGGATTGGTGGTGGCTAATATCAAATTTGCGCCTAATGTTTTCTATCCAGTGGTCTTCAAGTATGTAGGTTGGCATCGTAATGTAGTGACTCATTGTTTGCCCTAATGTTATCTGAACTTTAGTAACCTTTGTATTTTCCGTTCTGGTCCGGAGTGTATCCGTGAGACTTTGTGTAACTTTTTTGCTTGATTAATAAATGCTGGCATTCCCTAAAAAAACAAGCATCAATGTTACTATACTTGTGCGTGCACGCATGAATGTACAAATGCTTCCCCAAAAAACATGTATGTACAAATGTAGTAAGGACTTTTCTTTTCTTCGTATTGTATTATTAGCCCTACGCCTGGGGATTCCTGTGAATTCCACATACTAGCTTCACTTACACAGAAGCATGCAAAATATATTTACGTATGTTGAGGCTCTTTATTGTGTTCAAATTAAAGTGTGTAGTTGTTATGTTTGACTTCTATGAGAACACAAAGTCATCTCTCAAATACTCTAAAAAACCAACAGATAAGACATTAAAAAAAGATAGCAAGGAGCTTAGCATTTACTAAAGTCTAGCATAGCATCGAAATTGACCTTAGTGAATTATCTTGATTTGGTGTGCAGGTATATGGGCTATCCCATTGCACCGTCTCTTAGCACATTATCATAGAAGATATAAAAACTTAAGAGACAACTAGCCCAATGCATTGTTTCTGTATCCAAATTTAATGATTCGGTGCTCATGCATATATGTGATTGAGCTACAACCTTCCTTTCTCTATTCATTAACTACTATGCAACATCAGCAAAATACCTATGAACTTGTGCTAAGAAACCCGCATTGGGAGAGCCCTAACAACATTGGTGCCATCAAACAAGAAGTAATCTGAGTCGAAGAGCAAAAATAAGCTTTGGAATGTGTTAATCCATAGTTCTAGTGGGATTTCTTAGGAGGATGGTGCAAAAATGCCCACATTTTATGCATATTTATTACCAAGTGTAGAGTACAACAAGCACTCATCCATAATTGCTGGAAAATTAGCAAGGTTCCAAGACATATACAATAGTTTGTTTCTTCATTGTGAATGATGATCCACCACACCATACATGATCATATTGACCGGGCAACTGCTGGAAAATCATGCGAGCCAAGGAAACCCAGCTATCGAAGGCGCTTGCTTCGTCAATCCCTTTAGTATTTGAGTGTGATTCAGCACTTTTTTATACGGTGAAGGTCAAACATAGTGTGGGCTGTCTAGCTCAGCCAAGCAATGTAACACATTGGTGTACACCTTTGTAAGAGAATTTTTGTCTCCAAAAGTTGCCTTGAATTCTGATCAAAGTTTGAAATTGAGGACTATGACAAATAGCAACAACCTCAAAATAAGCTAAATCAACACTATAGCAAAGCTAAATTTACTAAAAAATGGAGGTTCTTTTGTGACGGCCCACTTGTGTGACGTAAAACCATTTTTTATCACCGAATAGGGTTTGTTGACGGTTTTCGGCTGTTAGCCCGACAGTCACCAAAGCGTCATCCCAAAAAATAAGATCTCTCGATGGTACCACTTTTTCTGCCACTTAAGATCGTGTTTTCTGTGAAGAACCAAAATTTGTCACAAATGGTCATTTTAGGTGATGGCCAAAATTGCCATGTATGATAGCTTGATTTGTCACCTAAGATCGTTTTGGTGGCGACAATCCATCACCGGTAATCGGCTCGATCGGTCAAAGATTCCAATAAATGGGCCCCAGATTTTGCTGACATGGCTGCTTCCATGTGGGTCGGATTGTGGTTTATCACCGATGGTGCCCGTTAGTATAGTTACTAATGCATGAAAATAATTATGCAACTTGTCTTGGCAGTATATGATGTTTAATTGTTTTATGTATACTAACCTCTCTAATAAAAATTCTGTTGAATTTTGTGTGGATGAAATTTTTAAGACTCACGGGAGACAACGATATGATAGAAAGTTGGAGAGACGCAAGAGCTCAAGCTTCAGGATGCCGAAGGCATCCATGATAAATTATTTGAAGATGTCTCAAGCTCCAAGCTTGGGGATGCACCACCACCCCACTTCATCTTTTCAACAACTATCGGTATGTCCCGATTGAGCCTATGTTTTTATTTTTTTTCACATGATATGTGCAAATTCCTGGAGCATTATTTTTCTTTTCCTTTTTAACAAATAAACACCGTGATGCTTGGGGATGATTTTTTATGGTCTTTGGTTGATTTATAGAATGCTCTATGCATTTTACTTATATCTTTTGAGTATGGCTCTATAGAATGCTATGTGAACTTCACTTATATCTTTTAGAGTATGGAGAAAATTATCGTTGAAAGTGGGCTTGAAGTGGACGCAGAGTTTCTCAGCCTGAGCTCAAATGATCTCCGGTGAACAGTAAAAATGAAAAAATGAAAACAATTCAAAAAAATCTTATTTTTTTGTTAGATACATTGGCAAATGTTATTAGAGCTTGCAAAATTTCATTATGGAATCACATTTCTGGAAGGTGTGACGAAGAAAAAATTGATCCTTTTGGGGAGCAGAGCAGCAATCATAGCACCTTGCCTGTGACTCTATGTATCTATAACCTTCCTCCTTGGTTGTGCATGAAGTGGAAGTTCATTATGATGCCAGTGCTCATCCAAGGCCCTAAGCAACCCGGCAACGACATTGATGTGTACCTAAGGCCATTAGTTGATGAACTTTTACAGCTGTGGGACATAAAAGGTGTACGTGTGTGGGATGAGCACAAACAAGAGGAATTTGACCTATGAGAACGTTGCTGTTTGTAACCATCAATGATTGGCCTGCTCTTAGTAACCTTTCAGGACAAACAAACAAGGGATACAATGCATGCACACACTGTTTAGATGAGACCGGAGGTATATATTTGGATAAATGTAAGAAGGTTGTGTACCTGGGACATCGTCGATTTCTTTCGATCAAGCATCTCTTAAGAAAGAAAGACAAGCATTTCAAAGGTGAAGCAGATAACCGGAAGAAGCCTGACCACCGTACTGGTGATCATATACTTGATATGGTCAAGGATTTAAAAGTAATCTTTGGAAAGGGCCATGGCGGACAATCTATTCCGAATGACACTGACGGATACACACCCATGTGGAAGAAGAAATCTATATTTTTGGAGCTAGAGTATTGGAAAGTCCTAGAGGTCCGCTCTGCAATCGACGTGATGCACCTGACAAAAAAATCTTTGCGTGAACCTGCTAGGCTTCCAGAAAAGTGGGTTGGAAGAGGTCAAACTTTAATCATTAGTGTTGATCCCTATTTTAGAGATTCCCTTATTGAATAAACTAGATGATGCCCCGCACGTTGCTGCGAGAACCGTATTGAAAAAATAGAAATAAAAATATAAAGAATGTTACAAAATGATTTATAGAAATATTTTTTGGATTCGACATAATATGATGTATAGAAAGAAAAACCTTTTGGATTCGATATAATGCGACAACATCTTTTAACAAAAATGTGAAGCATTTTAGCTCCAAGGTCCAACACATATATCGTTCATGACCACACCAAAATTAGTGAAAAAATTAAATTGTGACTAAAATGCATGACTTGATTCCTGGAAAAAAAAGCATGTTACAAAATGATTTATAGAAAGAAAAAAACTTTTGGATTCAACATAATATGATGTATAGAAAGAAAAACCTTTTGGATTCGAGATAATGTGACAACATCTTTTAATAAAAATGTGAAGCATTTTTGCTCCAAGGGTCCAACACATATATCGTTCATGACCACACCAAAATTAGTGAAGAAGTTAAATTGTGACTAAAATGCATGACTTGATTCCCGGGAAAAAAAAGTCATGCTTGACTTAATGAAATGACATGGTTTGCATGGATATATTAATGCAAGAAGTGTAACTTATGAGTATATGCATGGCTTCTATTATCACACGATTTTGATCAGATGGCTATAAATAATGAAGGTGATGTGGAAGCACGCATGTTGAGAGAAATCCAATAGTGGGGCTAGATATACTAGTAGATATGACCGTGCAAACGTATGCTTCATGTGACGCCCCCAATTTTCGACCGTACGCTAAACATACACGCAATGCGTACGACCAAGATTAGGGACTCACTTATCGATATCACAACACAATACTAGACACAAATTAAAGTCATACAACTTCATATTACAAGCCAGGGGACTCGAGGGCTCGAATACAAAGCTCGACAAGCACGAGTCAGCGGAAGCAAATAATATCTGAGTACAGACATAAGTTAAACAAGTTTTGCCTTAAGAAGGTTAGCACAAACATAAGCAGCGGATCGATAGAGGCGAGGCCTCCTGCCTGGGAGCCAACCTAACTACTCCTGAGCGTCGGCACTCTCCACGTAGTAGGAGGCTCCAGCGGTGGCGTAGTAGTCGTCTCCGGCGTACTCCATCTCCTGGGCTCCATCGTCTGAACGCAGAATTGTATCGAGGGGGAAAGAGAATGCAAAGCAGCGGTGAGTACTCATCCAAAGTACTCGCAAGACTGACATCAGAACTATGCTTAGTATGCATCAGTATCAAGGAATGGGGTTATATCTGGACTGACTGCAGAAAGCAAGAATGAGGGGGAAGGCCTAGTCCTATCGAAGACTAGCATCTTCAGCATCTTGCAGCATTAGAAGAGAGTAGACTTGTAT
Organism: Elymus sibiricus; assembly: GCA_039707655.1. Taxonomy (NCBI): domain Eukaryota; kingdom Viridiplantae; phylum Streptophyta; class Magnoliopsida; order Poales; family Poaceae; genus Elymus; species Elymus sibiricus. Next base: position 467,505,387 of record CM077675.1, read on the forward strand.
CTCATATATAGTCATATTATTGTAGCAATTTATTAAGTAACCACGCCCAGAGATTCTTCCTCGACTCCCTGCGAGAAAGCAATCTTGGAGCCAACATTCATTTCAATTTAAAGTCTCAATTATAGTTGTAGCAGGTCAAGGTACAACTCCAAGTCGTCCTGTTACCGTGGACACGGCTATTCGAATAGATGAATTCATCCCTGCAGGGGTGCACCGCATTTCCAATACGCTTGATCACCTCCGGCCGGACACACATTCCTGGGTAATGCCCTGCCTCGGGATCTCAACACGTCGTCGCCCCACCTAGGCTCAACAAAGAGGCCAGCCCGCCGGTCTAAATCTTAAGCACACAGGGGTCGTGGGCCCACTTGCCCTACGCGCTCCTGCACGATGCGTACGCGGTCGAGGTCAGCCCTAGCACACTCTAGTCCAAGAGCTGTACCGTCCAGGCCACTCGGGCGCGCGCCGCTCCATTGCTGACGTCCGAAGAGCTTCGGCTGATACAACGACGCTGAGTACCCATTACTTCTCCCACGCGATGGTTTGGTGCGTAAAAAGGCCAACGACCAACTCAGATCAAATACCCAACCCATTAGCATTTTATTAATGCGGGGCAAGCGCGACCCATAAAGTGCGGTCCCGTCGCCCCGTCTCGAGGATGTGTGGCAAGGGCCTCTCCTGCCCGTCCACGCCTCATCATCATCAAACCGTGGGTACCCCTCAGGGCCGACCCATCACCAACATGTTTCTGTAACCAGGTCATAGTAACTGTGTGTATAAAACATCAAGACGGAACCTGAGGAATCACCCTCAAAGGGTCCCGCTCGATGAAACCGTCAAGGTGGACTTAGAGGAATCACCCTCGAGGGTTCCACACGTGAGGGGTTGCACGACAGAGTCATCGTCGGGAGTAGTGAAGGAGGAATCACCCTCGATAACCACGACCGACTAGCTGCACTACAGAGTTAGCATCATGAGTACTTCACGAGGTGTCACCCTCGGTACACGATAGTAGCTCTGCAGAGTCGTACAACTAAGGGGTGTGCGGTGATGTGCGGGGCCTGGCTTGTCGGTCGGTTGACCGAGTCTTCGAGTCGTCGAGTCGTCGATGGAGAAGTAGGGGCAACTGGGACTAAGGGGTCACTGGGGATTCACTGATCAACCTAGGCATGCACTAACGCAGTATTACACGTCGCAGATGGGGCGGAAGAATATCTGACGATATTTTCCGAGTCTCGGGCTACTACCGGACAGATGATCCTAATGCTAAATGTCCATGTTCATCATGCTAGGAGCATGTGACAGATGAACGGACAGCGTATTCGGATTCATCTCGTCGTTCTGAGCAACTTTCATATATAAAGTTTTTCGATCTGAGCTACAGTTTAAAAGATATGATTTTCTAAAGTTTTAAACATTTTCTGGAATTTATTCTATTTATTTAAATCAACATTATCCAGAACAGTGCAGAGTGACGTTAGCATGACGTAATGGTGACATCAGCAGTCAACAGGACTGCTGACCAGGTCAAACTGACCAGTGGGTCCCACATGTCAGTGTCACAGTAGTTAATTAGGGATTAACTAAACTAATTACAGATTAATTAGGGGGGTGGGCCCCATTAGTCAGTGACTGATTAGTGTTTTAATTTAACTAATTAATTAATTAACATATTTTCTATTTATTTTTAAAACGTTTTAGCGGTGGGGCCCGCGTGTCAGTGACACGGGTTGCCCAGTCAGCAGCGCTGACTGGGCAATGGACCCCACTGGGGCCCAGTGGCAGTGGCGCTGGGGGCGGGCCCCAGCTGGCCACGTCGGCGCCGGCCGCCGGAGACGCGCCGGCGAGCGCCGGACGCGGCAGAGAACTCCGGCGAGCTTGGAAATGCGCTACGGGCGGCCGTTCGTCGCGTTTTCGGTCGCGTTCGAAAGCTGCAGCTGGGCCGCATCGAGTGGGGGCGGTGGCGATGCCGGAGACGCACCAGAGCGGCGATAGCGAGCACGGAGGTAGACGGCGGCGCTCGGGCGTGGTACGGGATGGGGGCTACGGTGCGCGCGCGAGCAAACAAAGCGGCAAGGCGACCTTCTGCGAGCGCCAGAAGCACGACAGGCATGGCGGCAAGGCTCGGGCGGCTCTGCAATGAGCAGAACGCTGGCAATGGCGGACGGCAGAACGCATCGCCGGCGGCGGCTAGCTACGGCACGCGTGCGAGGCCAGGGAGAGGGGGAGAGAGAAGGAGGGCTCACAGCGCCCTGCAGATGTGCTAGCGTGGGTTCGGGGAAGACTTGGGGCGGCAGATCGACGACGGCGACCAGCGGGTAGAGGCGGCGGAGATGGCAGCGATGGCGATGGAGGAGGGCCTCCCAGGTTGTTCTAGTCGGCGCAGCCGACGTAGTAGAGGGCGGCGAGGGAGTTGGGCAGCACGACGGGGCGAACGGGGCTCAGCGGGCGCGTGGTTCACGGCGGAGCGGCCATGGACGCGCTCGGGAAGATGAGAGAGAGTGAGAGAGGGGAAATGAGGGCGCTAGGGTTTGTCCCCGTGGGTGAGGCGGGTCTTAAGCGAGCAGAGGCGGGCGCGGCGACTCGCTGTCGACGTAGGAGAGGGGGGGGGCAGGGCAGCGAGTGCGGCAGAGGCGACAGCGCGCGCGCGGGATGAGCAGTAGGAAGGGGGAGACAGGAGGCGGGCCGGGCCGGCACTGTGGACTCAGTCCAGTGGCCCCCCAGGCCTTTTCCTTTTCTTTTTCTGTTTTTGCTTTTCTGTTTTCTTTTCACCAGAGAGCAAAACAATTATTTGAGTCACCATTTCACCTTGCAAAAATGTAGGACTTGGCCCAACAATTAGGTTGCAATATATGGCAGTGACAGAAAAAGTTTGGGGCCCAGTTGACTTTGTTTGAATTTTCCACAAATGGAAATGCATTTAAAAATGCCTCCTTTGCACTGTTTTAATTGCCATAGCCCATATTTGCTTTGAGGTGATGTTGTTTTCCTTAACAACATTTGTTTTGTGATTTATCACAAGTGTGCAACATTTTTTCCTTTGTTGTTTGCCAACTTATTTTATCACCACAAAATTCAATGCCCTTTTTAATGGAATTTGAAATGAGGTATGAATTTTCAACTTGATCATATCTTGTTTAGCAAAATGATTAGGCACTGATCATGGTCATCACTGTGCTTAATTACAATGATCACTGTAGCCAAAATCCAGGGTGTCACACTTCACTTATATCTTTACAGTAAAATTTATGAATGAATTGAATGTTGCACTTGAAATTATATATGTATTGAGAAGAACATATGCATCCTCACCTTAATTTATCAATACTAGTGAAACTATGATCACTACTACAGACTGGGCCTAAGACAGACATATCTATCGCACATCATTCGACCAAACTGCGTGCGATGCAGGCGTCACAAACAGTAAAAAAATACACTCGTGTGCCAGAAACAAAAATGCATGCAAAAGCCCATCCATCGAGCATGATTTTATTATGCAGACTGTGTGTGACACGGAGTACACAATACATTGCATGTGTGGTATGTACTCCTAACGCACACAATTGAAATGTTCGAATCGTCAGTGTTGATTGGCAAACACTTTACGAAAACTAATTGTTTGCGACGGCTTGGAGAACTAATTGTTTGCGACGACTTGGAGCATCGCACATGATGTGGGACACGAGTACTCGTGTGTGATTATCGAAAAGTTACACACGGTTCGTAGGACAACTTGTGTGATAAAACATGACTGTAAATATGATTGTGTGGTGGGAATTGTGTGCTCTAACGGGTACACAATATAATTAAAGGAATGGTGTGTGATACTGATAACGTCCGCACATGGTTTATGAAACAAGGCGTGTGCTAGCACATACCCAGGCACCAGCCCAAGTCCAACCATTAATAGCGTGCGACCTTCCTTCTTCCCTTTGTTTTCCCTCTGTGTGATATGGTGCTGTCGACCGCACCAACCTGCAGACACCCCAGACCAACCATTAATGACGTTATACACATGTCCCTCAAAACACACCATCACTTCCCGCCTCTTCTCTTATCGATTTCACCCCACCAACGAGTGACGAGCTATAAGCCCCAGGCGGCAACGCACCATAGCCACACAACACAACCCCGTACCCATCTACCATATTCCAAGCATGCCAGGCCGCCTAAGCGCCGCCTCCTTTGTCAACCTCCTCGATGAGGAGAACGAGCCGGAGCAGACCAAAGAGCAAGAGTGCCATCATCGTTTGGCTAGTCCCCGACTTGCCGGTGCAGGCGCCACAACCCATCAATAATAGCAGCGTGGCAGTCATTCGGCGCTCAATGGCCCTGATGCAGAGGACCCTTATAGCACATTTGGCCAGCCACCGCGCCAGAGCGCCAGAGTGGCAACGTCGCGGCATGGTCCCAATCAAAGGGAAGCATCCTTCCCTTGCAAACACCTAGGCACTTTGCCGATCGGGTGAGTTCTCTGTCAGCTCGGCATACCAGACACTTTGTCGATCTCCCACCAGTCCCTGGCTTTCGCCTCTGTGGAAGGCCCATCTACCCCTGAAAATCAAGATTTTTGTGTGGCAACTTCTTCAAGACCGTGTCCCCTCGGGGACTGAGATGCTTAAGCGGCGCGGACCCGGTGACGGCTTGTGTCCCTTATGCACGGTGCTGGAGACCGGGACCCATATCCTGTTCTCATGCACGGCGACGCAGGCCCTATGGAAATTCATACGTGAGGCACTTGGGCCCGACCGGGCGGCCCAGGACCTCGCGGAGTTTCTGTAGGCCAGGGCCAATCAACCTGGAGTGAATTACAAAAAACCACCACATTTGCAGTTGTCGAGCAGAAATGCAACCACATTGCTTGCGCGTTGCAAAAATCCACCACTTTCCCTGTAAATTTTTTCAATAAACGCAAATGGCCGATTTGGAGCCGTTAACTACGATTTCCGACAGAATGGGCCCACATGTCATAACGGTCAGCGGGTGATGGCCGTTAGCGCGGGCTAGGTCATAAACGAATCACCGCGCGCACAACAGCTCACTCCACTCCGCTCGCTCTCTCTCTGCTCTCCCCTCCTGTCCCCCTCCCCTCGCTCTCGCCGCCGCGCCCCTCGCCGCCGAGCCAGTGTGTCCTCGCCGCCGTTCAGTGATGCCGTCGTGGAATGACGGTGAGAAGAGCAGCGAGGAGGAGTTTGTCGGCATGGATATGGAGCTGTGCGTAAGTGATCTGCTCTTTACCTAGGGTTAGGGTTAGAGAGGGTTAGGGTTCATGTTTTGTTTCCTTTTCAGATCCTGTTCAAGCACTTGTAGTATAACAGTGGATAATGTGTGCACAACAAATGCAGGAGAACCCTGACACAACAGTAGACGCATCATTCTATGGTAAAGCTTCAGATCCAATCATCAAATGCAGGCTTCACCTTGCCCCTTGTTCCAAATATGTTGCATTTGAGGGGATTCACACTGGTAGGAGGTTCTATGGCTGTGGGGGTGCATGTTAGATCTCATCCCTCTCTTCTTCTCATGGTTAGGTGATTTTCATATTTGTTAATTAAGTCAGTTAATTCAGTCCATATATATTTGAATCATTCAGTTAATTCAGTCAATCTTGTGTTTGTTAATGTATTTAACTTGAGCTAGATTCAGTTGATTCAGTCAGTCAGCCAGACAATCAATTTAATATAGTACATTTGCAGTTAACTAGTGACAGATTCAGTTAATTCAGTCCATTTTTAGTAGAAAGATTCAGTTATTTGTATTAGAATGAGTCTCTGCATTTAGTCTATGCATATCTATTACATTCAGTCACTGTATTTGTATTAGATTCAGAAATTGTTCCATTTTTAGTGCAAAGATTCAGTTATTTGTATTTGATTCAGTCTAGTCTATGCATATCTATTACATGTAGTGGATGTATTTGTATTAGATTCAGAAATTGTTCCATTTTTAGTGCAAAGATTTTGTTATTTCTATTTGATTCAGTCTCTGCATTTTGATTGGCTGTTATTTTGGCAGTTTAACCTGAAGTTGAATAATTTATTGTAGGATGGCATAGATTGTGGAGTTTCTAAGTGGATTGATGCCCCATGGCCTAGTGTACTTCAAAGATGCCTTGTGAAGGTTTGGGAGATGTTTCATGAGGAAAATCATGGCAGGATGCTGGATTATCAGGCCCATCAGGAAGAGACTGCCAAACTGAAGCTGGAGTTGGATAGTCTTGGCACTCAGTACAGCCAGCTGGTGGAAGATGTGACAAAGCTATTTGATTTGAGGGATGCACAGCACCAGAACAAGGAGTGGCAGAATGATGAAGATCTACAGAAGAAGGAGATGGATGTAGACAAGCAGATGTAGAAGCTGGCTATTGACAAGGAGAAGGAGAAGCTTGAGAATGAAAAGAAGAAGGAGGAGTTTGAAAAGCTTGTTATTGATAACAAGGAGCTCAAGTGCATTGCTAGATCTCAGGGAGAAATCATCAGGAATACCAGGAAGGAGAGGGATGAGATAAAACATGACAGGGATCTTCTGAAAGAGGAGAAGAAGAAGATAGAGTATGTTGTTGGAGATCTCCTCAAAGCTGGTCAAGGCAACAAGGACAAACTTGCCAAGATGAAGGCTATACTTGATGAGTGAACTGCTATCAATGTTCACTAGCTGTGTTAAGTAATTAAGTGGCCTTGGAACAATATAGTTGGCCTTGGAAATGCATATTTTGGGAATCCACTCTAGCTTATGTTATGTAATGAGTACCTTATTAACTATCCTAGTTATGTAAGGAGTACCTTATTAACTATCCTAGTTATGTAATGAGTGCCTACTAGACTATCCTTGGTTATGTAATGAGTACTTAGTAAACTTTCCCTAGTTATGTAATGAGTACCATGAAATTGCTATCCTTGGTTATGTTATGTTCAGCATGAGGAGTTAAAATGGGGCTAGTTTAGTTAAAATTGCTACCCTTGTTTATCTTTAAACAAGAAGCACATCACAACATATCTTTAAACAAGAAGCACATCACATTATGAAAGGAATTCCCCAACATTAAGCACATCACAACAGATAAGTTAAAAATCTCAGCATTTTAAATGGGGCTAGGCCATGCTATATTGGTCATGTCTTTTCTAGTCAATCTCGAGTCGAGCAAAAATGACCAAATGGGCTAGACCATACTATATTGGTCATGTCTTTTCTAGTCGATCTCGAGTCGAGCCAAAATGACTACATGGGCTAGACCATACTATATTGGTCATGTCTTTTCTAGTCGATCTCGAGTCGAGCCAAAATGACCACATGGGCTAGACCATACTATATTGGTCATGTCTTTTCTAGTCGATCTTGAGTCGAGCCAAAATGACTACATGGGCTAGACCATACTATATTGGTCATGTCTTTTCTAGTCGATCCCGAGTCGAGCCAAAATGACCAAATGGGGTAGACAAAAGCATCAGTTCAACATTAAGCGCCAGTTTAACATCTCAGCATTTCAACATAACATCAATTCAACACAAAAGAATGTGAAATAGTTTTGACAAGCTCTCAGCCCAAATTCATAGTTCAGACAGAAATACTTAAAGTAGATGTTCAAATAAACTAGACCCAAATTCTCCAGGTTCACTAGTTGCCACTTGCATAAAGGTAACCCCTCATCCTTGTGTTATGAAACCTCTTCCTTTTAGAACTAGCTCTTGCTCCAGCTGATGCAGTTGTAGGTCTGGGTGCTGTGTATGGTCTTCCACCTCTCCTACTAGGTGCACTGGTCGAATCTACAGCTCTGTTTGCAGCCTGGGAAGCAGTGATAGAAGAATCTCCTGCAGTTCTTGCCCTCCTTGTCCTTGTGGAAGTAGGAGGCTCTGCAGGCTGTGCATTTGCAGCTAAAGAATCTCATGTAGTTCTTGCCCTCCTTGTCCTTATGGAAGTAGGAGGCTCTGGAGGCTGTGCATTTGCAGCTGAAGAACTGCGTCCATCATCATGATACTGAGTTCTGGTTGTCTTTTAAAGCACAAAAGTTAGGGGGAAAACCATCAGAAGATTAAAAAACAGTTCTAGCAGTTCTAGCAATACTACATACCTTATGCTTGTTCTTTCTTGCCTATAGATGGGGCTTCAAAGGCAGAGGGCAGTAGGTGTATCTATGTTTCTGCCTGTTGCAGTTGTTGCAGGTGATAGTTGCCATCCTTGATGTATCCTTAGGTGCTGGTACCTCAAATTGCCCCTTTCTTCTAATAGTTTGTTTCCTACCCTTCTTCTCCTTGAACACAGGTGGATATATATCTTGAGTAGGTGTCCTTGGCCAAAACTCAGGTCCAGTACAGGGTAGATGATGTGTTTGTAGGTTTCTTTGTACAATGGCTTCTTAAAGAAATCATATACAAAGTCTTCTCGTTGTAGCTTCAACCTAGTAATGGCAGAAACTGCATGGTTGCAAGGCACAACAGTTAAGTCCCATTTCTTGCAGTCACAAGTCCATTTGTCCAGGTTCACATAGTAAGTTGCCTCCCCACTTGTGACTTGCCAAATGCCAGGTCCTGCCATGTATGCAGTGCAATGCCTGGAGTTTTTCTTCGATTCCTCTTAACTTTTCCATGTAGGTGGGTGTGATTTCCCACCTACTGCTCTCTATCTTCTCTCTAATTGATTGATATTTGATCATCAGTTTAGTTCTGAAACCATCCACACAGTTCCTGATTGGCTTGCACCTGATATCTAATACTCCCTCCGTCCCAAAATAAGTGACTCAAAAATGACTCAACTTTGTACTAAAATTAGTACAAACTTGAGTCATTTTTGAGTCACTTAATTTGGGACGGAGGGAGTATCATTTAGTTAAACACTTTTGACAAGTTGTTAACTACAAGATCTGTTTTGCATGTGTAATCCATGGCATGCCTAGCCCAAGTCTCCTTAGGGATTTTTGATAGTCATTTCCAAGCATCTTCATCCTTCTTCCTCAGTTCAGCCATTGCAACCTCAAAACCATGCTTGGTATATGAGTATGCAGCATTGTCCATGTGCTTTTTCAATTCCTCACCCCTAAAGCCAGCTGGTTGAAAATTGGCATAGATATGTCTCAAACAATATCTTTGAGGTGAGTGTGGGAACACAACTTCTATAGCATTGAGCAGTCCCTATTTCAGATCATAGTTTGAATGAATTATAGTTTGAATGAATCATAGTTTGAATGAATTATAGTTTGAATGAATTATAGTTTGGTTTTGAATGCATAATTGATTGGTTTTACAACTATGAGGTGAAGTAGATACCTTTTCTCTGTCAGAGATGATGGTGTACTTGCCCCATTTGTTCCCCTCTCCAATGCATGCCCTGAGCTGACTGAGAAACCAAGTCCAACTATCTGTGTCCTCCTTGTTAACAATTCCAATAGCAATTGGAAATATGTTGTTGTTCCCATCCCTGCAAGTGGCAGCCAGTATCTGTTGCCCAGTAGTGAGTTTTATGAAACACCCATCTAATCCTGAAACATTAAGGAAACAACATCACAATAAGGAAACAAAGCATAAACAACAACCACAATAAGAAAGCACAACAAATCATACCTATGAAGTGTCTACAACCATTCAAAAAACCCTCCTTGGAAGCATTCAAGCAGTAAAATATGTAGTGGAACCTTGGATTAGGGCTAGGCTTGAGCTCAATCACTATGGTTGTAACAATGCATCTGCTCCCAGGGTTAGTATCAAGCACTGCTTGAAGATAATCCCTAAGCCTTGTGTATTGTCCTTTCATGTCACCTTGCAGCACTTCAATTGCCATTGACCTTGCCCTGTAGGTCTTGCTCTTTGGCACTTCCACTCCAAATTTGGTCTTTGTCCTCTTCAATATTGCATCCACTCCAGCCCTTGGATCTTCCCTCAGTTGTTGCTCACAAGTTTTGGCTATCCAATCTACTGTCACTTTGGTTTTCTCTCCATGTGCACCGCATGTGTGCAGTACGTTCAACTTCTTGATGCAGAATGTGCTCTCATGAGCAATTTTTGATGCAGTCATGTAGAATCGACATCCACTTTCCCTTTCTGTGCACCACACTATGATCCTATCTTTACAGTTCCCGTGGTAATGAAAATGTCTAAGTATCCTGATATGATAGTTCCTAAGGGCTCTTCTAAACTGATACACATCAGTAAAGCACAATTTCAAGCAGAGTTGCTCATGAGCATCTGGCCTTGTCTCATCATACCACTTCCTAGGCTTACCCCTCTTGGCTTGGCTCTTTCTTCCAGAAGGAAGTGGTATAGCTACTATACCAGCCTCATCATCTGAATCACTTATGCCATAGTCTCCAGGGAAACATCCTGAATCATTAGATGGAATGAAATCAGGAATGACCTCTGTCTCAGCCTGATGGTGAGATCTTGTAGTTGGTCCTACTTTTCTAACTGTCTTAAATGTTTGAGGAAGTGTTGTCTCAGGTTCTGTGTCTGAGTCCTCCACCTCTGGGAACATCTCTTCCCACTACAAGGATTCCGGTCTATTGCAACAAAATTTATTGCTACATCTATTTTTCATTGCAATAAAATGATGTATTACCACAAACTTCCAGATCGTGGTAATAGGCCGTACATATTGCCACATTTTCGTTTTGTCTCGCTAGGTACTCCTTTTGTTGCAATAGAAGCCGTGTATTGCCACAAGCTGTGTCGCCGTCGTAATATGGTAGCGATATTGCAACAGTTCTGTTCCGTTGCGGGAGTTAATCATTTTGTTGCGATAGACACTAGGTATTGCAACCAAGTAAATCTTTGTGGTAATATTGTGGCATATATTGCAGCAATTCCGGCGTGAGGCGCTAGGCACAGATATTGTTGCAAAAACATGGCTTCGTATTGCAACAAAACACGTATTGGTTGTAATAGGACGAATTTTACCTCGCCTTCACTGTGTTGTAATAACTATTATATATTGCGACAAATTGTGCAATCATGGTAATATGCACAACATATTGCAACAATCCCCTAGTGATGCAAAAAAGGAGCAATAGAACATCTATGCATTTTTCTTATAGTTATAGACATATAATTTATATTCGGATTTATAAATATTAAGTGATGATTTTTGCAAGTTTTAAGAAGGAATTAAATTATTTACTAATTGCACCAATTTTAATTAACCAAAACAGTAAACAAAGTTTATAAATGGAGAGAACACATTTTTCTGATAGAAATACCAATTTTTTCTTATAGGAATACATATTTTATTTTGGAACTAGGGTGTTTTATCCCAAAAGCAAGGGCTTGTGGGATAGAAATCAAAAACAAGGGCTTGCGAGGATTCGAACTCACGCCCTCTAGGATGCAGAAGCAGGTTCAGACCACTGGGGTGTGCATGTGTTGGTGACAGTACGTATAATGGCCTGTCGGTAGATATCGTGTACCCGCGAGGTTAACTGCACTTGAAGAAAAACTTCTGAGTTGCAACCCGATGTTGACGACGGAAAACGATCGGCGACGACCATGAACTGGCGCCACTCCATCCGCGTGAGTGGGATGACGAGGTGCAAGCATTCCGAGGCTACATTTAAATATGTGAACCACTAGGGATCAGACTACTGATCCCCGGCATCCCATCAGACCACTCGGTGGCCGTCAGATACGAGCCCTATGGATGGTGGATGAGGCACTGTTGCATGCAGCACACCCCACTCGGGAGTTTCCAAAACAGAAAACGGAAATCAATTAATGTGCGCCGTGATTTTAGTGCTTTCGGAAACTGATTCGGATCTTATGGAAACAAATCAATTATGCTAGCACACCGGTTTCCAATGTCATGTTAGTTTGCTTCGTTACTGAATATGTTGTGCTTCTAATGTATAAAGTCTAAACGTCGACTTAGTCATGGCCGATGTCAGTCTTGTCCCTCTCTTCCTCGGATGGATGCATTGTCTTCCCATGGTGGTCGTGCTTCCTTCCGACGATGGGTGTGCTTCCCTCAGATGGTGGTCAACCTGAGGAATTAGAATGGCGTCAACAAGGAGCACATCGACGGATCGGCGCTGCAGTATTGGTGCACTGCTAGCCGTGGGTTGTGCTTCCTTCAAATGGTGGGCGTGCTTCCGCCGGATGATGTTTGTGCTGTTTTCCGAGGGATAAGAAAGACCTCAACAAGGATGCCATGGACGGAGCAACGTTGAAGCATGAACGCATCTTCACACGAGGATTGTGCTTGCTTCCATTGGTAGCCATGCTTCCTTCAGTTGACGAGGAGCGCCATGACATTCCGTGCAGCCGGCTGTGCCTGTGCCTGTTGCCGTCGCTAATGAGAAAGGTCGAAACTCGAGGCAACGCAGCCGTGATGTGAGCAGGAGGATGGAGAGCTGGATCGGGAGGTATGGCAGATTCCCTTGCGTGAATTACGGGCGGTTGGAAGGGCAGTCCGTGGGGTCATCTAACCGTGGGATTGAGAAAAGGATGTACCGCTCATGATCAGTCTGATAAGAGAAAATTATCAGACGTCTGGTGTGAAGCGTTTTCCTTTAAATATCTCCTGGGCATTACCTTTGCTCAAGACAAAAGACTCCCAGGCTCCATTTAAGCAACCACCAATTGAGCAGCATAATAGCAAGTATCCCGGCCTAATTACCAGCAAGAATTCAGCAGTAGATCAACAACACTACATCAAGATATAGATATGACACAAAATTTTAGTAGGATATAACAAACCATCTCAGCAAGATATATAACACATCTTTCAACATGACAGCACACAAGTTTTAGCAGCCATACTTGTATAGATTGTTCACACAAAAGACCATAAGTTCACGGCAAACCTAGACTTGTTTTGAATGAAACTAATTTGCATGATTTGAATGAAACTAACCTAGACTGACACTGTTTTCAGCAGAACTACCATGGTGTTGTTTTTGTGCAGAAATAAAAGTTCTCGGAACTGGACGAAACTTTTTAGAGATTTATTTTACAATAAATAAAAAATACTAGAGCCAAGAACCACCTGAGGGGGTGCCCTGGTTGGGCACGATACACCAGTGTGCGCCACCCCCTCCAGGCGCGCCCTGGTGGGTTGTGCCCACCTCGGGGCCCCACTGACCCTAATTCCAGCGCTATAAAATATTATTTTCGGAGAAAAAAATCAAAGAAAAGTTTCATCGCGTTTTACGATACAGAGCCGCCGCCGCCTCCTGTTCTTCCTCGGGAGGCCACATCTGGAGTCCGTTTGGGGCTCCGGAGAGGGGAATCTTCGGTCTTCGTCATCATCAACCTTTCTCCATCGCCAATTCCATGATGCTCCCCACCGGGAGTCAGTAATTCCTTCGTAGGCTTGCTGGTCGGTGAGGAGTTGGATGAGATTCATCATGTAATCGAGTTAGTTTTGTTAGGGCTTGATCCCTAGTATCCACTATGTTCTGAGATTGATGTTGCTATGACTTTGCCATGCTTGATGCTTGTCACTAGGGCCCGAGTGCCATGATTTCAGATCTGAACCGTTTATGTTATCACCATTATATTTATGTTCTTGATCCGATCTTGCTAGTCATATGCACCTATTACGTGTTATGATCCGTAAACCCTGGAGTGACAATAGTCGGGATACTTTCCGGTGATGACCGTAGTTTGAGGAGTTCATGTATTCACTATGTGTTAATGCTTTGTTCCGGTTCTCTATTAAAAGGAGGCCTTAATATCCCTTAGTTTCCTTATGGACCCCGCTGCCACAGGAGGGTAGGACAAAAGATGTCATGCAAGTTCTTTTCCATAAGCACGTATGACTATTTATGGAATACATGCCTACATTACATTTATGAAGTGGAGCTAGTTCTGTGTCGCCCTAGGTTGTGACTGTTACATGATGAATATTATCCAACGAGTTCACCGATCCAGTGCTTATGAGTTTTCCACATATTGTTCTTGCTAAGTTACTATTGCTACTGCTACCGTTACACTTGCTACGAAACTATTGCTATCACTGCTACCGTTACTGTTACTGTTGCTACTGCTATCAAAACTATCATACTACTGTGCTACTGATCAATCTGCTACAGATATTTAATCTCCAGGTGTGGTTGAATTGACAACTCAACTGCTAATATTTGCAAATATTCTTTGGCTCCCCTTGCGTCGAATCTATAAATTTGGGTTGAATACTCTACCCTCGAAAACTGTTGCGATCCCCTATACTTGTGGATTATCAACATGTTGCACAATCTTGGGAAAGAATGAAATTGATGCTAAGAAATTGTCCTACTCATGGTTTAAATCTTTGGATGATCATACAATTTTTTATGTGGGATTGAATTTTGTCTCTAGAAATCTTTTAGTTTCCGTCACGGGTGGTACTTTTATGGAAATTACTTTGGGTGAAGCTACTAAATTGCTAGATAATACTATGGCAAATTATTCACAATGGCATACTGAAAGAGCACCTACTAGTAAAAAAGTTAATTCGGTTGAAGAAATTAGTACTTTGAGTGAGAAAGTTGATGCTCTTATGAAGTTCGTTGCTAGTAAAAATGCTCCTATTGATCGTAATGATGTGCCTTTGTCTACTTTGATTGAGCAAAATAGTGATTCCGTAGATGTGAATTTCATCTCGCGAAACAATTTTAATAACAATGCTTATAGAGGTAATTTTAATCCTAGGCCTTTTCCTGGAAATTTCTCTAATAATTATGGTAATTCCTATGGTAATTATTCTTACAATAATAATAGGAACCCCTCTGATCTTGAGAATAATATTAAAGAATTTATCAATGCTCAAAAGGTTTTCAATACTACGATAGAAGAAAAGTTGAATAAGATTGATGATATGTCTAGAAGCATTGATAGAATTTCACATGATGTAGAAAATCTCAAGTTGAAAGCTTTTCCACCTAATATTGATGAATCAATTAAAGCTTTATATGTTTCTATGGACGAAAGTAAGAAAATAACCGCTATGCTTAGAGCTAAGAGAGAATTTTTAGAAAAAGCGTTTTCTAGTGATTGCTTTCATAAAAATGATGAAGATCTTAAAGTGATTGGTGTTTCTTCTATTGATTCCTTGTTTAGTAATATTAAAATTGGTGATAAAGGGACTGAAGAAGAGTCAACTTTAGCTAGAAGGCGTCCCAATGATTTGGAGGGTAAAAATCTTGATGAATAAATTGATGAAAGTGGGTTTGGAGAGGTCAAAACTTTAACTAGTGATGTGCCCACTATTTTGGGTTACAAAGACTTTAATTATGATAGTTTCTCATGCCAGTTTGCCACTCAACATAATCTCTTTCCTTATCCATCCAGCTCTTATCTCGTGTTGCCTTATCTCCGTAATGCCCGTCCTGTTAAACAAACATAGCAGCTGCATTACTACCTGCATTACAGTCAATAGCATCACTAGCTGCATCACAAGACAATACAACAGGGATACACACCAGTGAAGGTATATTCTGTGCCCTTAATTCATGTTTTTGCTTCACCCAAATAGAGTTGTCTTAATTGTTTCGTTGTGGAGAAAACAATTGTAAGTTTTCTGTAGGCGATCTGTTATCTTCAATGACTCACACAAGACAGCAAAATTATAGCCTGCTTAGAATCTCTAGTCTGTTACTTAATATGCAACTATTGAAGCCTGAATCATTTATATGATACAGTGCATAATACAGCTGCAATGTATAATTTCTCTAAATAAATGCAAATGAAGATGAGAAAGAAACACAAGTGCGATCCAGATAACCGTAAGAAACAGAAGACAAAACACAGAATTGGATCAAAATCTTACTCGCAAGTAAGTTTTGAGAAGGTACGACTCTAACTAGATATGTATGCCTCGCTGCTAAATATGGTTTCATGTTTCAAGCATCTCATTGTTATATCACTTGCAGAGAAACTTGGAAACTGGAGAAGAGCCAGATTGTATTGCTCTGTGGGAACTCACCCACACGAAGAATGGAACATGGTCTAACACAGAGTCACATGATGTTTACGTGAGTATATTGTCTTTTGGTTATTCTATAGTTATTCAATGATGTGCATTTGGCATGCTTCATCATCAACTGGGATTATTCATGCGTTGGATCGTGTTATTCTTGTTTCATCTTTTATAGTGTCAATACTGATGTCGTACCTACAATTGTTCTTTTCATTTTTAGGACAAAGCAATTGAAGAGGTTTAAAACAAAGATACAGAAACTCAAGGTCCACTTTCAAGTGAGCAGAGAAACAATATTTTCCAGACCGCATACAAAGACACTCTGAAATGCAAGTCATCGCAGCCTCGTGGGTACGGATACATGGCCAAACCTTCAACTGGTTCTCAAAGGTTTCGTATCCAGATTGAAGAGCAAGCTCGTGCTACAGCAGCCACCCAACAGCAAAACTCTGAGCTCAGCCAGCAGGTCAATGAATTACAAGATCAACTACAAGCTGAACGTGCAAACACACAAGAGAGGATTGACTTGGAGCGTGCTAAAAGAGAACAACTTGAGGAGAGGTTAAAAGAAGAGCGTGCTGAAAAGGAAAGATTGTTGGAAGCGAAGCGAACATCAAGACTGGAATTTGAAAAGAACATGATGGCAAAGTTTTCAGAATTGAGCCAACAGATGGGAACCCAACAGGTGATTACAGCCATATGCTTGCGACCTTTAAGATTTATGCTGCTTACTTGCATTGCTAAAAGTGCACTTCTATTTACAGGTGCCTATGAAGAGGAATGACAAAGAAAATAGTAATCCAAACTTGCAAAATACTCTTTTACAGAGATCTAGTCCTAATAAGACTTCAAGTGCAAGGCCAACTGTTATTTCTTCAAATGCGCTCATACAAGCTGCAACAAGGAATTCTCGAATGTTTAAAGCAATGGTAAGTCACAACCTTGCTTCCTCTTCAGGTTCACCTACATTTTATAAGTCACAACCTGTCTTTGGGAGCAGAGTAATTTCTGTCTACAGCTGTGTAATATATAATTGTACTGTCACTAGACAGAGAACCACCTATACTATGAGTTGGTTTACAAACTTGCACTACATGGTCAAAATCTTATACTACATGGTCACAACTTGAACAAAAAATGAATATGTGCTAGCTAGGGACATAAACTTAAATGAAATTATCCATCGAGTCACAACTTTAATCAATAGCGGAAGCTTTTAGTGGATGTACTTGTGCTTATGATTTAGACATTTACACTTGTAAAATTGTTCTGATCCCTCGATTACTCGCTTGCTAACACGGTATTAGTCCAGTTAGTGTGGGGACATTTCTTTTTAACAACGGGGCTGGAATATTGTATGGTGTATGTTATGCTGGGCTCGTTAACTAGAACTTTTTTTATTTCTTGATTGCAGGATCCAAAGAACTAGCTGGATTGGAATCGAGATCACGGATAGTTTAGTCTTGGCACTTAATTAGGATGGCTAAGTTACATTTGATGGATATTTTCTATGAGAATTATGAATTTTATGAATTTACATATTATAGTCATGGTTTTGAATATTGTAATTGAATGCCTATATTTTTTTTATGGTTGCAATAGGCTATTACCACAATCCAGTTTCGGTTGCCACATGGTAGCACCACGGAAAATATAGTGTTGCGTCAAATCTCAGTTGCCACGAAAGTTTATATTGTCGTAATAGCTTTGGCACCACAATTTTTTTTCACGATGCAATAACTGTGTGGCGCCATGAAAGTAAGCTTTGTTGAAATAAAGTGTCGCCAGGAAAATTTACATTGTCACGGTAGCATCTCGCTACAAACATTTTGCCTGTTGCGATAACTATTTTGCGCCACGAAGCTAAGTTTTGTTGAAATAGAGTATCGCCATGAAAAGTTTAAATTGCCGCAATAGTTTCTCGCTACAAACATTTTGCCCGTTGTGATACATATTTGTCACCACCAAAACGAGTATGTTGCAATGTCTTGTTACGACGAATGGAATATTTGTTGCCATAAGTTAATGCCACGAGTGTAGTGGTTCATGGCAAAATGCCTAATGCCACGAAAGCAAGGATTGTGGCCATAGTTTGTTGCCACAATTAACTATTGCCACAGAAGAGTTCGCACCACGAAACGAGTATCGTTGCCATAGGTTGTTGCCACAAATGTCTATCGCCACGAACTATCAAATGCCACGATTCGTTACATGTTGCATTAAAGCTATCTCCACAAATCTAATTGTGGCATCAGGTGAATGTTGCCACGGGAAACCATGTGGAAACTTCCCACATGGATGTTGCAATAGAACACTTTATTGCCACAATTGCTTTTTTGTGGCGATAGCCTATTACCATGCGTCCAGTCGCTACGGCTGCCAACAGAAGTCGTTTTGTGGCGATAGGCACTTATCGCCACGAATCGACATGTATTGCGACGAACGATTTTGTTGCAATAGACCCAAATCCTTGTAGTGTCCACCTCTGTGTCTCCTTCAAAGTGAATCACAGGATCTTCTCTCTGTTTCCTCATCTGCTTCAGCTGATCAATAATCTCATTTTCCTCCTCTACAGCTTTATTATGCTCTTCTGGTTTGTACTCACACCAGTTGAAATCAACAAATCCTTCATCATCTGAGGGGCCATAGTATTCCTGAGCTTTCTTTTTACCCTTGGCCTTCTGCAAATTCATGCTCTCCTGTGTGTTCAGAAAAACAAGATCTTCACCTGGTTGTGCAGTACATATAGGCACAGGATACAACTCCTCACTGCTAGCTTTTTCAAAAGGAAACAATACCCCAGCCTCATCTATACTGATTATGTTGGATTGCCCAACCTGGTCTATTGGTATCTGGGCCTCACCTGAGTTTCCTATGTTCAAATCTCCAGGATTAGGCTCAATAGCCTTTATTACAGTGATGTTCAACAACTTATTAGAAGAATACTGGTCAATCATCTCTGATACTCGTGATCTGCGTTGGGTTTTCCATGAAGAGGAACGGGTAATCGCAACACAAAGTCGGTAAGTATTTCCCTCAGTTATGAAACCAAGGTTTATCGAACCAATAGGAATATCAATCCTCAGCCATCTTCAGCGGCTGCACACAAAAGAACAAACAACTTGCACCCAACGCCAGCAAGATGGTTGTCAATCCCATTGATCTCGTTATTTGCAAGCAAGTGAGTTGTGTAGATAATTGTAGATAATAGTAAAGTGCAAAATAAAATAAAGGGTAATAAATAACAGCAAGGTAATGATAGCGTTTGTGAATTTATAAGTGAATAGACCCCGGGGCCGTAGAGTTCTCTAGTGGCATCTCTCATAAGCAAAGCATACAGTGGGTAAACAAATTACTGTTGGGCAATTGACAGAAAAGCGAATAATTATGCGATGTTCACGGCAATGATCATGTGTATATAGGCATCACGTCCATAAGCAAATAGGACGACTCCTGCCTACACCTACTACTATTACTCCACTTCAAGAGCGCTTCTATGCTTGCCTCTCTACGTATTAAGTTCATGACAAACGGAGTAATGCTTGGAGAACGATGACATGATGTAGACAAAGTAAACTCAACTAATATGAATAAACCCCATCGTTTTATGCTTAGTAGAACAACACAAAGACGCAACTTGTCCCATTTTGTCACTTGGATATAGAAACTTGTCAGGTTGAACCTACTACAACGCACCACTCCCATCGAAGAAATATCAATCTAGTTGGCCAAACTATCTCAATAGATCGGAGAGCATTACGAAGCTATGATGATCATGCAAATAAGAATCATAGTAATCAGGTTTGACTCAAATACTTTTCATGAATAATCTGAACATAAACTCACATTTCATCGGATCCCAACAAACACACCATACAAAGGGATTACATCAAATAGATCAAGGCAAAGATGCGATGAACATTGTGTTGAAGATCGAGAGAGAGAGAGAGAGAGAGAGAGAGAGAGAGAGAGAGATTGCCATCTAGGTACTACCTACGGACCCATAGGTCTGCGGTGAACTACTCACACATCGTGGTGAGGGCAGCAAGGTTGATGAAGAGGCCCTCCGTGATCGATCTCCCCTCCTGCAGGGTGCCGAAACGGAGGTGTAGATGGCCTCCCGTCGGAATAGAGGCTTGCGGCGGCGGAAAAAGTGTTTCGGGAGCGCTTCTAATGTTTTTAGGGTAGATGTGAATTTATAGGCCAGAGAACGACGTCGGGGGACGCTCCAGGGGGCCACCACATATCTGGCCGCCCCCCCCCCCTAAGGGGCGTGGCTGGATATGTGGTGGGCCCCTGGTGCATCTCCTGGCCCTCCTCCGAAGCTTCTAGGTCTTATATTGGTCCAAAAAAAATCATCAAAAAGTTTCGTGGCAATTGGACTCCGTTTGGTATTGTAACTCTGAAATGGCAAAAACACGCAGAAAACATGAACTGGCTATGGGCACTGGGTCAATAGGTTAGTACTCAAAAATATTATAAATTGGTAAATAAATACCCAAAAAGTATCCTAGAATGATAATATATCAGCATGGAACAATAAAAAATTATAGATATGCTGGAGACGTATCAATCTCCTTTACAACTTCTTCACTGTCTATGACTTGCATTCCTGCTGACCCCTGTCCCTCATCTTTCACATAGAATATGTAGTCATCTTCAGTATATCCCTCCTCAGTCACCATCAGTGCTAACATGTTTATGAATGTTATTTTTGAAAGAGAAATGTTCCTCTCCAAGTTGTCTCTGCCTTGAAAATGACACCTAATTTCCCATATCTCATCATTCAAACTACAAAAAAATATAAATATCATCATAATTAACAATCACTGCCTATTAATGATAACAAAAGAATCTTACATTGGACCAATCTACTACACATATAACAGATAAAATTGCCTTTCAAACACAAACAGTCACATGTAAACAGATCACTAACCCTCCACTCATATATAAATCAAACCACTTACCCTACCCTCTAACTACTAAAGATCTGAGCTACTGTCACACACACTAATCCCTAACACTAAATCCCTATCAAGCAAATAATCACTATACCTAAATCAGAGAAAACCTAAAATGCAACAATGAGGGAGAGATGCAGAAACACTTACCAGACGTAGCCGAAACCTGAAGCCCACTCATGACCGTGGCCAACGCCGGAAGCCCTTATCTGGCGGGCCAAGGTCGCCGCCGCCCGCCGCTCGATATCAAACTCCGGCGGCGAAGGGGGGGAATGGGCCCGCTCCGGCGAAGCAGCTCGCTGTGTCGGCAAGCTACTGCTGCCGAGCCAGTTGTCCACCTCCGAGAAGCCGTCACCATCACCTCATGTACCTCCGTCGCCGCCTACTGTATCGCCCTCACCGCTCGCTTTAGCAGCCGACGCCATGGCTCGAGGGAGAGAAGGAGAGAATTGGGAGGGGGGCAGAGGGAACGAGGCGGGTATGACCTAGCCCGCGCTAACGGCCGTCACCCGCTGGCCGTTACACTAGTCCTACGTGGCACCCGACATGTGGGCCCATTTTGTCGGAAATCGTAGTTAACGGCTCCAAATCGGCCATTTGCGTTTATTGAAAAAATTTACAGAGAAAGTGGTGGATTTTTGCGACGCACAAGGAATGTGGTGTTTTTTTTGTAATTCACTCATCAACCTGGGCGAGATCGCCGCTTGTTTTGGCAGATTTTTGCGGCGATGTCGTGGACCCTTTGGTTGACACGCAATAAAATGGTTATTGAGCGGATATTTCCGAGGCAGATATGTTACTCCTTCAAATTCCTCGCTTTCCTGCAGCACTGACGCCCGCTCTCTAGGCAGCGGGATCGTGAGCGTCTTGGCCTTATGCTGGATGCGTTACAGGCTACAGCGTGTCGACTATCGTCTCCTTAGTGCCGCTTGGCGGCTGTCACTAGATGTCTTTTTTTCTTATTTCTTTTCCTCTTTTTTGGGCATGATTGTGCTGCTGCCCGAGTCGTTGCGTATGGCTCGGATTTGACTGTTGGTTGTATGGACCATTACTTATTTATAAAGCGGGACGAAATCCTATTTTAAAAAGAAAAATGACTCGCTCATTATCTCATTTGAAAAAAAAGTGGCTCTGTCATTATCTCTGGGAATGCATCACACCTGTGGACAAACACAGACCAATGCGTGTTCAAATCTGGCACACATGTTTCTGTAGCGCCATGAAATCCAAAAACAGTCGTGGTCACAACGATGCAATTATAGTATCACTTCTCATCCTTACTTGGTGTGCCAGGCTTCGACCAGTTGTTCTCTGACGAGACACACGAGGGCGGCATGAGTAAGTGCGCCCCTCGCTTTGTCTGCAGGCTGCGGCACGATCCTATATAAACTCCTCCAACCAATAGCGTTGACACAAAGCACACAGACACAGGGCAACTTAATCTAGCTTATAAACGCAAGCGGGAGCTTGTTACCATGGCGAACACCAGCAAGGTTGTGGCGATCTTCGGCATCCTAGTTTTCTTGCAGGTGTCGTGTGCCGCCGGCCGTCACGTCCAGGCCAAGCACTCCAGCCAGCGCGTCCACGACGCCCAGGCGGTGATGTCGCTGACCGGCTTCCAGAAAGGGGATGGGGACACCGGGCCAGCCGAGTGCGACGGCAAGTACCACAGCGACGGCCTCTTCCTGGTGTCGCTGAGCTCGGTGTGGTATGGCGGCGGCATCCGGTGCGGCAAGATGATCCGCATCGTGACCACGCACGGGCTCTCCGTGGAGGCCATGGTCGTGGACGAGTGCGACATCGCGCAGGGCTGCGGCGTGCACGAGATCAGCACGTCGGCCGCCGTGTGGAAGGCCCTCGGGGTCGACGTCAGCGCTGGCGAGCTGTCCGTCACCTGGTCGGATCTCAGCTGAAACATGATCTACTGAACGCTGAGACTGTTCACGGTAAATCGAGTCGTCTACATGAACTCGTTAATGTATTTCGGCAGAGTAGCTGAATAAAACTACGTACATGCGTACATGCATGATGTGGTCGCATAATCTACTTACATGTAAGCGTCATTCAGTGTAAAACAATCTCAGTTTGGTAGTCCTCGATGAGCAATACATGCCCAGAAATACCCACGTAGAATGCATACTGGTCCTTTATACTACCTCCGTCCCGAATTACTTGTCGCAAAAAATGAATAAAAATGAATGTATCAAGAACTAACAATACGTCTAGATACAATTAGTTCCGCGACAAGTAATTCGGGACAAAGAGAGTAGAAGAAAGCAGGGTAAAGTACAAGATCCTTGCTGGGGCGCGAACGACAGCAAGGGCAACAGTGCTCCAGGAAACAGAAAAACTAACTAGTCGCGAAGAAATCCACCCCTACAGCTCTTGCTAAGGACATTGCTTGAGATCTTCAACAATCTGCATACATAAGACCATTGACAGAAACCTCTCAGCCCCCGCGCCGCTCCTTCCCCGGGGGCGACACGGGCGGCGACCTCCGCCCCTCCGCAGCCTCCCTCCTCCAGACTCCTCCTCTCCCTCGCCGTCGCCGGTGGTCTCCGGCAGGCAAAGCCTGTGCGGAGCCGGCGGCGGCGGGGCGCTCTCTGGCTGCAGGTTGCTCGGGAGAAGGGGATCTCGTGCGCAGGCTGCGGCCGTCCGGCGCTCGGCTCCGAGGCGGCGTCCTCGCGTGTGGCGGAGGTGGTCTTCGGCGCGCGGAGCGGCGGCTGGTCGCGGCGGTGGGCGTGCCGTCGCGGGCGCGCGGTCGCGGTCGCTGGTGTTCGTGCGGTCCCGATCTGGGACCTCGCGGGCCGCGGCTGGCGCGGACGGTGGTGCGGATGGGGGGCGGCGGCCTCGGTCCGAGCTCCGGCGCGGCCTGGGCGTGGACGGCGTGCGCGGACGGCCGGCGTGCTCGCGGCGATTCCGGATGCGCGCGTGGGGCACGGATCGGCGGGCGATGCGGTGGCGGCTGGCGCGCGTTGGGCGCGGCAACTGGCTGGGCGTGGCGGGCCTGACGTCACCGGGGTGCGAGGTGTACTGCGGGTGGAGGGCCTGCTCCTGCTCAGCTGCTTCGCTCGAGCAGCTCGATCTGGATCTGGCGCGCGGTGCTCCGATCTGGTTGCTGTTCCTGCGATGCAGCGCTAATTTTTTTTAAATAATACATTTTTTTTATAAATTACAGAAATATATACGAATTTGAAAATTTTCAAAAATAGAATCCAGTCGGCTGGAGCTAAGCCGACTGGATTCAGTCGTCTGCGGCTAAGCCGACTGGGCCTAGCATAGCCGACTGCATGCCCCCCGCCGACTGCATGCCCCCCCCCCCCAGCCGACTGGGGCTCCTGTCGGCTACGGCTAAGCCGACTGGCCAGTCGGCTGGGGCTAAGCCGACTGGTTTTTTTTTTTTACCCCCCTTTCGGTGATGCCGGTGATGCCCGCCGCCGCCATCCGGCTCATCTGACCTTCTGCGGCCACCATCCACAATGCAATGCAATTCTAGCGGCAAGGCAGAGTAGCCCCACAAGCCCTTTCTCTTTTCTCGTTGCCCATATGCTGATTTAGACGGTTTACAGGCTGTGATGAGAGGAGGCAGTGAGGAGAAGAGGCAGTGACGAGAAGTGTTGTGAGGCTCAGTGCGCTGCCAGTCACACTCACCACCGAAAGCAACACTGCCAGTCATACTCACCACCGAAAGTGAGGGAAAATTGATGCTGTCGGGTGTGGCCGCCGCAAGGCAACGAAAAAGTGCTACTTTCGGTGGTGAGTGTGACAGGAAGTGACTGGCAGTGTTGCTTTCGGTGCTGAGTGTGACTGGCAGTGCTACTTTCGGTGGTGAGTTTGACTGGCAGTGTTGCTTTCGGTGGTGAGTGTGACTGGCAGTGCTACTTTCGGTGGTGAGTTTGACTGGCAGTGTTGCTTTCGGTGGTGAGTTTGACTGGAAGTGTTGCTTTCGGTGGTGAGTGTGACTGGAAAACAGCAGCGCACTGAGCCTCGACGGTTATTTAAAAAGAGCTCTTCTCTGCCTCTTGTCCTCACAATACTTCTCCTCACTTCCTCTTCTCCTCACTACTTGTTGTGGTAGCATTAACAAATCCGCAGTGATGGGTGATCCTCGTCCATTTTCACGAGAGGCATCTCGTGATGTCTTGATGGGTGCGGTTTCCATGAAGTCCGGGCTTCATGGAACTCCAGGTGTATCTTTCGATGAATTAGTTAGCAGTGAGAGTAACTTGCGGAGGTTTAGACAAACAGCTTGTCATAGTAGAAACACAGCGGACATTCGACTAGAACTTTTTCGGTTGCGTGCAAGGTGGGAAAGACTTTGTGAACTAATATATGAATCAGCGCGATTCACACGATCATTTGATGATTTAAATCATCATGTGATAGATTTGCCAGTTGATGAATATATTGCGTTTCAAAAGGTAATTTAAATTTCGTATTTGATTTACATATTTAATATGTTTGTCGTTTTAATTCATTTTTGTTCATTTTGTGAATTGTAGAGATACAATGTGGACGCTAAAGAAATGAACCACGATGTCAGTATGTTGGCATGGTTCAAGCTTTTATTTTGGTCCGTTCCGCCGCCGAAATATGTATCAACTCATGATGGCTCAAGCTCGAAGAAGAAGAAATGCAGCGATGCATCACCAAAGCCCGGTGATGATGGTTACTCTTCCAGCGATGAGTTTATGTCAGCCAATAAAAAATCTAAGTCGAAGAAACATGTTAGTGAGAATAGTGATGATGACTTTATGTAGTGTTAGCGAGAAGCACGATGATGTCTTCATGTAGTTTGTATGCAGTATTATTTATGGTCAGTCGTACCGTTTAATTCAGATGTACTTGTATCTTAATTATCTGCAGCAGTCTCTCCGGAAATGTAACTCGATTAACAAAGCGAATGAACAGAAATATGTCTCTCGCATACATAGGTAGAATATGTCTCTCGCATACATAGGCAGATATATGTCTATCGCATACATAGCTAGATATAAGTGACACACAATCATCAGCCACCTCGTCCGCCACGTCGTTGAGGTGGTGTCTCCGGCGTCGGCCACATATACCTGTGGGGTGGCCGGATGATACGGGGAGGAAGCTCGGACCCGTCCAGGTCATACTGTGTTTCCTGTGTGGGAGGTGGTGCAGGAGTCGAATACATGTCCACCCACTCGTTGTGCTGCGACAAGTATTCCTGTGTGTTATGCCCATCGTCAGGCTCACTCTCCCACCTGGATTCGGACATAGACGCGTCATGTCCGGACATAGACGCCATATATCCGTAGCCTGCTGCGGGAGGGATGGAACATAAGTACTGACGAAATACGTAGTCGCAATCGATATTGGAAAGAATTAATATGAAGAAACATACCTGTAGGGGGGGGGGTTGCATCACGTAGCCTGGCGTGGGACCCTGCTGCTGTGGTCCTGGCCGAAACACGTAGCCTGACGTGGGATCCTGCTGCTGATGCCACGCCGAACTACCAGCCTGGTCAGGACGTGGTGGCCTGGGCGTCCACTGCTCTGCTAGACGTGGACGCGGGTCATGTCGGTGATGCGTGGGGTCTACCTGACCAGTCGAGTGACGCGGGGGGCGTTGTATGGGCTGCTGATGAAGAACGTCCGAAGTGCGTCTGCACGTGATAGCCCGATACACAGCTCGTAGCCTCCCCTCAATGCGCGCCATAAAGTTCTGCACCTGAGGCCGAGCAACGAGTAGTGGTGCATCCGAAAGTGAACGCCGATAGTTGGACACCTCCTCGCCAAGTCCGATAGTCAACTCAGCCTGAAATTGTCACGACGATTATTAAGTATGCACGGCAAAGTATGTAACAACTAGATGCATTACACAAAGAGAATATATCTTACCGCCAATTGCCTAGAGCCCGAAATATCATAGCTCGGGTACATATCGGACACACTAGGGGCAGGTAACTCATCTGGGTGAGTGTGTTGAACGATGCATAACCGTGTTCTGCTCATGTACCGCTGCAAATAGAGATCGAATTCATCGAGATCAAACTCGACATTCTCCTGCCACACAAGTGTGTTCGCGGTCTCCCATTGTGTAACGTACGGCTGAACACGTTGTAGCCACTCAGCAGCAGTCCTGTGAATCCCCTTCCTTGTGATCCTAAAATTATGTTGTTAAACAATTAAGTAATGCTTCACTATGGACAATTGTGAAAGACAATTCAATATTGAATAACAAGACAATACCTGTGGATGTGTGCTGGCACCGGGTGCTCTGTAGGGGGAGGCACCTCCAACTGTTGAAGACCAAATTGCCTCATAACCCTCTGCTGGGCCATCTCCTCGACGAAGACGTCGAATATGATCTTCGCTTTCGTCATCCAGTAATCACTATCTCTGAAGCATAGCTCAGACATACCGCCGGGGTATCTTGCATTCATGACTCCTTGCGTGTACGGCTGCCAGATCACCCCAGTGTACAAATCAAACTGGTCGTTTAATGCCCTGTATGCTCGCCTAGTCTGATCACCAGCATAGCGTCTCTGCGGCAAACACAAGTTAGTTTCAGCCATAGTGTACACAAAGAAGAAAATTATAACACGGGACATACCTTGCGACGTGTCCAACACAGACCGAAAGTAGGCATATCGATGCCTTCAGCATCGAACATTACGGGCATAGGCTCTTGAATACGTACGTCCGGTCGTCCTATAGAGAACCTCTCCCACGACCACAGTTGTAGAAATAGAGGGCATCCAAGAAGAGCTGACGTGGGTGCCGTCAGCTGGCAGGCGTTGCACATACCTCGATATGTAGCCGCTAAGACCGCCGAACCCCAACTCCTCTGTGTGATCTGAGCCAGCGTCTGAGCTCTCGCGATCTCTAGTGCAATAGGGATGTAGAGCGCGCTTATAGTGGTGACATGGTTCTCTGTGAACATCACCTTACCGAGAAGCCACAGTATATATGCCTCCAGGCTGCGAGTGATCTGTGTCGCATTCAACGGGACCTGCGGATACCCCGGGAACTTCTGGATCTGTATTGAGCAAAGATAAAGCATTAGTACATAGCGACAACTGAAAGATATGAGGCAGGGGAACTAACCTGGAAATGGAGCAACCAATCATACTTAGGTCCGTGATGCTCTGATGCCAGAGCCGGAGCACCGTCATAAAGACCCGCGAAACGTTGTGCAAAATCTTCCTGCCAACGAGCCGCTGCCTCCAACGGTCCGATGGCATGACCTGCCAACGGTAGTCCCAGCAAAAGTGACACATCCTGCAGAGTAGGAGCCATCTCTCCCCAGCGGAAGTGAAACGTGTGGGTCTCAGGCCTCCACCGGTCCACTAAGCACGTGAGCAAAGAGGTGTCGATGGCGACGCGTCTGGAGGTATCCGTGCGCTCAACCAGCCGCGCGAAAGGTAATAGGCCAGCCCATTTCAACCTGCATGTTAGGGCAATTCAGTTAGTGCGTCCCATCAATATACGTGATTGAAACAAATAAATAAAGCACGTACCGTTCAACCCATCCCTCGTGTATCATCCAGTCTTCCCTTTGAGTGCGAGTGCACAGGGGCTCAAGCTGGCGCTCATAACCTACCGCCGCACGATGTTTACTATCAATTTCTGGATTAAGCAACGACATTTCTATCATTCCTGCACATACAAATTTCAAACATATTGCCACAATTAATACAAATTTCAAACTTAGTGGCATATTTAATACAAATTTTAAACATAGTCCACACTTAATACAATTTGCAACATAATATCACAACTAATACAAATTTCAAACATAGTGCCACACTTAATACAAAGTTCAACATAGTTCCACACTGAATACAAATTTAGAACTTAGTGTCACACTTAATACAAATTTAGAAGTTAATGCCACACTGAATACAAATTTAGAACTTAGTGCAGCCTAGGTTCTTCCTCTCCCTCTTCCTCCTCTTCCTCCTCTTCCTCCTCTGCTTCCTCGTCCCCGGTTGCCTCGTCCACGCCCAGTACCACTGGCAGTGACGAAAGTGGGACAATTAGTGTCCCTATGGCCAATTTCATTGCATAAAATGCATTGCATAGTGGGGCCTCCCGCTTCAGATTCATCCATATCATTCCGGATGCGATGACATTGTCGTCTGCCTCTACTTGTTCGCATATTCTCTGGGTCTGGAATGTACCGCCTTTCATCAGGATTAACGGTGCTGAAGTTACCCATTGAGCGAAATCCCAGCAACTCACCTGTCCAGGTATTGAGGACGGACTCTTTCAGAAAATATGGAGTCACAAACGAGATTGCGTCCATTCCAAGCTGCCCGCAAGCAGCAAGTACATGGGAGCATGGTAGGTGAAGCAACTTCGGTTTGTTGCATGTGCACTCACACGTTGGCCAGACTTCATTTCCAATTTTCACCTCATGCGTCCTCAGCTCATTTGCACAGCCGAATTTGTTGTTAGCTAAGCGGACCTCAAACCTTCTTTCTTGATTACCAATGGGAACTACAGTGTGTGACCTGGCTTTTTCCATCTTTTCTTCCATGTACTTCATAATCCTTTCACAGTAACGTGTGTTTGGGTTGTTCAACATATGTTGCTCTGCCTTTTGACGTCTATCTCTGAAGTACTTCACGGTGCCATAGAAAATACCCTCAACGATGGCTGTAAGTGGCAATGCCCGGTTTCCTCTGAGGACAAAGTTGTATGTTTCTGCGAGGTTGGTAGTCATGACACCGTACCTTGCTCCATGTGTGTCATGCAGCAAAGACCACCTCTCCAGAGGCTCATGCTCTATCCACTGCTCGAAGGTTTTAATCGACCTCCCGAGCCTTCTCCTAGTACTAGGTGGGTCAAATCCTGGCAAGTCACAAAGCCCAACGGACTCCTCCTCCACGGCAGCTGGTCCTGTTGCTAACTGTGCTGCTACTGCTTCAACATGTGCCCTGACCGCTGCATCTCTTGCAGCTTTCCTGTCCCTAACGTGTCTCCGCGTGCCACATTAAGTCTGTCCCGTATCAAATTGTACTTCCATAGCTGGTTCTGCTTGCATAGTTTTTTGAATAGATTCATCAGGCTCTTATTTCTGAACTGCGAGAAGAAATTAGCCCCCAGATGGCGCATACACCAACGGCTCTGCAAGTCCTGCCATGGAGTTTGTTCCTCAGGGCCACGGTTTGTCAGTGTCTTTATCGCACTGAGTATACCTGCATGCCTGTCATGAAGGATGCACACATTGGGCTTATCCTTCACAACTGATATTTTCAGTTGCCTGAAGAACCATGTCCAACTTCCAATGTTCTCACTCTCAACAAAAGCAAATGCCAGTGGGACTATTTGATTTTGGCCGTCTTGACCAATGGCTGTCAGGATCTGACCCTTGTACTTGCCAGTCAGAAAAGTGCCATCTACACATATCACCGGTCGACAGTGCCTGAAAGCTTCGATGCATACACCGAAAGAGAAGAACAGTCGATGCAGCACCCTCACAGTTGGGAACTCTGGCATGAAGAGGTCTTCGATGTCGACATAGGTGCCCGGATTCCTGTCCTTCAGCGTCTGGAGGAGCCGGACAACTGAGTCATATGCATCGAAATAAGAACCAAATCTGCTCTCAAGCGCCTTTTGCTTAGCCCTCCAAGCCTTGCCGTAAGAAATTCTGTACCTGAACCTGACGAATACTTTTGTCTGGATAGCCTTAACTTCCATCGCTTTGCTCTCTACTATCTCACTGTAAAACAACCTCGCAATAAGCGTGGATGAAAGGTTGGGATGATCTTGAGGGATGCAGGGAATAAGACATGTGTGATGAACTAGGTCACTGATCACCCAACTTGTGCCATACTTAGGGAGATAGCCGTGCACCCTGGCAGGACAACCTGCATTCTTGCATACCATTGTCAAGTATTTTTGACTGGACACCTCAGCTATGAAAACCCTTTGCGTGGACATTGCCCAATTTATTATTGCGTCCTTCAGAGCTTCTTTGTTGGGATACATAGCACCGGTCGCAATGTTGTTTTGGTGATATTGCCAGGCAGAATCATGACCATCGTTCACGGTCATTGCAGATGAGAAGTCATGATTCCAAGAAGCAGGAATCGGGACCTCCTCTGCATTTTCTTCTTCATCTGACTCGTCAGAATTATCTGCATGACCACTTTCAATATCGGTGTCTTCTTCTTCCATGATGTTCTGCATGTGCCCATCTACCTCGTCCGCGTCCGCCTCGCCACTGTAATAACCATCGCCATTTCCTCCTTCTACCTGACTACTCTGCCCTTGTTCGTAACCATCATCTCCAGCATTTGACACAGATAACATCATCCCGTCACTGCTTTGCCCAGGATCGTTACCACCCTGGCCTTCAGGCGCAATTACCTCCTTCAGAACGGGAAGCACTAAGGCACAAGGATTGCATCCCCTTGTTTCGCAACCTTGTAACCAGCGCACCCACTGAGAATCCCTCTCTACTGGCCTCAAATAGAAGAAGACATTCGAACTTGACCGGGTCCACAATGCATGAACACCCACGGTCTGTGTTTCAGTATTCAGCCCTAAACATGTTGTCACCCATTCTTTCAACTGACTAAGAGACCATGTTTGAGGGTCGGTCAGTGCCACCTCTATGTGCTCAAATTCACTCAGATCAACCCCAATCTCATTTGTTTGGACATTACCAGGACCGTAGAAAAATATGAACTTCACTATATCAGACATCTCGGCTCACCTATAAATTTTTTTAACATGGACAGACAACTGTTAAACAACATGACAAACTACATATATTCACACTCCTAAATATTTGACAAGTACATAGATTAGGGAATATTAACGAAGCTAAATATTGAAACAACTTAATATATTATGGATATTACCGGAGCAACTAAAAATACTGACATACCTAAATATTTGACAGACCTAAATATTTGACATGCACATATAACACGGGATATTACCGGAGCAACTAAAAATACTGACAGACCTAAATATTTGACATGCACATATAACACGGGATATTACCGGAGCAACTAAAAATATTGACTGACCTAAATATTTGACATGCACATATAACACGGAATATTACCGGAGCAACTAAAAATACTAACAGACCTAAATATTTGACATGCACATATAACACGAAATATTACCGGAGCAACTAAAAATACTAACAGACCTAAATATTTGACATGCACATATAACACGAAATATTACCGGAGCAACTAAAAATACTAACAGACCTAAATATTTGACATGCACATATAACACGAAATATTACCCGGAGCAACTAAAAATACTGACATTAATTTTTCAAAATATGTACAACTCAGAGAAATTATTTGACGACATAGGTATACCTTCGACGCGTGTGCCACTGCTTCTTGCTCCTCTCTTCAACTCAGCCGCACCTCCTCCTCCTCCTCACCACCTCTTCCTCCCCAGCAGCAACTCCTCCTCACCACCACCTCTACCATGGTTCAACCACCTCCACCATGCCTCCTCCTCACCTCACTTGAACGAGAAAAAAAACTATCCTATTGGAAAAAAAATACCGTAGGCCACCGGAGTTGGCTATGATCTACTCTTTCTGTGGGTTGGATGCAAAAATGGATGGACCAGCGAGGAGATCGACGGGGGGTTGCGAGAGACTGAGAGAGAAATGAGAGAGAGAGCAAGAAGAGGAAGAAGGAGAGCTCACGGGCGCAGGAGGAAGGAGATAAGGAGAAGAAGGGAAGGAGAAAAGGAGGAGGGAAGGAGAAAAGGCGCGGTGGGCTGGCAGGCCCCTGTCGGCCACGCCCCGGCCGATTGGACGGCCTGTCGGCTGCGCCGGGGCCGACTGGAACCCTGTCGGCTGGGCCGCAGCCGACGGCAGCGCGCCAGGCCGACTGGCGAATCCAACGCGACGGTCGACGTGTTCGGGCAAATCAGAAGCTGCCACGTGGCCTGTCGGCTTAGCCGTAGCCGACTGAACCTGCCACGTGGCCTATCGGCTTAGCTCCAGCCGACTGGATTCTATTTTTGAAAATTTTCAAATTCGTGTATTATTTCTGTAATTTATAAAAAAATGTATTATTTAAAAAAAAATAGCCGATGCAGCGGTGGTTGCTGCGGTGGTGGTGGTCGTGGCGGTGCTGCGGTGGTGGTTGGCGGCTTCGGCCAGGGGGCGGTGCGTGTCTGGGCGCGGTGGATCATGGGATCCTGCGGCCAGAGTGAGGTCGACCTCGGCTGGGATGGTGGTTGGTGGGCGGCGGTCGGGCGCGGCAGGTGGTCGACGCAACTCCGGGAGAAATCCTTGTTCCGATCTTCATCGGAGCCGGCGACGGCGGCGCCCGCGGGTGCCGTAACCTTTCTTGGAAGCGTCGTCTTGGAGGTGTGCTCCTCCTCTCCACGGCTTTGGCTTCGGAGGGAAACCTCAGATCAGTTGCATCGGGCGATGGAGGCGTCTTCGCGTCTTTCTCCTCCTTGGGGGCATCGTCTCGGAGCCGGCTACGACTGGGAGACCGGTGGATGGCGGCATCTTCGCCGCTTGGTTTGCTGAGGCGGGGCGTTGGTTTCTGTTTTTGCAACGATGATGGCGTCGAGAGGAGCTCGGGTCGTGGCGTGGACTTCGGTAGTCGGTTCTTCCCGGCGTGTCCGAGGTGCCCTTCCATTGGTTGCTTGGTTGTTTGAAGTTGGAGCTGTGGTGGAGCGTGTCCAGGTGGTGACGATGACAGGCACTCGGTGGTCGTTTGCGGAGGGCACGGTCGGCGCAAGTCCTGCATATTTCTCTTGCGATGCTCGCCGTCAAAGTCGGAGCTGTCGGTTGCTTGCGCGTGTGGCCATCCGTTGGCATGTGCCGTCGTGGCTTCTGCGGCTGTTTGCGGGTTGGCTTCGATGATGGAGCTCTATGGTGAAGTCGGAGTCGCCCGTTCGAGGCAACCGGTGATGACGATGACGCTTGTGACTCCTCGACGGATGTCTTTCTTCTTTGCAGTTGCGGGTTTTATGTCGGTGGCCAGGTTGGCCGGTGGTGCCCATGTCATATGGGTTGGCTTGTATCGGTTTTAGCCCGGTTTTCCGTCAATTAACCGGGCAATTCTCTTCTTCTTAATCAATGAAAATGGCAAGTCTTTTGCCTCGTTTCAAAAAAAAAAAGACCATTGACAGAACGTTCTAGAGCAACATTACCAAACACACCTGCATACTCCATCACACGAGCATAACCGTGGAGTCCAAGGCTCGCCTTTTTTCCTAAACTGAGACCAGTCGGCTCCTTGTCCACCAATCCTCAAATGTGTCCATGAGTAGAGGCGGCGTGCTAGGAATGAGGAGAAGACGATCGAAGTAGATGTCAGGAACCCGATGCCTGATGCTCTAAACCTGTTGAGAAACTGAACATCTCTGAACAAATCAACACCTCACACACCGAAGATTCAAAAGAGGAAGCCAATGATTGGATTGAAGATTCAAAAGAGGAAGCCAATGATTGGATGGACGGCTGGGATCATCTCGCGTAAGTGCCGATCAACAGCTCACGGCAACGATTGGCTCCACTGTTAATCGACCGTTAAAACTACTACAATTTACTGAAGCTCAGTTACGCTTCGCTTACTTAACTGACCCGTTTCTTTACCGCCTTACGATTTCACTTCCCCCCTTTAGAGCATCTCTAACCAATTCCCTAAAAAATTATAACTCCCTACACACCCAACCGAACTCTCAAACGGTTATCGGCCCCAAAAGTGAGGCCGACTCTATCAAATATACCCGTCGGCATCTCGCGGAGTAAAAGGTTCGACCCCACTTCTCTCGCAAGAGGCCACCACTTCCCGTCGCCGCCGCCCATACTCGCCACCGCCACCACTGATGCCCCTGATTCCGTCTGGAATGGAGAAGCAAGACCCTTCAACCACCTCGCTGACCATCGCAGTTGACGCGACGCCACTGGAAACGATCTCACGCCGCCGCCCGCACCAAGGAAGAGGTTGGGCACCAAAAGCCTCCTTTGGGCCACCACACCGGCAACCGCCGCCGACAGCAAGGCAACTATGTCTCCAGCACGGAGAAGAATATGACTAAATTCTTTGTCGTCTTTGGAGGAGTCACATATGCTTGGCCTTGAAGATTCAACTATGGCTCGGTGTTTGATCAACAAGAGGAACATGAGGAGAATTATGAGCCCGAAGTGGAGGAGGGGGCCGAAGAGGTTGATGGTCCCGTGGAGAAACAAGAGGATGAAATTCCCAACAAGAGACAATAATAACAAGATTGCAAAAGAGATGAAGAGGAGAGGAGCCTTCTGCGGCACCTACAATCAAGACTTCGTTGCATGATTGAGACCAAGAAAGCCTTGGGGGCCGAACACAAAGAAGAGAAGGCAGCTAGATGGAATGAGCTCAAGTCAGAACGAGAAATGGATGTCAAAGTTGCAGCTGAAGAGAGGAAGTTGAAAGCGGAGGAGCTAGGCTTGCATTGAAGGAGAACAGGCTTGTGAAAGAGAAGAAGGCGGAAGAATGTGCTATCATGTTCATTAACCCAACCACAATGGATGCCACAAAAAAAAAGTTTTGGGAGTTCACTCATGGAGAGAACGTGATCAAACAGAGGTCTCTCTTCGGAATGGTGGTGGTGTCTGTGTGAATGGTGGTGATGGTGGTGGTGATGGCTGTTTGGATGGGGTTGATGGTGGTGGCCATGTGGATGGTGGTGATGGCCATTTGGATGGGGTTGATGGTGGTGGTGGTGGCCGTGTGGATGGTGGCGGACTTACAGGTGGTGATGATTAAGTTGGTCATGATTTCTTTGGTGATGATGTTGTTTAAGTTTGTGTTGCATGCCTTTGATTGGGCTCGATCCGCAATATAAGACATGCTATGTTGTGATGATTTCGGATAAAACTTAATCGATGTGGTGCCTTTTGGATGAACTATATGCATATTTTAATTTGAATTCCTCAATCCGTGCAACTATATGCATGTTTGTGGTTTATATGTTGTGCATGTAGAACATGAATCATTCGAATGGTTGATGAAATAGTGTGCAATTACTTTAAACGTATGTGGCAAGGCTAAAAAACATTGAGCTGAAAAAGCATCCTCCTTTTAAGTACAGGGGACCTGTTACGTCTGGCCACCGTTAGAGGAGCAAAATTATCCTCCTCGAAAGATACTCGGCCATATCGTCCTCTATATTATAGGGCGTCGGTTAGGCCAACTCTAGCTGATCCCCTAAAAGGCACTAGAGGAGTAAACATTAGGTTTTATTTCTCTAACCGGCACCTAGCCGATCCTAAGCTGAATAGAGGAGTAATTTTTTTACTCCCCCTCCTATTCGACGCCTATATTTACTTCGCCGCTATCGCGCGAAGGAAAAATTCCCCCTCCCCGCTGCCTCACCCCCCACTCCCGCACCGCATCTTCGCCGTCACCATCCTTTCCGCCCACGCCGGCCGCTACCCACCACCGTGGACGCTCCATAGGCCCCACCACAGTCTTTTCCCACCCGAATTGGAGCCGGTATCACGCTGTCGCTGGCGCAGAATCGACATATTTATGATTGCCGTCGCCGCCGGATTTGACGCATCTGGCCGCCAACAACTGAACCTTAGTCATGGATTGGCTGGGTACCGAACCGCACAGCCCCGGCAACGCCTCTGCATCGCATGAAGGCATGGCCTCCTCCTCTAGCCGCTCAGATCTCACTCGTCGACGGTTCGCCGTAAAAAGACACGCCAATGTTGGCCGGGCATGACACTTGCGCTCAGCAGCTCGTCGGCTCTATGTTGCCGGTCATAAAGTGCGATGACTGCTCGCAGCAACTGGTGCGCCGAGTTTCGACCATGCCGGAACACCACGGATGGGTGTTCTTCAAGTGCAAAAATGATGGAGTGAGTGTTTGTTTTGATTCGGTTGTTAATCAGATTCCGCGCAATTTGTAGCTCATTGTTGCTCAAAATTGCATATAGAATGGATGTAAGTTTTTGTAACGGGAAGAAGATTACATTAATCTAATCTATTGATAGCAAGAAATTTGATAGATGTTCGTACAATCCTTGCTAGAGTAGAGATTATCAGACTAGATGCGACGCAATATCAAATTCGTCAGAACCAAGGAAGAAAGAAGTGTGCAAGCTCGAGAAACCAATAGAGAATCAACAATGAAGACATAGAGAAAATATTAACCCAACTAGTGGGAGTAGTTATGGAAGTTGGAGGTTCGAACGCACTAAGGAGAACCCTCGAGTCAGAGATCGGCATCCCCAAATATTCTATGGGGAAGGCAGCCATCCTGCAATTCAGGTTGTCCGCGATCCGCTGCTGCTCGGTCTCAGAGTACCCCAAGACAATTACCTCGCCTTGTCGAAATTAATTTTCAGCCCCGACATTTCTTCAAGGCACAGGAGGAGAAATTTCAAGTTAACGATGTCCCTGTCAGAACCCTCTACCATAATCATGGTATCATCCGCATACTGTAAGTGAGTGACCCCACCTCCAGGGATAAGGTGCGCTACCACCCCTCGCAGGTGGACGACCGCCCATGCAATATTAATCTAGAGTAAACCAGATTTGAGCAAGAAAGTACAAGAGCAGATCAATGCGTGGTCAAATCTGGCACACATGTTGTCCTGATCTCAGTAATGCATTTGTCTGTTAAACAAGGGATCGAGAATCCTGCTCCTGTAGTCTTCACTAGTTGTTCGTTAACGAGTCATACGAGGGTGACATGCATGTTTGTAAGTACGTCGCTCGCCTTGTCCACAGTCTGCAACACGATCCTATATAAACCACTCAAACTGACTGCCTTGAGAAAACTTCAAGCAGTAGCAAGCTAGCTTATAAACGCAAGCAGTAGGTCAATCACAATGGCGAGCACTACCAAGGTCATGGTGATTTTCAGCACCATCCTTGTTTTCCTGCAGGTGTCGTTGTTCGCCGCTGTTTGGCATTTCCACGACACACTGGCGGTGATGTTGCTAAGCGGCTTCCAGAAAGGGCAGAGGGCCGGCGGCTGGTTAGCGAGCTGTGATGACAAGTACTACAACGACAGCCTCTTCTCGGCGTCGGTTACCTCGCGGTGGTATGCGGGGCGGTGTGGCAAGATTTTCCGCGTCAGGATCTCGGTCGGGCTCGTGGTGGAGGCCATGGTCATCGACGAGTGCGACATCAAGAAAGGTTGCGGCGACAGCGAGATCAGCATGTCGGCCGCCGTCTGGAAGGCCCTCGAGGTCGACGTTGGTGTCGGATGCAAATGTTGAAAGGGGGTATGTGTAAATGATAACTGAGTTGATCATGTCCCTTGCATGTAGATCCAACGAACCTCACAGTCCTGTAGCAGCGTATCATGTGTTGAGCTGTATCACTGGATATTTTCCCAAAGTGCGTATCTGGTGATACGGCACATCACATGATACGGTGATCCCGTACTATGTGAGGCGTTGGATCTGTACTGGAGGGACATGATGGAGCAGACTCCCACCCCATTGTATAATATGCCTACTGCACCCTAGAATATATTCTAATTGAGTGTCAAGTCTAGTTCCCTTCCTCCAGTTTGCCTCATACTCGGTCCTGCTCGTTCCCCAGCAGCCGCCGCCGCCGCCACCAGCACTGGATGTCTGCACCGGGGGAGTCGTTTGGGTGATTCCTCTCCGAGCCACTAGAGTGGCGGACCATGTGAAATGTCCAATCATAACCAGCGGTTGAGCTCAATATTGGTGCAGGGCAAGTTATCTGTGTCGGTTGCAGCGGTTGGAGTTCGATCTGCATCCTCCAATTGTGTTTGACATATGCATCTCCAAATGTGTTCGATCTGCATCCTCCATTAATTGTACTCCAGAAAATAGTATGGGAGCAAAGCATGTAATTGAGTTCCTTCAATGAAATATATATTTGCCAGCCTAGGTTGTTCAGTTATCAAAAGATGGTCTGCATGTCTTGTGTATGCATATCAGGAATGTGCTTGGCCTTTTTATGCATACAATTAGTGGAAGCTTTTACATGTCCTGGAATTAAGCTTTTGAATGTCCTGAACTGAATTTTTAAATACACCATGTTCTAATCAGGCATCAAACAACTGCCAATCGTGCATCCTATTTTGTTTACAAGCATAAATCTGAATTCTGATTCTAAAAAAAAGTTTTTTGTTGGGGGGCAATACTTGAAACAGAGTCCTTGGCCTGCCCGCCGTAGAATCATTTATGAAGATCATAGGTGTTGCCTTCTATTTTCTTCCTATGCATAGTCCATTACCCCCTTTTCCTTGATCTTTTTTTTTTTGATAAAAGGGGCATGGCCCCATTTTCATTACGAAAATAAGAGTATGGATACATAAAAAAAGCAACACCACAACGCTATATTTCTCAGACCTGACGCACCACCGCGTCAACGGAGCAATAACCTACATCCTAGACATATAACCACATCTATAGGATGCAAAACAACCCACTACAGTAGAGCGGATAGATTCAACCATCTTTACATATTGCACATCCATCAAAGCAAAAGACAAGACTATAGTCTGGACGAATTGTGAATGCGACAACTACTCAAGTAGAAATGGAGCATATTCTTTGAACAGAAGGATTCCACCCATGTGTTGTTCTGTAGACTTCATTTGCTACTTGAGCTAGCCTCTTGGAAACCTCCTTAAGCATTTTTTGCACTCCTTTTTTCTACAGAATCACCCATGAATCCAACAAAGAACACAAGGTAAATATTACATTGATAGGACTCGAAATGAAGACACGTTGAAAACAGGATTTGTTCCTTGTCTTCCAAATTGTCCAGATCAAAGCAGCAGCACCAATAGAAACAGCAGCCCTATCCTTACCAGAGTAGGATGGTATCCAGTTTTGACACAAATCAAAGAAAGACAAAGGTAATTTTGGGTTACCCAGCGAACCACAAATCACATTCCATAAAAAATCTAGCAAAAGAGCATGAAAAGAAAAGATGATC
This sequence comes from Elymus sibiricus, assembly GCA_039707655.1. NCBI lineage: Eukaryota > Viridiplantae > Streptophyta > Magnoliopsida > Poales > Poaceae > Elymus > Elymus sibiricus. The sequence goes on from CM077675.1 coordinate 467,545,135, forward strand.
AATGCTCTCAGCGGCACCACAAAACTCGCAACTTTTTGATCCTTTCCACCCTCTCCTTGATAAATTATCCTTTGTTAGGATCCTCCCTTTGATCACTAACCATATAAACGCTTTTACCTTTAGAGGCATTCTCAGCCTCCAAAGAAGCTTAAAAGGAAAAGCAACAACTCTAGCAATAAGGTAATGATAAAGCGACTTAACCGAGAAGGGTCCAGATTTAGTTAAAAGCCACTTAACTTTGTCAGGCTCCTGACTACACATATCGAGTAATTCATTCCACATAGCAAGAGTTTCTCCATAAAGACATCTCCTGAATCTAATACAATTGAAATCCTGGTTGAAGACCTTAGCAACAGTAACATGCTGACGGAAAGTTAAGTTATACAAGCGGGGGAAAAGTTGACAAAGTGGCTTTTTCCCCAGCCACGTGTCCTCCCAAAATCTTGTCTTACATCCATTACCCACCACCCTTTGACAGCAAGAATAGAAAATATCCTTTACATTCAATAAACCATTCCAGAAATGTGAATTGCCTGAAGATGATTCACATTGAGCCAAAGATTTCCTTCTCAAATATTTGGCTCTAATCATCTTCTGCCAATCCCCTTCCTCATTCTCTAATCTCCATAACCACTTACACAAGAGGCTGATGTTTTTAATCTCCAGATTAGTAATCCCCAAACCCCCTTGATCCCTAGGTTGGCAAACATCCAACCACTTGACTAAATGATACTTTCTCACCTCCCTCCTTCTCTTGCCAAACCAAACATGCACGGACAAAGTCCATTCTCTTACCTACACCTTTAGGTAGTTTAAAAAAAGAAATCAAATGGCTAGGAATATTACTCAAACAGGTTTCAGCGAGAGTAATCCGATCCCCCATAGAAAGCAAACCCCCTTTCCAGGTAGCTGCCTTCTTCTCAATTTTCTCTTCTGTTGGTTTCCAATCAGAATTACGCAACTTTTTAAAATGTAGAGGAAGACCTAGATAAGTAAAAGGAAATCTCCCCACCGCACAAGTGAAAATTTGAGCATATTCTTCTTGTTTTAACAAAGCGTCACCAAAACAATGAATTTCACTTTTTAAGAAATTGATTTTCAAACCAGTCAAGTGCTCAAACACGCATAGAATGACTTTAAGGTTTCTAGCACCTTCTAAGTCATCTTCAAAGCATAAAATTGTATCATCGGCGTATTGTAAAACAGTAAGACCACCCTCATATAAACTAGGCAAGACTCCTTTAATAAACCCTTGTTCTTGCGCCCTTTGAACTAGGGTAACAAGAACATCAGCAGCAAGATTAAACAACAAGGGGGAGAATGGGTCACCCTGTCTCAATCCTTTTCTAGTAACAAAATAAGGGCCAATCAAGTCGTTTAAAGTTATAGCTACTTTACCATTATGAATAACCGCTTTCGTCCAACGAATAAATTGATCTGCGAACCCCTTCATTTCCAACGTACTAAGCATAAAGTCCCAATTAATTTTATCGTAAGCTTTCTCGAAATCAACTTTAAAAATGACAGCAGAGCATTTAGATTTATGTAGTGAATGAAGCGTCTCATGGAGAACAACAACATTATCTAAAATATAACGCCCTTTGATAAACGCAGATTGCACCATGGAAACAGTTTTATCAGCAGTAACCATGGCTCTATTATTCAAGACTTTGGTAAACAATTTAAATGGAACATTGAGCATGCATATATGCCTGTACATTTGAATCCTATCCGCCCCTTGACCCTTAGCTAACAGGGTAACCACCCCATAGTTCAGCCTAGAGATATCAATCCTATAATCATAGAAGTCTTGAAAGTGACTAAGCAAATCATTGCAAATGAGGTGCCAAAAGGTTTGGAAAAATTCAATAGGCATACCATCGGGTCCGGCTACTCTATTATGCCTCATAGAAAAAACTGCCACCTTAATTTCTTCCAAAGTAAATTTATCAACCAGCTTGTTTTTGTCCTCCTCGGAAAGCACATCATTTAAAGGGATGTGTAAGGATACCACTAGTAGGAAAGGGCCCATTTGTCCCGGTTCGTAAGGGCCTTTAGTCCCGGTTCTGGAACCGGGACTAAAGGGTCGGGACTAAAGCCCAAAACCTTTAGTCCCGGTTCGCTTACGAACCGGGACTAAAGGCCCTCCACGTGGCGCTGTCTACGGCGGGGGAGGGAGGACCTTTAGTCCCGGTTAGTGTTACCAACCGGGACTAAAGGTGAATCCTTTAGTCCCGGTTGGAGACACCAACCGGGACTAAAGGATTTTTTTTTGAATTTTTTTTGAATTTTTTTTATTTGTTTTTAAGTTTTATTCCGATTTTCAAATCTTTGGATTATTTGACAATTTAATCTCTAATCATCCGTCATTTGACAATTTAATCTCTAATCACCCGTCCTGACTTCTCCAGCGTGGAGCACTCATTCCAAATCGTCTAACTTCTCGGCCGGTCACCCATCCTCTCACTGCTCCAACCCTCCAAGTCTGCACTTGTTGTTTTCCTGACAATAGTAAGCTATCAATCATATTAACCCTTAGGTCTTGATGTCACATGATTTAATTTTTTGAATTCCAAACAATTATTAAAATAAACAAAATAAGTATTAATAATATTGAATTTCAATAAAAATAAAATAAGTAATAATATTATTTATTTCATTTTTTTGGCATTTTTCATTTAATATGGCATAATTAAGATCTTTAAATCTGTAAATCGAAATTCGTCAAATAATATATCCATTTTTATCAGAAAAATGTGAGGAATCCAAATATGACATCATTTATTTATTTTTAAATAAAATTAATTTTTTGAAAAAATCTTTTTAAAAAAATCTTCTTTTTGAAATAACTTTTTTTACTTTTGGAATTTTGAGAATCTGAGAAAACTTCACCGGGTAAACCCTGGTGAAATCGAGTCCCAATTTTTCTCTAGTTTTTTTTTATATATTAATTTTTTTTTAGTTTTTTTGCAAAAAAGGTCAAAATTCAAATTTCAAAATTTCTATACCAACTAGACACTAAAACCTAACTACATCTCAAAGGATTTTATTTTTTGAAGATTTTATCATTTTTGTTTATTTTCTACAAAACTAAAAAGGCGGTCCACGTGGGGGGGGAGAGTTTGAAAATTTCAGAACCCCTTTAGTCCGGGTTGGTGTCCATCCAATCATACCGTCGACTACATCTGCTAGCACCGTCCCAGCCAGAGTCACAACTAAGGTTTACCAAGCCAGAGTCAACCCTTTCTAACTTCATTTGCTATTTTTCATGCATTTAATGATTTTTTTGAGCTAAATGACCCTTAATTTGAAAAGCACTACAAATGAACTCTGAAAAGGTTGAAACTTGGCATGGTATCATCATTTCACCCACATAGCTTGTGCTAAAAAGATGAAAGGGTTACGGCAAAAACTGGATGCACTTCGTGTACAAACTGGACCATCTCCTTCGAAGTATCAAGGTTTCTGACGAAAACTCGTCTGTTACAAAGGCATTTCATTTTTTTTACTTATTTCAACTCCAGACTTTTTGTGCATTCAATATGCACCATTCAAAGCCACATCCTCAAATTTCAACCTTTTCTAACTTCATTTGCTATTTTTCATGCATTTAATGATTTTTTTGAGCTAAATGACCCTGAAATTGAAAAGCCCTACAAATGAACTCTGAAAAGGTTGAAACTTGGCATGGTATCATCATTTCACCCACATAGCATGTGCTACAAAGTTGAGAGGGTTACGGCAAAAACTAGATGCACTTCGTGTACAAACTAGACCATCTCCTTCGAAGTATCAAGGTTTCGGACAAAAACCCGTCTGTTACAAAGGCATTTCATTTTTTTAAACTTATTTCAACTCCAGACTTTTTGTGCATTCAATATGCACCATACTACAACATATTAAAATCTACAGAAAGAACTAACTAAAAATAATAATAAACAACAATTAAATGACTAAAACAACTATATAAGCAAAACAGTATTGTTTTAATTAAAATCCTAATTTAAATTATTCTAAAAATAACCAAATAAATCTTACTGTGACAACAATCTAACACGTGACTAGGAGCAAAAAGAATTAAATTAAAAACTATTTGTAAACTCAAGTTATTCACAATCTAGGGTTTGAAGGAAATTTGAATAAATTCAAATTTAAAGCATTCAAATTTGAAAACTAATGGCACAAACAGAAACTAGACAAAATTTTGAATACAATGCAAAAAGAATCACTCAAAAACATCAAATATCCTAAAAGATATAAGCAATTTAAAACAGAAACTAAAAACAGAAAACAAATGTAAAAAAAGGGGCTAGCTACAGTACAACCGGGACTAAAGCCTCAACCCCTTTAGTCCCGGTTGGTGTCTCCAACCGGGACTAAAGGTGGGACTAAAGGTGAAGCCTTTAGTCCCGGTTGGAGACACCAACCGGGACTAAAGGGTATCGGCCCCTTTAGTCCCGGTTGGTGTCTCCAACCGGGACTAAAGGTCCCATTTGAACCGGGACTAATGCCCGACCGGCGCCCTAGCCGCTCGAACCGGGACTAATGCTCACATTAGTCCCGGTTCGTAATACAACCGGGACTAATGTGTAGATCGAGCTGTGACGAAAGCCCTATTTTCTACTAGTGTACGGGAAGTAATTTAACAGGCCCAAAAAGCTCTTTATAGAAATCAGTCGCATATTTAAGGAGCTGATCATCCCCTTGGATGATCCCCTCATCCTGGATGAATCTAAATTTTTTACTCCTACGCTTCCTACCGCTAGCTTTAATCATGAAGTATTTAGTGATACCATCACCCTCCTTAATGTCTTTTTCTTTAGATCTCTGGTACCACTTAATCTCCTCTTCCCTGAGAATCTTATTTAAATCATATTGCAATTTATTTCTCAAAACATAGTCAGCTTCTGACACTCCAGAGAGCTCACTCTTCTTATCCAAAAAATCAAGTTTATTAGCAATATCATCTCTCTCTCTCTCCTATATCTACCCTCCACATTAAGGTTCCACCCTTTGAGAGTTCTTCTTAATTTGCGCATGAAATCCTGCCACCAATCAAGACTGCTACCTTTACGCATAGTGGAACACCAGACTCTATTAACAATAGCAGGAAGCTCTTCTCTAGACAACCAACACAACTCAAATCTAAATGGCTTGTGACTAACAACAGGCTTAACACCTGTATGTAAAAGAAGCGCTACATGGTCAGAAACCCCTCTTACCAGGGTCCTGACAGTAACTAAAGGAAATTGTTGCTCCCAAAGGGTGCTAACTAAAATTCTATCCAACTTAGCAAAAAGAGGATCCGCTTGATTATTCGACCAAGTAAAGTTTCTCCCAGCTAAATCTAACTCTTTTAAGCCCCAATGCTCAATAACAGAATTAAAATAGAAAGACTATTTAGGAAGTTTTTTAAATTTGTTCCTCTCGCTAGTCCTTCTAATTAGGTTAAAATCACCCCCCAAAACACAGGGCAATTTATTGTAACCCAAAACCTGAACTAAATCCACCAAGAACTCCTCCTTATCTTTCACATGAGCAGCACCATAGACATTGATCAGATTCCATTTGAATCCTGATCTTTTATCCATAATCACCATTCTAGTCATGAATCTACCTGCAATACAAACATCTACCTCAAACAGATCCTCCCGAACCCCCATAAGCAGCCCCCCAGAAGCACCTTCGGAGGGCTGCCATAACCAAATATAAGTAAATCTACCACTTACTCCAGCCAGCCATGAATCGTCAAAGTCCTTCTTTTTTGTTTCTTGCACACAAATAAACTCTAAACTATGCTCCGAAATAGATTCCTTCAGAAATCTTCTCTTTTCAGGTTCACCCAGCCCTCTTGCATTCCAAAATAGACCCGCCATAAAAACCCCTTTGATTATGTAACATTTGTTGTATTACATCTATCCTTAGGCTTAACACTGAATTTCCCAGTGTAAGTCTGTCTATTTCTTGATTTATATAACGAAGATAACAACACTAATTCGTCTCTAAGCTCCTCATCCTCCTCAGCATCAGAATCTGAGTCAGATAATAAGCATTTAATATCATCTGGATCAAAACTCTCTAGTTTTGATTCTAAATCCATATTTCTATCATTTTCTTTTCTCTTATTAGCAAAGAATAAATCACTTCTAGTTTTCTCTAAACTCTTGATCATAGAAATAGTATCATCTATTTCCTCAGGAGTTTTTCCCAAACTTACACCAATACATTGCGTGATATGCGAAATGAAACTAGGCATTGTATTTAAAACAGTAGGAGTATTAGTACCTGGCAATGTTTCCAGATTCTTCCTCTTGGCCATCTCAGTAGCCTTATCCATAGTCTGTCCCTCATCTTTATTCTTATTCCTATCACTCCTTCTAGCAGCTTCATCCAGCGCCGCCTTGTCTTTTGCTTTCTGAACTCTTGCTTCAGCCTCCTTCATTTTCTGCTTTTTGACTGCTTCGGCTTCACAAAGATTATGCAAGGGGTATTGCAAACAGCCATCCACTTTGTCAGACAAGGGTACATGCTTCTGACACCCTTCTCTCTCAGGAGTGGTCTTGGCCTGAGTGGATCTAACGAGAGAAGGGCTCATGTTTTCCTTATCTTGCGCCAATAGCAGTTTCTCATTTTCCTCTTTAATTATCTCCCTCTCAACATCAGCATTGATTTCTTTAATTGTTTGAGTGCTAATTCCAAGCCTTCTGGCAAAGTCATCTGGGTCTTGAGTGCAATAAAAATCTTCTTCCTTTTGGCTGTCAGGCACTTCTGTGAAATCCTCCAACATAGTAGCGCTATTGGCAAAATCAACATTAACTTGCTCTACACCAGAGAGAACTCTTTCAACATCCCGCTTTTTGTCAAGTAACTTTTGCCTCGCCTCATTTTCAGCAACCAAGTTCTTATCAAGTTCATATTGACTCGGAATCACAACCTCTGATGAATCTGTAGAGTTTCCTTTATCTGACGTTCTAGGTCCAGTACCATGTTTGGGCAACTTGTTGCAGCTTGCATACTCTTTGTTATTTTGCTCTCTTGGCCTTTTTCTGTAGTGTTATGAGATGAATCAGGCCCACTAGGATAGCTAACCAGAATACCACCCTCCATAGGACCTCCCTCCTCCACTATGTCTTCTAGCTCAAAGCATATGTTGAAGATAAAACCACTGTCATTCAGAGGTGCACTAGCAGGAATTTTCCTAGGATCCATAACTCCAATCTTAGCCCTGAGAACTCCGCATTGCCTATAGAGCTCCATATCCAATTCTAGAACAGAACCAATGAGAAAACCGGCTTCACAAAACCCTGATAGTGTTCCAGTGTCTCGGGAACCCCTGTTATTCTAACCCAGCAAACATACAGTTTGAAAGCTGCGGCTGACGAGTTAGTCCATCTATCCACTTTAATATCAGCCTTGGTTCCAATCAGACCAAAGAAATTGTAAGACTTCATCTCATCGATTTTTTGTACGGAAGGAAATTTGACCAAAAATCTATCTCTGAGATAAGGCTTAGCCTGCCATTCCCACCCCCACTGGAACATCATGCTAAAAGAATTAACCAGCTGTAACGCAGTTAGGTTTGCATTCTTCACAGTAACAATAGCTATAGCCTGTTTGTTTTTATCAGGCTCTGGTTTCTTGCCACTCCTCGCTGAGAACATCTGCAAACCATCAGCAGCACTACCAACCAAACTCGCAACAGGTTTCAGTTGTGACAGAAAGGAGCACTTGCGCGAGAGATGTGAGTCCTTGGTGCAGTTTACACAAAACAAAACAGTCTGACAATCCTTAACAGCATGACCAGGATTCTCACACTTATAACATGTCATCTGTGATCTGCTCCCACTACTAGCAGGCCCACTACTAGCACCAGATTGAGTTGAATTGAAATCAGAAAAAGCATACCCCTGTCCTTGCTGATTAGTATTGTTGCTAGCTCCGGAATACTGATAGCTACCAAAAGTATCATTGCTCATCTGACCAAACTGAGATGCTCCAAAATTAACAGCGGGATGCGCCTGAAAGTTACCTGAAGGAGGTACTGGAGAAGGTTGGTAGAAGTGTGTTTGCTGCCCAGAAACAAAACCACCGCTCACAGGTTGCCCAGACCCAATTCCACCAAGTCCACCCATGAAACCCCCTTGGCCATGCTGACCCCCTCCGAATCCAGCTTGCTCCATGCCAAAAGCGTCCACAGCCAGAGGATTGGACCGCGGGGGAAGAGTCGGCAGCCTCTGTTGCGTTGGACCTCGCCAATCAGCAACTCCGCCCCCTGCATCGCTTCGCCCCGCCGTCCAGAAACCCGCTCCACCAGCATCCCCATGGCCCTGCGCCCAGGATCCACGGCCTCCACTCGAGTTGCCCTGCGCCCACGCCAATCACCCCTCCCCGCCATAGATCAGGTAGAGATATCGGCGAAGGAAGTTGTGGAAGCGCCGCCCCCAACAACCGGCCACTCTGTTGCCGCCGCCGTCTGCCTCTCTAGGGTTCGCTCGGGCACCTTGAACCAGCCCCCTTTGTATTGGATCCTTCTATCAAGCGCCCTGGCCCACAACGGACGAAGAATCGCAGCGATGCTTGGTCGCGTCTTCCCAAAATCCGTCTTCGACGACTGCACCGAGGTCACCCCTTGATGGGCGCCACGTGGTCCGTGGCCATCCAACCGCCCTTGCTCGGGTCAGCACGGTCAAACTGGAGTGCTCTGTTCGCCTTCGAGCCATGGGGAATCGATGAACCACCTGAGCTCGCATCGGCTTCGGCGGCCGGCGAGTTTCGGAGGACCTGCACAGGGGCAACCCACGCATCATCTGCAAAACGAATCGAATTAGGGTATGACTGACTCACGAGGACATCTGATGCAGCGCGTCGCTCGACTCCGGCGATGGGCGCACGAACCCATGCCTGCTTCCGCCATGGATCCATGGCGGCGTCAGGGACCGTTGGCGCTGCGCTGTTGAGGCCCGCGCCCGCTCGACTCCAATCCTGGAGCCGCTCCTCGTCCTCCTCTCCCCGACGCTCCCGCGCCGTCTCGGCCTCGGCCTCGGCCTCCGCCCCGCTCGCCCGAGCGCGTGGCTCTCTCCGCCCCGAGAGGAGGAGGCGCCGCCGTCGTCGACGCTCCCCGGCCGTCCGCGCCGCGTCCTCGCCGCTCCCCGGCCTGCCGCGGGCCGGAGTATCTCCGTGTCGGGCGGTCCGGTGGGCTAGCTGGGTTGCTAGCTGGGGACGACGAGCTGCCTTTTGCTTGATCCAATACTGATTATTCCCTTGATGCAAGCAAAATGTTGTCACCCACTGAAAATCTAAAATCATGCTAGTAGAAAAATGTGTTTTGTCAGCTACCTATCTGTTTTCAAACTTAGTATAACTACATTTATTTCTAGAAATTGTCTGAGCCTGTTGCATGTATCTTTTAGTTATTTGTAGAGAAAACTTTACGAAGCGAATTTGCTACACCTCGAAATCTTGTGCATTGAAGAGAATTTGCATACTGTGCTCACTCTGTACTAATCAAAACATATGTGTGGATACTCTGCTTATTCTGGTTCATGCTGCTACTTAACTATAAGCGCTTCTTTTATGAGCTTCTATCTTACCCAAATAATGTAATTATTAGCAGCTTGCTTAGATGGCTTTGGGTCTTGCTTGAAAAAACTATCAAGTGGAAGTGTTTTCTTGCATAGGCGCAAGCTCGGCGGCAGTCGCTCCCACCCAATCGCCAGATTACTGCAAGTAGAGGCTGGTTGTGCAGGTGGTGAAGCTGCTCGGGCTGATGCGCTCGACGCACTCATACATGAGCTAGCTCGATATCGGCTTTGGATTACTGTGATGCCACAAATAAGAGAAACCTTGTTGAATCTGTATGAACATGTAAAAAGAGCGCTTATTTTAGCCATACTGGTTTTTGTTGTCGCTTGTTGTTCTGATGATTGCTTAATTAGACGTACCAGTTTTTAGCATGCAGTACACTGTTGCTTATTTGTTTCAGCCGGGCAAGATTTCATCTTTACATTTCTTGGTTGATTCATTTTCTGTTGATTGATCCCCTATGAAGTAATCGAACATGGCCTAATGATGTGGTTTAAGTTTGCTCAATCCACGCCTCTTGGTTTGCTTTAGATAAGATCAACCGGGCTACAGTATTCAATACTTGTTGGTAAAACTGAGAACAATGGGGATCTTGAGGAGAGATGTGGAAATCTGTTGTGAGTTTGCAAAAACAGGCAGTTTTCGGGGATGCAGATGCAAATGTTGAAAGGGGTATGTGTAAATGATAACTGAGTTGATCATGTCCCTTGCATGTAGATCCAACGAACCTCACAGTCCTGTAGCAGCGTATCATGTGTTGAGCCGTATCACTGGATATTTTCCCTATCCAAAAGGGAAACGCTTGTGGCCGGCGCGTGTAGCTGATTAGGCATGCAACTTTTTTCCCGTCTAAATTTGCTGCAACTAGCGTTCAAATTTCCTACAAGCGTTTTCCATTTGCTACATTTGTCCACTAAAAAAGCTGCATATACGTTTGGTTGCAACCCCATTTCGTCGGATTTTTCGCTACAACCGGTGTTTTTGATTTTTGCTACAACCGGTGTTGATTTTTGCTACAACCGGTATCAATTTTTGCTACAACCGTTCACTAAAAAAGCTGCATATACGTTCGTCAGAGTTGCACCCCAAGTTCACCGGATTGTTTTGCTACAACCCACATTTTATTTTGCTACCACGCATCATCAGCGTCGTTTTTTTGCTACGACCACGTTGATATTTTTTTGCTACAACTATATTTTTGTTGCATCTGTGGCCGAAATTTGCTGCATCATGGCCGAAATTTGCTACATCGAGGATTTTTGCTGCATGAACAGATCTGACGGTCAAACCAGATCCAATCTAACAGATCGGGCGGCCCGCGTGCGGCCGGCCGAAAGTTTCGGCCGGCGCGCCGGCGCAGAGCACTGGCCTATCCAAAAAGCTCTCTATCGGATCCGTGAGTTGGACACGGAAATACAACCCTCTTTCAGTGCATGCATAATTGTTCTCAACTTAGAATCCTTCGCGGTTCTACCTTTGGGTTACCGCTGGTGCTAAGAAACTAGGGCTTCTTGTTGTACGTGAGTAATTGTCATGCCGTGATCATGGATCAGTTGTAAAACTCTATTCTCCCCTTATTTAATGGATGAGGCAAATCTTTTGCCTCCGTTTCGAAAAACAGTGTTTCACGGAGCACCTAACAAGTACTGTCAATTTTCTATTAATCTAGTTTTTTTAGCAAGTTCCATTAATCTAGTGTAAACCAGATTTTAGCAAGAACGAAAACCAGATCAACGTGTGGTCAAATCTGGCACACCAGTTGCCGTAGGGCCATGAAATCAAAATAAAATCACACGGTGATCTCAACGTTGCAAGTGACTGTTAATTAAAGCAGGAGATCGAGAATCCTACTTGTGCAGTTTTCACTGGTTCCTCCTTCACAAGTCACACGATCTAGGGCGGCATGCACACATGTGTAAGTGTGTCGCTCGCCTTGTCTGCAGAGGCTACAGCACGAATGCGCGATCCTATATAAACTCCTCGAGCCAACTGCCTCGAGCAAGCTGCAAGCAGCAAGCTAGCTTATAAAAGCAAGCAGTAGCTAGCTCAGTTGCCATGGCGAACACTAGCACCAAGGTCGTGGCAATTCTTGCCATCATCCTTGTTTTCCTGGAGGTGTCGGCGTGCGCCGCCGGCCGGCATTTCCGCGGCACCCCCGGCGGTGATGTCGTTGAGCGGCTTCGAGAAAGGGGAGAGGGCCGGCGGCTGGCCGGCGAGCTGCGACGGCAAGTACTAGAACGACGGCCTCTTCCTGGCGTCGGTTACCTCGCGGTGGTACGCGGGGCGGTGCGGCAAGATGATCCGCGTCAGGAGCTCGGCCGGGCTTGTGGTGGAGGCCATGGTCGTCGACGAGTGCGGCATCGAGAAGGCCTGCGGCGATAGCGAGATCAGCACGTCCGCCGCCGTGTGGAAGGCCCTCGGGGTCGACGCCGGCGTCGGCCAGGTGTCCGTCACCTGGTCGGATCTCAAGTGAAATATGCATGCCAAATTGAGCAATCTGCTTCCTTTGGACTTCACGGCAGAGTATAACTAAATAAAACCACATGCATGATGTATCAGATGATCTCAGTCTGCATACCCAGCAATATACTTCAACATCCTGGCGCCCTATATGATTGTGCATTTCGCTTAGAGCATCTCCAACAACATGTGTAAATTTGGATGTCTATATATTCGTATAGACAATGGTCTAAAAAGATTCTTTTGTATACACATCCACTTTTGCAGCAGAATGTCTATATACAGAACGTCTATATTCTTTCTTCTGTATTTTAATACTCCCTTCGTCCGGAAATACTTGTTCTAAAAATAAATAAAATGGATGTATCTATAACTAAAATAAGTCTAGATACATTCATTTCTAGGACAAGTATTTCCGGACGGAGGAAGTATTATTTTGTAACTACCAATTCAACTATCATTTTAACAGTAATTCAGTGATTTATTATTGCGGCGTCAACGGATGCTTTACAAACAACTATATTTCACTACTACCAGCAAAGTATCTAAACAAATCTCATCTCACTAAATTCTTCAGTTCAGTAGTTTGGATGCAGCTGGATGGCCACATATATTCAGTTAACTAAACCTGCACGGCCACATATATTCAGTTAACTGCAGCTGGACGGTCATTCCCTTGCTCCCGCTCCCCTTGCACGCCCGTGCGCCACTACCACAGCGCCAGGGTCCCGTGGATCTAGCAGCCCGCAGCGACTCCTGATGGATACCCTGCGCGGCGACCTTGACACGGAGGCGGGAGGTGGCGCTCGTGCGTGGTGGCAGTTACTTGATCCATCTGTCCTCTGCGCGCGGCGACCTTCCCTGAGCGTGGTAGCGGCGTCCCTCCCTCGAGCGGGCGCGGCGGCCGTCCCCTGAGCGCGGAGGCGGCGACCCTCCCCCGGGCGCGAAATCCCTCCCATGAGCGTGGCGGCGGCTGGATCGAGCCCGACAGCGGCGAGATCCACTCCCCCCTCTCTCCGAGAATCAAAGGTACATACCGGCTTGCTCCGATGGGGTTGTGCAGCATGACGGCGTCCTGACGATGGTGGCGCGCCTCTTCTTTGTCTTGGCGGGAGGGAGAAATCTGGCTAGCGGTTGAGCTTTGGACGATGCCTTCACATCGTCCAGGCCTGGACGTCGTCGAGGCTGATTTGGACGATGTGTATATTTACATGTCCGTGTAGACAGTGCCGTAGCCAGGATATGGCCATTTTTATGGTCTCGTCGTGCAAAATGGGTATACACGTCCGTTTAGACATGCTGTTGGAGATGCTCTTAGGAGCCATGCCGCTCGATCACCAGTATTGTCCCGGTGCTTCACCAAATCCTGAAATTTAACCCGAGTACAAATTCAAGCTGATCTGCCTGAATTTGTAACGAGCCGAGTAGCTCGCAAGTTTCGAGTTTTCTGTCCACCAGTAATGACTGCCCCCTATCGCGCCAGATAGCAAACAATCTCAGGTTTAAATCACTTTGAGTTTGTTTAATCACCAAGTTTGATGACTTTGCCATACTACATTGCAGCGGCTGCGAAATTACTGTTTCTTTGCCATACCACCTATTGGGAAGAAAATGTTCTCCACCATTCAAGCTTACACCCAATCATTAAATCACAAACAGCAGCACTGGTAAAGTACAGGACCCGGAGAGGCCCAGCTGCGAAATTACTGTTTCCCTCGCAAACAACCAGTTTCTTCTCGTTATTTCTGGGACTCTGGCACCGGCGGACAACAACTCAACTAGCACCAGATCAATGGCCAGGACTGAACAAATATCAGGAACATTGACAGTTTCGTTTGCTTATAATCTCTTCAAACTCTTCTTCCTCGCATCCATCTTCTTCTTGTCAACCGGAACTTTCACGGCAAGTGGCCCATCCTTTCTGGGCGCTGCCAACGCTCCCCCTGAAACAGCAGAAGGGGCAGTATTCCGATCCTGCGAATTCGGGCCAAATGCTTTTGTGGTGGTAGAGGTAGATATTGGCGCAAGAACAGTATGCGGCTGATCCTTATTCAGAGCTGCCGTTGACTCAGAGATAGCTCCACTCTTGGACTTATTCTTGGGTCTGAGAGCATGGATGCTGGTATATAGCCTGCATATGGAGCACAATGGCGAGATCAGTAACTAGCTACAGCCGCACCAGATGTTTCGGTAAGAGGTCTGGTCTAACTTGCCACAAACGGTAGCAGTGGCATTCTAGGTGTTCGCATTGTTTGAACACACAATCCGAGCGCAATTGTAACCAATAAGAAAAGACGTGAAGCACCGCATGACACCATGCTGACAAAATGAAGTTGAAGATTACTGACCTTGCATGCCGTACATACTCCTCATAGTTCTCAAGAAGCAACTTCCCAGCTTGTTCGTTGAGGGCAGATTCAGGAAATGGCTCAATCAGGAGGCATCTAACTACCTGTCAGCAAGCAATTTGTAGTAAGTCCACCACGTCCTATGCAGGCAGTTCAAACTTCTTCCATAACCAAATACTAGAAAATGCTTACAAAACAAATCATGCACTATTCCAACAACATGGGTTGTCGCGTGTTGGACTTGAGGCTTACCAGCAGAACATGCCTTAATCCAAGGCTAGGATTCCAATCCTTCTTCAACGTGTTAACACATATCTCACCGCTAGTTGCAATGTTTGGATGGAAAAATTTAGTCGTGAAAAATCCTGCAGATTAAACAAGGCCAATATATTTCAACTAAAGCTCTACTTCAAGAACTAAACTAAAGTATGGACGATTATGGAAGTCTGACAAGATGTCTACCTTTTGGAGGAGACCGAGGGAAGTCACGAGATAATATTAACTTCATCCTGAACATTCCATTCTCGTATGGAGTTCCAGCTGTACATGCCCAGGATCAGGTTAAGAATGCAAAATCAGAAAGTAGTGCACTAGGAAAGAAACGCTGCTTTAAGACTTCATGTCTTTAATGTACAAAACCAGAAGCCACAATCTCCATCAGATACTTGACTAGTGATGAATAAAAATGTGACAGAAAGACAAGATAAAAAGGGCACCATCATGCAAGTGCCAGAGCATTAGCACATAATTTATTACTGCAAACACACAAGATGGGAGGTGTAAAGCAATGCATCCTGACAGAATCTTACCAGGGCCCTCAATATCAGCAAATATAGTGGTGAAGTCATCGTCATTAACAATAACTTTGATCCCTTCTGGAGGTGAGTCATCAAGATTCTTCAGTTCTTTAGCCAATTGCCTGATGACAGTTGGTGGGAGGTTCTCGTTGGTCGCCTTCAGTGACATGAATAGACCATTAGAATCATGGAAGACAGCATATAACTCTTTCCCATATATGTTTTCTTGAACTCAAATCTGAAAAAAAGTTATTCTCACCATGGAAGCCATAACAGCAGACAGCTTTAAGGTGCTCGCTAGCTGCTGAGTTATTTTTGGATGTACCCTTTAATGACAACAAACCTACAAGAAAAAGTATGTAGGAGATTAGATATAATGAATAGATACAGAACAGATATAAAATAAAGATATTTTAGAAAATTGAGTGTGAAATTCGAGATATTTTCGAAAATTGAGTGTGAAATTCAAGCTGATACCATGAGAGGGGTGGGGGGGGGGGGGGATGTTCTGCTTTCGTAACCGCATATCTTGGTAAGAAAAAAGAGCATCTTACTTCAACTGTAGTACTACAATTATTGTTGTGTGGATGTCCATATTCTTACCAAACATCATGTCAAACATTCAGATTGCGAACAACCACTATAAGTAACAACTTAATGCCACTACATGATATATGACTAATGCCTGCAAGCGGTGATTTATGCCCCAAGTTATTGCAGTACTGTTAGTCCATGAAGATACCATTTATGCAGCCTACTTTATCCTCTCTGACTATCATGCCCACTTGAAGACAGAAAAAATTATTCCAGCTCGATTAAAACTCGACCAACAAGCACTAGCACTCGTGGCCTTTTTATTTATTAAAAAAGAGATAACTGAGCACCACGGGGAGTACATGCCTCGAACCTGGGTGTGCTGAGCCAGCACAGAGGCTGTTAGCCAACCAATCACCTTTTATCCCTTATTATTCCTGGCACCATATATATGCAAATAAGCGTGTGCTCGCACGTCCTAGGCGCACGTGTGGACGATATGCCAGTAACTTAATGCTGCTAAACGATGGTGCTGCACGTGTGAATGAAACATCAGTAACTTAATGCTGCTAAATAACGGTGCTGCACGTGCAAATGATACATCGGTAACTTTATGCTGCTATCATAATTGTGTCAATTTCGTACGGAGATATATTTACGCGGGTGAATTTATTCAAAAGGAACCATCAACTTCTGCACCCCCTGTTTTCCCCGCCATCCACACACGTTGCCATTATCGCGCGCGCGCCACACCCCCTTCCCGCCAATGCGCTATCCTGCAGGCGACTCCAGACAAAAGCACACGGGACGATTGCTACATCCAGGGGCTGTTGCCATTTGACCTTGCGTTCCTGCAATGATCACAGGACCCCGATGGACCTTGCCAATTCCTAACGAGCAACAGAGGCGTTGCCCGTCTACTCGACGCATAAGAACTAGGACGAAAACGTAACGCCCCTCCCAGAATTCACGGAGACGTCTCTGCTAATGAACAAGATCGGATTAGACACAAGACCAATCGGTCCGATCAGGCAACCAGCGTCTCCTACCAACGCCGGCGTGGAACTGAACGACATATCCATCCTGCAAGACAGCTCGACTTCTCGTCGCTTACCAGGAACGTACCAGACAAAGCGTCGGAGGAGACCGCCCGCCCTCGCCGCTCGCCGGATCCGCCGCAGGGGGTCGGGAAGGGGTCGGTCGGCCGGGTGCCGCGGCGGAGAGGGGAGGGGAGAGAGCGAGCGGTTGAGACGGAGGGCGGTGGGGACGGAGGATTGCGGCGAGGAGCGGCCGGCGGCGGTGGGGGGCTCGTCGGCGGGGGAAACCCTAGGCTTCCGATTTGGGGGAGAGAGGGGGGTGGGAGGGGGGGAAGCAAGCAACTTAAAAAGTGATTGGGATTTTGAGAGGGACTCGACAGCCGACCGAGATCCGTAGGGAGATCCGACCGTTGACGTCTCGTGGGCCCGAATGGGCTGGCCCATGAGCCCGTGCGTGTCCCGGCCCGTCTCTGCCTGACGCAGCGGCGGCCGCGAAGCCACGAGCCCACGACCCAGGAACACGAGGGACTTTTTTTAAAAAAACGAGCACGAGGGATTTTTTTATTTTAGATTTTAAAAACGAGCACGAGGGACTGAGCGTCGCGTTGCATTGATACTCAAGGCGGGTAAATTCACTCTTCTGATCCTTTTGACGACGTTTACCACGGTCTGATCCATGTTCGTATTTTTTTTATCTCACCCTTTTGCTACCGCCATACACATTGGCGGTAGGAATATGTGGGCTGCCGCGGTGGTCAATGCCCACTGACAAAGATGACATGGCAAGTGGCTATTGCCGTAGCCTTTGGCGGTAGACATCCAAGTAATAAATTACTTGTCTTGCCATGTACTGTTGAATGTCTATGCTGGACAGTTGGCTAGTGCGTGCGGGATTTCTTTTGGTCAGATATGTGTTTGATCTTGCTAAAGCCAAGCTTTTTGTTTATTTCTTTTTGCCCAATAAAAATGAATAAATTTGTGTTAGGATATAAATTATTGTCACCCCCTCCCTTTTTTTTTTACTTATCTCTAACTATTTTATCAAATTCTCAAAAAGATGTAAACATATATGATGGGATATTTGGGTAAGTGTAGTTGCACTTCCTGGTCGATGCATGAGTAATTTTTGTTTATTTCTTTTCGCCCAATAAAAATAAATAAATTTGTCCAGTTAATGTTTGGACATGAATTATTGACAAAAAACCCCTCTTTTTACTTAACTGTAACTTTTATATCAAATTCTCAAAAAGATGTAAACATATATGATGGGATATTTGGGTAAGTGTAGTTGCACTTCCTGGGATATATGTTTTTGTTTAATTCTTTTTGCCCAATAAAAATTGAAAATTTTGTCCAGTTAATGTTAGGATATGAATCGTTGACAAAAACACCATTTTTTACTTATCTGTAACAATTTTATAAAATTCTTAAAAAGATATAAAATTAAATCATGATATATTTGGGTAAGTGTATTTGCACTTGCCGGACGGTGCACTTGTAGTTTTTTGTTTATTTTTTGTCCAAAAAAATTGAACAATTTGTCTAATTAATGTTAGGATATGAATTATTGACAAAAAACCTTTTTTTACTTATCTATAACTATTTTATAAATTCTCAAAAAGATATAAACATATATGATGGGATATTTGGGTAAGTGTATTTGCACTTGCCGGACGGTGCACGAGTAGTTTTTTGTCCAATTTTTTTTAACAATTTGTCCAATTAATGTTAGGATATGAATTATTGACAAAACACATTTTTTACTTATCTGTAACTATTTTATAAAATTCTCGAAAAGATATAAACATATATGATGGGATATTTGGGTAAGCGTATTTGCACTTGCCAGACGGTGCACGAGTAGTTTGTGTTTTAATTTTTTTGTCCAATAAAAATTGAACAATTTGTCCAATTAATGTAAGATATGGATTATTGACAAAAAGAAATGTATGAGTATTTGGGGTATGTATTTGCACTTGCACAGGGTATGTGTTTGTCCAATCAATGTCCAAGCGGTTTGTATATTTGGGGTAGGTGCACTTGCAGATCGATGCATGGGTATTCGAGTATGTATTTCTATGTATGAATCGGTGCAAGCAGTTAGGTATCTATTTATATGTATTAATTCGGTTCGTGTATTCGGATATGTATTTACACCAACCAACTGATGCATAGTTACATCTTACATGGATACATATTTATATGTATGAGATGCATGCATTTGGGTAAGTATTTACACTTGTCGGTCAGTGCATGAGTATTTGGATACATATTGTATTTATATGTATCGGACGCCACCTCTCCGCCATGAAAACCTGGTTGTAGGTGATGTTCCTATAATGCTTGGACCATCCGTTCCGCGTACGGCATTTAGCCTTGAAAAAGTATAATTACACCTAGGCTTTGACTAGTGCATAAACAAAATAAGATTGTATTTTATACTCACATACCCAAACCGATACATATACATACGTACTTGAATACCCGTGTGCAAATCAGTTCATATTTGTTGAGGATTTTTTTTTTAAAAGCTGTAGATAAGTAAAAAAAATGTTTTCTGTAATTATCCATGTCTAACATTATTTGAACAAATCGTTATTTTTTTATACTCAAATTCTTGAACCGATACATACAAATACATGCCAGAATACTCGCCCGGCAAGTACAAATGCACGAAATCGAATACCCCATTATATATGTTTATATCTTTTTGAGAATTTTATAAAATAGTTACAGATATGTAAAAAAATGGTTTTTTCAATAATTCCTATCTTAACATTAACTGAACAAATTATTCATTTTATTGGGCAAAAAAATAAACAAAAAATTGGCTTTGCAAAATTTGAACCCAGGTATGACCATAGAAATACCAAACACACTAGCGTGCAGCATAGACATTCAGTGGTACATGGCAAGACATGAAATTTATAGCTTCGAGGTCTACCACCAAAGGTTGTGACGGTAGCCACTTGCCATGTCATCTTTGCCGGTGGGCATTGACCAAAAGTTTAGAACTGTTGGCCAGGGCGGTAGCCCACATATTTCTACCACCAACTTGTATGGCGGTAGTAAAAGGGTCAGATCCAGAAATATTTATGAAGAAGGGTCATATCATGTTGAATTTTAAAGGATCGGAACAGTGAATTCGGTCACTCAAGGCGCCAAGAGCCAAGCCAAACAGCAGTTTGACCCTGTGCAATCTACCAAAGCTTGTCATTGATGGGGATATGTACTTATGGTAGGGTCATAGGCCTGACCTACATACCCTACCTAAGGACACTACATTGGAGAACATAAAGACCACAAGATTACAAGGAAGAATCTGACTGAAATCACCATGGCACATGAGTCACTCGATAGAGTATCCACTCGGAGATTTCTCCCTCCATTCGACAGTCACCTTTCACTCGGAAGAACCAGGAGTCAGTCGACCGCAGAAGACCAGAAGCCAGTCCAGAGAGGCCAATGGACAGGCGTTCGACTAGACACCATAAGTAGTATTTATTACATACGTTATCAGTAACGTATACCTTTATTACCACGATCGAACCCTTGGTTGCAGGGTATTCATGAGGGGCAGCGCACTCTATATAAGCCGCCCCTCCCCTCTGGCACAAGGGTTCGCACCCCCTGTAACTCACACATTCCACACGACAAGAGCTCCCGAGCACTGAGACGTAGGGCTGTTACCTCCACGAGAGGGGCCTGAACTCATACATCTGTGTGTACAACCTTGCCGTAGCTAGGACTCTGCCCTCTCCTTTCGTACCCCTAACCTCTACTGTCAGGCTCGTTCCCACAATAGTTGGCGCCCACCGTGGGGCAGGCGTCTAAGCGACTTCCGGCGAGTTTGCAAATTTTCTTCTTCATCATGTCTTCCGGCGGCGGTATGTTCCTGGGCCGCGAGATCCGTCTCGGTGCGCTCATATTCATCGCCGACAACTCGGCATGGCTTCAGCAGGCGCCTCTGGACGTTGAGGCGCTCCCGAACAGCGGGGCAACGCACTTCCGTGCAAGCTCCTGCGGCGTTCTTCTTCGGCAGCCGTCGACTCCGTACCTGTCGGCTCTCCTCGTTGTTCGTCGCCACAAGCGATCTGGTCGTTCGCGGCTCCAGCGTTGGGTGAGGCATGTGGCGGCGCGCCAGGCGTCATCTCCGCAGATTGCAGCTATCGAGCCCGCCAAATCGCTTCACGGCGTGTTCGACTCGGCGTCGGATCTGTCTGACGTTCCTTCCGAGTGCGAGAGCTGCGATCCAGCGGCTGAGGTTCTCATGGCGGGTTCGCAGCAAAGCCCACCTGGCTTCGGCCACAGCAGATGCGAGGCTGGAGGACCATCGGATGAGCAGCAACACCGGGATGAGGAGATTCTCCATACTCCCATCGTCAGTGCAACTGCCGAGGCCCAGGCCTTGGAGGCCACGCGCCTTCGGCTCGAAGAGATGCAGAAGGCACTCGACGAGCGTACCCGCCAGCGTCCACCCATTTCCAGTCGACGTCAGTGACAGTTGTTTCCGAGTGGATCTCAGAACAACGTCAAGGTATTCCGTACTCCAGTTCTGAATTTTGCAGCCGCTGCTAGGATTGCAGATTCCATTCAACCATCCCGTTCAGAGGCTGGCAGAGGTTTGCAGCAGATCCGAGCGTTGCTCGATGCGGCACAACAGCAGAATTCGGCTGTTTCTCAGTCGCGCAACAGGTTACACAGTAATTCTCCCAGAGAAGACATAGTTCAGTCGGCGCATAGCCCGGGGTTACCTCTGCGTCGCAGAGGCGGAGGTTACCGTGAAGATCAGTACCAAGATCAGGGGCGAGATCAGTTTGCTCCTCGTTATCACCGTGATGACCGCCGTCGGGTGCTTACTCCTTCGCGGAGTGGTTCATACGTGCCCCGGCACTATAACGATAGGCGCCCGTTCGGCGATGAGCGGAATCCTGGGTTCGACGCGAGGAATGTCCTCGCACAGAAGCGGATTGACAGAGGCAGGGCTCACAGGAATGATTATGATAGAGATTATCCTAGTGGAAGTGGTGCCGTCGTCTCTGGACCCGAGTGTTTCAGCAGAGCCATTCAATCTGCTGAGATTCCCCCCAACTTCAGGTTGGCGGCTGGAATAAGCAAGTTCACTGGTGAGTCAAAACCAGAGACGTGGCTAGACGATTACCGAGTGGCGGTGCAGATTGGTGGAGGAAATGACAACATAGCCATGAAGCATTTGTCTTTGATGTTGGATGGTTCGGCCCGAGCATGGCTGAATCGTTTGGCTCCTTCTAGCATCTACTGCTGGGAAGATATTGCCCGAGTGTTCATCAGAACTTTCGAGGGCACATGCAAGCGTCCCGCTGGTTTGATTGATCTGCAGCATTGTGTCCAGAAACCCAATGAAACTTTGAGGGATTACATTCAGCGCTGGACCACCCTCCATCACACGGTGGAAAATGTTTCCGAGCACCAAGCCATCTGCGCCTTCAAGGCCGGCGTTAAGTACAGAGAGCTTTACCTGAAGTTTGGTCGGACAGGAGATCTTTCCCTGAGCAAGATGATGGAGATTGCCACTCGGTATGCCAATGGCGAAGAGGAAGACCGCCTCTGCAGCTGCAAGGGAAAAGCAGTCGACAATGATGCTGGTGGCGGCAATTCCAGTCGTAAGCAAAAGCGCAAAGCAGATGGTTCTGCTCAGGCAGAGGCAGCTGCCCTGGCGGTGCAAGGAAAGAATAAGGGGAAACCCAAAGGGCAGTTTACCCCCAAGAAGTCAAAGAATCAGTCAGGAACGGATGTCCTAGATTTGCCGTGTGCAATCCACACGAAGAAGGATGAGGAAGGCAATTTGATATTGCCGAAACACACCACTCGACAATGCAGATTACTGAACCAGCAGTTCAAGGAAGGACAGTCAAGTGGAAAAACCCCTGAAAAGGAAGATGATGAAGATAAAGAGGATTTCCCTGAGGTCAATGCCACTTTGATGATTTTTGCCGATGTAGAAAGCAAAAGTCGACTGAAAGTTATTAACAGGGAAGTCAACATGGCTGCTCCTGACACTCCCACATACCTTAAGTGGTCTCAGACTGCTATCACCTTTGACCAGTCGGATCACCCCGCTCATGTCGCTACCCCCGGTCGGCAAGCTCTGGTGGTAGATCCTGTTGTAGGAGGCACTCGACTCCGTAAGGTTCTCATGGACGGAGGGAGTGGATTGAACATATTGTATGCAGATACCCTCAAGGGGATGGGCATTCCGATGTCCCGACTCAGTGAGAGCAGCATGCAGTTCCACGGAGTCATCCCTGGGAAGAAGGCCAAGTCACTCGGTCAGATTGCGTTAGATGTGGTGTTCGGCACCGACAAGAATTTTCGCAAGGAGAAGTTGACATTTGAAGTTGTAGACTTCCAGAGTGCATATCACGCCATCCTTGGTGGACCGGCTTATGCCCGTTTCATGGCCCGTCCATGTTACGTGTACCTCAAGCTGAAGATGCCCGGGCCCAAGGGTGTGATCACAGTCACGGGGAATCGACAAAGGGCTGAGGAGTGCTTACAACAAGGCTCCAAGATTGTCGATCATCAAATGGCAGTGGTCGAGTTGGAAGAATACAAGAGGAATACTGATCCTGCCGATCTGCTACGCGCCAAGAAGCCCGCTTCCGAGTCTGCTTTCCAGTCGGCAGGTGAAGTGAACGTTCACCCGACAGATCCTAATGCTGCCCCGACCAACATTTTGACGACACTCGACAGCAAATAGGAAGCCGAGCTCATCCAGTTCCTCCGTGAGAACTGGGACATCTTCGCGTGGAAGCCTTCTGACATGCCGGGTGTACCCAGGGAACTGGCTGAGCACCGACTGAGAGTTGACCCGAAGGCCAAGCCTGTCAAAGAGCACTTGCGTCGGTCGGCAGCAGAGAAGCGGAAGGCAATCGGCGAGGAGGTGGCTCGACTCTTGGCAGCTAAGTTCATACGCGAGATTTACCACTCCGAGTGGCTCGCGAACGTCGTCATGGTCCCCAAGAAAGATAAGTCACTCCGCATGTGTATTGACTTTAAACATATCAATCGGGTCTGCCCGAAAGATCATTTTCCGCTCCCCTGCATCGATCAGATTGTCGACTCGACTGCGGGGTGTGAAAGTTTGTCTTTTCTCGATGCATACTCTGGCTACCATCAGATCCGTCTGTTTGGTCCAGATGAAATAAAGACAGCCTTCATCACCCCTTTCGGGTGTTACTGTTATATCACCATGCCTTTTGGTTTGAAAAATGTTGGAGCTACTTTCATGCGTATGATTCAGAAATGCCTGCTCAAGCAAATCCCTCGGAATGTCGAGGCTTATATGGACGATATTGTTGTCAAGTCTCGCAAAGGTTCCGACCTACTGACTGACTTGGCAGAAACGTTCGCCAATCTAAGGAAATATGATATCAAGTTGAACCCGTCCAAGTGCACTTTTGGAGTTCCTGGTGGCAAGTTACTCGGTTTCCTCGTTTCCGAATGGGGGATCGACGTCAATCCCGAGAAGATCGGTGTCATCATCCGAATGAAAAGCCCTGAGCGTGTGCACGATGTCCAGAAGCTCACAGGTTGTCTGGCGGCGCTGAGTAGATTTATTTCTCGTCTCGGAGAGAAGGCTTTGCCTTTATACCGTCTGATGAAGAAATCTGATACGTTCGAGTGGACTCCTGAGGCAGAAGCAGCGTTTGTTGAGCTCAAAGCCCTGCTTTCCACCCAGCCGGTGCTTGCTGCTCCGCACAGCAAAGAACCCGTGCTCCTGTACATTGCAGCCAGTAACCAAGTCGTCAGTACGGTTCTCACTGTCGAGAGAGAAGAAGAGGGCAAGGCTTATAAAGTCCAACGCCCAGTTTACTATATATCTGAAGTGCTGACCCCTTCAAAGCAAAGGTACCCTCATTACCAGAAGCTCGTCTATGGTATATATCTATCAGCGAAGAAGGTGGCACACTACTTCCAGGATCATTCAATCTCAGTCGTCAGTGATGCTCCATTGTCTGAGATCCTCAACAATCGAGATGCGACTAGTCGAGTGGCCAAATAGGCTATTGAGCTCCTCTACTTTGATATTAAGTTTGAAGCAAAGAAGGCCATCAAATCTCAAGCGCTTGCTGACTTCATGGCCGAGTGGATAGAACAGCAACAACCAATTCAAATCCACTCGGCGCACTGGACCATGTTCTTTGATGGCTCTAAGATGCTGAATGGGTCTGGTGCTGGTGTAGTGTTGGTATCTCCAAAGGGTGACAAGCTCAGTTATGTCCTCCAGATTCACTTTGATTCCTCCAATAATGAAGATGAATACGAGGCACTCCTCTACGGGTTACGTATGGCCATCTCACTCGGCGTCCGGCGCCTGATGGTATACGGTGACTCAGATTTGGTGGTTAATCAGGTGATGAAGGAGTGGGATGTCAGGAACCCTGCCATGACTGGATATTGCCACGCAGTGAGAAAGCTTGAGAAGAAGTTTGAAGGTTTGGAACTCCACCATATTCCCCGAGTGAAAAATCAGGCAGCTGATGATCTAGCAAAGATTGGGTCCACTAGGAGGCCTGTACCTAGCAATGTGTTTCTGGAACACTTACATTATCCTTCGGTGCAAGAAGATCCCTTCACTGAAGAGCCCCCGCAAGCAATAAGCGCCTCCAATCCGACTGAGGTTGATGTTCCAGCAGTCATAGATCTGGTCATGGAAATTCTGGTGATTACACCCGATTGGACGGTGCCATATATCGCATTCATATTGAGGCAAGAACTCCCAGAAGACGAAGTTGAAGCTCGACAGATTGTCCGCAGGTCCAAAGCCTTTACTGTGATGGATGGACAGCTTTACAGAGAAAGCGTAACTGGCGTAACTCAGCGGTGCATCTCCCCTGAAGAAGGTCGACTGATTCTGGGGGAAATTCACTCGGGGACCTGTGGTCATCATGCGTCCTCTCGGACGATTGTTGCCCAGGCATACCGAGCTGGTTTCTTCTGGCCGCGCGCCAACGAAATGGCCAAGGAGATTGTTGATCACTGCGAAGGATGCCAGTTTTACGCAAACTTGTCACATAAGCCCGCGTCTGCCTTGAAGACTATTCCACTCGTCTGGCCGTTCGCTGTATGGGGTTTGGATATGGTCGGTCCCCTCCAAACGGGCCAGAGTGGATTCACGCATCTGCTTGTAGCAGTCGACAAGTTCACCAAGTGGATTGAGGCTAAGCCTATAAAGAAGCTGAATTCGCGCACTGCTATCAAGTTCATGAAAGAGATAACGTTCCGGTATGGAGTTCCCCACAGTATCATTACAGACAATGGTTCAAACTTTGACTCGGAAGAGTTCAGACACTTTTGCTCCGCCCAAGGCACTCGGGTGGATTACGCATCCGTTGCACATCCCCAGACTAATGGTCAAGCTGAGCGAGCAAATGGCCTTATTCTTCAAGGGGTGAAGCCTCGACTCATGCGAGATCTTGAACATGCTGCTGGAGCTTGTGTCACTGAATTGCCGTCTGTTCTGTGGGGCTTGAGGACGACTCCTAACCGGTCGACTGGGCGCACTCCTTTGCCAACGCCCCAATGGACTTGGAGGGCAAGAAACCAACCCCCTCCACCCCTATATATAGTGGGGAGGCGCATGGGAGCTGCATCCCTTGCCCCTGGTGTCGGTGTCAAATCCGGCATATCTCGTAGTAGGGGTCCTAAGCTAGGCGTCTTGGAGCGATGGTAACAAAGGGACGAAGGAGACGATGTTTTACCCAGGTTCGGGCCCTCCTATGGAGGTAAAACCCTACGTCCTGCTTGATTATATTCATATGGGGATAGTACATAGTACAGGTATCTACCACGAGATTACGAGAAGTAATGTAATCATCTATTGACTAGCCTAGCCTCGGTTTATATATGCACCGTAGGCCTAGGGTTTTAGAGGAGTCCTTGTCTTGTACGCCAAGTCTTGTGGAATCCTCCTTGTATTCGGCATGGGCTGTCCGAACTGGCCCAATAGTGAATCATCACGGGGGTCCTCGGCCCGACCCACTGGTCGGGAGACGACGTGGTGAGTACCCCCTAGTCCAGGACACCGTCAGTAGCCCCCTGAACCGGTCTTCAAGTTGGGGACGCTCCTCGGTTCTTCCGAACTATTCTTCGTCTTCGGTCGTCGATCTTGAAAACTGGTTCAACAAATCTTCCCATGTCCGATCTTGAGGATCGCCGAGCTGAACCCGAAGAGTTCACACGTCGGGCATCCGAGGAGCCCCTTTAAGTTATCGGCCTTTACCAATGCCTTGTAATGTTTACGCCATACTTCGGGGTCGAACTGTTTCCCGTGTGGCGGTGTTCTCTTGCGTCCGAGCTCCAATGCCAAACTGCATCCGAGGTGTCTTTTTACAGCCGAGCTCCAACGCCAGACTATGTCCGAGCTCCAACACCGGATTGTATCCGAGGTATCTTTTTGCAGCCGAGCCCCAACGCCGGATTGTGTCCGAGCTCCAATGTCGGACTGTGTTCGAGGTGTCATAGATTACCTCGGTCTTGAAAAAGTTGAAGGACTTCATCCGAGCTTAAATGCCGGAATAGTCTTTTATGGAGCCAGCCATTCACATCCGAGCTTTATGCCGGACTGCTTCTAAGGCGTCTCCGATCTTGATCTTTATGTCGGACTGCTTTCGAGCTCCAACGCCGGACTGCATCCAAGCTCAATGATGATCAGCGTCCGAGGTATCATAAACTACCTTGGACCTTAAAAAATCAAAGGAATTCGTCCGAGCTTAATGTTGGAAATGCTCTCTATGGAGCCAGCCACTTGCGCCCGAGCTTTATGCCGGACTGCTTCCGAGGTGGTGCACCACCCCAACCGTGGGCTGATCTTTTGTGGATATTTTCGATTCGTGCAATTTATTCTCTGCCGAGATATATAGCTAGTAGCCCTCAAGGTGTGTGTCGGTCTAAAACCCGAGATGCACCTGAAGGATGACATAAAACCGCTGATCCCAGTAGCCCTTGAGACTCAGGTCGATTCGCAAAATCGGCCTGAGGATCAATTCCTAGCTCGGCAGCATACTTTGGAACACAAAAGCGGTGTGCACAGACCTCGAGACTCAGGTTGGGTGCGGCCGACCAACCCAAGGATCATAATCTCCTCGGAAACTGTATTGCACTGAAATTTTCTGCATTGAATTGTCAATGCAGTAGCCCCCGAGACTTGGGTTGGTCTATATGGCCGACCCTAGGATCGTATTTCCTCGGGAACTAGTTCAACCGTTATGTACGTTTTGACAACGCCGAGGTGGAGTTCGGCAGGAAAGATGCCGAACCATAGTTCGGAAAAGAGTTTCCGGGCAAGACCATCACGCCGAACACCTCAACCAAGAGGATGTCCCGCTTCCTGAAAGGAAAACATAAAACCGCTGATCCCAGTAGCCCCTGAGACTCAGGTCGATTCACAAAATCGGCCTGAGGATCAAGTCCTAGCTCTGCAGCATACTTAGGAATAAAAACGCGGTGTAATATATTAGAGGAAATAGTGATCGGCAAGCGGGCCCTTGAGAGAGGGTCTTGAGAAGTTGCCATAATATATTAGCTTGATGTCGGATAGGTCCAGATGGTGCCTATTGTTGTCCGAAGACACGTTTGCCCATAGCTCGGTCAAGCCGAACACTGAGCATTTTGAATTTTCTGCATTGAATAGGCAATGCAGTAGCCCCCGAGCCACTGGTCGGGTGGCAACACCAGATCAGGGGATCGATGTGCCCCTTTAATATTTGTAAATGATAAGCGCGAATAGTGTTCGGCATTAGCCGAGGTCAAACCAGTAACACTTCGGCCAATCTTATGAAAGGACCATCGTTTAACACGGGGTGACCTCTATCGATCTGTAGTTTTGACACAGTCATCGGATCGCTCACCAGTTTACGCTCATTGTGACAGTCAGTTTTCGGCTTTCTCCACTGAGGCGCTTAACCATTCGAGCTGGAAGCACAATCGCAGTGGTTCTCCCTTTGCACACCTAGCCGAACAAAGCGGAACATAGGAGGCAAGCACAGGAGCAGGGCAAACCAACTATTGACCAAAGACACAATTCGAAACGGATGCATATAAAGCAATATCCGAGAATGTTTTGCCGAGGACTATTCGGAGTACCTTGGCTTTTGGTGGGTTCGGCTCTAGTAGGAGCCCCCCGTTGATATTGCCAATGCTTTAAAAGTGTACTGCGAGAGTTATGCTCGAAAAAAACAAAAAACTTATGCAAAAAGGTTTATGTTTAGATAAAATAAAATTGTGCCAATACGAAAGCGGTATAAAATTTAATATGTGCTTCGGTCGTGCTTTAACATGATACATCCGATCTCTAGACTTCAAGTGGGTCAGCCTTCGGCTTCAACCTCCCTATCCCGAAGGCAGAGTGTTTCTCAGGCCAGTTTAGCGAACTAAACGCGAGCGGCTTTAGAGAGAAACCAGGCTACCCGGCTATTGATCATACACTTGAGTCGAGAAAGGAGTGGTAGAAAAAACACTTTGCAACGACTGAGAAGAAAACATCTATTATAAAACGGCTCATATTAATTTAAGAGCCCCCAAGTGACTTGGGTAAAAGAATTTTATGTATAATGATTGTATGTACCGAAGTACTTATATAATATCTGTGTTCGCCCGAACTTTTAACGCGTCGTAACCGACCGTTGGCTTCTCCCTCTTCGGCCAAGGGCCGAAAAGTGTTATCTACTCCGCCT
Organism: Elymus sibiricus; assembly: GCA_039707655.1. Lineage (NCBI taxonomy): Eukaryota > Viridiplantae > Streptophyta > Magnoliopsida > Poales > Poaceae > Elymus > Elymus sibiricus. Next base: position 467,574,609 of record CM077675.1, read on the forward strand.
ACCAAAAATATCGGCGGTGTTTCGGATAACCAGGCAATCAGGCCATGAGGCTGTAACAGACAAAGCGCGCCCAGGGAACTTATGCTATATTACTTATGTAACGTAAGAAGCATCTTCAAAGAAAATAGTTCCCCCAACGGTACCTTTCTTTGGTCGCTCATAATTACTATGAGACTTGTGCAATAGATTTGTGTACGCGTGAGTTCCGTCGTGTGCCGACCATAGTTGAAAACAATAAGAGCGCTAGCTTTCGGCTTCACCCGTCTGAGGTACGAGTTCGGATGACCCGACCGTAACAATCACAGAGGTGCTCCCTTTACTCCCTAGCCGAACAATCGGGAACGTAGGGGTAAGCACAGGAGCCAGGCAACCCAGCTTTGCGGAACACTTAAGTCAACATGATGCATATTTTGGCATAATACACGAGCAAGGAAAGAAGCTGTACAATAATAATCGCATGCAAAGAGAAAAGGTTTCACAAAGAAAGCCCCCAAGTAAACGGGGTATTTGAATTTGTTTGTAAAAACAAAGTTTTGACAAAGAAAGTTTTTCGCAACCAACTTTTTGTCAAAAAGGTATAGTTCTTGGTCGAACCGAACAAAAAGTAAAATTCTAAAGAGAGCTGAGCACGAAAATGACTTAGCTGGTTAATGTGCTCGGCGCGGTCCGGGGTTGCGGCGGGACAAAGACGTAGTCCTCGGCCTGGCCGAGGTCCCAGCCCCCAAGCCCGAGGTGACCGAGCGAAGAGCTTGGGTCGAGAAGTGGCAACACAGCACGGTTGCTGCGGCGAGGCGAAGCCCCCGGTCCAGCCGAGGAGACAGAATAGTTCGGCAGCGTGACGACGAAGCCCCTAGTTATCATGGGAAAAGGAAGTGTTGTTAACAAACAAACTTTTTTTATTTAACATAAATATAATGCTCAGTAGAACCGAGCAAAAATTTAGAAATTTGAGCATTAAAGCAACTCAGCTGGTTAATGTGCTCGGTGTTGACGACGCATGCCGAGCTTATAGCGGGTCAAGGTCCCAGCCCCCAAGCCGGTCCCGAGGTGACCGAACGAGGAGTTCGGCACTCCGAAGTAGTGTCATGGCTCGGCCGATGTGGTGAGGCGAAGCCCCCGGTCCAGCCGAGGAGGCGGAGTAGGTCGGCAAGGTGACGCCGAACTGACCGCGCGACGCAGCCGAAGCCGATTGCCTGCACACATAAAATAGTGCAACCCAAGAGTAATAACAAATAAAGGTAATAATATATTTATTTAAAAAAATTTCTTCTACTTAGTTAATTTAAGTGAAGCAAATAAGTAAAGGAATATGGCATGGGTGCCGAGGTGCCTGAACGAAGAGTTCGGCTTGACGAAGTGGCGACGCTGCACGGTCGATGTGGCGAGGTGAAGTCCTCGGTCCAGTTAACATGGCGAACCTGTGATTGGCGGACCCCGAAGTCTCATGCAGGTCGGCTAGTGACGCCTAAGTCTCATGCCAGCCGAGGTGTTGAAGCAGGTCGGCTGGTGACGCCGAAGTATTAGGCCAGCCGAGGTGTTGAAGCAGGTCGGCTGGTGACGCCGAAGTATTAGGCCAGCCGAGGTGTTGAAGCAGGTCGGCTGGTGACGCCGAAGTATTAGGCCAGCCGAGGTGTTGAAGCAGGTCGGCTGGTGACGCCGAAGTATTAGGCCAGCCGAGGTGTTGAAGCAGGTCGGCTGGTGACGCCGAAGTATTAGGCCAGCCGAGGTGTTGAAGCAGGTCGGCTGGTGACGCCGAAGTATTAGGCCAGCCGAGGTGTTGAAGCAGGTCGGCTGGTGACGCCGAAGTATTAGGCCAGCCGAGGTGTTGAAGCAGGTCGGCTGGTGACGTCGAAGTCGCCGGAGTAGGTTGATGAAGGGATGCCAAAGCCCCGGTCTAGCCGAGGTGACGGAGCAGGTCGGCCGGTGACGCCGAAGTCTCAGGCCAGCCGAGGTGTTGAAGGAGGCCGGCGTGGTGGACGTCAGCTTGAAAAAGCAACGGCACGGCGATGCCGACTTAGGTCGGGATTTGTGACGCGGTCAATGCTGGCTTGAGAAGAGACCGTGCGACGATGCTGGCGCGCCCGACCCGTGCAATCCGTGGGCGACAATCTTGTCTTGATAATTATTTGTCCCTCACGATGCCGAACTCTTGGTCGGCTCGCCGAGGTGATGATCCGAGGTGGTTGTCATCGGCTCGATGGAGCGACGGCGCAGTCGATGTTGGCGCAGGTCGGTAGCCGTGGAGCAATGTGGTCGGGCCGGTTTGACATCGGCGCGACGGTGAAGAAAGCCTCGAAAAAGACTTCAAAATTTGTGGGCACGTGTTTGAAAACAACACACAATACCCTAGGGAAAAATTCCTCAAAAAGGATGTCCAATATCCCGTTCATGAAGAAAGATGAATTCGGGTCGGATTTGTTTTCGCGTAGAAAACAGATCGGAAAATTGATGCACTCATCGGACGTTTCCCGGAGTTTGAACGGTCGGATCGAGCTGAAATTTTGAGGGGTGATCGGTATGGGAATTCCGCAGCCGATGAACGGTGGGATCATCCAAATAATGCCCGAGCTGGAAGCTGGACACCTCGCCCTAAACTCGTCCAGATTCCCGTCCAGATTTGACAGGGCTCCGGTATATTGTAGATCGCCGGAGATTCCTCCACCGGAACGCGATGAAATTTTGCAGGGTTATTCTAGACTCAATTCCGCATAATTCCACCGAAGCAATCGTCAAAGCGACACTCGAGGAGGCGGGGACGACGAACACGAATTCGCTGTCCGGAAAAACTGCATGATCGCGCGAGGGCAATGTTGACGTTGAGCCCCCGAGCACCATGGAGGATTCTTCCATGATCTTGGTTGAGATTGGAGTTGATGTTGATGAAGACACCCGTCCGATCTAGATGATCCGACGTGGTGCGCAGTCCTCGGCCTAGCCGAGGTGACAAGTCAAGCCGGCGACGAAGATGCCGACGTTGACGATGTAGCTCGGTTCCGACGCGTAGATCGCGATGGAGCCGATCTGAATTCCCATCGCACCATGGCGACTACCCAGCAGGCTCTCAATGAAAGCACCAATGTCGGTGTCAAATCTGGCATATCTCGTAGTAGGGGTCCTAAGCTAGGCGTCTTGGAGCGATGGTAACAAAGGGACGAAGGAGACGATGTTTTACCCAGGTTCGGGCCCTCCTATGGAGGTAAAACCCTACGTCCTGCTTGATTATATTCATATGGGGATAGTACATAGTACATGTATCTACCACGAGATTACGAGAAGTAATGTAATCATCTATTGACTAGCCTAGGCTCGGTTTATATATGCACCGTAGGCCTAGGGTTTTAGAGGAGTCCTTGTCTTGTGCACCAAGTCTTGTGGAATCCTCCTTGTATTCGGCATGGGCTGTCCGAACTGGCCCAATAGTGAATCATCACGGGGGTCCTCGGCCCGACCCACTGGTCGGGAGACGACGTGGTGAGTACCCCCTAGTCCAGGACACCGTCACCTGGCGCAGCCCTCCCCCCTCCTACACCTCCTCCTCCGTAGTGCTTAGCGAAGCTCTGCCGGAGAACCACGAGCTCCACCGCCACCACACCGTCGTGCTGCCGGAGCTCTCCCTCAACTTCTCCTCCCCCCTTGCTGGATCAAGAAGGAGGAGACGTCCCCGGGATGTACATGTGTTGAACGCGGAGGCGCCGTCCGTTCGGCGCTTGGATCGGATCTTCCGTGATTTGAATCGCCGCGAGTACGACTCCATCAACCGCGTTCTTTGCAATGCTTCCGCTTAACGATCTTCAAGGGTATGAAGATGCAATCCCTCTCTCTCGTTGCTAGCATCTCCTAGATTGATCTTGGTGACACGTAGGAATTTTTTTGAATTATTACTACATTCCCCAACAGTGGCATCATGAGCTAGGTCTATGCGTAGATTCTATGCACGAGTAGAACACAAGTAGTTGTGGGCGATGATTCGGTCAATTTGCTTGCCGTTACTAGTCCTATCTTGATTCGGCGGCATTGTGGGATGAAGCGGCCCGGACCGACTTTACACGTACGCTTACGTGAGACTGGTTCCACCGCCTGACATGCACTTGTTGCATAAGGTGGCTAGCGGGTGTCTGTCTCTCCCACTTTAGTCGGATCGGATTCAATGAAGAGGGTCCTTATGAAGGGTAAATAGCAATTGGCATATCACCGTTGTGGCTTTTGCGTAGGTAAGAAACGTTCTTGCTAGAAACCCATAGCAGCCACGTAAAACTTGCAACAACAATTAGAGGACGTCTAGCTTGTTTTTGCAGGGTATGCTATGTGATGTGATATGGCCAAAAGGATGTGATGAAATATATGTGATGTATGAGATTGATCATGTTCTTGTAATAGGAATCACGACTTGCATGTCGATGGGTATGACAACCGGCAGGAGCCATAGGAGTTGTCTTAATTTATTGTATGACCTGCGTGTCAATCAAAAACGTCATGTAATTACTTTACTTTATTGCTAACCGTTAGCCATAGTAGTAGAAGTAATAGTTGGCGAGACAACTTCATGAAGACACGATGATGGAGATCATGATGATGGAGATCATGGTGTCGTGCCAGTGACGATGGTGATCATGCCGCGCCCCAAAGATGGAGATCAAAGGCGCAAGATGATATTGGCCATATCATGTCACTTTATGATTTGCATGTGATGTTTATCATGTTTTTACATCTTATTTGCTTAGAACGACGGTAGCATAAATAAGATGATCCCTAACTAAAATTTCAAGAAATGTGTTCCCCCTAAGTGTGCACCATTGCGAAGGATCGTTGTTTCGAAGCACCACGTGATGATCGGGTGTGATAGATTCTAACGTTCGCATACAACGGGTGTAAGCCAGATTTACACATGCGAAACACTTAGGTTGACTTGATGAGACTAGCATGTACAGACATGGCCTCGGAACACGAGAGACCGAAAGGTCGAACATGAGTCGTATAGTAGATGCGATCAACATGGAGATGTTCACCATTGATGACTAGCCCGTCTCACGTGATGATCGGACACGGCCTAGTCGATATGGATCATGTATCACTTAGATGACTAGAGGGATGTCTATCTGAGTGGGAGTTCATTAAATAATTTGATTAGATGAACTTAATTATCATGAACTTAGTCTAAAATTGTCTTTACAATCTATCTTGTAGATCCAATGGCCCACGCTAATGTTGCCCTCAACTTCAACGCGTTCCTAGAGAAAACCAAGCTGAAAGAAGATGGAAGCAACTATACGGACTGGGTCCGTAACTTGAGGATCATCCTCAAAGCTTCCAAGAAAGCATATGTCCTTGATGCACCGCTAGGTGACGCACCCATTTTCCCAGCAACTCAAGACGTTATGAACGCCTGGCAATCGCGTAGTGATGATTACTCCCTGGTTCAGTGCGGCATGCTTTACAGCTTAGAACCGGGGCTCCAAAAGCTTTTTGAGCAACACGGAGCATATGAGATGTTCCAAGAGCTGAGAATGGTTTTCCAAGCTCATGCCCGGGTCGAGAGATATGAAGTCTCCGACAAGTTCTTCAGTTGTAAGATGGAGGAAAATAGTTCTGTCAGCGAGCACATACTCAAAATGTCTGGGTTGCAAAACCGCTTGTCTCAGCTGGGAGTTAATCTTCCGGATGACTCGGTTATTGACAGAATCCTCCAGTCGCTTCCACCTAGCTACAAGAGCTTTGTGATGAACTTAAATATGCAAGGGATGGAGAAGTCCATTCCTGAGTTATATTCGATGCTGAAATCAGCGGAGGTGGAGATGAAAAAGGAACATCAAGTGTTGATGGTGAATAAGACCACCAGTTTCAAGAAAGGCAAGGGTAAGAAGAACTTCAAGAAGGACGGCAAAGCAGTTGCCGCGCCCAGTAAATCAGTTGCCGGGAAGAAGCCCAAGAATGGACCCAAGTCTGAGACTGAGTGCTTTTATTGCAAGGGAACCGGTCACTGGAAGCGGAACTGCCCCAAGTACTTAGCGGATAAGAAGGCCGGAAACGTCAAAGGTATATATGATATACATGTTATTGATGTGTACCTTACTAGCGCTCGTAGTAGCTCCTGGGTATTTGATACCGGTGCGGTTGCTCACATTTGTAACTCAAAACAGGAGCTGCGGAATAAGCAGAGACTGGCGAAGGACGAGGTGATGATGCGCGTCGGGAATGGTTCCAAGGTCGATGTGATCGTCGTCGGCAAGCTACCTCTACATCTACCTTCGGGATTAGTTTTAAACCTCAATAATTGTTATTTAGTACCAGCTTTGAGCATGAACGTTGTATCTGGATCTCGTTTGATGCGAGATGGCTACTCATTTAAATCCGAGAATAATGCTTGTTCTATTTATATGAGAGATATGTTTTATGGTCATGCCCCGCTGGTCAATGGTTTATTTTTATTGAATCTCGAACGTGATGTTACACATATTCATAGTGTGAATACCAAACGATGTAAGGTTGATAATGATAGTCCCACATACTTGTGGCACTGCCGCCTTGGTCATATTGGTGTCAAACGCATAAAGAAACTCCATGCAGATGGACTTTTGGAGTCTCTTGATTATGAATCATTTGACACATGCGAACCATGCCTCGTGGGCAAGATGACTAAGACTCCGTTCTCCGGAACAATGGAGCGAGCAACCAACTTGTTGGAAATAATACATACCGATGTATGCGGTCCAATGAGCGTTGAGGCTCGCGGTGGCTATCGTTATGTTCTCACCCTCACCGATGACTTAAGCAGATATGGGTATGTCTACTTAATGAAACACAAGTCTGAGACCTTTGAAAAGTTCAAGGAATTTCAGAGTGAGGTAGAGAATCAACGTGACAAGAAAACAAAGTTCTTACGATCTGATCGTGGAGGAGAATATTTGAGTCATGAGTTTGGCACGCACTTAAGGAAATGTGGAATTGTTTCACAACTCACGCCGCCTGGCACACCTCAGCGTAATGGTGTGTCCGAACATCGTAATCGCACTCTATTGGATATGGTGCGATCTATGATGTCTCTTACTGATTTACCACTATCATTTTGGGGAAATGCATTAGAGACTGCCACATTCACTTTAAATAGGGCACCGTCTAAATCCGTTGAGACGACACCGTATGAATTATGGTTTGGGAAGAAACCTAAGCTGTCGTTTCTGAAAGTTTGGGGATGCGATGCTTATGTCAAGAAACTTCAACCTGAAAAGCTCGAACCCAAATCGGAAAAGTGCGTCTTCATAGGATACCCTAAGGAATCTATTGGGTATACCTTCTACCTCAGATCCGAAGGCAAGATCTTTGTTGCCAAGAATGGATCCTTTCTAGAGAAAGAGTTTCTCTCGAAAGAAGTAAGTGGGAGGAAAGTAGAACTTGATGAGGTAATTGTACCCCCTCTCGAACCGGAGAGTAGCGCAGCGCAGGAAAATGTTTCTAAGGTGCCTGCACCGACTAGAGAGGAAGTTAATGATGATGATCATGAAACTTCGGATCAAGTTACTACTGAACTTCGTAGGTCCACGAGGACACGTTCCGCACCAGAGTGGTACGGCAACCCTGTCCTGGAAATCATGTTGTTAGACAACGGTGAACCTTCGAACTATGAAGAAGCCATGGCGGGCCCGGATTCCAACAAATGGCTTGAAGCCATGAAATCCGAGATAGGATCCATGTATGAGAACAAAGTATGGACTTTGGTGGACTTGCCCGATGATCGGCAAGCCATAGAAAATAAATGGATCTTTAAGAAGAAGACTGACACGGATGGTAATGTGACCGTCTATAAGGCTCGGCTTGTCGCTAAGGGTTATCGACAAGTTCAAGGAGTTGACTACGATGAGACTTTCTCACCCGTAGCGATGTTGAAGTCCGTCAAAACGGCATTTTATGATTATGAGATCTGGCAAATGGACGTCAAAATGGCATTCCTTAACGGTTTCCTTAAGGAAGAATTGTATATGATGCAGCCAGAAGGTTTTGTCGATCCTAAGAATTTTGACAAGGTATGCAAGCTCCAGCGCTCCATCTATGGGCTGGTGCAAGCATCTCGGAGTTGGAACATTCGCTTTGATGAGGTGATCAAAGTGTTTGGGTTTATACAGACTTATGGAGAAGCCTGTATTTACAAGAAAGTGAGTGGGAGCTCTGTAGCATTTCTCATTTTATATGTGGATGACATATTGTTGATGGGAAATGATATAGAACTTTTGGAAAGCATAAAGGCCTACTTGAATAAGTGTTTTTCAATGAAGGACCTTGGAGAAGCTGCTTACATATTAGGCATCAAGATCTATAGAGATAGACCGAGATGCCTCATTGGACTTTCACAAAGCACATACCTTGACAAGATATTGAAGAAGTTCAATATGGATCAGTCCAAGGAGGGGTTCTTCCCTGTATTGCAAGGTGTGAGATTGAGCACAGCTCAATGCCCGACCTCGGCAGAAGATAGAGAAAAGATGAGTGTCATCCCCTATGCCTTAGCCATAGGCTCTATTATGTATGCCATGCTATGTACCAGACCTGATGTGAACCTTGCCATAAGTTTGGTAGGGAGGTACCAAAGTGATCCCGGAATGGAACACTGGATAGCGGTCAAGAATATCCTTAAGTACCTGAAAAGGACTAAGGATATGTTTCTCGTTTATGGAGGTGCCAAAGAGCTCGTCGTAAAGGGTTACGTCGATGCTAGCTTCAACACAGATCCAGATGACTCCAAGTCACAAACCGGATACGTGTATATTTTGAATTGTGGAGCAGTCAGCTGGTGCAGTTGCAAGCAAAGCGTCGTGGCGACATCTACATGTGAAGCGGAGTACATAGCTTCTTCGGAAGCAGCGCAGGAAGGAGTCTGGATGAAGGAGTTCATCACCGACCTAGGAGTGATTCCCAATGCGTCGGGCCCGATGACTCTCTTCTGTGACAACACTGGAGCTATTGCCATTGCCAAGGAGCCCAGGTTTCACAAGAAGACCAAGCACATCAAGCGCCGCTTCAACTCCATTTGTGGTTACATTCAGGATGGAGATATAGATATTTGTAAAGTACATACGGATCTGAATGTCGCAGATCCGTTGACTAAACCTCTTCCACGAGCGAAACATGATCAACACCAGAACTCTATGGGTGTTCGATTCATCACAATGTAACTAGATTATTGACTCTAGTGCAAGTGGGAGACTGTTGGAAATATACCCTAGAGGCAATAATAAAATGGTTATTATTATATTTCCTTGTTCATGATAATTGTCTATTGTTCATGCTATAATTGTATTAACCGGAAACCATAATACATGTGTGAATACATAGATCACACCATGTCCCTAGTGAGCCTCTAGTTGACTAGCTCGTTGATCAATAGATGGTCATGGTTTCCTGCCCATGGACATTGGATGTCGTTGATAACGGGATCACATCATTAGGAGAATGATGTGATGGAGAAGACCCAATCCTAAGCATAGCACAAGATCGTGTAGTTTGTCTGCTAGAGCTTTTCTAATGTCAAGTATCATTTCCTTAGACTATGAGATTGTGCAACTCCCGGATACCGTAGGAATGCTTTGGGTGTATCAAACGTCACAACGTAACTGGGTGACTATAAAGGTGCACTACAGATATCTCCGAAAGTGTCTGTTGGGTTGGCACGAATCGAGACTGGGATTTGTCACTCCGTGTGACGGAGAGGTATCTCTAGGCCCACTCGGTAATACATCATCATAATGAGCTCAATGTGACTAAGGAGTTAGTCACGGGATCATGTGTTACGGAACGAGTAAAGAGACTTGTCGGTAACGAGATTGAACAAGGTATAGGGATACCGACGATCGAATCTCGGGCAAGTAACATACCGATGGACAAAGGGAATTGTATACGGGATTGATTGAATCCCCGACATCGTGGTTCATCCGATGAGATCATCATGGAACATGTGGGAGCCAATATGGGTATCCAGATCCCGCTATTGGTTATTGGCCGAGAGGTGTCTCGGTCATGTCTGCATGGTTCCCGAACCCGCAGGGTCTACACACTTAAGGTTCGGTGACGCTAGAGTTGTAATGGGAATTGTATGTGGTTACCGAAAGTTGTTCGGAGTCCCGGATGAGATCCCGGACGTCACTAGGAGTTTCGGAATGGTCCGGAGGTAAAGATTTATATATGGGAAGTCCTATTTTGGCCACCGGAAAATGTTCGGGATTTTTCGGTATTGTACCGGGAAAGTTCTAGAAGGTTCCGGAGTGGGGCCCACCTGCATGGGGGGACCCACATGAACGTGGTTAGTGGGGGCAAGGCCCCACACCCCTGGTCAAGGCGCACCAAGATCCCCCCTTAGAAGGAATAAGATCATATCCCGAAGGGATAAGATCAAGATCCCTAAAAGGGGGGATAACAATCGGTGGGGAAGGGAAAGGATGGGATTTCTTTCCTCCCACCTTTGCCAACGCCCCAATGGACTTGGAGGGCAAGAAACCAGCCCCCTCCACCCCTATATGTAGTGGGGAGGCGCATGGGAGCTGCATCCCTTGCCCCTGGCGCAGCCCTCCCCCCTCCTACACCTCCTCCTGCTCCGTAGTGCTTAGCGAAGCTCTGCCGGAGAACCACGAGCTCCACCGCCACCACGTTGTCGTGCTGCCGGAGCTCTCCCTCAACTTCTCCTCTCCCCTTGCTGGATCAAGAAGGAGGAGACGTCCCCGGGCTGTACGTGTGTTGAACGCGGAGGCGCCGTCCGTTCGGCGCTTGGATCGGATCTTCCGCGATTTGAATCACCGCGAGTACGACTCCATCAACCGCGTTCTTTGCAATGCTTCCGCTTAACGATCTTCAAGGGTATGAAGATGCACTCCCTCTCTCTCGTTTCTAGCATCTCCTAGATTGATCTTGGTGACACGTAGGAATTTTTTTGAATTATTACTACGTTCCCCAACATTCCCCACGGTATCATTACAGACAATGGTTCAAACTTTGACTCGGAAGAGTTCAGACACTTTTGCTCCGCCCAAGGCACTCGGGTGGATTACGCATCCGTTGCACATCCCTAGACTAATGGTCAAGCTGAGCGAGCAAATGGCCTTATTCTTCAAGGGCTGAAGCCTCGACTCATGCAAGATCTTGAACATGCAGCTGGAGCTTGGGTCACTGAATTGCCGTCTGTTCTGTGGGGCTTGAGGACGACTCCTAACCGGTCGACTGGGCACACTCCTTTCTTCATGGTGTATGGAGCCGAAGCCGTTTTGCCGAGTGATGTCCTTCACAATTCTCCCCGAGTAGACCTTTACTCTGAGGCTGAGGCTGAACAAGCACGACAAGACGGTGTGGATCTCCTGGAAGAAGAACGTGAAATGGCTCTGATTCGGTCGACTGTGTACCAACAAGATCTGCGTCGCTTCCATGCAAGGCATGTCAGGAGTCGATCGTTCCATGAAGGTGATCTTGTGCTCCGAGTGGATCAGCAGCGACCTCACAAGCTCGCCCCTGCGTGGGAAGGTCCTTTCGTCGTCACCAAAGTACTGAACAACGGAGCCTATCATCTTTTCAACCTCAAGAAGAATATCGATGAGCTGCGTGCCTGGAACGCAGATTTACTTCGACGTTTTTATACCTAACGACTGAGTTGTTTTGATGTAATAAGAGTACTCCAGACAATGTTGTTTATCAAAATTATGACTCCCGCAGTCTTTTGTCGATTCCGATCGCACAATCTCATATTCAAAAACACTCCGAGTGATGAGCAACCCTCTCACTCGGGGGCTTAGCTGCGAACCAGTTTTCGCCTAAGTTAAAAACCCTACCGAGTGAATAGCATCCTATTCACTCGGAAACTTAGCTGCGAATCAGTCTTCGTCTAAGTTGTAAAACGCTCCGAGTGATGAGCAGCCCTCTCACTCGGGGGCTTAGCTGCGAACCAGTTTTCGCCTAAGTTAAAAACTCTACCGAGTGAATAGCATCCTTTTCACTCGGAAACTTAGCTGCGAATCAGTCTTCGTCTAAGTTGTAAAACACTCCGAGTGATGAGCAGCCCTCTCACTCGGCGGCTTAGCTGCGAACCAGTTTTCGCCTAAGTTAAAAACTCTGCCGAGTGAATAGCATCCTATTCACTCGGAAACTTAGCTGCGAATCAGTCTTCGTCTAAGTTGTAAAACGCTCCGAGTGATGAGCAGCCCTCTCACTCGGGGGCTTAGCGGCAAACCAGTTTTCGCCTAAGTTAAAAACGCTGCCGAGTGAATAGCATCCTATTCACTCGGAAACTTAGCTGTGAATCAGTCTTCGTCTAAGTTGTAAAATGCTCCGAGTGATGAGCAGCCCTCTCACTCGGGGGCTTAGCTACGAACAAGTTTTTGCCTAAGTTAAAAATCCTGCCGAGTGACGAGCACTCCTCTCACTCGGGGACTTAGCCGGGAACAAGTTTTCGAATAGGTTAAATGTCCTGCCGAGTGAATAGCTACCTATTCACTCGGAAACTTAGCTGCGAACCAGTTTTCGCCTAAGTTCAAAATTCTTCCGAGTAATGAGCATCCACCTCACTCATAAATCATACAAACTTAGCCAAGCAAGAGATCGGAAAGCAAAATGCAGATAAATCCAGAATCTCTAGCGTGGATGAAAGTTACTCACACAAACGGAAGTACTCAGGCTTAAGGCCTGAACGAAATTTTAAATGGTTACACCATCACTCGGCATACCAAGGCAAATAGAGTTTTAAACTGCAAGCGAAGTATTTCTCAAGCTCTGGTTGGGCTCGCAGGCTCGATGAAGGTGTCCAGATCAATCCCATCGGCGATCTGAGTGGCTGCTTCGATGAAGGTCTCCATGAAATCTTCGAATTGAAGTTTCTTTGTGTTGGCCACCTGAAGAGCCTTCAGCTTGTCCTCCTTAGCCTCCTTGCAATGAACCCGGACGAGCGAAAGCGCCACGTCAGCTCCGCAGCGAGCAGCAGATTTTTTCCATGCATGCACTCGACCGGGAATCTCATTGAGGCGGATCATCATCGACTCGAGGTCAGTCTGGAGGGTGTCTTATGGCCACAGTTCTTTGTCGACCTTCTCTAGTGCAGCCTTCAGTCGACTGATATACCCTTGAACACTTCTGAGACGAGCTTCAAGTCGAAACATGTTCATGGCCACAACGTCCCCGATGGGTGACTTAGTGGGGTCCGGGTTTGGCTCGATCTCCTCGGTCTCCTAGTCAAAGTCTTGGCAGAATTCTACACGAAGAGGAAATGAAAAGTTGGTCACGCTACTGTTCTGTGGAAATTAAAGAAATTCACTCGACGGAAGAAAGTTGCCTTCAAGCATGAGAGACATCTTCTTCGCGAAGTCTTCCAAGTGGTTCTCCAGAGCGCTCCTCCTCTTGGCCAGCTGTTCAACCTTTTTGATCCAATCGGCCTGTTCTTGCTTGAGTTTGGCATTATCTTCTTCCAACTTATTGGCTGCGGCAAGCTTCTTCTCAGCAGCCTCGGTTTTCTCCCTCGCCACCTTCTGAGCATCAGCGAGTGCCTTGTATTTATCCTCAAGCGCCTTCTTCATGGTATCTAAAGAAATAACATTGTTGAGTCGCGCTTGGAGTCGACGGTTCTCATCATGCACGTCTGTTCGAGTGAGGACACTCGGTTCAAAGGATAGAAGATGAAAGTGATAGTGCAATTGGTCAACAAGGATTACCTCCCAGGGTCTTCAGCTCAGTCTGTGCACGGTCCAGGTCGTTCTTGGTCACCTCCAGATCCAGCTGAAGCTGGTTTTTCTCCTTCTCCAGATCGACGTACTGAGTCCCAAGTTCACAAGCTTTCTGAAATCAGCAAAGAAATAGTTCAACCGACACTAATATTTCTCCACTCCCAAGTGGAAAAGAGCAAGTTCAGTCGACTGGACGGCGGCCCGCCGCCCCACCCCACACCCCTGCAAAGCGTCATATCATGGTTGATGGAAATGATGTCCATGAAACCTGCAAGACAGGTCTTGCCAGTTCGGACCTTTCCATCCCTAAGACAAGCATTCAGAGGTGAGAAGCGTACTCCAAGTACAAAAAAAAGGACCCCGAGTCCAAGTTCTTAAGACTACTGCCCATCGTAAACGATCGACAGTAGTCTCGGGGACTACACCCAGTGGGTGCACTCAGCGTGCCCCCACTGGATACGACACCACTCGACCAGGTCCGACCTGTCCGAGTAAAAAAAAGAGCGCAAACATGCAAACATTGTCTCTATCAGACCCCCGCCGATGCAAGCACTCGACGGCGGTCTCGGGGACTACACCCAGTGGGTGCACTCAGCGTGCCCCCACTGGACCTACTATCACTCGATCAGGCTTTCGAGTGACAAGTGACTATCAAAACAAATTTAAGACCCCTGCCGATGTCTTCGTCATTCGACAGCGGTCTCGGGGACTACACCCAGTGGGTGCACTCAGCGTGCCCCCACTGGACCAAAGACCACTCGACTAAGACCTGATCTACTCGAGGAGAAAACAAGCAAGTATGCATCAAAAGAAAACACCCAGTGGGTGTAGAGTCAAGATGGACAGGAATTCAATCGGAAATGAACTTACAATCGCACTTACTCGGACATTGGCACGAAGCGCTGAGCTGGCATCATAAGCTAACTTGCTGGCCTCATACGCCTCCTTCGTACGCAGCATCATTTGCCCAGCCTGGATCATGGCCTCTTTGGCAGCTCCAGTCTGGTCCTCTGGGACGTGGTACAAAGGGTATGCAGGCGCCGGATGAGTCGGTGCTGCAGCAGAGGTCACAAGAGTTGCATGAGGTTGCCCAATCGGCGCTGAAACCACAAGAGTTGAAGTTGCTGGTGGGGCACTCGACAGCGGAACCACAAGGTCAGCTCTGGCTCGGGAAGAGTCGCCAAGTTCTTGGGATGATGCAGCAGTCGACTTACGAGGCGCCTGCCCCGACGATGTCCTCCGAGTGCGTACGCGTGGGGTGTCCAAGGCCACAACTTCACCCTCTGCACCCTGCTGTGGCTCCTCATCGTCTTCCACGTGGATGACGTCGTCAACTGCCAATCGACAACATTAACTTATCCAATGGACGATTCTTCTCCAGAAAATAGAGTAGAGTGAAGATTTATTATACCTCGTTGAGAGGTGGCCGCGTCAGCAGTGTCCACTTCCATAGGATCCTCTTCATCTCGCAGAGGCGACGTCACCGAGGTAGCAGCTCTGGCGAATAAATTTCACTCGATCAGCAAAGACATGAAGCTCCACAATAGCAGAAAAAGGAAAATGAACACTCACATTGAGGCGACAGGCACGGCGATCTTCATGCGAGGCAGAGCCTTCCGAGGTTTTGGTGCGTCAGACCTGGGCTGTTTCGCGACCTTTTCAGTCGACTCAGGTGTCGCAACCCGATCGCGCTTCGGATTTCTGGTGCTCGATGCCAAAGTACTGCTTGGGACAGCTTCTGGATCTTCGCGCTGCTTGGAACGACGCTCGGTGCGCACGGGAGCCTGGACCTCTTCATCGATCTCCTCCAGGTCGTCGTCGCTGCCTTCACTGTCATCGGCGTAATCAACGTCTGCGCTGCCGCCAGCGCTCTCTTCCCCGTCTTCAGGCTGCCTTCCATTCGGCATGGGCGAATACATGTTCGTAAACTCCTGCAAGATACAAACAGTAAAGTCAGTCGGCTGAAGACCCAATCACTCGACGAAACATCAAAGCATTCGACAAATATATAACTTACCAGGTTCGGCGGCGGGTTCTCAGTAGAGAAGGGCAAGATTCGCTTGGCTCCCAGAGGGTTGTCACAGGCTCCGGTGATGCTTCTGAGCCACTGTGCAACAGTCTCCTCGGAGACTTCCTCTGGATGTGTCCGAGTGGTGTCTTCGGTGCCCGAATAGTGCCACATGGTGTGGTCCCTCGCTTGAAGGGGCTGGATTCGCCGACTGAGGAATGCCTCTAACAGGTCCATACCGGTCACTCCGCCACGGATCAAATCAACTACTGCATTCACTAAAATTCCTACCTGGACTCTCTCTCCCTCTGCCATAGATAGTGTTCTGGGAGTGGTGGGTCGCTCTAATGTGAAGGGGGGAAGGCCAGTCGACATAATGGGAGATGCAACATCTTTGCAATAAAACCAAGTCGACTGCCAGCCCCGAACAGATTCAGGAAAGGTCATCGACGGAAATGCACTCCTACTCCTGTTTTGGAGTCCCAGGCCACCGCACAACTGGATGACGTGGGTTTTACTATCACTAGGGTTGGCTTTTTTGACCGACTGAGACCGGATGGTGAAGATGTGTTTGAACAAGCCCCAATGGGGGGAACAACCCAGGAAGCATTCACATAGTGTTATGAACGCAACAAGATACGCAATGGCATTCGGAGGGAAGTGGTGAAGTTGTGCGCCGAAGAAATTCAAGAAACCACGGATGAATGGATGGGGAGCCATAGAAAAACCTCGCTCGACGTGGGTGAGGAGGAGGACTCGCTCGCCTTCGCGCGGCTCCGGCTCGGTCTCTCCCTCCGACAGCCTCCACGACCTGTTAGCAATCAGCCCGTCGGCGACGAGGTTCTGGACGTCCTCCGCCGTGACGGTCGACCGAAGGAAATCCCCTTGGATCCACCCCGGCGGCACCATGGACCGAGCGCCCGACGGCTTCTTCGCCTTGCCTCCCTTCTTGGCGCGCTCAAGCTTCTCCGTCTTCCCCTTCGTCATCGCGGTGGCGGTCGTCGAGGTGGAGCCGAGCGGCGCGTGTGGAGCAGAGGAGGCGGAGGAAAAGAGGGGAATGGAGGAGGAGCACTGTACAACCCCTGCACAGTCCCGTATTATAACTGCCCGAGTGGGTCGCTGACCCGCGGGCCCGCCAGATCTCTGTGTATCCCGATTTCAGAGGAAGCGCAGTACGTGGCAATAAGGGCGGCGCAAAAATCGAGGCGTTATGCCCCAACTTGCTCCAGTCGTTGCGTCATCTTCGCGCGGCGCGTGCTTTCCAAATTTTCGAATCCCGTAAAATCCGGACCTGACGAAGCGAACCGTTGCATCAAGAGGTCCTGCTGATCACTCGGACCCGAGTCCGCGCTCAAGTTTACTCGGACACATATCAAGACAGAATCGATCAGGGTGAATGACAAAGATTCCAATCGACGCAGACTTCTGTGAAGCCCTTAGATGCACTCGGAATTTTTGTGTCTTGTCAGAACCTGCATCGATCCCTTTTCACTCGAACCCCGATCCATTCGGGGGCTAATGATGGGGATATGTAGTTAGGGTAGGGTCATAGGCCTGACCTACATACCCTACCTAAGGACACTACATTGGAGAACATAAAGACCACAAGATTACAAGGAAGAATCCGACTGAAATCACCATGGCACATGAGTCACTCGACAGAGTATCCACTCGGAGATTTCTCCCTCCATTCGACAGTCACCTTTCACTCGAAAGAACGAGGAGTCAGTCGACCGCAGAAGACCAGAAGCCACTCCAGAGAGGCCAATGGACAGGCGTTCGACTAGACACCATAAGTAGCATTTATTACATACGTTATCAGTAACGTATGCCTTTATTACCACGATCGAACCCTTGGTTGCAGGGTATTCATGAGGGGCAGCGCACTCTATATAAGCCGCCCCTCCCCTCTGGCACAAGGGTTCGCACCCCCTGTAACTCACACATTTCACACGACAAGAGCTCCCGAGCACTGAGACGTAGGGCTGTTACCTCCACGAGAGGGGCCTAAACTCATACATCTGTGTGTACAACCTCGCCGTAGCTAGGACTCTGCCCTCTCCTTTCGTACCCCTAACCTCTACTGTCAGGCTCGTTCCCACGACAGTCATGTAATGACTTTGCCCTATTCGTACTACACAAAATGCGAGTAATACAAGAAGTACGTTTCTTCATGCTTGTATTGATCTCACTAATGAGGAAAGCATACCTTGATATGTGTTATATCATTGATGACAATCATCAATACAGACTCCAAACAACCAAACTCAACATCGATCGGCGGGTTACTCCATTGTAAGGCCAAAGAAAAACCCTCCTGAGGGGCAAGGAATTCAGCCTCAAGCGCGTCATTACACATGAACAAGTGATTTCGGTAAAGACATGAAGAAATGATGGCAGGAACAAAAAAGATAACTCAAGCATGATCTCTCAAGACCATACCATCTCCACCAACTCGCTCCAAATAAGCTCCATCTGTGTTTAGCTTGACTCATCTAGCACAGTAACACTTGGAGGTTTCTAGTGACATGCCAAAGCAGGCGCAGTGTTATCACATGTAGTAGATACGAGGGGAAAACATGATGCAGCAAGGGGTTTTCCTTCTAGGGAATCAAACATTTGACCCAAGTAGATAGAGCGCAGAGAATCTAAGTAGATAGTGAGAAACCTTGGTGAAACATCGTTGGGGGCGCTAGTTTGGAGTGGACAACTTCATTTCAACACCAATTAGATTAATGAACTAATCATCTTCAATGTGCGGGATATGTGTTAACTTAGGAAGCTCAAATTCCTTTACTATTGCCGACTAAAGACACCCGGGTTTAAGCAAACACAGAAGATACGGAATGGATCTTCCGGTTCCATACTGCAAACTGGGCAGATATGAGAAACCTCAAGTTTACGTGTCTCCTTGTTATACAAGGTTGCCAATGAGTTTGCGGCCATCCTCCATGCAGAGTTCAAAACTTTTCGAGGCGCTCGGCTAGACTACAATGACTGCGAAACAACACGAGAACCATCCGGATGATTGCTATAAGCGAATGTTGATGAGTTATGAATTTGCTCGAAAGCAAGACGATACAAACTTTCAAAATTGAAAGTGTCATTCTTGTCGGGCGCCCAATCTAAGAAGTCTTCGTCCAACCTCCGATAAGATGGATCTTTTTTATTTCACAACTATCAATGCGAAGAAAATATTGTAGTAGCTTGTCATCGCCCCAATTGTCGTGAATATCTAACAGGTCTGAAACCCACATAAGCCTACATCTTCCCTTGCTTGAGATCAGGCCACCCGTAGGTTCATGAACATTCCATCTATCCCTCTAGATCCTCACACCATTTGCTATCCTCCACACTACGGCTTTTTTCAAAGTTACAAACCATGACTGATAGCTTGCCATGTTGGAGACGGATTGCCCGTAAAGAAAGTATCCTCCAACCTTCCATTTGGGAAGTATTTTTCCCTACGCACCCTTGCAAATAAACTATTAGGAAAAGCCAAAATAATTCATGCTTTCCTTGCCAATAAGCCTGATTGAACAAGCAAAAAATCTCTGAAACTAAGAGCACCTTGTTTCTTTGGCTTAGCCATTTTATTCCAAGCATACCAATGACTCTTGTGTTTCCCTTCTTCAGCACCCTGGAAGTAGTTACGTAACATCCGGTTTAGATCATCACATACCTCCATCAAAACCTTAAAGACACTCATTACATAGGCGTGGATTTTCTGCGAAACCGCCTTAATAAGCACCTCCTTGCCAGCTTACGATGGGTTCCCATCCCAGGAGAAGAGTCTCTTTGCCATCTTAACTTGAAGATTCTGATATTTTCCCTTCGACATTCTTCCATTAGGGGTAGGTAACCCCAAATATTTCTCCTCAAGACTTGAGGAAGTCAGTTGGAGGTGGTTTTTAATAGATTCAATTCAAACAACTGGGCAAGAATTTCTGAAAAAGAGAGAGCAGTTTGTTGGATAAAGGAGTTGTCTTGTAGCCTGGCCATTAGCTTCAAGGATATTCCTAACATGAGTAGCTTGTTGCAAATTTGCCTTAAAAACAATAATGTGACATCCGCAACAGATGTGAGGCACCGGGGGCCCTTCTTGTCAGATGTAATGGTGTAATATTACCAGAACCAATACCCTTATTGATAAGAGTAGATACATCGCCAACAACTATAATAGAAATGAATATGGGATAACGGATCACCTTGTCGTAGACAAGGCGACGGTGCAAAAGAATCAAAGATGGCTTCATTAAATTCCACGGAATATCTCAAAGAGGTCACACAAGACCCTATCCAATCTACCCATCTAGGAGCAAAGCCAAGCTTTTGCATCATTTGCTTAATGAGTCTTTCACCGTAAGACAATTATGCTGGAAAAAAACGGGTGGGGAACCCATCCTGTTATGGCTCCATTGGCTTCAAAGGTCCAATCTGAAAAAATGCATCTGCAATTTCCTTACCTGTAAAGTTAGCGCAAAGTGCCACATTATCCAAATCACTAACAATTGGATTAAGGATATCAATTATTGGAGACTAATCCAGAGTTGGAACAACTAAAAAAATGGAAGCAAAATAACTCGATGTCGCAGCCCCCGTCTGCTTACTGTTAGTGAAAACATTGCCACTCGTGTCCTCCATTTCAAACACTAAATCTGGCCGAAATTTAAGCAAATTTGATATATTGCATGCAAAATAATGATATTTAACAAACTTAATATATATCACATCCCAGCTACGGTGAATTAAAATCTAATCTAAACTACAATAGATACCAAACGGTGACATCGTAGGCATGCCCGAGAACCCCCGGCACCGTCGCTGCTGTCATTGTCGTGCAATTCACAGAAGCCGCCCTAGTCACCGCGGCATCCATCCCCGGTTGTGGCGTCGCGTTTCCTACATAGCCATTCGACCTCATCTACCGCCTTTGCTCTACCTCTTCTAAGTCTTCAGGTTGAGCTCCCACTCAACCTCGAGAAGTCCAACGCAGAGGAGACACTAGCTATGGCCCCGCGATGAGCACCGAGTTCCGAAGCGTGAGGTGGAGATGTTGCTCATACTCAAACATCGTATGCAGGACGGAGCGGCGGCGGCAGTGAATTCAGCACCAGCACGAGCGCCGCACTGACGGTGCCATCATCCTCCTCGGCGGGATCCTCCTTGACAATGGAGAACGTGGTGGAGGAGGAGGGTCCCAGCTACGTGCGCCGATGAGAAGCATTGACCGGGTGAGCACACAACATCCGTAAACCCTTCGCCGCCACGGATTGGAGCCCTAGCTCCTGCTCGAGCCGCATCCGTCGTCGAAGAAGGGAGGTGGCATGTTTCCATTCCCCTTCGCCGCCAAAGCGAACCACAAAAATAAAAACAGTGAACATTGATACCCTACCAACTTTTTAAGAGCCGTCCACACTGGACAGCGGGGACGTTGGCCATGCACGTCGCTGGACTGTACTGTGTGGGTGGTCGTCGCCGGTTCCCAACGGGCCAGCACTGTTCTCGACCGGCCGGCCGTGCGCAGGAGGGGCCCGCTAGTTCAACCAAATAGTGGAATAGCTTACTTGTATCACCACACCGCCACACCGGACGGTGAGATGGGACAAGCCAAAGGTCCCATGCACGTGTCGGTTGAAGCTCCAGTGTATAGCGCTGGGCCGGAATAATATATGGACCCTCCTAATTTGATCTCTCATACACTAATGATGAATAATCCCGCCGCCACGTACGTGCTTATTGGTGAGATCGGCAAACCCTTTTGTTGGTGAGCAGCCATTATGGTCTGCATTACGTTCTTCTTGGAGCACACTGCGGGAACACGAGGTATGTGGTACCTATCCATCGCATATAGTACATGCACATGCTCTGTTTTATCTGCTCTTCGTTCACTCGGATATTATTAGTTCGCATCATTTTTTGATAACGGAACAGAAAGGTACTAGCTAGAAAAGTTTATGTCGATTAATGTCATTAGTCTCTCTTGAATTTTTAACTTTTGCTATTGCCTCTGGTAATTATGAAGAATTTAATTTACTCCGTTAAATATTTTTATTGCATCCATTTAACAATTGGCCCACCAACACTCCCTCTCATTGACACTGTGGTCCCGCAAGCGCATTCATCATTGTCCTCCCAACTTCCTTTCAACCTCTAGTTGAAGGCCTTACTGGCGCCATAAGAAGCTGGAGAGGAGGTAAGAGGCGAAGGCGGAGGATGAGCCAGTGAGCCGGCTGTGGACAAGAAGGTCATGCAGAGAAGGCTGGCGAACAGTCAATGATGGTTTCCACATGTTTGTCTTATAGTTTGATTTTTGTTAGAAACATCGGGTACAATGTAGAACACGCATGCACACGCACATGCATTCACATAGTGCCTACTAAAATCCGGGGTCGGAGCCTTTGAGCTTCAAGATTGACAAAGTAACCACGAACACCTCATTATCAACGGGAACATAGCTTCCCACCTTCAAATGGTTTCCACGATTGACTTGGTAATATAACAAGGGTTCCTTTGATTCAAAGGAATTTTATAGTAATTTTATAGGATTTTTTTTTTATATGCAAGGCAGGAGCTCTGTCGATTTCGTTGAGAGGGGAAAACCAAATACAAACTGGCTCGGTTTATAAGGAAAACTAGGCCTAAAACCAAAAAAACAACAAAGAAAAGAAGAAAGAAAAACAACCGGCAACGACAACACAAGCAGACCACCAACCCCAAACATGCCCTCTTCCCGGAGAGATCGAAGGCAAGATCTTTGGAAATGCCTTCAAGAAGGCAAACAACGTCCAAGAATGTCGTCGTCGTTGACATAGACCCCCATCAATCAAAAAACTTTTGCCTAGACCCTCGCTTGACCGCTCCACCGAACTTGGGATGGGCCCGGCCTAGCCAACAACCTCCAAGGTCGCTTCCACTCCGACCAACCATGGCTCGGTGAGAAGAAGTACTCTTCTACAATGCATCCATGAAGCATCACCGGCAACGACCCCCCATCAAAGAGCAAGGCTTTTGCCTAGAGCCTTAGGGAGGAGTCAGCCCGCTGTGAACCGAATACATCAATGGTGAACCTTCTAAAGAAGCAAAAGAACGCCACGACAATCACATCGCCATGGTGGACTTCCAGGTCGACACCGGCACCATCACCACCACCACAAGGCTCCGGCAAGCCACAACGCCAAGACCACCGCAGCGTTGTGACACCGCCAATGCATGCACCTCCACGCAGCCCAACCACCGACACTACAGGCCAGCGCACTGTAGGATTTGGATCTTTCTGAATTTTTCCTACATACCATCCTTGATTCGTAGGATTGGAATCCATAGAAAAACTCCTAAGCATTTCTTTACACTCTATTTTGAAGGAAAAATCTCCATCCACTCAAATATCTTTGTACAATTCCTTTATTTTCCTATGGCATCAAACACTCTTTATGGCTCCTTTGGTTTGGAGGAAAAATTGAGGAAAAAGTAGAAATAGGAATTTTACCTATGGCAATACTATTCATGCATTTGGTTCAGAGGGATGAGGCCAAGGAAAAAACGAAGGAATTTGTTCTTTAGTCTCAGTTTGAAACAAAAAAATGCAGGAATTCTAACATGCACGTGGATCTTTTAAAATTCCTATGCAAGAAGAATGAGACTAAGAGCCTTGCTGACACAGTAACATTCTAACTATACATTTTCATGTGGTTTGACTTTAGTTTGATCATGTTTCATGTGGTTTGACTTTAGTTTGATCATGTTTATTATGATTTTCTGTTTTTTTTTTCTAATTCCTATAACCAAACATCCAAATTGAAAGAATTCATGTGTTCAAGAATCCTCTGTTTTGCGCATGCATTCCAATCATTTTTTTATGTTTTTAGAGCCCTATGGACCAAGAAACCAAATGAGGTCTTATCAAATTCCTATAGTTTTCAAATCACATAGGATTTAAGATGGCATTTTTTTACATTTGTGTGTTTTGAAAACCATGTGAATCAGAGAGGTCCTCAAAATACAAATTTCTCCACCACTCGTATGAAAAGAAAATTTGGGAGGAGGGCATAACATTTTGGAATATTGGTCCAACCTATTAGTTATTCAGCAAGAATTCCTAGGATAAATCTCAAACTCCCCACATGTCCCATTCGTGCATGGCAAGAGTGTGGAATGTTTAGCCTCACTTCGCTAGTGGGGAGTGTGATAGACTAATTAACATATATGGTGGATTTTGTACACACCATCATTGTACACACCATTAAGAGCTCGAGAAGAGGACTCGCACATACACGCGCTCTCCTTCGTCCGCCTGCACCATTTTTGTGAACGAGCCAAGCCGAGTTGGGTTAGGACCTATGCCACGTGTGTGTACTTGGATAACTAACATGCTTCATGCACGTCATGTTTTATGAACGAGCCAAGCCGAGCTAGGATAAGACCCATGTACTTGTACATGCTTGGATAACAACCATGTTCCAGGCTACTGACATCCTCTCAAGAGGTGCTGTCTTGAATGTTCTTTACGACAAGAGCATTTTTTACATTATACTAGTGTCAAAAACGCGTTTATATTATACAACGAAGGGAGTAGATCCTTTCATATGGATGCGCTCGAGGCAAAGTTTTGGGATCCCACGGGCACGCAACGAGTCGTATGTCTAGAATAAGATAATTGATGGCCGACAGTTGAGCAGACTCGTGAGATACGATCACTTGCTAAGGAACTTGAGCATTTTCATTGTGTATTGCCGGACAAGTTTATTTTCAGAGGAATCGTTGCCAAGCTTCCTTCTCTGTTGGCAAATTTGCTACTGCTCTATAGCACAAGAAGCAGCAGAAGTTTTCTATTGTTTTTTTTAACACAGTTCAGACGTAATCGCTCATATACACGTGCATACACTCACCCCTATGAACGCACACACGCACATCCTACTCCTATGAGCACCTCTGAGAGACTGAGCCGGCATATCATCTTGAGATTTACGAAGTCACCGTAGGCGCCTCGTCGTCGACGGGAACGTCTCCTCCCACTGATGCGCATCGCCGGAAATCCTGAAATAAATCTAAGAATAACGCAAGCACCAGGATTTAAACCCTGGTGGGCTGAGGATACCACTGTCCCTCTAACCATCCAAACACATGTTGGTTTGCTAAGCTTTCTATTGTTAAAACATAAAATAAATTATTTTCAGAGACACGTACTCCTCTTCCATGGCCCGCCCCATCTCACCACACCTCGCTTGCAGGTCGTGTTTCGTGGATGAGCCGAGTCGGGTTAATTAGGACCTATGCCACGTGTATATGGTGCCTATTTTTTGCCACGCAAGAAAAAGGCTGAAACGTTTCCACTATTGGTAGATGTCTATTATTCATTTATTTATTTTTACGAGAAAACTTTCAATCTATTCATCTTTAATCATGACAGTACAACGAACACTAGAAATAATAAAAATTACATCCAAATCCATAGACCACCTAACGACGACTACAAGCACTGAAGCGATCCAAAGGCGCGCCGCCGTCATCGGCCTCCACTAGTAGAAAACAGGCCATTAGTCCCGGTTGGGAAGGGTCTTTAGTCCCGGTTCCCCAACCGGGACTAAAGTATAGAGACTAAAGGGTCCAAGTCTTTAGTCCCGGTTGGCTACGAACCGGGACTAAACCCTGGCCACGTGGTCGGCAGCGCGCGCCAGGGCATGGGGACCTTTGGTCCCAGTTGGTAACACCAACCGGGACTAAAGGTTTAGGGGTTTAGGGGTTTAGGTGTTTAATTAGTGTTTATTGTTTATTTTTCCTTTTCATTTTGTGTTTTTCATTTAATTCTTTTTCATTTCAAACATATTTTACGCTACTACATACTGTACACGTTATGCATATATAATAGAATTTCTCGTAGAACTGATCATATATCATAAAATTTCTCGTACAAGCAATTATATATCATAGAATTTCTCGTACGACCACATGCATACACACACACACACACACACATATATATATATATATATATATATACAATTTGGTATATACAATTTATCGTACAATTTGCAGATCATTTGCGGGTCGGGTAATGGTATTCTCCGTCGGGAGATATGACCTGCTGAAGCAAAAATCCCGCAATTTCCTCTTGAATTGCTCGTATGCGGTCCGTTGGTAGGAGCTTATCCCGCATCTCGTGCATCTTTAAAGAAGGAGATCAATATGAACATGTTAGTTGTGCGTATATGTATTAGATCATGATACAAAAATATGAATGGTGTTTACGTACCCAAAGATCTCTTGCACTATTGTTGCTTTCGGTCATAAAGCGAATGTTCTCGCAAACGTAATATGCACATATTTCAGTCCCCGCTGCCTGCCTCATGCACTTTACGAGAATAGAATTCAATCAGATAATAATGAAGCATGACAATGATATTGAAACTAGAATTAAAAAGATGTGCGGACGTAGCTAGTACTACTTAATTACCCTGGGCTTTCGCCATCTCAACTCTGGTTTCCATTCACCGGTGACCTCTTTGATGAAACGTTTCCAAACCCTGCCCGGCAAACAAAATGAATAAAGGAGTTATTAATTACTTGATATCAGGAAATGAACTAATAAAGAAGCCGACATAGTGCGTCAATGATTGAAATTACCTTTCGAGAAACGAATGCAAGCTTATGTAATCTTCAGGGTCTTTACTTAGCGAGTCCAGTACTTCAACATTTCCATCGTCAACTCTAATGATTAGAAGGATCCAGTGGTAGCTGCGCACACGATTTGTATAAGCGGGCATGCATAACTCATCAAATACACTTAACATCGAGTATATATATATAAGCAAAAATAGAATTTGTAGTACAAGACAGTAACACTCACTGGAAGTTCCAAGGTAAAATTATTTCTGGTTTGTACTTTAGGGCCTTCAAAAACCTTAGAAGCAATTTCTCCGTGTCTTTAGGGTGCCTTCTCAACACTTCTTCATTGACGGTATTTGGGTCAATGAACCCAATGCCATAGACTCCATCTCTTTTCAATTCAAAAATCTTCATTCTGCATAATACCACATAAAAGAATATAGTGAGTATAATAACAGGCAATGAACGAGCTGAGCTAGAGACTTAAATTATAGAAAGAAATCACTTACAGACAATAGCAACTGACGATAGATTTGTCGAGTGCTTTTTGATTGAATAACTGAAAAAATTCTTCATTTTCAATCCACAAATCTTTTTCATGGACGTAATGCTCTTTGTCGATTTTCACCATGAGGCTCTCTCGCCCGTCCTTTACTTCTCTCATGTACCAGTCATGCAATTTGTACTTTTGCGTTGTTAGACGCTTCTCGTCATCAGGAGTGAACAGAGGTTTCCCGGGGACATATTGCCATGCTATTTCATTCGGATCTAACGGTGGAAATTCCTCGATCTCTAGGAATTGTTCAACGGTGATACCGAGCATTCTAGCATTCTCTCTATCAGCGTCGGTTATTACCACGTTATTGGCACTCACCTTGAGCGGGCTGGTCGATTGGGCTGCCTGTTCTTCGAGCTGGGGAACAGTTTTCCTGCATTTACTGCTATCGCTCGACTTCTGCCTTTTCTGGGATTCATAGGACTTGGTAATACAGCGTTCATAGTCTGATGCCAGTCGTTTCTCCGCCGGTTTAGCTACATCAATAAAGTGTTGTACGACCTCATCGGGTATTTTTTCCTTTGGCGGCAGGGGCGCTTTCGGTCCAAAATGGGCCCGCAAAGCGAGATTCACTGATTCATCGAGTTCCTCGTCAGTCTTCTCGTAAGATAACTTCTTTTTGGCAGGAGGCTCGGGTTTCTTCTTTTGTGTTCTCTTCCGCTTTGGAGACGCTGTTTTTCGATATCGCGGACGTCTCGCGCTAGGCTCCGTCTCGGGGTGGGATGGACTCTGCTGATGTGGCGGAGCTTGATATCGTGGACTCGCCATGCGCTCCGTCTCGGGGTGGGATGGATTCGGCTGGCATGGCGGAGATGGATATGGCGGACTCACCCTGCGCTCCGTCTCGGGGAGGGTTGGAGTCTGCTGACGTGGCGGACTTGGAGTAGGAGTCAGTGGCCTTGGCACCAAGTTTGGAAACACGATGCATTCCTTTTTCCATAAAATGACACAACGCCTGGCTTCTCCCAGTGTCCGCTCCCCTTCACCTCCAGGGTAGTCAAGATCTAGTGATTCATATGCCGACACAACTTGATCCACCCCGACACGAGCATAGCCAGGTGGAATCGGATTGCCGTGGAAAGTTGCTTCAGGTCCACTCGGTAAAGCAAAGCCGTCCGCCACCTTCATGGATATGTTCTTCAGTTTCACGTGTAGCTCACAAGGTGTTGACTCTAGGATATCATCCACGGGGTAGCGAGCCAGCAGTGCATCATCGGTCCGGACCCCCGTGGAACCCACGCTGCTTTTTGGCATAGATGATGGAATGGTACCATCCAATGCTGGATCTGGTTTCTGCTGGTGCTGAGACGCGCCTTGCTGGCTAAGTTTGTTGATTTGCTCCTGCTGCATGTTATATTTGCGTTCCAAGTCCTGAATCCGATCTACTTCATGCTTCTTCTTTCTGTCACGACTTCTGTAGCTGTCGTTCCAATCCGCAAACCCCAGAAACCACGGAACCATGCCTTTGCCTCGTGTTCGTCTCGGGTGTTCAGGATTCTTGAGGGCGCGCGAAAGCTCGAGCTTCTGCTATTGCTTTAAGTAACTCGTCCGTGGCTTCTTTAAGACTTGCTAGTTCAAGAACCTCCCCTGTCTTTGGGTCCAACTTTCCCCCATGTGCATAAAACCAAGTCCTGCACCTCTCGGGCCAAGTCTCTGTTACTGGAGTGACCCCTGCAGCCTTCATGTTTCTCTCCGATTCATCCCACTTAGGCAACCCATACTTGTAGCCGCCTGGCCCCAGACGATGGTGCCACTTTTTTTTGTTGGCATTTATCTTGTTTATTCTCGACCGTTTCTTAGCTTCTTCTGATTCCTTGAACTTCACAAATTCATCCCAGTCATCTGCTAACTTCACATATTCTCCTTTGAATTATGGAGTCTTCCTTCCGTTTTCCACGTAACTTTTCCATAATCTTTTCTTCCAAGACTGGAATTGTGTGGCCATCTTCTTAAGAGCACACTTCTTGACTTTCTCCCATTGGAGATCTGTGAGACCCTCTGGTAGGGTGAAATGTTTCATGAGCTCCTCCCAAAGCAGATCTTTTGCTCTTTGGCTGACAAAAGAAACTGCTTGGGTATCTTTAGGCTGATTCCATTCTTGAACGGTGATCGGGATTTGGTCCCTAACGATAACTCCGCATTGACGTATAAATTTGTCCGCATTCTCTTTAGGAGCAATCGGTTCGCCATCTGCTCTGATTTGATCGATGTTAAACTTTACGCCTTGTTTCAACTTTTTTGTCGAGCCACGTTTAACCCTTGTAGAAGATTTGCTCGATCCGAAGGGCTAAAAGGAAGAAAGATTCGTTAATATATACAAATCAATCGATACATCTGATGATCACCAGAGGGCAAATTAATACCTCGCCGAACTCTGTTAAATGGACAAAAAATTCTTCGCCATCGTCATTGTCAGCTGGTTCGCCTTCGTCTCTTAGTTGTTCTTCCTCAATTCCCTCACCGGATGGGTTAAGGTATTGTGAACCATCATCTACTTCATTCTCTTCGTTTCCGGAGCGTATCAGGTCGTACATGGCATTCTCTTGATCATGGTCTCTGTCTCTACCGTCCATAGCTTAACTAATCCAGAACAAATATAAAACAATTAGAATGCATTCAATAAGCAAAACCATGTAGCGTCGGACGTGATCCCTGAAGAACCTACCAGGTATTGGAGAACCTGGCGTCCAACGCAGTCATGTAGCGTCGGACGTGCTCGTCCTCCTCCCTGACACGGCGACGTACCACCTCCGCGGGGGCCGGCTCCCTCTGCACCGACTGTGGTCCACGCGACCGCCACCAAATAACCTCCGGGTCGATGACGGGACCCTCATTCCTCACCAAGCTCCGTGCCCCGGAAGGCAGCACCTCCCAGTGCCAGCCTGGCGGAGCCCAGTCCCGGACATGGCGCCTCTCAAGCAGGTGGTTGCTGCCGAGTCGGCGACGAGGATGCGGGATGGGCATCGTCGACTCGAGAACTTATAAACGTGGGTTTTGCCTAACAATGATTATCATTTTATTATCCTACTCATATTTATAAACAAATTCAGCAACATCTAAACACATCTAAACATCAAACATCTAAACATCTATCTAAACATCAAACATCTATCTAAACAACAAACATCTATCTAAACATCAAACATCTATCTGAACATCAAACATCAAACATCTAAACATCTATCAAACATCTATCTGAACATCAAACATCAAACATCTAAACATCTATCAAACATCTAAACATCTGAATGGATTTGGGGATCAAGGGCCTCACCTTGATGAACGGGCCGGCCGGACGGGAAGACCTGGAGGCAGGGGGTCAATGGAGGCGGCGGCACCGGGGTAAGACTAGCAACCTTTAAAGAGACATAAATAAACAAATGTTACTTTTACTAAATGTGAGACCTATCTCAAATAAACAAATACGCCGCTATCCTAATGCATGTGAGAATAACATTCTTGTAACAAATTATAAATATAAGTATGCCTTCAGTTCAAAATGTGAGAATCACATTCTTGTAACAAATTATACATGTCATAGCAGAAGAGGGGAAACACATTACAATTTTAAAGGTATTGACTACAGTACGCCTACTAGAGATCTCTCAATTTTGGTCTTCATATTAAATATACTACTACGAACATCTCTCAATTTTGACCTTGCGTGTCAAAATACTAATCTCTAATTAATTTCGGTTTTCTGACATATGGTGCTAATTCGGAGATTTTAGTTTAGCAGCTATGAACAGAAAATCGCCACCAAACGGCATAACGATGAATCCGGGCTCCGCCCCTGCTCTGCCTCATGCTCGCTGTCACGCCGTCACGCCCTTCTCTGTCGCCTTCAGCGTCGTCGGCATGGACTGGGCAAGTAGATTTTTTTTCAGAAGTATGACTAAATTTGTAGCAAATTTGAAAATTATAGGGCGAAATGAAAAAATACCGAATATATGACCCCGTCGGCCTGCGGTGGGCCGAAAGGGGCCTGTCGGCCAGCAGTGGGCCGAGCGCGTGCTGTCGGCCACCAGTAGGCCGACTGGTGCACTGTCGGCCACCAGAAGGCCGAAAGGTGGCTGTCGGCCTACCAGAGGCCGATAGGCCCGTAGACAGCCTGCCCAAACATTTTCATGAATTTTTTTCAGAAATAGTACATATTTTTGGTATTCCCTTCGTTCATAGGGTTGATTCTTTGTCATGTCCCGACAGCTCTTTGATGACAACTACATATTGTGTACTCCTTTTGTTCATAGGATTGATTCCATGAATGCTAATGGTCAACATATGGTGAGCTTTGTTTTTGCCTACTGTTTATTTATTTGTTCTTTGCTGTACTATACTGTTATAAATTTGTTAGCTGAACATCATATAACTAGATGTTTTTTGTCAGGTTATTCCGCCCATGGTTGTGAGGAGTTTGAAGGATTTTTTGTCAATTCCTAGGACTGGTACTTTAAGTCTTGAAATTATTTTGGATTCTGAAGATGATGATATATCTGTGAGCATTCCTTGTGCCTACTTTATTGGCTTGGGTGGTAGAATGGTGTTGAACAAGGAAGGTTTCGGTAATTTTCTTCTGGCATCGTCTATTGAAGTAAACAATTTGGTGCTCATAACCTTCAAAGAGCGTGATCAGGAGCTAGTTGTTGTTTTCAGCCATCTGCCACAGTGATCGTACTATCTCGCCCTACTATCCCCCCATTTTCTTTTCCCGCCCTACTATCCCGCCATATTCTTTCCCGCCATAATCTCCCGCCACTTTCTTTCCCGCCATTCTCTCCCGCCATTATCTCCTGCCATTTTCTTACCCGCCTTTCTCTCCCGCCATTTTCTTTCCCGCCTTTCTCTCCCGCCACCTTCTCTTGTGAACCTATATAACCACATCCGCAGTAAGGTGGGTGAGCAGGCCCTTCTGTCCCCCCTTTCTCTCACGCCTTTCGCTCCCGCCATACTTTCGTGGAGATGTCTCATCCTCATTATCCTTTTGATCGTAGTTTTCACTCTGGTATGTCCGACCGTCTTCTCAAACTAGCCGCCAATTTCAAGATGGATGATAGAGTAGTTCCATGGGAGGAACTCATCAGTAGTGACACCATAATGAATGAGTTGGCTCACTCATTAGCTAGGAGTGGGTGGCCTCCCAGGACATTTGAGGAGATACGGAAAGAACTTCTCAGGTTGAATGGCAGATGGCAGAAGGTCAAACTGCATAAGAGTGAATCTTACATCAGGCTTGCGAGGAATAATTCAGATTTATGGTCAGCAGACAGTGAGGACGAAGACGACCTCTTCATGCCGAGCACCAAGGTAAACAGTACCGCATCGTCGAAGGGCAAGAGCTCTACATCGACGAAGGGCAAGAGATCTGCATCGACGGAGGACGAAGAGGACGTCTTCATGCCGAGCACCAAGGTCAAGACTACCGCATCGTCGAAGGGCAATAGTTCTACTTCGACAATGTAGTACTGTTTTATGTAGTACTGTTTTATGTAGTACTGTTTAATTTCAATTGTAGTGTTTAATTAAGTTGTACTGTTTATTTCAGTTGTAATGTTTATTTCAGTTGTAATGTTTATTTCAGTTGGATGCATTTAGTTCGTAGTACAAGTGTTACCTCTCTAAACCAATTGCCACCGACGGCTTCTCCCTCGGCCAGCTCGCTTTTACCTTGCTTTTTCCCATGCGCAGACGCTGATTCCGATGCCCACACTGTAGTGATTGGCAGACTGTAGTGATTGGCAAAATGCGCTGATTTCCACGGCAGACTGTAGTGATTGGCAGAATCGCACCGCACTTATTTTTATGCAAAGATTCGGCCGAGCGCGCGGGTGTCTGCTTTGTCTGATTCCTGCTGTCTGCTTTGTCTGATTCCTGCTGTCTGCGGTGCGGTGCGGTGCTGTTACTGCGGCGGATGCGCGTGTTTTATTTTCTTCTACCGACAACACAGTGCTCCGCCTCTTTATATACGAGATGCCGTTGCCTGCTCTCTCACGCTCTTCTTTTTGCTTCTGCCCACACTGCTTGCTCTTTCTCACTCTCTTCTCCATCGTCCAGCCGCACTTCAAAACACCAATGCGCTAGTCATTATGAGTTTGCCTTGCTCGGATCAAAGCATTAGGCCTACGAAAATGAAGAGTGCGACTTTGCCTCGGGGGGTGGAAGTACTTCGTTGTTGGTGTGGCGATCTCTGCAAGGTGAAGGAGGTGACGGATTTTTCAGATTGGTTGGGCATGAAGTTTTTCATGTCCGCCAATTATGAGGAAGATCCACTCGTTGCTACTTCACCGTACATCAGGCCTCCGGTATGTTTAAGTCACCAAGAATAAACACATTGTTGATATTATTGTTGATTTGATATTTCTATTTCTATTTTTGTTGTAGTCTCCTCCGCCTCTGTGCATGTACTATCGTTGGATTGACACGAAAAAACCGGACTGGGCGGTGACCGAGATTCGTGAAAGAGGTCGTCGTGCATGGGCAAGCTTGGACGCGGAAGAGCGCCGCGCGAAGGCGGCAGCAGAGGAGAAAGCAGAGCAGGAGAGAGAGTGGCAAGAGTACTGTGTGAAGCAGAGGGCTTTTCTTGATGAGATGAAGAAGAAAAACCGAGAAGAGGGACTACGACTGGCGGAGGTTTACCGACAACGATAGGAGGCCCGTGAGGCTGAGAGGCAGATGAAGAAAGAAAGGGCTCGTGCAGCCAAGGCAGCAAAAGAAGCTGGTGATGGAAAAGGAAAATATCCCCGTTGGACTCAGTAGTTTATGTTATTGTATCGTAACGTTCGCATTGCAGCAAGTCGTATCTTAAAATTCGCAGCAAGTTGTATCTTAATTTTTATGTATCTTATTTTATGCATGTTATTTTCGATGCATCTTAGTTATCTGTTGTAGTCTGGTTGGAAATGTATCTCGTACCGTTTAGACATATATTATCGTTGTGTATTGTCTTGTTTTGTGGGCATTATGTTTTATGTAAAGCGCGGCGTTGGATGCATTTAATTCGCAGTACAAGTGTTATCTCTCTAAACCAATTAACCACTGAAATAAAACATGAATACGTCTCATACATAAGTAGATAGTAATTTGTCCCATACATAAAATAGACATATGTCTCATACATAATTAGATAGTCATGTCTCATACATAGATAACCATATCACTGCTGCGGACGGCGACGAATCTTCGGCTTCCTCGGACGAGGACCGGAAGGCGATAAGCGCTCACATGGTGGACGAGTCTCACGATGACCACGACCATAGGCCGCCTCGTCTGTCTGTGTCTATGTCTCCTGCATGTATGGTGGTGGTGGAGTGGCAAGAATTGTCTCCGAGAAATCATAGGTGTTTGCAGCTCGGTCATCGTCGTCGCCGTCACCGGCAAAGAACGAACCAGCACCAGTAAACATCGGTGACTGGACATTAGACTGCATGAACGGTTGCGACTGGCTGCCGACTGCGGTAAAGTAAAACATGTAAAATTGATTTGCGAACCTAGAATGTTTAAAAGAATGTACAAAGTAGTGTTACCTAGGTCCATCTGATTATGCCAGGAATAGCTCCCTGGTTGTGAAGGAGGTGGCTGCTGGTAGAAATAGCTCCCTGGTTGTGAAGGAGGTATCTGCTGCCATGAAGAGCTCATTGGTTGTGAAGGAGGTGTCTGTTGCCAGGAAGAGCTCCCTGGTTGTGAAGGAGGTGTCTGCTGCCAGGAAGAGCTCCCTGGTTGTGAAGGAGGTGTCTACTGCCAGGAAGAGCTCCCTGGTTGTGAAGGTCGTGGTTCCGAACGGTGCACAGAGGTTCGAGGTTCTGAACGCTGGAGAGAGGGGCGTGGCGGACGATGTGTTGGACGAGGAATAGCAACATCCGAAGATCGTCTACATGTAACAGCTGCGTAAATCCCGCATACCTTCTCATGAAGACCCCTCAACCATGAGACGTTCTCTCGCGGTGGGATATTATCTCCTCTCTCAAAGCGTTGCATTAAAGAGGAAACCTCCTCTAGCACCTCGCATGCCAAGTCGCCCTGTACACGGAGAGTTAACCAATTAGATCATCGTTGTATGGCAGACAACACGAATAGTTAACCAATTGTATATGTTCAGGTTAAGAAAAAACTTAACATGTGAGAAACATAGCACGTACCGCGTGGTGTCTGATCCCGACAACAGAGGCAGTTGGGAACAGATCGTTGGTGAGAGGGGCTTCGATCTGATCAGGAGCTGATGATGGAACTAAGTAGATCCTCGTGCTATGCCGGTAACGCTGCAGATACAACCCGAACTTGTCCCAGTCAAAGGGCCGAACTTCATCCCAGATATTTGTCAGCGCAGTAGTCCATTCGTCCACGTAAGGGCTAATGTCACGAAGCCAAGAATCCTGGGACTTGTGTCCTCCTGAGCGAGTGTACCTGAGATTGAAATGCACGTTACATGATTAGTTATATTATGAATGCAGACATGACAACTAAAGTAGTATTACTTACTTGTGGACGTGATCTGGTAAGTGTGGAATAACAGGAATGTCAGGCTCTTGGCATCGACCGAACTGTCTCATCACCCTATGAATAGCCATCTCCTCAACCGTCACGTCGAACACCAACCTGGCCTTGGTCATCCAATAATGCCGATCTCTAGTGCACATTCCAGAAATCCCATCTGCACATCTGGAGGAAATAGCACGATCGGAGTGTGGCTCCCAGATAACTTGATCCTCGTGCAAACTGTCAAACTGCGTCGTGAAGGAGGGGTAGCAGCCCCTCACCTGGCTATGCGCAAACTGTCTCTGTATTTGACAACAAACATTAGTAATACTATTGAATAGCGAAAAATAAACATTAGTAATTCATATTGTTACAAATTATGAAAATACCTCTCTCCGTGTCCAAACAGATCCCATAGTAGGCAAGTCGCCGATAGAAGGCATGTAAGTTCCAGCCATGTCCTCATTACCAAAAGATTTTTCAACGCTGACATAGCGTCGACCAATAGGGAATCTCTCATATGACCAGAGCTGCAACAATAGTGGACATCCAACAAGACCTGATTTTCTAGACTTCAACTGGCAAGCTTTGCACAGGCCTCTGTACGTAGCCGCTAACACAGCAGAACCAAAACTCCTCTGCACAATGTCCCCCGGGCAACGTGCATCAGCTATCTCTCGTGCAATACCGATGAGTCGTGCATCGACAGTGGTCACGTGGTTTTCCGTGAACATCGTCTTGCCGAACAACCACATAATATATGCCTCTAGGGATCGGTCAATCTGTGCCTCTGACAACTCAACATTGGGATATCCTAAGGAGACAATCTGAAACTGGCTCAACCACCTAAAAAGAGGCCCGTGACGATCGTTGCCTAGCACCGTAGTAGTTGGCACCGCAGCCAGAAAACGGGCATGCATCGATGCTAGCCAACCAGGTTCTGGCTCTAAAGGACCTATGGCAGCACCGGCCAGAGGTAATCCCAACAAGTAAGACACATCATGTAATGTAGGCGCCATCTCTCCCCAGGGAAAGTGAAACGTATGTGTCTCTGGTCTCCATCTATCTACTAAGCAGGTAAGGAGTGACCTGTCGTAAGAGAAGCGTGTAACTTGCTTCTTGTGTAACTGCATTGGTTCACCTGCCTCATCCAATTCCGGATGATCAACCCACTCATCCAATGTACCCTCAACCAGCCGTGCCAAGGGTAGAAGTCTAGCCCAATTTAACCTGCAAAATAAATAGAATGTAGCTTACAGTTAGCGGCTATCAAAAGGATGTTATTTTATAGTAAGTCCTTATACTGACACATACCTATCAACCCATAAAGGGTGTATCATCCAGTTACGCTTTGGGGTGCGAGTGATCAACACGTCTAAGTTCTTTCCCGCTTCCATATCTGCGGCCCGGTGCCCTCTATCGATATTCCCATTAAGCAACGGATACGAAGCCATATCTGCAATTAAAACATAGCCCAGACATATTATAAATTAAAACATAGTCCAGACATGTTACAAATTATAACATCGTCCATACATATTACAGAATAAAACATAGTCCGTCATGTTACACATTAAAACATAGACCACACATATTACAGAATAAAACATAGTCCGTCATATTACACATTAAAACATAGTCCAGACATATTACAAAATAAA
The DNA here is from genome assembly GCA_039707655.1 of Elymus sibiricus. Taxonomy (NCBI): domain Eukaryota; kingdom Viridiplantae; phylum Streptophyta; class Magnoliopsida; order Poales; family Poaceae; genus Elymus; species Elymus sibiricus. Next base: position 467,611,590 of record CM077675.1, read on the forward strand.
ACATAGTGCGACACATTATATAGCTTCTGAGTTATTTCTTCCTTGTCCGCCCCTTCGGCCTCGACTTCCACGACCACCACGACTGCCACGACCACCACGACTGCCACGACCACCTCTTGCTACTGTTGCCGTAGTCGTCGATGTGGAAGCACTCGTCGATGTGGAAGCACCGTCTTTGTTCAGGTCGGGACAATATTTCATCCTATGCCCATAAGCCGCGCATAGCAAACATTGTCTGGTTGCTCCACCAGCTTCAGATTGGTCCATATCGTTTCGGATGCGCTTTACCTTGCGTCTGCCCCTGCTTGTTCGCCGAAGTCCTGGATCCGGGATGTATACTCTCTCACCATCGTTTACCTTGTTGAAATTGCCGACGACTCTAAACCCCGTCATCTCACCTGTCCAGACATTGAGTACTGCCTCTTTTGATAGTATGGAGACACGAAGGAGATAGCGTCCAACTCAATCTAGCCACAGGCAGCCAACACATGTGAGCAAGGCAGGTGCAACAACTGCGGTTTGTTGCATGTACACTCACAAGTTGGATAAAATTCCGTTCCAATTTTAACCTCATGCGTCTTCACCTCATTTGCAGAACCAAAACCATCAGTAGGAAGCTGAACCTCATACCTCCTTTCCTGATTACCTATGAGTGTGACAGTGTGCTTTTTGCTTTCTTTATCTTCTGAGCCATGTACTCCATGACACGGCTACAATAAGGTGTGTTCTGATTAACTGCAATATGCTTCTTTGCTAACTCGTGCCTTTCTCTGAAATATCTCAAAGTGCCATGGAATACACCCTCCACAATAGCTGTCAGTGGCAATGCTCTATTCCCTCTGAGTACAAAGTTATACACCTCTGCAAGATTGGTTGTCATGTGGCCATACCTAGCTCCATGGGTGCCATGCAGCAAAGACCAATTCACTGGAGGCTCTTTCTCTATCCACTCAGAAAAATTCTTTATTGCCCTGCCCTTCTTTCTCTTAGTATTAGGAGGGTCAATTGCTGGCAAGTCACAAAGACCTACTGGCTCCTCTAGCTCCGCCATGAGTGTTGCTAATTTAACCTGATCTGCTTCCATTTTCTTCCTCGCGCGGACCTGCTTCTTAGTGAACTCATCAAGTTTTGACCAAATAAAATGGTATTTACGCTGCTGGTTCTGCTTGCATAATTTTTTAAACAAGTTCATCAACCGCTTGTTCTTGAACTGTGAGAAAAAATTAGCCCCAAGATGGCGCATGCACCACCGGCTCTGCAAGTCCTTCCAAGGCGTTGGTTCGTCAGCAGTTGGATTCCTTAGTGTCTTCACGGCCTTCAATATACCAGCATGTCTGTCATGAATGACACACACGTTTGGTCGGTCCTTCACGATCGCAATTTTAACTTGCCGGAAGAACCATACCCAGCTCGGAAAGTTCTCACCCTCCACAAATGCCATGGCTAGTGCGATGATTTGATTGTTCCCGTCCACACCAATAGCAGTCAGGATTTGCCCTTTGTACTGACCAGTCAGGAATGTACCATCCACAAACATCACAGGAGGACAATGCCGGAAAGCTTCGATGCACATAGCGAAAGAGAAGAATACTCGTTTCAACACCTTATGATCTGGTAAAATGTCCAACCTCGTGTGTTGTATGTTAACATAAGTGCCGGGATTTCTCTCCTTCAGTATGTCAAGGAGACGGTAACATTATCATATGAGTCGAAGAACGTCCCAAACCTTTCCTCCATAGCCTTCTGCTTAGCCCTCCAAGCCTTCCCATATGGAATGTCATAATTCCATCTGACCTTCACTGCTCTCTGGATGTGTTTTGCTTCCATATCTTTCTTGTCCACTATCTCAGTATACATGAGTTGCGCAATGAGAGTTGAAGTCAGGTTTGGATGACTAACCAACAGGTTTTTCCTCACACAATTATGTGGGACCACATTGGTGACAAGCCAGTGGATGTCATACTTCGGCACGTGCCCGTGCACCTTCCCAGGACAACCTGGTTCAACACACTTCACGGTATAGTTTGTTGGACTCGATATGTGTGTCCAGAAAACCCTTTGCGTAGACATAGCCCACTTTATCACCGCATACTTCAATTTTTTCTTTGTATCAAACATAGCCCCTATCTGGACTTGGTTCAGATTATATTGCCATGGAGTCTCATGGCCATCGTTGACAGTAAGGCCAGTGGATATGTCCTGATCCCATGCAGAAGGAATCGGTACCTCCACTTCATCCTCGGAATTTTCAGAATCCAGATCCTCCGCAAATCCATCCTCGTCATCTTCCTCCATCACCCTCTGCATTTCATCGCCTTCCTCATCCCCATCAGCAACACCAGAACCAGCTAATATTTTTGACTGAATACTCTGCCCAGTATCATGACCACAAACATTGTGTGACATGTAGTCTGACTCTTTCTCGGCTTGGCTAGCATCCACATCCGGTGGCTGTGACCCGGATAAATAATTCTCGTTAGCCATTTGACTACCCTGGCCTGGTTCATACCCCACGTGAAGTTGTACCGTATTCTCCTCCTTCGCCACTAGTTACACTAGGGCATATGGGTGGATTCTTCGGTCTCGGCAACGACTTAACAGGGTCACCCAATGCTGGCTCCTATCTATCGGCATCAACTCCCACTTGACATTGTTACAGGATTTTATCCACAGTGCATGAATACTGACGGAACATACTTCAGGATCTAGTCCAAAACTAGTAGTCAACCAGTGCTTCAAATGTCTAATGTCCAGTGTGTCCGGGTGTGAAAGTGTCATGACGCCATTTTTAAACTCGCTAAGATCAACCCCCAACTCATTATATCGAACATTACCAGGGCCGTAGTAAACAGTCAAATTTACTGATTCAGACATTTTCACCTGTCAGACATTGCCACCTTTCATTAATCGCAACGAACAAAATTATTACCGGCTACACTAACTATCCGCTAAAATTACTATGTACACTAAATAAACTCTACATCACATACAAAATTATTACCGGCTACACTAACTATCCCCTAAAATTACTACGTACACTAAAATAACTATGTACACTAAATAAACTGTACACTAAAACTACACTAACTACACGAACAAAAATATACCTTCGACGCGTGTGTCCCCTTCTTCTTCCTCTCCACACCACCACCTCCTCACCAGCTACACCTCCTCCACCCCACCACCTCCTCACCTCCTCCACCCCACCATGGCTCCTCCTCACTTACGCACAAATAACTATCCCATTGCAAAAAAATTGACCGTAGGACGCTGGAGAATGCTATGATCTATTGATTCTGTGGCTTGGAACGGAAAATCGGTTGAAGAATGAGTAGATCGGTGAGGGGGGGAGAGTATAGAGAGGAAACGAGAGAGAGAGAGCTCTGCCAGCGACCAGGAAACGAGAGAGAGAGCGAGAGGAAAAACAAACGGTCGGGCTGGCCAACAGCCCGCTTTCGTCCAGCTGGTGGCCGACAACCACCTTTCGGCCTTCTGGTGGCCGATAGTGCACCAGTCGGCCTACTGGTGGCCGACAGCATGCGCTCGGCCCACTGCTGGCCGACAGGGCCCCTTTCGGCCCACCGCAGGCCGACGGGGTCATATATTCGGTATTTTTTCATTTCGCCCTATAATTTTCAAATTTGCTACAAATTTAGTCATACTTCTGAAAAAAAATCGGGCAAGTACATCATGGCCTTCGGCACGCTCAAGGGGATGGCCATGGCGCCGCCACGCTCGGGCAGGCCGGTGGCCATGGCGCCGCCGCGCGCGCTCGTGCATGGCGATCGAGGGGAGGTCAGGGCGGCGGAACAGAGAGGGGGGAAGGAGGCGGAGGCTCATCGTGGGAGGAGTGGGCGCAGCAGGGGCTCGTCGGCGGGCAGCAGGGGGCGGGCCGACGTCAAGGTCTGGCGGTGAGGAGCGGCAACGGAGACGAGCAGCCTGGCGGCGTGGTGTCGTTTCGGCGTCGGGGGGGGGTGCGGCGGAGAAACTGAGGAGGGAGCGCGCGCTTTAAATACCCCGGGACTCACCAACCGGGACTAAAGAGTCCTCCCTTTAGTCCCGGTTGGATCCACCAACCGGGACTAAAGGCCCATCTTTTCGGCGGCCCAAATTCCGCGCGGGAAGGGACCTTTAGTCCCGGTTGGTGCTACCAACAGGGACTAAAGCTGTATTTTCTCTTTTTTGTTTTGTTTTGTTTTTTTTAATTTCTGTTTTTAGATTTGGAATAACTGTTAGAATATTTATAGTTTTTTAATGAATCCTTTTGCTTTAGGTCAAAACAATTACAAACTTTCTGTTAGTACCAGTAGTTTTCAAATTTAAATAGTTTAAATTTGAATTCATCTGAAATTTGTGTGAAACAGTAATTTGTGAATAACTTTAGTTTAAAAATAGATTTTTGAGTGATTGTTTTTCCTGTTGTTTAATATTAGTATGTTTTATCATTATGTTAAAGTTGGGAATTTTTAGGATAATTTAAATAGGTGTTTTAATCAAAACCAGATTCTGTTTAACTCTTTTAGTTTTATACCTTCATTTGTTTTAATCAAAATCACCCAAATGAACTCCAGACTTTTTGTGCATTCAATATGCACCATTCTAAGCCACATCTTCAAATTTCAACCCTATCTAACTTCATTTGCTATTTTTCATGCATTTAATGATTATTTTTGAGCTAAATGACCCTGAAATTAAAAAGCACTACAAATGAAATCTAAAAAGGTAGAAACTTGGCATGGTATCATCATTTCACCCACATAGCATGTGCTAAAAAGTTGAGATGGTTATGGCAAAAACTGGATGCACTTCGTGTACAAACTAAGACCATCTCCTTCGAAGTATGATGGTTTCAGACGAAAACTCATCTGTTACAAAGGCATTTCATTTTTTTAAACTTGTTTCAACTCCAGACTTTTTGTGAATTTAATATGCAGCATTCTAAGCCACATATTCAAATTTCAACCCTTTCTAACTTCATTTGCTATTTTTCATGCATTTGATGATTTTTTTGAGCTAAACGACCCTGAAATTAAAAAGCACAACAAATGAACTCTGAAAAGGTTGAAACTTGGCATGGTATCATCATTTCACCCACATAGCATGTGCTAAAAAGTTGAGAGGGTTACGGGAAAAACTGGATGCACTTCGTGTACAAACTAGACCATCTCCTTCGAAGTATGAGGGTTTCGGACGAAAACTCATCTGTTACAAAGGCATTTCATTTTTTTTAAACCTCTTTGAACTCTAGACTTTTTGTGCATTCAATATGCACCATTCTAAGCCACATATTCAAATTTCACCCCTTTCTAACTTCATTTGCTATTTTTCATGCATTTAATGATTTTTTTTGAGCTAAACGACCCTGAAATTAAAAAGCACTACAAATGAACTCTAAAAAGGTTGAAACTTGGCATGGTATCATCATTTCACCCACATAGCATGTGCTAAAAAGTTGACAGGGTTTCGGCAAAAACTGGATGCACTTCGTGTACAAACTAGACCATCTCCTTCGAAGTATGAGGGTTTCGGACGAAAACTCATCTATTACAAAGGCATTTCATTTTGTTTAAACTTTTTTCAACTCTAGACTTTTTGTGCATTTAATATGCACCATTCTAAGCCACATATTCAAATTTCAACCCTTTCTAACTTCATTTGCTATTTTTCATGCATTTAATGATTTTTTGAGCTAAACGACCCTGAAATTAAAAAGCACCACCAATGAACTCTGAAAAGGTAGAAACTTGGCATGGTATCATCATTTCACCCACATAGCATGTGCTAAAAAGTTGAGAGGGTTACGGCAAAAATTGGATGCACTTTGTGTACAAACTAGACCATCTCCTTCGAAGTATGAGGGTTTCAGACGAAAACTGATCTGTTACAAAGGCATTTCATTTTTTTTAAACTTTTTTCAACTCCAGACTTTTTGTGCATTCAATATGCACCATTCTAAGCCACATATTCAAATTTCAACCCTTTCTAACTTCATTTGCTATTTTTCATGCATTTAATGATTTTTTTGAGCTAAACGACCCTAAAATTAAAAAGCACCACAAATGAACTCTAAAAAGGTTGAAACTTGGCATGGTATCATCATTTCACCCACATAGCATGTGCTAAAAAGTTGAGAGGGTTACAACAAAAACTGGATGCACTTCGTGTACAAAACTGGACCATCCCAGCTAGTCACTAGAGAAGAAAAGTGATGACGGTGCAGCCAATCACATCACAGAGTGGGATCTTGGGGTATAAATTTTTTTCTTCGCATGTGTCCCTTGATTATTGCGCCGTAACCATGAACAATCTTCATCATTTAACAGGATGCTTGGTTCAGTCTTCACTGCGAAGGGAGGAATTTCATCAAACTTTTCATAATCTTGTGACATGTCTGTCTTGTCCTCCACTCCCACGATGTTTCTTTTCCTAGAAAGCACTATGTGGCGCTTTGGCGCATCGTATGATGTACCCGCTTTCTTATCTTTCCTTTTTCTCGGTTTGGTAGACATGTCCTTCACATAGAAAACTTGCGCCACATCATTGGCTAGAAGGAATGGTTCGTCTGTGTGCCCAAGATTGTTGAGATCCACTGTTGTCATTCCGTACTGCGGGTCTACCATTACCCCTCCTCCAGTCAGATTGGCCCATTTGCACTGGAACAAAGGGACCTTCAAATCACCTCCATAGTCAAGTTCCCATATCTCCTCTATGTAACCATAATAGGTGTCCTTTTCCTTGTTGTTTGCCGCATCGTCAAAGCGGACAGCACTGTTTTGGTTGGTGCTCTTTTTATCTTGGGAGATCGTGTAAAATGTATTCCCATTTATCTCGTACCCTTGGAAAGTCAATATAGTCGAAGATGGTCTCTTGGCCAACAAGTACAAGTCATCTTCAACATTGTCGTCATTCATGAGATGTGTTCGCAACCAACCCCCGAAAGCCTCAATGTGTGTACATTGAATCCAGGGGTCAGACTTCTCCGGGTTCTTCGAGCGTATAATATCCATGTCTTTCTCGATATACGGGGTCACCAAGGTAGAATTCTGTAGAACTGTGTAGTGTGCTAGCGCCCAAGAATGCCCGTCCCTACATATTATTGATTTTGGTCCAAGCGTGCCTTTTCCACGCAATCTCCCCTCATGCCGCGATTGAGGAACACCAATCGGCTTAATGTCAGGAATAAAGTCAACACAAAACTCAATAACCTCCTCTGTTTCATGGCCCTTGGAGATGCTTCCTTCTGGCCTAGCACGGTTACGAACTTATTTCTTTAAGACTCCCATGAACCTCTCAAAGGGGAACATATTGTGTAGAAATACATGACCCAGAATGGCAATCTCAAAGGGGAACATATTTCTTTTGAGTATGGCTTCATAGAATGCGTCATGTGCTTCACTTATATCATTTGAAGTTTGGATTGCCTGTTTCTCTACACATAGAAAACCGCCCTTTGTAGAATGCTCTTTTGCTTCACTTATATTTGTTAGAGCGTGGGCATATCTTTTGTAGAAAGAATTAAACTCTCATGCTTCACTTATATCTATTTAGAGAGTTAACAGGAGTTGGTCATTCACATGGTTAGTCATAAAATCCTACATAAAACTTGTAGATCACTGAATATGGTATGTTTGATTCCTTGCAATAGTTTTGCGATATAAAGATGGTGATATTAGAGTCATGCTAGTGAGTAATTGTGGATTAGTAGAAATACTTGTGTTAAGGTTTGTGATTCCCGTAGCATGCACGTATGGTGAACCGTTATGTAACGAAGTCGGAGCATGAATTGTTTAATGATTGTCATCCTTTGTGTGATGGGTCGGGAGCGCGCGATGGTTTACTCCTACCAACCTCTCCCCTAGGGGCATGCGTCTAACCCTTTGCTTCGATAGCTAATAGACTTTTGCAATAAGTATGTGAGTTCTTTATGACTAATGTGAGTCCATGGATTATACGCACTCTCACCCTTCCACCTTTGCTAGCCTCTCTAGTACCACGCAACTTTCGCCGGTACATTAAACCCACCTCCCTCAAAACAGCCACCATATACTTTCCTCAAAACAGCCACCATACATACCTATTATGGCATTTCCATAGCCATTCCGAGATATATTGCCATGCAATTTCCACCGTTCCGTTTATTATGACACGCACCATCATTGTCATATTGCTTTGCATGATCGTAAGACAGCTAGCATGATGTTTTTATGGCTTGTCCGTTTTTTGATGCCATTTGCTATGCAAGATCATTGCACATCCCGGTACTCCGCCGGAGGCATTCATATAGAGTCATATTTTGTTCTAAGTTTTTGAGTTGTAAGTAAATAAAAGTGTGATGATCATCATTATTAGAGCATTGTCCCATGAGAGAAAAGGATGATGGAAGCTATGATTCCCTCACAAGATGGGATGAGTTTCCGGACTTTACAAAAAAAATAAAAGAGGCCAGCGAAGCCCAAATAAAAAAAGAGAGGCCAAAGATGCCCACCAAAAAAAAACAAAAAAAACAATAAAAAGAGAGAAAAGAGAGAAGGGACAATGCTACTATCCTTTTCCACACTTGTGCTTCGAGTAGCACCATGTTCTTCATGATAGAGAGTCTCCTATTTTGTCACTTTCATATACTAGTGGGAATTTTTCATTATATAACTTGGCTTGTATATTCCAATGATGGGCTTCCTCAAAGTGCCCTAGGTCTTCGTGAGCAAGCGAGTTGGATGCACACCCACTTAGTTTCTTTTTGAGCTTTCGTACACTTATAGCTCTAGTGCATCTGTTGCATGGCAATCCCTACTCACTCACATTGATATCTATTGATGGGCATCTCCATAGCCCGTTGATACGCCTAGTTGATGTGAGACTATCTTCTCCTTTTCCCTTGCACCTTCACCATATTCTATTCCACCTATAGTGCTATATCCATGGCTCACGCTCATGTATTGCGTGAGAGTTGAAAAAGTTTGAGAACATAAAAAGGTGTGAACCAATTGCTTGACTTGTCATCGGGGGTGTGCATGATTTAGATACTTTGTGTGCGGAAGATAGAGCATAGCCAGACAATATGATATTGTAGGGATAACTTTCTTTAGCCATGGTATTTTGAAAATACATGATTGCTTGTCAGTATGCTTGAAGTATTATTGTCTTAATGATAGACTATTGCTTTGAATCACTTGTGTCTTAATATTCATGCCATGATTAGATTATATGATCAAGATTATGCTAGGTAGCATTCCACATCAAAAATTATCTTTTTTATCATTTACCTACTCGAGGACAAGCAGGAATTAAGCTTGGGGATGCTGATACGTCTCCGTCGTATCTATAATTTTTGATTGTTTCATGCCAATATTCTACAACTTTCATTTACTTTTGGCAACTTTTTATACAATTTTTGGGACTAACATATTGATCCAGTGCCCAGTGCCAGTTCCTGTTTGTTGCATGTTTTTTGTTTCGCAGAAAATCCATATCAAACGAAGTCCAAACAGAATAAAAACTTACGGAGATTTTTTTTGGAATATATGTGAATTTTGGGAAGTGGAATCAACGCGAGATGATGCCCGAGGTGACCACAAGCCAGGGGGGCGCGCCCTACCCCCCCTGGGCGTGCCAGGCTGGCTTGTGGCCACCCCGTAAGGCTGTTGGTGCCCTTCTTTCGCCGCAAGAAAGCTAATATCCGGATAAAAATCTTGTTAAAATTTCAGCCCAATCGGAGTTATGGATCTCTGGGAATTTAAGAAACGGTGAAAGGCCAGAATCTAGGAGCGCAGAAACAGAAGGAAACCGAGAGAGAGATCCAATCTCGGAGGGGCTCTCGCCCCTCCGCCGCCATGGAGGCCAAGGACCAGAGGGGAAACCCTTCTCCCATCTAGGGAGGAGGTCAAGGAAGAAGAAGAAGGAGGGGGCTCTCTCCCCCTCTCTCCCGGTGGCACCGGAACGCCGCCGGGGCCATCATCGTGACGGCGATCTACTCCAACAACTCCGTCATCTTCACCAACACCTCCATCACTTTCCCCCATCTATCTACAGCGGTCCACTCTCCCGCAACCCGCTGTACCCTCTACTTGAACATGGTGCTTTATGCTTCATATTATTATCCAATGATGTGTTGCCATCCTATGATGTTTGAGTAGATTTTTGTTGTCCTATGGGTTGATTGATGATCATGATTGGTTTGAGTTGCATGTTTTATTATTGGTGCTGTCCTATGGTGCTCTCCGTGTCACGCAAGCGTGAGGGATCCCCGCTGTAGGGTGTTGCAATGTGTTCATGATTTGCCTATGGTGGGTTGCTTGAGTGACAGAAGCATAAACCCGAGTAGGTGGGTTTTTGCATATGGGAGTAAAGAGGACTTGATACCTTATAATGCTATGGTTGGGTTTTACCTTAATGATCTTTAGTAGTTACGGATGCTTGCTAGAGTTCCAATCATAAGTGCATATGATCCAAGTAGAGAAAGTATGTTAGCTTATGCCTCTCCCTCATATAAAATTGCAATAATGATTACCGGTCTAGTTATTGATTGCCTAAGGACAATTCCGCAACTCCTACCACCACTTTTCCACACTCGTTAAACTAACTTAGTTGTTTCTTTATCTAAGCAGCCCCTAGTTTTTATTTACGCGCTCTTTATTATCTTGCAAACCTATCCTATCACACCTACAAAGTACTTCTAGTTTCATACTTGTTCTAGGTAAAGCGAACGTTAAGCGTGCGTTGAGTTGTATTGGTGGTCGATAGAACTTGAGGGAATATTTTTTCTACCTTTACCTCCTCGTTGGGTTCGACACTCTTACTTATCGAGAAAGGCTACAATTGATCCCCTATACTTGTGGGTTATCAGGTTCACGCAAAGATTCTTCGTCACGTGCATCACGTCGATTGCAGAGCGGACCTCTAGGACTTTCCAATATTCTAGCTCCCAAAATATAGATTTCTTCTTCCACATGGGTGCGCGTCCCTCAGCGTCAGTCGGAACAGATTGTCCGCCAGGACCCTTCCCAAATATTACTTGTAAATCCTTGACCATATTAAGTATGTCATCACCAGTACGGAGGATGGGCTTCTTCCGGTGTTCTGCCTCACCTTTGAAATGCTTGCCTTTCTTTCTTAAGGCATGCTTGGTCGGAAGAAATCGACGATGTCCCAGGTACACATTCTTCTTGCATTTGTCCAAATATATACTTTTAGTCTCATCTAAACAGTGCGTGCATGCATGGTATCCCTTGTTTGTCTGTCCTGAAAGGTTACTAAGAGCAGGCCAATTATTGATGGTTACAAATAGCAACGCTCACAGGTCAAATTCCTGCTGTTTGTGCTCATCCCACGCACGTACACCTTTTTTATTCCACAGCTGTAAAAGTTCATCAACTAATGGCCTTAGGTACACATCAATGTCGTTGCCGGGTTGCTTAGGGCCTTGGATGAGCACTGGCATCATAATGAACTTCCGCTTCATGCACAACCAAGGAGGAAGGTTATAGATACATAGAGTCACAGGCCATGTGCTATGCTTGCTGCTCTGCTCCCCAAATGGATTAATGTCATCTGCACTTAAACCAAACCATAAGTTCCTTGGGTCATCTGCAAAGTCCGGCCACTCTCTCTCGATTTTTCTCCACTGCGACCCATCAGCGGGTACTCTCAACTTCCCGTCTTTCTTACGGTCTTCTTTGTTTTGGAACAAACGTTTCAACCGTGGTATTATAGGAGCATACCACATCACCTTGGCAGGAATCCTCTTCCTGGGGCGCTCGCCCTGAAAATCATCACCAGGGTCATCGCGACCGATCTTATATCGCAATGCATTGCATACCGGGCATGCATTCAAATTCTCGTACTCACCGCGGTAGAGGATGCAGTCATTAGGGCATGCATGTATCTTCTGCACCTCCAATCCTAGAGGGCAGATAACCTTCTTTGCTTCGTACGTACTTTCAGGCAATTCGTTGTCTTTGGAAGCTTATTCTTCATTATTTTCAGCACCTTTTCAAATGCCTTGTCAGATACACCATTCTCTGCCTTCCATTGCAGCAATTCCAGTGTGGTACCGAGCTTTGTGTTGTCATCTTCGCAATTTGGGTACAACCCTTTTTTGTGATCCTCTAGCATGCGCTGCAACTTCAACTTCTCCTTTTCACTTTCGCAGTTTCTCTTTGCATCAGCAATGGCCCGACCAAGATCATCAGCGGGCTCATACGATGCCTCAGCTTCTTCTTCTTCATTCTCTTCCCCCATTGTAGTACCATCTGATAACCCACAAGTATAGGGGATCGCAACAGTTTTCGAGGGTAGAGTATTCAACCCAAATTTATTGATTCGACACAAGGGGAGCCAAAGAATATTCTCGAGTATTAGCAGCTGAGTTGTCAATTCAACCACACCTGAAAGACTTGATATCTGCAGCAAAGTATTTAGTAGCAAAGTAGTATGGAAGTAACGGTAACGATGGCAAACGTGATAGTAGCAACTTTGTAGTGATTGTAACAGTAGCAACGGAAAAGTAACTTAGCAAAGATCAATATGTGAAAAGCTCATAGGCAACGGATCATGTTGGATGGCATTCATCATGCAACGGTTATAACATAGGGTGACACAGAACTAGCTCCAATTCATCAATGTAATGTAGGCATGTATTCCATATATAGTCATACGTGCTTATGGAATAGAACTTGTATGACATCTTTTGTCCTACCCTCCCGTGACAGCGGGGTCCTAATGGAAACTAAGGGATATTAAGGCCTCCTTTTAATAGAGTACCGGACCAAAGCATTAGCACTTAGTGAATACATGAACTCCTCAAACTACGGTAATCACCGGAAAGAATCCCAGTTATTGTCACCATGGGGGATGCGGATCATAACTCGTAATAGGTGTCTACAACTTGCAAGATAGGATCAAGAACACATATATATATATTCATGAAAACATAATAGGTTCAGATCTGAAATCATGGCACTCGGGCCCTAGTGACAAGCATTAAGCATAGCAAAGTCATAGCAACATCAATCTCAGAACATAGTGGATACTAGGGATCAAACCCTAACAAAACTAACTCGATTACATGGTAAATCTCATCCAACCCATCACCGTCCAGCAAGCCTACGATGGGATTACTCATGAACGGCGGAGAGCATCATGAAATTGGTGATGAAGGATGGTTGGTGATGACGACGGCATCGATTTCCCCTCTCCGGAGCCCAAAACGGACCCCAGATCTGCCCTCCCGAGGAAGAACAGGAGGTGGCGGTGGCTCCGTATCGTGAAACGCGATGAACTCTTCTCTCTGATTTTTTTCTCCCCGAATAGGAATATATAGAGTTGGAATTGAGGTCGGTAGAGCTGCAGGGGGCCCACAAGACAGGGGGGCGCGCCCCCTTGCTTGTGGCCAGGTGGTGGACCCCCTCCGATTGATTCTTTCGCCAGTATTTTTTATTAATTCCAAAAATATTCTCCGTAAATTTTCAGGTCAATCCGAGTACTTTTATTTCTGCACAAAAATAACACCAAGGCAATTCTGCTAAAAACAGCGTCAGTCCGGGTTAGTTCCATTCAAATCATGCAAATTAGAGTCCAAAACAAGGATAAAAGAGTTTGGAAAAGTAGATACGATGGAGACGTATCAACTCCCCCAAGCTTAACCCATTGCTTGTCCTCAAGCAATTCAGTTGATAAACTGAATGTGACAAAGAAAAACTTTTACAAACTCTGTTTGATCTTGTTCTTCCAAATATGTCTAACGGATGTTCAGATTTTCAGCAAAGATTATAGACTAACCACATTCACAATAACATTTAGGTCTCACATTTACTCATATCAATGGCAGAACCAACTAGCGAGCAATAATAATAAGTCTCGGATGACAACAATTTTATCAAAACAATCATGATACAATATGATATAATGGTATCTCGCTAGCCCTTTCTGAGACCGCAAAACATAAATGCAGAGCACCTCCGAAGAACAAGGACTGACTAGACATTGTAATTCATGGTAAAAGAGATCCAGTCACAATCATACTCAATATCAATTAGTAACAAAGCATACAAATGACGGTGGTGCTCTCTAACTGGTGCTTTTTATAAGAGGAGGATGACTCAACAGTAAAGTAAAATAGATAAGCCTTTCGCAAAGGGAAGCATTGATTTGCAAAGGTGCCAGAGCTCGAGTTTTTAGAACAGGGATGAATAATAATTTTGAGCGGTATGCTTTCATTGTCAACATAAAAACCAAGAGATCTCGGTATCTTCCATGCTAGATACATTATAGGCGGTTCCCAAACAGAATAGTAAAGTTTTTACTCCCCCTTCACCAATCAATCACACTCCACGGCGAGCCGAATCCACGGGTACCGTCCATACAAACAACAATCCTGGGGGAGTTTTGTTTTATTAAATTTTGATTTGATTTTTGAGCATGGAACTGGGCATCCCGAATACCAGCCACTTTCTCGTGAATGATAGTGAATCAACACATATCGTGAGAATAACCCACCTAGCATGGAAGATACTGACAGCCCCCAGTCGCTACATGAGCGCTTCGGGCATACAAAACAGAATATTATTTGAAGGTTTAGAGTTTGGCACATGCAAATTTACTTGGAATGGCAGGTAAATACCGCATATAGGTAGGTATGGTGGACTCATATGGAATAACTTTGGGTCGTTTATGGAAATGGATGCACAAGCAGTATTCCCGCTTAGTACAGGTGAAGGCTAGCAAAAGACTGGGAAGCGACCAACTAGAGAGCGACAACAGTCATAAACATGCATTGAGATTAACCAACATTGAATGCAAGCATGAGTAGGATATAAATCACCATGAACATAAATATCGTGGAGGCTATGTTGATTTTGTTTCAACTACATGCGTGAACATGTGCCAAGTCAAGCCACTTGAATCATTCAGAGGAGGATACCATCCTATCATACTACATCACAACCATTTTAAAATGCATGTTGGCACTCAAGACAAACCATTATACACTCTTAGCTAATTAAGCATGGCATGAGTAACTATAATCTCTAATTGTCATTGCAAACATGTTTCATCCATAATGAGCTGAATCCAGAATGTTGAGCTAATCATATTTACAAAAACAAAATTGGTCGAGTTCATACCAGCTTTTCTTCATCTCAATCGCTTCATCATATATCGTCATTATTGCCTTTCACTTGCACGACCGAACGGTGTGAATAATCATAAGAGTGTACGTGCATTGGACTAAGCTGGAATCTGCAAACAATAACTCAAAGGAGAAGACAAGGTAATATGGGCTCTCTGTAAGATAAACAATAATGCATATGAGAGCCACTCAACATTTTCATTGTGGTCTTCTCCTTACGACCCAAAGAAAGAAATTTCAAAACACGAACGAGAAAAACTATTTACACGGGAAAGCTCCCACCAAGCAAAAGAAGAACAAGAAATCTTTTTGGGTTTCCTTTTAATGATACAACTAAACAAACTAGAAGGTAAAGTTAGAACTAAACTTTTTTTGGATTTTTTTCTCAAGGTTAATTGAATGCACAAGAAGAAAGCGGAAAGAAGAAATTAACTACCATGGATGATACAATGAAAAAGTATGAACACCGACAACTGAAATGAGTGTGTGAACATGAATGTAATGTCGGTGAGAAATACGTACTCCCCCAAGCTTAGGCTTTTGGCCTAAGTTGGTCTAGGGCCATGGCTGGCCCAATATCCAAAGTCATAGTTGGGGTTGTACTAGGCTGCGGCAGCTACTGCCTGAACGGCTGCAGCGCGGAGGCGAGCGGCTTCCGCCTCCCTCTCGTACTCGTTTGCCTCCTCTCTCATTATAAAGTGTCTCCGTTTTTCCTGAAAGTTAAAGACGGCAGGAGAAGGAAGGGTAATATGGACAACACGCTGTCTATAAAAAATTAGTCGGTACCGGAGGGACTGTTCGTTCCTCTCAAGAAACTGGTAACGCACCATAGCCTCATAATCAAGATAAGCAGGTGGTAACTCAATATCATTCTCCCTTATGGGTACCCCAAGGTAATTAGCTACACGAGTGGCATAAATCCCGCCAAAGAAATCTCCTTCCTTATCATTTTTATGTAGCCTCCTAGCAATAATAGACCCCAAGTTATATCGTCTATCACCCATTACCACACTCTTAAGAATAATAAGATCAGGTACACAAAGGTGGCTATGATCATGTTTACCGTTAATACATCTACCTATGAAGAGAGCAAAATAATGTATAGCAGGAAAGTGAATGCTCCCCAAAGTAGCCTGTGTAATGTTTCTAGTTTCTCCCAGAGTGATGCTAGCAAGAAAATCATTATATTCAGTTTTGTGAGGATCACTATGGCTGCCCCATTGTGGAATTTTGCACGCACGGTTAAAATCTTCTAGGTCCATAGTATAGGATTCATCATAAAGATTTAATAGAACAGAAAGCGTATTACGCCTGGATGAAAATTCAAACCTCCGCACGAAGGAATCAGTGAGTTGATAATATTGCTTGCATTGGTCTGAAATAAAATCTTCAAGGCCAGCATTTCGTATGTACGCGTAGAATTCTCCCTTGAAACCGGCATGAACCATGAATTGATCCGACGGCCATTCACAAGACCGCACTTGAGCTTCCCTCGGTGGTTCAAAGTCGGGCTCACGTATCGCGAGTCTCGGGGTCTTCTTGCTCGAGGAACCACCTTGGTATATTCTCCTCAACATCTTTCTTTCTCTGAAAAATTTCTGAAATTTTTAGTGACTCAAAATAAAGGTGAACAAAACTCAACAAAACTCATAGCAACTACTCCCACAAGTGCCTAGAGGCTATATCATGCATCAAAACTACTTGGGACCATACAAATTTGACATGCAAGCTCAAGAACAAGGTCATCAAAGCAGCAAAAATTTGCAATATATAAATCACTAAGGCAAAAACTAATTGGACCATTGGAGGAGTCACATACCGAAGGTCAATCCCTCAAAACAGTTTTGCAAATGGAGCTTTGCACCAGGAGATCGAAAATGGCAGCAACATGAGCTAGAACACGGGTTTGAGCAATGGTGGGATTTTTTCTGGAGGAAGACGAAGTGGATGGGTGCTGAAATAAGTGAGGGGGGCCTACGTGGGACCCACAAGCCAGGGGGCGCGCCCAAGGGGTGGGCGCGCCCTGCAGGCTTGTGGCCCACTGGTGCAGCCCCCTGATATGTTCTCAGTGGCAAAAATTCTTAAATATTCCAGAAAAAATCATACTGCATTTTCGGGGCATTTGGAGAACTTTTATTTTCAGGTCATTTTCTATTGCACGGATAAATCAGAAAACAGAAAAATAATAGCATTTTACTTTATTTAATCTAAACAACAAAAAGTAAAAGTTGGGTATAGAAGGTTGTGCCTTCTAAATTCATCCATCTCATGCTCATCAAAAAGAATCTATCAATAAGGTTGATCAAGTCTTATTGACAAACTTTTTTTGAATGACACGGAACCGGAGAATTTTCGAATAACACTAGGTTACCTCAATGGGGATATGCTTGTTCCCGACAATAAGTATATCATATTTCTTTTTGGCAGTAGGGAGAGGGAATTCAAAATCTCCAATAATAATCGTTGAAATTTTTTCAATGGAGTTGATACTATGAACTTGAGGTTGTTTCTTCGGAAAGTGTACCGTATGCTCATTACCATTAACATGAAAAGTGACATTGCCCTTGTTGCAATCAATAACACCCCCTGCAGTATTCAAAAAAGGTCTACCAAGGATGATCGACTTACTGTCGTCCTCGGGAATATCAAGAATAACAAAGTCCGTTAGGATAGTAACATTTGCAACTACAACAGGCACGTCCTCACAAATACCGATGGGTAAAGCAGTTGATTTATCAGCCATTTGCAGAGAGATTTCAGTAGGTGTCAACTTATTCAAATCAAGTCTACGATACAAAGAGAAAGGCATAACACTAACACCGGCTCCAAGGTCACATAAAGCAGTTTTAACATAATTTCCTTTAATAGAGCATGGTATAGTAGGTACTCCGGGATCTCCTAGTTTCTTTGGTATTCCACCCTTAAAGGTATAATTAGCAAGCATGGTGGAAATCTCAGCTTCTGGTATCTTTCTTTTATTTGTCACAATATCTTTCATATACTTAGCATAAGGAGACATTTTTAGAATATCAGTCAAGCGCATACGCAAAAAGACAGGTCTAAGCATTTCAACAAAGCGCTCAAAATCCTCATCATCATTTTTCTTGGATGGCTTAGGAGGAAAGGGCATGGGTTTCTGAACCCAAGGTTCTCTTTCTTTACCATGCTTCCTTGCAACGAAGTCTCTTTTATCATATATTTTATTCTTAGGTTGTGGGTTATCAAGATCAACAGCAGGTTCAATCTCCACATCATTATCATTACTAGGTTGAGCATCAACATGAACATCATCATTAATATTATCACTAGGCTCATGTTCATTACCAGATTGTGTCTCAGCATCAGAAATAGAAATATCATTTGGGTTTTCATGAGTATCTATAATAGGTTCACTAGCAGCATGCAAAGTCCTATCGTCATTCTTTTTCCTCTTATTACTCGGACGACTAGGTGCATCAGTATTAATTTTCTGAGAATCTTGCTCGATTCTCTTAGGATGGCCCTCAGGATACAAAGGTTCCTGAGTCATTTTACCACCTCTAGTCACAACTCTAACAGAATGATCATTGTTCTTACCATTCATCTCATTAAGCAAATCATTCTGTGCCTTAAGTACTTGTTCTACTTGAGTAGTTACCATGGAAGCATGTTTACTAATAAGCTTAAAATCATTGATAGTTCTACTCATATAATCACCTAAGCGATCTAGCATGTAAGCATTATGTTTCAATTGTCTACTAACATAAGCATTGAAATTCTCTTGCTTGACAATAAAGTTATCAAACTCATCCAAGCATTGGCTAGCAGACTTATTATAGGGAATATCACCTTCATCAAATCTACGGAGAGAATTTACCTCTACTACCTATGTCGGGGTATCAAGACCATGTATCTCTTCAATAGGTGATAGATTCTTAACATCTTCAGCTTTAATACCTTTTTCTTTCATAGATTTCTTTGCCTCTTGCATATCTTCAGAACTGAGAAATAGAATACCTCTTTTCTTCGGAGTGGGCTTTGGAGGTGGTTCGGGAATAGTCCAATCATTATCATTGCTCAATATATTATTCAATAGTAGTTCAGCTTGTTCAATAGTTCGTTCGCTGAAAACACAACCAGCACAACTATCTAGGTGGTCCCTAGAAGCATCGGTTAGTCCATTATAAAAGATATCAAGTATTTCGTTTTTCTTGAGAGGATGGTCAGGCAAAGCATTAAGTAATTGGAGAAGTCTCCCCCAAGCTTGTGGGAGACTCTCTTCTTCAATTTGCACAAAGTTAAATATTTCCTGCAAGCTAGCTTGTTTCTTATGGGCAGGAAAATATTTTTCAGAGAAGTAATATATCATATCATGGGGACTACGCACACAACCAGGAGCAAGAGAATTAAACCATATCTTAGCATCACCCTTTAATGAGAAAGGAAACAACTTAAGAATATAGTAATAACGAATTTTTTCCTCATGAGTAAATAGGGTGGCTATATCATTCAATTTAGTAAGATGTGCCACAACAGTTTCAGATTCATAACCATGGAAAGGATCAGATTCAACCAAAGTAATTAACTCGGGATCAACAGAGAATTCATAATCCTTATCAGTAACAAAGATAGGTGAAGTAGCAAACTTAGGATCATATTGCATTCTAGCATTCAAAGATTTTTCCTTCCACTTGCATACCAATTTCTTAAGATCATCTCTATCCTTACAAGCAAGAAAGTCCCTAGCTACTTCTCCATCCATAACATAACCCTTAGGTATATTAGGCAGTTCATATCTAGGAGAGCTAGGTCTAGCAGGTGTCTCATAGTGTTCAGTTTCAATAATTTCATTAGTTTCAGAAATATCATCAGTTTCAGCATTGACTCTAGCAATTTGTTCATCAAGAAATTCACCCAGTGGCACAATATTATCAAGCAAAGTATTATCATAAGCATCATGCATAGCAGAAGTGGCATCATCAATTACTTGCGACATATCAGAATTACTAGCAGGTGGTGGTGTCGCAAATTTACTCATAACAGAAGGTGAATCAAGTGTAGAGCTAGATGGAAGTTCCTTACCTGTCCTCGTAGTTGAGGGATAGATCTTGGTTTTAGCATCTTTCAGATT
Organism: Elymus sibiricus; assembly: GCA_039707655.1. Lineage (NCBI taxonomy): Eukaryota > Viridiplantae > Streptophyta > Magnoliopsida > Poales > Poaceae > Elymus > Elymus sibiricus. The sequence goes on from CM077675.1 coordinate 467,631,824, forward strand.
CTTCATGGTGATCAACAGATATAAATCCCAAGTGACTCAGAGAATAGAGCTATGCTCCCCGGCAACGGCGTCAGAAAAAAGTCTTGATAACCCACAAGTATAGGCGATCGCAACAGTTTTCGAGGGTAGAGTATTCAACCCAAATTTATTGATTCGACACAAGGGGAGCCAAAGAATATTCTCGAGTATTAGCAGTTGAGTTGTCAATTCAACCACACCTGAAAGATTTAATATCTGCAGCAAAGTATTTAGTAGCAAAGTAGTATGGAAGTAACGGTAACGATGGCAAACGTGACAGTAGCAGCTTTGTAGTGATTGTAACAGTAGCAACAGAAAAGTAACTTAGCAAAGATCAATATGTGAAAAGCTCATAGGCAACGGATCAGTGATGGATAATTATGTTGGATGGCATTCATCATGCAACGGTTATAACATAGGGTGACACAGAACTAGCTCCAATTCTTCAATGTAATGTAGGCATGTATTCCATATATAGTCATATGTGCTTATGGAAAAGAACTTGCATGACATCTTTTGTCCTACCCTCCCGTGGCAGCGGGGTGCTAATGGAAACTAAGGGATATTAAGGCCTCCTTTTAATAGAGAACCGGACCAAAGCATTAGCACTTAGTGAATACATGAACTCCTCAAACTACGGTAATCACCGGAAAGAATCCCAGTTATTGTCACCCTGGGGGATGCGGATCATAACTCGTAATAGGTGTCTACAACTTGCAACATAGGATCAAGAACACATATATATTCATGAAAACATAATAGGTTCAGATCTGAAATCATGGCACTCGGGCCCTAGTGACAAGCATTAAGCATAGCAAAGTCATAGCAACATCAATCTCAGAACATAGTGGATACTAGGGATCAAACCCTAACAAAACTAACTCGATTACATGGTAAATCTCATCCAACCCATCACCGTCGAGCAAGCCTACGATGGGATTACTCACGAACGTCGGAGAGCATCATGAAATTGGTGATGAAGGATGGTTGGTGATTACGACGGCGTCGATTTCCCCTCTCCGGAGCCCAAAACGGACCCCAGATCTGCCCTCCCGAGGAAGAACAGGAGGTGGCGGCGGCTCCGTATCGTGAAACGCGATGAACTCTTCTCTCTGATTTTTTTCTCCCCGAATAGGAATATATAGAGTTGGAATTGAGGTCGGCGGAGCTGCAGGGGGCCCACAAGACAGGGGGCGCGCCCTAGGGGGGGCGCCCCCTGGCTTGTGGCCAGGTGGTGGACCCCCTCCGGTTGATTCTTTCGCCAGTATTTTTTATTAATTCCAAAAATATTCTCCATAAATTTTCAGGTCAATCTGAGAACTTTTATTTCTGCACAAAAATAACACCAAGGCAATTCTGTTGAAAACAACGTCAGTCCGGGTTAGTTCCATTCAAATCATGCAAATTAGAGTCCAAAACAAGGGCAAAAGAGTTTGGAAAAGTAGATACGATGGAGACGTATCACCATCATATTCAGGACACCCAGGATAGTTGGCGTCATCCTCTTCTTCTTCATTCTCTTCCATTAGAACCCCTCTTTCTCCGTGCTTGGTCCAACAATTATAGCCGGACATGAAACCGGACGTAAACAGGTGGACGTGAATCTGTTTTGAGCTATAGTAAGTCTTATCATTCTTACACACACCACATGGACAACACATAAAACCATCCCGCTTGTTTGCCTCAGCCGCACGCAAAAAACTATGCACGCCATTAATGAACTGGGGAGAGCGTCGGTCATCGTACATCCATTGCCGGTTCATCTTCATTACACAACACCGAAAAGACCAAATTAATACAAGTTCATACATAAAGTTCATATACACTTATTTTCTCATAAAACAACATACAACTATCTATATAAAACATTTAAATGCAACAACAAATGCGGTCAAAATCGCAATTAAGGTAGCAATTGATCCAACAGCATAATGATACCAAGCCTCATTATTAATGACATATTTTCTAATCTTTCTAATCTTCAAGCGCATTGCATCCATCTTGATCTTGTGATCATCGACGACATCGGCAACGTACAACTCCAATTTCATCTTCTCTTCTTCAACTCTTTTCAATTTTCCTTTCAAATCCTCGTTTTCTTTTTCAACTAAATTTAACTTCTCGACAATAGGGTCGGTTGGCATTTCCAGTTCAACTACTTCCTAAATAAAAATATCTATGTCAACTTGATGGGCATAATTGTCATTAACACGAAATGCAACAAATAGTTATAAAAGAGAATATACCACATCCGAATAGTAAACCGGACGAGGGCCGACGGGCACGGATATCATAACCATGGCACTATATATAACAATAATCATACAAGTAAGAAAATTATGCAAGTAACTATCTAAATCATACAAATATGATTTTTTTATAAAAAGGATAAGAACACAAGAAGAGGCTCACCAAGGTGGTGCCGGCGACGGTACGGTGCGGGCGATCGACGGTGGTTAGGACGGGGACGGGAAGACACACTAAGTAAACCACACCTACACATATGCAAACTAAGGAGTTAATTTGAGCTCAAATTTCATATAAATCAAAAAAACTACCACATAATTACACCCAAACTAAAACCCACAAATCACTATACTTATAAAGCATTGCACGAGCTGATCTAGCAATAAGAGATGAAAGGACAAAGTTGCTAACCTTTGTGGACACTTGGATGGATTGGGGTGCCTCAAATCTTGACAAATCTTGGCAAAAATGGAGAGAGGAGCTCGAGCTAGGGGAAGAACAGAGAGGGGAATTTGAATGGAGAAAACAGAGAAATGGAGTCGGGCTGGACGAAGGGTTTATATAGGGAAAGCTTTAGTCCCAGTTGGTTATACAAACCGGGACTAAAGGTCCACCTATAGTCCCGGTTTGTATCACAAATCGGGACTAAAAGGGCTCGTGGGGGCCCCAGGCTGACACCAGCCTACCACCACCCCTTTAGTCCCGGTTTGTGATACAAACCGAGACTATAGGTTCCAAATGAACCGGGACTAATGGTGCCCGTGCCCCCCGACCGCTTCTAGCCGTTGGAACCGGGACTAATGGTCACATTAGTCCCGGGCCAAAGCCAAACCGGGACTAAAGGGTTAAACGGAAGGCCTGTTTTCTACTAGTGCTCCCTCGCCGGAGCCGAGCAAAACTAGTTGCGGTAGACAAACGGGAAGTCGTCGTGCTAAGGCCCCATAGGACGAGCACATCAGAACAGCAACCGCCGCCAATGAAGAGTAACGTAGATCGAAAGGATACAATCTGAAGACACACGAACATAGACGAACCACGACCAGATCCGAGCAAAAATCCAGCAAGGACATATCCGCCGAAGACACACCTTCACACATACACCAACAATGCTAGATATACCTTCGGGACAAGGGCTAGGCGGGGAGAATATTATTCCATCTTCAAGGAGCCGTCACCGCCTCGTCTTCCAGAGCAGGACAAAAGGTCTATTATGACATACTCCGTATCTGGATATACTCTCCCGATCAGAACTAATTAACCCAACCCCTGTACAATGTAAAATGGACATTGTATACTATGTGTAGTACTTTTATGATACATATCTGATTACATGTCTATTATGTGTAGTACTTTTGTTCGTTCGATCATCATGTTTAATCCGTTTTATTTACCGTATTTCTGAACTAACGTACTCATAAAATCGCTCAAATATTGAACAGAAGACGCCACCGGCTTCCGGCGGCACACGAGACACGCATGATGATGCCAAACCTTGTACGTAAGCTCGAGCGCGATAAGGCCGTGCGCAGCACGCACGCACTTCTGCTAGGCGTCCAGATACATACCTGGATGGACGCATCCGCGACCCGTCGGGCGTCCGTTTGCGCCTGTGTGCACGGCGACGCCGACCGCCGATCGAGCCCCAGAACAAGCCAAAAGCTTTCCTGCGTTAACAAGAGACGAAACCATAAATTTCCGGGCAGATATGCAGCCATCTCTCGAGTCAGCCGGCCATCATTCACCCGCCTGCGCACCAACGACGGCCGCCGAATGAGCTGTGAACCGAACGAACCATGCACGTACCTACCTGGGGCACTAGCGACGATCGGTGAGTGACTAGCGGAGCAGCCACTTTCTTGTCACGGAGCACTGGGAGGGAAGCTCCGGCACCGGTGGATCTCATCTCCCAACGGCGCGGTGAAACGCATGTGACTCGCCCAAATTTAGCCCAGGCAGCGGGGTCCTCGCCGCTGTCCTTCGTGCCCGCGCTCGTCCCGGTCCCCAGCAAAATGACAGCTTCTGTTGACGGGCGAGCCCGGCCAGCGTACCGCGGTAGGCGCCACGCGGGCGCGCGCGCGCGCTGGCGGCCACTCCACTGCCGCCCACGGCCGGATGTCAGTGAACCAACCGCACCAGCCGCAGCAAAAGCCGGGGAGGTAGCTCGCGTGTTGGTGAGTGCGTTACTCGCCTTCGCTACCGGAGTTAAAGCCCACCGCCCCGCCCCCGCGCCCGCATATCCATCCGTCTTGTAGCCAGCCAGCCAGCCAGCCAGCCAAGAAAGCAGACCAGCGCTAGCTCTTCGATTTGCTTTGAGACGGACGGAGCCGCGGCCGGGCGAGGGCGAGGGCGAGGGCGAGATGGAGGGTTCGTCGTCGGCGTCGGCGTCGATGGGGGCGGTGGGGAGGGCGGCGCAGGCGGGGGCGAAGGTGTGCGGCAAGGAGGAGAAGGTGGTGGGCGTGCAGAAGGCGCCGGGGAGCTGCCCGTACTGCGGCGGCGGGGTGGTGGCCACGGACGTGGAGGCCAAGTGGGTGCTCTGCTTCCTGCCGCTCTGCCTCAAGAACAAGCGCAGGTTCGCCTGCACGGCCTGCGCCAGGCGCCTCGTCACCTACCCCGCCATTGTCCAGGACTAGCTTACCTTCCTCTCTCTCTCTCCCGATTTGTCTCCTTGGTTTGATTGTCTGGAGACGTACTGGTTTAATTTATGATCTCCTGGCTTAGATTACTGAAGATTTTCACTAGAAAAATAGCAGATCGAACAACTCAAGATCGACCATGTATATCTGCGGCCCGGCCGGCCGATCGTTTCCGGTGCGCGCGGATCTGTTTGGTGCCGACCGATCGATTTTATTAGCGGATTCTCTAGGTGGTTGTCTTCTTCCTTGATTCGGAGCTAGCTGGCTGGCCAGATGTTTCTCGCACTGTTTCTCGTGAGTTTCAGTCTCGCCACAGTACTTTTTACTGCTGCTGATGGATGATGCGGTGCGATACAGGAGACAGGAAGCAGTCTCGCTCCGAATCCCGACGTGTGTGATCTTTGTGGATGTGCCTTTTGACTCGTGCGCTACGTGTCTGAAATGGTTTCACGTCCATGTTGACATTAGGAAATCTCGCGATCGAGCGCATGATGATGCTGATGCTGATGGCGCTGAGTCTGGAAGTAGAACATTCATGCGTGACCGCCGGTACATAAGAGCATCTCCAGCCGTTTGTGCCCCTCCGCCCCCCCCCCCCCTCCCCCCCCCCCCTCCCCCCTCCCAGCGCACCTGGCGGGGTCGAAAAAAGTTCCAGCCGGCGCTATTTTCGTCCTGGGGGATGAACTTCCCAGTCGCACCCTCGAGTTTCGGCCACAAGCACATACAAATTCAAACGTTCCCTTTCCTGCTACCAAAAAAACGACGCGAGTCGACGATCATGCAACAGTTCGGCATCGGTCATGCCACACGTCGGCGTCCATCACGCCACAGGCCGGCGATCGCCACCACAGGTCCGGCGATCAATACATGCCAATAGTTCGGCGTACAAAAAGACGGGAGACATGCACGTAGAACTCAAATGGCCAGCTCGTCATCTCCCGTAGCGGAGGGAGAGGTCGGCGTAGGCGTCGGCTCCGGCGCATTCGGCGGTGTCGGAGACGAAGGCGCACTCGGCGGCGGCGTGGGCGATGCGGTCGGCGCCGGCATGAGGTTCAGGATGAGGTTGCGCTCCGCCAAGTACCACGCCTTCACCTGCGGGGTCCCTGTGTGCCATCACGCCTCCCATGAGGAACGCCAGGTCGGTGTTGCGTTTCTTCGCGGCGACGTTGGTCCCGAGGAGGTCGAGCTTGGCGTCCTGCTTCGTCATCAGCGCCGACCACCTCGCCTCCGACTTCTCCTCCCTCAGGGCAGAGTGGGTCTTTGCGTCGGCGATGCATTGCTCGATCGACGCTTGCAACCTTTTGGCAGTCGGCGCCTCGTTCCTGGCCTTCTTCGCCTTCTTGTTCCCATCTGGCCGCCCTTCTGCTGCCCCAGCAACAGGCGCGTCTGGGCTGTACACGCCGTCCTTGTTGGCTAGTGCAGGCCGGACCTCGGCCCATTTCTCGCACGACTCGATCCTGGTGAACACATGGAGGAACTTGAAGTCGGCGTCGGTTTCGCTGTCCTTACGAAACAGCTCGAACATCCGAACCATCTGCAGCAAGAGCAAGTGTCGGCGAAGATCACGGCGAACAAGGCCGACCGGGGGCGTTTATGAATGTACCTGTTGTTCGATGTTCGCGCCGCTCTCAGGGCGAGCCTGGATGTTCTATTGGATCCCATGCCACTTGTTGCATGCCAGTTGGATGCTCACCCAATGGTTGGTCATGGACTTGTCGCCGCGCTCCATGTGTATGCCGGCGAACTTGGGGTCGACCAATTTGCGCTCGTCGAACGCCGCCTTGATCCTCTTCCAGTACGTCTCGGTGTTCTGGTTCGCGCCGGTGATCGGGTCCATGCTGACCTGCTTCCACGCTTCAGCGAGGCACACATCTTCCTTCGCCGTCCACTTGATGCGAGGCTCGCCCGGCTTCCCATTGGCCGACCTTGACTTCTTCTTCCTTCCTTTGCCTCTCACCCGCGCCGGCTCCGGCTCCATCGGCTCTTCCTCCTCCATCTCCTCCTCGTCCTCGTCGGGGTCGACGTCGTCCATGTCGCCGATGTCCTCCTCCACCTCCTGCGCGCCGAACCCGGGGCACGACGCGGCCGCGTCGGAGCCGTTGTTAATGATCTCCTCCATCTCGGCGTCGGCGTTGCTGAACTGTTGGGCCGAACCAGGCGTGAAAGGCAGGCAGCTGCGTCGCAGTGCCGTCGCGGACGAGCCCGAGTACGTCGGCGAGGGCGCGTAGACGTACTGGGCGTTGGGGTGGCCGGCGGAGAAGGCGGAAGGCATGCGCGGGAAGGTGATGTTGGGGTTGAAGCCGCCGAGGGCATCGCCATCGACGTACTCCGGCGAGGGTGCGTATCCGCCCCACGCCGGCGACGGGAAGTTGGGGTTGGCCGGCGACGCGACGCTCTGTTGGCTGCCCCACGCGCCTTGCGGGAACGGACCCATCTGATGCTGCCCCGGGAAGATCGGCCGCTCGTTCGTCATGGCCGAGCGAGACGACGCCTCCTGCTCCGCCGCCGCATCCCTGGCTTTCTTCATGAGGAGCCTGTTCCGGTGATCGGTGGTTACCGCCTCCCTACGGTCGACGTCGGCCTTCCACTGCGCGTTCGTCAAGCCCGGCGGCCTTGGCATCGGCGCCCGAGCCTTCCTCTTCTTCGGCGCGGCGGGGGCGGAGGCTTGGCGAGGGGCGGCATACTTTTTCGGCGGCATGGCAGCGGAGAGATTTGGAGGGAAGGGAGAGAATGGCGGGGAAACGGCGGGATTGGGGAGGGAAACAGAGGGAAAATGGCGGGAAGAAACAGCATGTGTCGCCGACAGCTCGGCCCCACGCGACTTTTCGCTTCAGCCGGCACGCCCAGGCGCCCCCAACGCGCTGGGTTCGGCCTGGGGTCGCCGGCCCAAAAAAAGGGCCCAACCGGCGAAAATCGGCGTCCCGGGGGGACGACTCAGAAATTTTGCGTCCGCCGGTGATAAAAAACAGGCCTGGGGTCCGTTGGGGCCACGACTGGAGATGCTCTAATAGTAGTAACTTTAGCAGAGCCGCTGCAAGTGGCCGATCGCCATAACAATCAACGCGTATGATCAGTTTACTCGAGAAGGACAGTCCAAGAGCATCTCTAACAGATCCCATAAAAACAACACTTATAAAAACAATGTACAGTTCCTACTAAAAAGAATTTACGGTATCACGAGGCATCAGGCAGAAAAGATCCGTAAACGTTTTTTTCTTTGCACACTTATTCTTTTCCGGGACGCGCGCATGGACAAACTCGAACTCCGGCCGACCTGAATGGTGTCGCTCCGGCCTGCCGTCTGCTCCGGCACAGCTCTGGCCCACTGCCTGCTCTGGCACGTGCTCCGGCGATGATCTGGCCGGCCACTGCCGAGCTCTTCCGCCTGCTCGCTGCACGTGCAGTATTGCCAGGTCCTGCTCCAACGTCGACCGGTTTTACGGGATCCTCAAAAGAAGGCTCGAATCCCTCATACATGATGGATGAGTGCTGAGGAATATGTAAAAAAAATACGGGACATGCTATTTTACAGGATCTATTCGGTGCTTTTTTCAACATGTACCTCAAATTTGAAGGTTTGATCGTTTTTACAGGATCTACTAGAGATGCTCTAATGGAGTCACCAACTCTCCCATGATCGACATACATTTTTCTGAAGGCCGCTCCAATATCGAGTCTATGAGCCCCCCTCTCTGCTGGGGAAAATTGTTGCGCACTCCATCTCAAAAACAGTTTCACGCAAGCATCATTCTCCCTCTCGATGCTCATCTCGGACGCCCCGACGCCTCCTTTTCCTCACCGTAGCGCCAGCCGTGGCTGCTTCAAGTCGTCCCCAGTTCACTCTGACGACGGCATGGATGCTGCCTCGACGCCCGTGTCCCAGCCTGTCAGTTTGGAGTTGGATCTCGCAATTTCAATGACTACTGCATCGGGCGCAATACCTCGTCCACCCTATCGGGGATGACTCAGGCTTATAGGTGACAAATCCTATGTTGTCATCCCAGGCACCGACCTTCCCTTCAAGCCCCGTAGCAAATAGACCGAGGAGAAAGAAGAGGGCGGGTCGCACCCGTTCCCTTCCTCCCTTCATCCTGACAAGTTAAAAGTGGGACCAAAAACATCGTTGAGGTAAAAAAATCCCTCTGTCTTACATTTGGATTGCTTTGACTGAATGTGACGTGACATAAAGAAACATATTGGCCAATATGCAATGTTTGTCTCTTGGCGAGGATCCTTGTCTTAGTTGTCCAGTTGTGCTCATGATTCGGAACTACTCCCTCAGTCTTATAATATAATAGCGTTTTTGACGCTTTTCTATTATGAGACGCAGGGAGTAGCTTTTTTTTTGTTTTGCGAAAATGATTTGGAACTAGCTAATAGATGTTCATCTTGATTTGGCTTATTTTTAAAAAATAAAAGACGAACAAAAACTTTACATCATCTCATTAATTAAGAAGAGTTTTGAATTACATAGCCAGCCGTCGAAGGACAACCCTAAAAAAATAAGCCGTGCGTTTCAGTCCATACAATCCGTCGCTCGTGAGTTTCAGTCTCGCTACAGTGCTTTTACTGGTGGTGATGGATGATGCGATGCAGGAGGCACGGAGTAGTCTCCTTCCGTATATCCCCACGTGTGATCCATGGCCTAGCTTTCACTCCTACGCGCGCGGTCTAAACTACTTCCTCCCTTCTTAAATATAAGATTTTTTAAATATTTTACTATAAACTATATACAGATGTATATAGACATACTTTAGAGTATATATTCACTCATTTTACTTCGTATGTAGTCTATAGTGAAATCTCTAAAATGTCTTCTATTTAGGAACGGAGGGAGTAAAATCTTGAAATGGTAGCACGTCCATGTTGACATTAGCAAATCTCGCGAGTCTCCATCTAGCACATGATGAGGTTGATGCTGATGCACAGGTCCGCAACATCAGCGTTCAGCAATAGCCAGAAACCAGTGTACTGTTTTTTTTTTGAGTAAACATAGTACTCACATCGTTTTTAAATATAAGTCTTTTTAGACATTTCAACATGGGACTACATACAGAGCAAAATGAATAAATCTACATTCTAAAATATGTCCATATACATTTGTATGTAGTCCAACAGTGGAAATCTTTAAAATGACTTATATTTAAGAACGGATGGAGCAGTGTAGAACACGTTTTTTTTTCTTTAGACTAGCACAGTATTGTATTTTGAGGGGTCGAGAAAAGCACAGTATTTGTTTTTTGAGGCAAGCACAGTTTTTTTTTTTTTTTTTTTGAGTTGAAGAGGCAAGCACTCCGCACAGTAGTGTACTGATCCCGTGGGAAAGAAAGACGGGCTTGGACTTGGGCCGCCACTTTTGACGCAGCCCAATAGCTAGAGTGGAACATGATTCGTGGATCTCGGCTTGATTTTGCTGCTGCCGTGAGGCCCGTGACAATCTCTCTATACATGCCAACTCAATCACCAAGGATTTAGCAAAGTGTAACCAAATTTCATTCATGCAATAAAACTCCAATGTTTCGTGTCAAAAACAAAACAAAAAACTCCTTGCAATACGACTCGTGTATGCTACGCACGGTGGCTGCCATGCGAATCCATCGAGATTGCTTGCCATCCGGCCGGACTCGTATACGCTAATCTCGCTCTACGTAATCTCCAAGCAACGTGATCGCCATCTTGTCCGGTATGTAATCTCCAAGGCCTTCAGCGATCTCTGCACAAAAACCATCCGAGCTCCCCCCCCCCCCCCCCCCCCACCCCCCCACCCCCCACCCCCCCAAAAAAAACCATCCGAGGGTTTAAGAAGACCCGACGTGGAGATCATTGGGGGCAGAACTTGCCGGGAACAAAGCCAAGTCAAATCATACGGGGATCAAGGCGTCGTTGTTGCGCTGTCGTCTTCACCAGGCACGGGCGCTGGTACGGGCTCCGTTAGGCTGACATGCGGGCGCCGGTCTACTTGCCAATCGAACTCATCGCGGACATCTTGTCTAGGATCCCTGAGAAGTCTGTGTGTGCCGGTTCCGATGCATGTCCAAGGAGTGGTGCGCCCTTCTCTGCGACCCGGCCTTCGTCGCCGTGCACAAGTCCCGTGCCGAGCCGTTCCTCGTGGTGGCCTCCCATCGCGGGAAGGCCATGCGTCTGGTTAACTTGAACGGCGACGTTGTGAGGGTGATCGGTGATATGCGTGGGATTTGGATCCCTGTGCCCACGAGTCCCATTGATATTGTGTGTGGCGAAGTTTACCATCCCATCTGGCGCGTATAAGCTGGTGCGCTTTTGAGAGAGTAAATTGCTCAAAACCACCACATTTGTGGCAAGGATACTCCAAAACCACCATTTTTGTCAAAAACCACAAAAAACCACCAACTCTATGGCAAATGAGTAACAAATCCCACTGATTCGAAATTGAGTCGCGTCTAACAGTGAAACTGCCAAGTGGGACCCACATGTCAAGCTGATTTGGCATGTCTACCTGGAGAATATGATGAGGTGGTACATAGGCCCACCAGCCAGTCTCATATATTTTTCACCTTTTTTTCTTCTTCCCCCAGAGTCAACGCCGTTCAAGGTCGCCCGCTTCTGCTCCTGTCGCTCCCGCCGCCGTCGTCTGTTGTTGCTCCCGCCGCCGCCCTCTACTCCTGCCGCTCCCGCCGCCGCATGCTTCTGCTTCCCCTGCCGCCGCCTGCTGCTGCTACTCCCGCAGTTGCCGTCTATTGCCGCTGCTCCCGCTTGCTTCTGTCTCGCCGCCGCCATCTGCTACTGCTCCTCCCGGCTCCGCCTCCTCTGCTCCCACCGCTGCCGCCCGCTGCTCCGATCAGGGAAGGCTGCAGGCGCCAGTTTCTCTCTAGATTAGACAGGTTGATGAGCTGCTCCAACCGGCAGCGCTTGTACTTGACGGCGAACATGCGCGACGGCGCGAGATCCGGCCGGCGGCGGCGTAAGGCATGGCAGGGCAGAACCGAGCGGTCCAAGAGCATGGCGGAGAGGCTCCAGTGGCAGCGCGGGTCGAGGTTCCGGCGGCGGTACTCCAGGCAGCGATGGCTGGTGCTCTGGTCGCTCGCCGGTGCTGGCCGGACGGCGGTCGCCGGCGGGGTTGACTTGGGCGAGGCGCTGAGATGTGGGATCCTTGGAAGGAGGAGGAAGAAGGAGGTATGTGGCTGACATGTGGGACCATTGGACATCTCAACACATTGTCCACTTAGATATGCCACGTCGGCCCGACATGTGGATCCCACCTGTCAATTTTGTGCTTAGTCGCGGTCCAATTTTGAATCAGTGGGATTTGTTACTCACTTGCCGCAGAGTTGGTGGTTTTTTGTGGTTTTTGACAAAAATGATGGCTTTGGAGTATCATTGCCACAAATGTGGTGGTTTTGAGCAATTTACTCCTTTTAGACCACACTAATTGCGAGGTCTTCACGATAGGAGACGGTGTCGGGTGGAGATGGAGGAAATCGCGTCGATTGCGTCACAAGTTCAACTCCCGTGACCAGTACACCGCAACGGTCAATGGTATGTTGTACTTCTTGCCCAAAGAATGTCGGGACAGGGACTCTTACTCTGCTTTGATCTCGAGAGTGAGGAATGGAAAAAGAATACCATACGCCCGCCAAATGTGGAGATCTTGTAGCATATCGACTTAGATGAGCTGAACGGCGCTTTGTGCATGTCTGAATTAAAGAATTGGAAAACCAATCATGGATATACAAACATACTATTGCTCCTCACTGATTCTGATAAAAGCACATGAGTCGAGGCGTATACGGTTCCTTTGGATCCATTCACACCCTTAGGCTCATTCAACTATTGTTGGATGATACCTTTGGGGGTGTTACATGATGGTTCGAAACTGCTCTTTTGTTACAGTCATATACTTGGGGGTGTTACATGATGGTTTGAAAATGTTCGTTAAATCAAAATAATGTTCGTTAAATCAAAAACATGTTCGTGAATTTCAAAAATGGTTCTATCAATTTCTAAAAAAATGTACGTCGATTCTAGAAATGTTCGCCGATTCAAGAAAATTGATACGTTCACAATTTTTTAAAATATTTTGCAAATAGTATAAAATGGTCATGAATTCCAAAAATATTCTTGATTTTAAAAAATGTTTAAAATTCGTAAAAGTGTCAATGGATTTGAAAAAGGTTCATGATTTTAAAATATGTGCATGAGTTTTAAAAAATGTTCATGATTTCAAAAATTGTTCATGATTCCACGGAATTAAGAGTCATAGTAGATCTCGATGATGCAACAAAATATGGTCATGGCCATTTGGGATTATGATTTTTTTTTTCTCCCGTTGCAACGTACGGGCCCTTTGGCTAGTGTGACGCTAAACGTGGATGGGGTTTTGACCCAGACTTACTCAAGGGCTCGTTGGCGCTATCATCAGAGACTCGAATGGCAGATTCGTGGCGGCCGAATACGGGAAAATCGATTGGTGCGAAGATGCGCTTATAGCTGACGCACTGGCCTTACAGTTTGGTCTCAATTAGGCAAGTGCAGACGGGTGTAATCGCATAGAGGTGAACTCCGACAACATCGAGGTGATAGATACAATGAAGAATGGAGGTTGCTCTTTCAGCCCATCGGCGGCAGTTTTGATGATATATATCACCTTGCCTGTGATTTCCCACATATTATTTTTTAGCGTGCTCTTAAAGAAAGTAATTGTGATGCCCATGATTTAGCCAAACTAGTTAGAAGTAAGGTGTGTGTAGGGTAGATGGAAGACCTACCTGTAGAGATTGTTGATACTGTTGTAAAATATTCTATGATGATCACCTTGCAATAAAGAGTACTTTGATGTAAAAAATCCTCTAATTAGTATCCACACATTTTTTCCTGAATACGCAAAGCTTGCATATCATTTCATTAATAAAAGAAGTTAAAAGTGAGTACAGTAGGTGGTACAACGCATGAGGCGTGAACATGACAACCGGAGTAGAGGGACATGGGATGCTCGGCCCAAACAGAAAAATAGCACGACTAAACTCGCCGCCCTGGGAGGTAGCCCAAACCAAACTAACGAGACGAACAATATCTTCAAATCTACTGCCGAGGACGGCGCGAGCAAACAAGATGACACCTTCACGAAGGAGAATGACGTCGAGGCGTCATCGCCGCCCGATCCAAAAACCCGGACCTAGGGTTTCCCCTGATGCTCAAAGAGGGGCACAGAGAGAAGCCATGGCAGCGCCACCAAGAAGGGGACGGCACCCACGGGTGTCGCCGCTGTCAGCATCGAAAGGTCGAGCAAGGATTTCGACCAAGCCGAGTCTGAGCAACCCCAAGCCCGTCGGAGCAAAATTCGAAGAAGAGGAAGTCGGGTTGTAGGCCGGAACCACCACCGCAACGCTGCCGGAAGAACGACCTACGAAACATGCGGAACGGCGGATGGTGCCGCAGGTCGGCGGGGTTGGGCAGCTAGGCAGGAAAGATGAGGGACGCAGGGGGCGATGGTGGCCGAAAACCCAGACAAGCCAGGATCCGGTGAGGAGCAGATCTGGGCAGTTAGGACAAGGGCCACAAGGACTTCTGGCGAGCCGAAGGGGCTGAAAGGGGTTGCATCTCCAGGAGCACACATGAGTCGAAACCGCACCGGGGTGGACGCCAGCCAACCAAGGGCACCTGCAGGGGGTGGTTGCGGAGCTGTCGAGATGTCGACGCCCCAGAGAAGCCGGAAGTAGATGCAACTCGGTCACGAGGAGTGTCAAATCTGGAGCCGCTCTGGCAAGCCATGGACAAAGGAGGAGGGTGCAGGTCCATGGCCACCGGGGCCAGAGCCGCACCTGCAGGAGAGGAAGGGTGAAGGGAGCACGCATGCCTACTACACTCCCGGTCACCACGCTACAGGAGGCATCCGTTGCCGGGAAACCATCGATAACCGTACCATACAAGTAAAAGCACCGCCCCGGAGCCATGGCCGTAGCCCGGGGAGGAAAAGTGCCACCGCGGCGTCCCTAGGGCAGCCAGACCCCACCTGGAAGCCCCGTCGTTGTCCTCCTGAAATCCGGTGTCGGCAGCAGAGCGGTGCTGGCGAACACCATGGATCTGGCCCGGGAGTATGGTGGTGGAGGGTAAAGAACTGCCGGCGGAGCGACTAGGAGCAGTCAGAGCCCGGAAGGAAGGAGGCAGGGCGAAGTATCACTGTGGTGCTGGCGCAAGTATGGTGGTGAATACCCTCATACTTCGCGGTGCTGGTGCAAGTATGGTGGTGAATACATGAACTCCTCAAACTACGGTCATCACCGCGAAGTATCCCAAATATTGTCACTATGGGGTTGACAGATCATAACACGTAATAGGTGCATATGACTAGGAAAGATCGGATCAAGAACATGGATATAGAGATGATAACATAAACGGTTCAGATCTGAAATCATGGCACTCGGGCCCTAGTGACAAGCATTAGGCATAGCAAGGTCATAGCAACATCAATCTCAGAACATAATGGATACTAGTGATCAAGCCCTAACAAAACTAACTCGATTACATGATGAATCTCATCCAACTCATCACCGACCAGCAAGCCTACGAAGAAATTACTCACTCCCGGTGAGGAGCATCATGGAATTGGCGATGGAGAAAGGTTGGTGATGACGAAGACCGAAGATTCCCCTCCCCGGAGCACCAAACGGGCTCCAGATCTGGCCTCCCGATGAAGAACAGGAGGTGGCGGCGGCTCCGTATCGTAAAACGTGATAATTCTTTCTTCCTGATTTTTTTCTCCAAAAATAGGGATTTATAGTGGCGGAGTTTGGGCAAGTGGGGCCACGAGGTGGGCACAACCCACTAGGGTGCGCCCAGGGGGTCTGGCACGCCCTGGTGGGTGATGCTCACCCTGGCCCCCCTCTTCGGTGGATTTTGGCTCCAATAATTCTCATTTATTCTGAAATAATTCTCCGAAAAGTTTCGTTCCATTCTGAGAACTTTTATTTCTGCACAGAAAACAACACCATGGTAGTTCTGCTGAAAACATCGTCAGTCCGGGTTAGTTCCATTCAAATCAGGCAAATTAGAGTCCAAAACAAGGGCGAAAGAGTGAGGAAAAGTAGATACGTTGGAGACGTATCAACTCCCCAAGCTTAAACCTTTGCTTGTCCTCAAGCAATTCAGTTGATAAACTGAAAGTGATAAAGAAAAACTTTTATGAACTCTTTTGTTCTTGTTTACATATATATGCTTAAGTAGCACCCAGGTTTTCAGCAAAGATTATGACTAACTATGTCAACAATAACTCTTAGAAATTATATTTACTCATATCAATAACATAAGCAACTAGCGAGCAATAATAATATATCTCAAGCGCCAACACTTTGTCAAAACAATCATGATACAATATGACAATAGTGGTATCTCGCTAGCCCTTTCTGAGACCGCAAAACATAAATGCAGAGCACCTCCAAAGTTCAAGCAGCGACTAAACATTGTAATTGATGGTAGAAAAGATCCAGTCATGCTGCACCCAACATCAACTATACACAATGCATGAGGATGACAATAGTGCTCTCAGGTCTAGCGCTTATTTGAGAAAGTGATGACTCAACATAAAAGTAAATAGATAGTTCCTTCGCAGAGGGAAGCATGGATTTGCAGCGGTGCCAGAGCTCAAAGTTTTAAAACAGAGATAGATATAATTTTGGGAGGTACACCCTTCCTGTCAACGTCACGACCAAGAGTTATCAATATCTTCCATGCTACACAAATTAGCGGCAGTTCTGTAACAGCCCGGAACCGACGCTCCAGAAGATTCCCCTTTTATTCCATTGCCATCGTGTGATTCGTCTGGTTGTCGCATTCATCATCGCATCATTCGCATCATGTGCATAGCATCGTCACTCGTTTTCGAAAACTTTCATCCATTAGCAGTTGCCGGTTCTTTCCGTCGTTCGTTTTGAGTCCAATCACACGCACGCGCCCGCGGCACCAATAAAATATTGTTTTCAAAAGTGTGCGAAATATATTCTCGGATTGGGTCGGAACTTGACGTGCGGTCTTTTTATATTGTAGGTAGGCCGCCTGCCAAATTTCGTCGCAATCAGAGGTCGTTTGATACCCGAACCGTTAAACCTATAGCGGCACTATAGCCGGTCAATCGTCGGACGTTTTCGGTGTTTCAAATTGTTGCCGGGCTGCTCATTCCTCCCTCTCTTCTTGACCCAACCACCTCTGCACAGTGCACAGACCCCTCGCGTGTGTCCGATAGCTTCCCCGAACCCGTAACGTTCGGTAACCTAATCCCACGTCGGTATATAATAGCCTAACCCTAAAACCTAGGCCTCCTGTCCCATCCATCCCCTCAGCCGCCGCCACCCTCCTCTGTTTCCGTGCCCGACCAACCCCCGCAGCCTCCGGCATCTTGTTCGATCCCGAATGGATCGAGGCAACCCTCTCCATCTGTCCCATGGACGAGCGTGATGAGATCCGCAGCTCGTTCCCCAAGCCGCCTCGTGCATGTGACCCGCATCCGAGGAGCTCCTCCAGCTGCATCGCCTCGTCCCCGAGCGCCTCCCCGCCGCCTCGCTCGTCCATGTCGTCGGCCACATGAGGGCCGCCGGACGCCGCTGACCCAGGTCACCCCTCGCCCTGCCTTCTTCCTCCTCGCCCCGTTCTCCTACCCTCCTTCTCTCCCTAACTCTCTCTGTCTCTCTCCGTGGACAGGTGCCTCGCCATGGAGGCAAGTGGAGCTCCGCCCGATTGCCTTGCCGGCGACCTCCAAAGCCGTGCACCGCTGAGCGCGTCGATCTCCTCCTCTCGCCGGCCTCGTTCTGCAGCCTTCAATGGAGCTCCGCCAGGAGTAGCGCCCTGCGCGCACCCAGCTGCCTCCTCTGTCGCGTGGATGAGCATCCGCTCGTGCGTTGGCTGCGTGCAGCGCAGCACCAGCCGCAAGCCAAGCCAGGTCGGCCTCTCGTCGCCGGCCACCCGAGCTGCAGGTCCAGTGCCATGCCTCCGCCCCTCTGCTTCCCTTCTCCCCTTCTCTGTCGATCTCTCCCTCTCGCCATGTCTCTGTTCTCCTTCTCGTGCCCACGCAGGAGCTGTAGCCATGGCGCCTCGGAAGCCCCTTCGTCTCCAGTGCCTCGCCCGTGACCTTCCCTGCACCGAATCCGGCCCGGATGCCCCATTCCCGACCTCCAGCGCTGCCCCCCCGCGCCCAGGCTTGCCTTGTTGAACGCTGCCGCGAGCAGAGCAAGTCCGGTCTGGTTTCAGTCAGGTATAGATAAACATGCTCGGTTGCCGTTTGCGTTTCGTTCAGATCCGCGAAAACGTTGGTTCATGTTGCAAAGTCCGTTGCCTTGTCACAATCTGTTCGTAGTCCAGCTGGTCATGAGCCTGGTTCTGTAACCAGGAGATACAGGTTTCGAGTCCCCACTGATGCATATTTTGCATGCATTTTGTCTCTGCAGCACTTCAGTTTTTGGCTTATGTTTTAGCCTCAATGTTTGTCACAAGCACATGTCCAGCCTAGCTGGCCAGCGCAGGCACGCAGCAACCAGGAGGTCCTGGGTTCAAAACCAGGTCGCCCCCATTTTGGCTCTGTTTTATTTCTTTTGCATATATTTAAAAACTGCTCAAATTTCAGTAAAATGTTGCATTTTGCAAATTCATATAAACTTAACCGTGCATCGTATGAGGACATGCTATATATGAACATTGCTCAGTTTTATGTCTACTTTCAAAATTTGCAACTTTCACCAATGTTTAACTTATTTTTTGCTTTAATTTGCATCAATGTCATGCTTAAATGGTTTTTGTCATAACTAATTAACCGTAGCTCCGATGTAAATGTTCCATATATGTAACTTGACTAGAAAAATGTGTAGAATAACATGGCACGCTTTATTTTGCTGTTTAATAAACATAAAATATGCTTAGGGCAGATCTGGACCAAAATCATAATATGTATATGAGGTCGTTTCGGAAGTGCTATATGTTGCTTTCGGCCTCATTTAAAATGCCTAGTGGATGTAGTTATTTATGCTTCACCTCTTGCCATGATTAACAACATTTAAAATAATTGTTTAGTTAAACAACATTAACCACCTTTCCCGTAATATGGAGAGTTATTATCTTGTTATGTTCTCCTCCATTTAAAATTGCTTTAGTTCCACCTTCACCTGATGCCATGACCACCCATGTTAAACAACATTTAATATTGATGAGTACCTAACGAGAGTGAACTAAATAATTCGAACGTGGAGTTTCGTCAATATGCAACTCGTTGCATATTGAACTTCACTTAACATGTAGTAGTTGTTTGTTGCTCTTGCCATGCCATGCCTTGCATATTAAACCGGACATGCATCATATTGGTTTGCGCATCATGGCATACATATGTTGTGGTGTTGTTTGTGTGTTGATTATTGTTTCGATTTGCTTCTTCTCGATAGAGTTCCGAAAGCGTTTGGAGTGTGAGGATTCGTTCGACAACGTTGGTTCGTCTTCTTCATGGACTCGATCTTCTTCCAAGCGGGATCTCAGGCAAGATGATCATTTCCCTGGATACCATTACTATCATTGCCATGCTAGATGTCTCGTTTCTATCGCTTGTCTCGCTACCTACCACTTGTATGTCAAGCCTCCCAAAATTGCCATGAAAAGCCTCTAACCCCTCCACATCCCAGCAAACATTGTTTGGCTATGTTACCGCTTGCTCAGCCCTTCTTATAGCATTGCTAGTTGCAGGTGCTTTTGTTTCCAGCTATCACAATATTGTTGCTATTTAATTTAATGCACATATATACTTGGTAAAGGGTGGAAGGCTTGGCCTTTTGCTCGGTGTTTTGTTCCACTCTTGCCGCCCCTAGTTACTTGTGTACCGGAGTTATGTTCCATAATTGAGCGCTCCTAACATGCTTGGGGTTGTTATGGGGACCCCCTTGATTTTCGTTTTAGGATAAAACTTGTCTGGCAAGGCCCAACTTTGGTACTACATTTGCCCAACATAATAATACTGCTAATTAACTTGACGCATAGGGAGTTAGCGCTACCCGAGGTTCGTTATTCAACATAATACAGGGGGGCCAGTGCTGCTGGTGCTGGTCCAAAATAGAGTCGTGTGCGGGGCCAACCCGGGGCAACCCGGGAGATGTCTATCAGGCCACTGTACGCTGCGCTCATCCGGTTGTGCCCTGAGAACGAGATACGCGGCTCCTATCGGGATTGTCGGCACGTCGGGCGGCCTTGCTGGACTTGTTTTACCTTTCTCGAACGTCTTGTGCGAGGAATTCCAAAAATACTTCGGGCTATCTCGAGGTTGCGGTTTTCCAATGGAATTGCCTAGGAAGATCATGAGATCCGTGGTCAAGGTTATTCCCGCTGTGTGTGGTTAGTTTGTGATGGATGAGTTGGAGCACCCCTGCAGGGTTAAATCTTTCGGAAAGCCGTGCCCGCGGTTACGTGGCAACTTGGAAACTTTGTTTAACACCCGGTCATAGCAAACTTGAAGTAAACTCAAATAAAATACACCAACTGTGTGCGTAACCGTGACTGTCTCTTCTCGTGAGTCCTTATCCGAGAGAGAACACGGTGGGGTTATGTTTGACGTAAGTAGGTATTCAGGATCTCTTAGAGATCATTATTAGACAACGTCCGTTTATTCGACGATCATCCCCCTTTATTCTTGTACTCGTAAGTTAGCTACTCAAACAAATGCTTAGTGCTTGCTGCAGCCTCACCACTTAACCATACTTCACCCATTAAGCTTTAATAGTCTTGATACCCTTGGAAATGAGATTGCTGAGTCCCCGTGGCTCACAGATTACTACAACAACAGCTGCAGGTACAGGTAATGCGATGATTTGACGTGAGCGCGATGTTTGTTTGATTGGAGTTCTTCTTCTTCTTCTTCGTCGATCTAGGATGGGTTCCAGGCGGCAGCCTGGGATAGCAAGGATGGATGTCATTTTATCGTTTGTTTTCGTCCGTAGTCGGACCCTGCTCTTTTGTATATTGTTGGGATATGTTAATGTATGGATGTGATATTGATGTAGCTTGTGGCGAGTGTAAGCCAATTCCATATACTCATCTCTTCTTTACATGTACAATGATATCCATTCTTGCGAAACGACGAGATGCGCTTCTATCCCTGTCGAGGCCCTCGAGCCAAAATAAGGATAAAATCGCATCTTGGGCGTGACAAGTTCCCAAGCGATAAAAGTAAAGGTTTACTCCCCCTCCACCAACAATCACACTCCACGGCGAGCCACATCCACGGGTACCGTCCAAACCAACAACATTCCTGGGGGAGTTTTGTTTAATTATTTTTGATTTTTGATTTCGGGACTGGGAATCCCTATTACCGCCCCTCTCGTGTAAGGATGAGTGAATAAACACTCATCATGAGAATAACCCGCTTAGCATGGAAAATACTGACTGCCCCCTGTCGCTCCATGAGCGGTCCAGACACACAAAACAGATGTTCATTTGAATTTTTAGAGGTGGCACATGCAAATTTACTTGGAATGGTAGGGTAATACCGCATATAGGTAGGTATAGTGGACTCATTTGGCATAACTTGGTTTAAAGGTTTTTGATGCACAAGCAGTATTCCCGCTTAGTACAGGCGAAGGCTAGCAAGTAGATTGAGAAGCGGCCAGCTAGAGAGCGAAAACGATCATGAACATGCATTAAATATAATCAACATAGAATACTAGCATGAGTAGGATATGGACACCATGAACATAAATATCATGAAGGCTATGTTGGTTTTGATTCAACTACATGCGTGAATATGTGCCAAGTCAAGCCACTTGAAACATTCAGAGGAGGTTACCATATCATCATACCGCATCACAACCATTTTAATGCATGTTGGCACCCAAGATAAATCATTATCCACTCCTAACTACTTAAGCATGGCATGAACAACTATAATCTCTAATGGTCATTGCAAACATGTTTGATCATAATGAGCTGAATCAAGGGATACTAGGTTAAACATATTTACAAAAACAAAAACAAGTTGAGTTCATACCCGTTTTTCTCTGCCACAGTCAATTCATAAAATGTCGTCATTACTGCCTTTCACTTGCACGGCCGAATGATAAGAAAATAATAATAGTGCAAGAATGTCGTGGACTAAGCTGGAATATGCAAACATTTTATTCAAGAGGAGAAGACAAAGTAACATGGGCTCTTTGTTAGATAAACGATAATGCGGATGAGAGCCACCCAACAATTTCATTGTGGTCTTCTCCTAGGTATGACTCGAGTGAAAAGAAAAGAATTTCAGAGAAACACACTAAAATATTTTTGGAGTTTTTGGTTTTTCTTGAAGAAAGCAAATTAAAGAAGAAAAACAAAAACGAGAAAAACTATTTACACGGGAAAGCTCCCAACAAGTAAAAGAAGAAGCGAGAAATCTTTTTGGGTTTTCTTGTGATGCAGCAACTAAACTAAGCTAGAAAGAAAAACTAAAAAGAAGTAGGAAATATTTTTGGATTTTATCAAAGTTTTTCAAACACACAAGAAGAAAGCGAGAAAACAAATTTAGCATGGATATTACAATGAAAAAGTATGAACACCGACCACTGCAATGAAATGTGTGAACATGAATGTAATGTCGGTGGAAATACATACTCCCTCAAGCTTAGGCTTTTGGCCTAGCTTGGTAATCACCATCCGTATATATAATAATCTGGGTGATGGCTCATTGAAGCCCTCGGAGCAGACTCCGCGGCCCTCCTGGCAGCTTCAACCTCCGCATTGTGCTCATGGGCTTCGCTCTCAAGAACATAATATCTTCCCCTAGTGTGAAAATCAAAGAGAGCAGGAGCAGGCAAAGCAACAGGCACAAAGTTTTTTTTATTAAATATCAAGTTATAAGTGTAGTTGGTGGCTATACCCGTAAGGAACTTATGACGCTTCATGGCATCAAAGTCTAAATACTGAGTGGGTAAGATGGGGTCATTAGGTCATGGTGAAACTGTTGGAAATATGCCCTAGAGGCAATAATAATTTAGTTATTATCATATTTCCTTGTTCATGATAATTGTTTATTATCCATGCTATAATTGTATTGATTGGAAACTCAAATACATGTGTGGGTACATAGACAACACTGTGTCCCTAGTATGCCTCTAGTTAACTAGTTCGTTGATCAAAGATGGTCAAGGTTTCCTGGCCATAGACATGAGATGTTATTTGATAACGAGATCACATCATTAGGAGAATGATGTGATGGACAAGACCCAAACTATAAACATAGCATATGATCGTGTCAGTTTATTGCTATAGTTTTCTGCATGTCAAGTATCTATTCCTATCACCATGAGATCATGCAACTCACTGACACCGGAGGAATACCTTGTGTGTATCAAACATCACAACGTAACTGGGTGACTATAAAGGTGCTCTACAGGTATCTCCGAGGGTGTCTGTTGGGTTGGCATGGATCAAGACTGGGATTTGTTACTCCGTGTGACGGAGAGGTATCTCAGGGCCCACTCGGTAATACAACATCACAATAAGCCTTGCAAGCAATGTGACAAAGTGTTAGCCACGGGATCTTGTATTACGGAACGAGTAAAGAGACTTGCCGGTAACGAGATTGAACTAGGTATATAGATACCGACGATCGAATCTCGGGCAAGTAACATACCGAAGAACAAAGGGAACAGCATACGGGATTAACTGAATCCTTGACATAGAGGTTCAACCGATAAAGATCTTCGTAGAATATGTGGGAACCAATATGGGCATCCGGGTCCCGCTATTGGTTATTGGCCGTAGAGGTGTCTCGGTCATGTCTGCATAGTTCTCGAACCCGCAGCGTCTACACAGTTAACGTTTGGTGACGATATAAGTATAGTTGAGTTATTATGTTGGTGACCGAAGGTTGTTCGGAGTCCCGGATGAGATCCCGGACATGACGAGGAGCTCTGGAATAGTCCGGAGGTAAAGATTGATATATGGGATAATAATGTTTGGTCTCCGGAAGGGTTCCGGAATTCACCGGAAGGGGTTTCTGATGTTTCCCGAAATGTTCGGGGACGAGAACACTTTATTTGGGCCAAGGGGTAAAGCCCACGAGGCTTTAGGAAGGTGCAAAAGGAGTTTTGCGGAGGCCAGGGGCTAGACGCCAGGAACCCTGGCGTCTAGGGCCAGACGCCGAGAACCCTGGCGTCTGGTCCTGGAGTCCGAGCAGGACTCTTGCCTTGCGGGCCAAACCGACTTTGAGGAGGCTCTTTCTCCAAGTTTCGACCCCAGGGCTCAACATATAAATAGAGGGGCAGGGCTAGCACCTGGAAGACATCAAGAATTCCCAAGCCGTGTGCCGGCAACCCTGCCCCTCTAGTTCATCCTCCGTCATAGTTTCTGTAGTGCTTGGCGAAGCCCTGCGGAGATTGTTTTTCACCACCACCGTCACCATGCCGTCGTGCTGCCGGAACTCATCTACTACTTCACCATCGCTCGCTGGATCGAGGAGGTGAAGGCGTCATCAAGCTGTACGTGTGTTGAACGCGGAGGTGCCGTCCGTTCGGCGCTAGATCGGAAGGACCGTGATCAGGATCGCGAGACGGTTCGTGATTTGATCACAGGACGGATCATGATGGGATCGCGGGACGGATCATGATTGGATCGCGAGACGGATGGTGATGGGATCGCGGGACGCTCGGCGATTTGAATCGCGAAGACGTTCGACTACATCAACCGCGTTTCTTAACGCTTCCGCTTAGCGATCTACAAGGGTACGTAGATCCACTCTCCCTCTCGTAGATGCTCATCACCATGGATAGATCTTGCGTGTGCGTAGGAAAATTTTTGTTTCCCATGCGACGTTCCCCAACAGTGGCATCTGAGCTAGGTCTATGCGTAGATGAGATCTCGAGTAGAACACAAAGGAGTTGTGGGCGTGGGTGTATACATATTGCTTGCCGTTACTAGTTGATACTTGATTCAGCGGTATTGTGAGATGAAGCGGCCTGGACCGACATTACGCGTACGCTTACGCGAGACTGGTTTCACCGCTACGTGCACTCGTTGCATAAAGGTGACTGGCGGGTGTCTGTTTCTCTCACTTTAGTTGAATCGGTTCAATGAAGAGGGTTCTTTTAGAAGATCAAAAAGCAATCACTACACCATGTTGTGGTTTTGCGTAGGTAAGAACGGTTCTTGCAAACCCGTAGCAGCCACGTAAAACTTGCAACAACTATTAGAGGACGTCTAACTTGTTTTTGCAGGGTATGTTGTGATGTGATATGGCCAATTACATGATGAGATATATGTGATGTATGAGATGATCATGTGTTGTATAGAATATCATGACTTGCATGTCGATGAGTACGGCAACTGGCAGGAGCCATAGAGTTGTCTTTAATTATTTTCGCCGTTTTGCTTTACTTTATCGCTATGAGTTAGCAATAGTCGTGGAAGCAACAGTCGGCGCGACAACCTCATGGCGACACGTTGATGGAGATCAAGATGATGGAGATCATGGTGTCATGCCGGTGACGATGGATATCATGCCGGTGCTTTGGAGATGGAGATTAAAAGCACAGGTTCATGGCCATATCATGTCACTTATGATTTGCATGTGATGTTAATCCTTTTAAGCATCTTATTTTGCTTAGGACGATGGTAGCATTATAAGGTGATCCCTCACTTAAATTTCAAGATAAAATTGTGTTCTCCCCGAGTGTGCACCGTTGCGAAAGTTCGTCGTTTCGAGACACCACGTGATGATCGGGTGTGATAGACTCTACGTTCGCATACAACGGGTGCAAGCCAGTGTTGCACGTGCGGAACACTCGGGTTAAACTTGACGAGCCTAGCATGTACAGACATGGCCTCGGAACACAAGAGACCGAAAGGTCTAACATGAGTCATATAGAAGATATGATCAACATGAAGATGTTCACCATTGAAACCACCTCAACTCACGTGATGATCGGACTTGAGTTGGTTGATTTGGATCATGTGACACTCGAATGACCGGAGGGATGTCAATTTGAGTGGGAGTTTTTAAGTAATATGATTAACTAAAATCATTATCTTGAACAATAGTCTAAGTTGTCTTTGCAATTTTTATGTTGTAGATCATGGCTCGCGCAGTAGCACCCCTGAATTTTAATGCGTTCCTAGAGAAAGCTAAGTTGAAAGATGATGGAAGTAACTTTGTGGACTGGGCCCGTAATCGAAGGATTATCCTTACGGCTTCCCAGAAGGCTTATGTCCTTGATGCACCGCTTGGTGATCCACCCGCTCCAGTTGAGTCTCCAGACGTTGTGAACGCCTGGCAGGCTCGTTCTGATGATTACTCAATAATTCAATGTGCAATGTTGTATGGCTTAGAACCGGGACTTCAAAGACGTTTTGAACGTCATGGAGCATATGATATGTTCCAGGAGTTGAAGTTTATCTTTCAAAATAATGCCCGGATTGAGAGGTATGAGACCTCCGATAAGTTCTATGCTTGCAAGATGGAGGAGAACGGCTCTGTCAGTGATCACATACTCAGAATGTCTGGGTACTCCACCCGTCTGGCCGAATTGGGGATGCCCCTTCCGCCAGAGGCTATCACTGACAGAGTTCTTCAATCATTGCCACCTAGCTATAAGAGCTTCGTGTTGAACTATAACATGCACGGGATGAACAAGTCAGTCGCTGAGCTGTTTGCGATGTTGAAAGTCGCTGAGTCTGAGATTCAGAAGGAGCATCAAGTGTTGATGGTCAATAAAACCACTAGTTTCAAGAAGAATGGCAAGGGTAAGAAGGGTAACTCCAAGAAGAGTGGCAAAGCAGTTGCACCTCCCGTGAAGAAACCCAAGGCTGGACCCAAGCCTGAAACTGAGTGCTTTCATTGCAAGGGAACTGGTCACTGGAAGCGGAACTGCCCCAAGTATTTGGCTGACAAGAAGGCGGCCAACAACAAACATGGTATATATGATATACATGTTATTGATGTGTACCTTACCAACTCTCGTTGTAGTGCCTGGGTATTTGATACCGGTGCGGTTGCTCACATTTGCAACTCAAAACAGGAACTGCGGAATAGACGGAGGCTGGCAAAGGACGAAGTGACGATGCGCGTGGGAAATGGTTCCAAGGTTGATGTGATCGCCGTCGGCACGCTCGCTCTTCGATTACCATCGGGATTAGTGATGAACCTGAATAATTGTTATTTAGTGCCTGCGTTAAGCATGAACATTATATCTGGATCTTGTTTATTGCGAGACGGTTACTCATTTAAATCTGAGAATAATGGTTGTTCTATTTATATGAGTAATATCTTTTATGGTCATGCACCCAATGTGAGGGGTTTATTCTTATTGAATCTCGATAGTGATGATACACATGTTCATAACATTGATGCCAAAAGATGTAGAATTGATAATGATAATACCACTTTCTTGTGGCACTGCCGTTTAGGTCATATTGGCGTAAAACGCATGAAGAAGCTCCATGCTGATGGACTTTTGGAGTCACTTGATTTTGAATCACTTGACACATGTGAGCCATGCCTCATGGGCAAGATGACTAAGACGCCGTTCTCTGGAACAATGGAACGGGCAAGTGACTTGTTGGAAATCATACATACTGATGTGTGCGGTCCGATGAGCATTGAGGCGCGCGGTGGTTATCGTTACTTTCTCACCTTCACTGATGACTTAAGTAGATATGGGTATATTTACTTAATGAAACACAAGTCTGAAACGTTTGAAAAGTTCAAGCAATTTTAGAGTGAAGTTGAGAATCATCGTAACAAGAAGATTAAATTCCTACGATCTGATCGAGGAGGAGAATATCTGAGTTATGAGTTTGGCAGTCACTTAAGACAGTGTGGTATTGTTTCACAATTGACACCGCCTGGAACACCACAGCGTAATGGTGTGTCCGAACGTCGTAATCGAACCTTATTGGATATGGTGCGATCTATGATGTCTCTTGTCGATTTGCCACTATCGTTTTGGGGTTATGCATTAGAGACAGCTGCATTCACTTTAAATAGGGCACCATCGAAATCCGTTGAGACGACGCCATATGAACTATGGTTTGGCAAGAAGCCAAAGATGTCGTTTCTTAAAGTTTGGGGATGTGATGCTTATGTCAAAAAGCTTCAGCCTGAAAAGCTGGAACCCAAAGCGGAGAAATGCGTCTTCATAGAATACCCAAAAGAGACATTTGGGTATACCTTCTATCTCAGATCCAAAGGCAAAGTGTTTGTCGCTAAAAACGGAACATTTCTTGAGAAAGAGTTTCTCTCGAAAGAATTGACTGGGAGGAAGATAGAACTTGATGAGGTTATTGAACCTTTACTTCAACCAGAGAGTAGCGCAGCGCAGAAAGATGTTTCTGTAGAGCCTACATCAGTTGAAGAGGAAGTTAATGATGATGATCATGAAACTTCGGATCAAGTTGCTATCGAACCTCGTAGGTCGACAAGGACGCGTACTGCTCCTGAGTGGTACGGCAACCCTGTCTTAGAGGTCATGTTGTTGGACAACAATGAACCTACGAGCTATGGAGAAGCGATGGTGGGCCCGGATTCCGAGAAATGGTTAGAGGCCATGAAATCCGAGATGGGATCCATGTATGAAAACAAAGTATGGGCTTTGGAAGTATTACCTGAAGGGCGTAAGGCCATTCAGAACAAATGGATCTTTAAGAGGAAGACGGACGCGGACGTTAATGTCACTGTCTATAAAGCTCGACTTGTGGCAAAGGGTTTTTCACAAGTTCAAGGAGTTGACTACGATGAGACCTTCTCACCCATAGCGATGCTTAAGTCTGTCAGAATCATGTTAGCAATAACTGCCTTTTTCGATTATGAAATTTGGCAGATGGATGTCAAAACAGCGTTCCTTAACGGTTTCCTTAAGGAAGAGTTGTATATGATGCAACCAGAAGGTTTTGTCGATCCAGAGAATGCTGACAAAGTTTGCAAACTCCAGCGATCCATTTATGGACTGGTGCAAGCATCTCGGAGTTGGAATCTTTGCTTTGATGAGGTGATCAAAGCGTTCGGGTTTATACAAGTTTACGGAGAAGCTTGTATTTACAAGAAAGTGAGTGGGAGCTCTATAGCGTTTCTAATATTATATGTGGATGACATATTGATGATTGGAAACAATATAGAAATGTTGGAAAGCGCGAAGGAATACTTGAACAAGAGTTTTTCAATGAAGGACCTAGGAGAAGCTGCTTTCATATTAGGCATCAAGATCTATAGAGATAGATCGAGACGCTTAATAGGACTTTCACAGAGCACATACCTTGACAAAGTTTTGAAGAAGTTCAAAATGGATCAGTCCAAGAAGGGGTTCTTGCCTGTATTGCAAGGTGTGAAGTTGAGTAAGACTCAATGCCCAGTGACTGCAGAAGATAGAGAAAATATGAGTATCGTCCCCTATGCTTCAGCCATAGGCTCTATCATGTATGCAATGCTGTGCACAAGACCCGATGTCAGCCTTGCCATAAGTATGGCCGGAAGGTTTCAAAGTGATCCAGGAATGGAACACTGGACGGTGGTCAAGAATATCCTGAAGTACCTGAAAAGGACTAAGGACATGTTTCTCGTTTATGGAGGTGATCAAGAGCTCGTCGTAAAGGGTTACGTCGATGCAAGCTTTGACACTGATCCGGATGACTCTAAGTCGCAAACCAGATATGTATTTATTCTCAATGGGGATGCGGTTAGCTGGTGTAGTTCCAAGCAAAGCGTAGTAGCTGATTCTACATGCGAAGCGGAGTAGATCGCTGCCTCGGAGGCGGCGAAGGAAGGTGTCTGGATGAAGGAGTTCATGATAGATCTTGGAGTAGTGCCTAGTGCACTAAACCCAATGACTCTGTTCTGTGACAACACTGGTGCCATTGCTCTAGCCAAGGAACCCAGGTTTCACAAGAGGACCAGACACATAAAGCAACATTTCAATTCCATCCGCGATTACATCAAGGAGGACGACATAAATATTTGCAAAGTGCACACGGATCTGAATGTTGCTGATCCGATGACTAAACCTCTTCCAAGGGCTAAACATGATCAACACCAGAACTGTATGGGTGTTAGATTCATAACAATGTAAATCACATAGTGATGTGAGCTAGATTATTGACTCTAGTGCAAGTGGGAGACTGTTGGAAATATGCCCTAGAGGCAATAATAAAATGGTTATTATTATATTTCCTTGTTCATGATAATCGTTTATTATCCATGTTATAATTGTATTGATTGGAAACTCAAATACATGTGTGGGTACATAGACAAACAATGTGTCCTTAGTAAGCCTCTAGTTGACTAGCTCGTTGATCAAAGATGGTGAAGGTTTCCTGGCCATGGACAAGAGATGTCATTTGATAACGGGATCACATCATTAGGAGAATGATGTGATGGACAAGACCCAAACTATAAACGTAGCATGTGATCGTGTCAGTTTATTGCTATAGTTTTCTGCATGTCAAGTATCTGTTCCTATGACCTTGAGATCATGCAACTCACTGACACCAGAGGAATGCCTTGTGTGTATCAAACGTCACAACGTAACTGGGTGACTATAAAGATGCTCTACAGGTATCTCCGAAGGTGTCTGTTGAGTGGGCATGGATCAAGACTGGGATTTGTTACTCCGTGTGACGGAGAGGTATCTCAGGGCCCACTCGGTAATACAACATCACTATAAGCCTTGCAAGCAATGTGACTAAGGTGTTAGCCACGGGATCTTGTATTACGGAACGAGTAAAGAGACTTGCCGGTAACGAGATTGAACTAGGTATAGGGATACCGACGATCGAATCTCGGGCAAGTAACATACCGAAGATAAAGAGAACAGCATACGGGATTAACTGAATCCTTGACATAGAGGTTCGACCGATATAGATCTTCGTAGAATATGTAGGAACCAATATGGGCATCCAGGTCCCGCTATTGGTTATTGACCGTAGAGGTGTCTCGGTCATGTCTACATAGTTCTCGAACCCGCAGGGTCTACACACTTAACGTTTGGTGACGATTAGTATAGTTGAGTTATTGTGTTGGTGACCGAAGGTTGTTCGGAGTCTCGGATAAGATCCCGGACATGACGAGGATCTCCGGAAGAGTCTGGAGGTGAAGATTGATATATGTGATAATAGTGTTTTGATCTCCGGAAGGGTTCTGGAATTCACCGGAAGGGGTTCCGGATGTTTACCGAAGTGTTCGGGTGCAGCAATACTTTATATGGGCCAAAGGGGTAAAACCCACGAGGTATTGGAAAGTGCAAAAGGAAGTTTTGCTGCTGCCTTAAGCGGTACTACCGCTGGTAAGGCAGTACTACCGCGTAAGCAGTACTACCGCTTGTGTGAAGCGGTACTACCGCTCAAGCGGTACTACTACTCACGAGCCGTACTACCGCTTGTGCGCGGTACTGCTGGAATTCGAGTTGGACTCTTTCCTTGCGGGCCAAACCGACCTTGTGCGGGCAAAACCGACCTTGTGGAGGTTTTCTCTCCAAGTTTAGACCCCAGGGCTCAACATATAAATAGAGGGGCAGGGCTAGCACACGGGACACATCAGGATTTCCCAAGCCGTGTGCCGGCAACCCTAGCCCTCTAGTTCCTCCCGTCATAATCTCCGTAGTGCTTGGCGAAGCCCTGCAGAGATTGTTCCTCACCACCATCACCACGCCGTCGTGCTACCGGAACTCATCTACTACTTCACCATCGCTCGCTGGATCGAGGAGGTGAAGGCGTCATCAAGCCGTACGTGTGTTGAACGCGGAGGTGCCGTCCGTTCGGCACTAGTTCGTGATCGGATCGAGGGACGACTTGCGATTTGGATCGCGGAGACGTTCGACTACATCAACCGCGTTTCTTAACGCTTCCGCTTAGCGATCTACAAGGGTATGTAGATTCACTCTCCCTCTCGTAGATGCTCATCACCATGGATAGATCTTGCGTGTGCGTAGGAAAATTTTTGTTTCCCATGCGACGTTCCCCAACAGTTTGATCATTTTCGTTACCGACTCGTAGCGCAGCGGAAGTAGAGTCGATGACGATCGGCGGTGCAGATCCCCGCAGCTAGGATTTACAACCTCCCAACCGCGAGGATGTAAACCCTCATCTGCCCCGCGGACAGCCCTCCGGGAGGCGGTCGCACAGTCCCCCGGACAGTGTCGCGGACAGCCCTTCGGGAGGACCTCCGAAACTCGAACGGTCACACGGACAGCCCTTCGGGAGGCACTCTCGAACTAAGACCGAAACTACGATCTCTCTACAGAGTTGCACACATACGGTGTCATCTATCCGGCAGGGCTTCGCCGTCCAGAACTAGTTCCCACCGGAACCCAGACAACCTTTCGGCTCTACGAAACTATTTCGCTGGGAGGGAGAGAGAATGCCAGATCATGCATGGCTTGTGTATGAGAGCAACGATTGAGATTATGGCAGCCCACATCTCCTCTATTTATAGGAAAACCAAGGGGTAGGGTTGGCATTTGAAAATACCAAAGTACCCCCACTTTACGTCTCACATAAAAGGTATAAAAAGGAAAAAGGGGTGCCATGTGGAGCTCCAAGGAGCTCCACCATGCTTGGCCGGCCACCCCTAGCCCCCCCCCACATGGGGTGCCTTGCTCCCCAATCCCTTCTAGAAGGCCTTTTTGGAAATATCCAAAAAGGTGTTTTCCCAAAAATATCCATAAAGCACTTTCACTATTCACGACGACATTTTTCAGCGTCCGGTCGAACTGAAAATATTTATCTGGTCTTAGAACATTTCCAGTATCCACTAAAAATAATTTTCAATGCGATCCGGAACAATTCCGGTTTAGTGATTTTCATCTGCCAAAAGCATCTGAAGCGGTTTCGGCAGCTCCGGAACATTTCCGGTTTTTATCCCGGAAAATTTCCAGAAAGTTTCCAGAATGATTCTGGCATCCTCCAAGAATTATCAGGCATGTGCCGAAACCAATTTGACTTAATGGTATCCGCTAAAACAACTTTTCAGTTTTACCAAAACTGTTCCGGTGTTCTCTCTGCGGAACTTTTCGGCTGTCCGAAACTTTTCCGGTGTCCGAAAACTTTTTCGGTGATTTTCTCTGACTCCCTGTCTAGTATTCAACAGATAGATGACCCTTAAGCGTGTGACCCTATAGGTTCGATGAATATTCGAGTGAACCTCCAGTTGCCGTGTGCTATTCCTGTTGCTTCACGATATGTTACAAATACCCGAGGTGAGACACGTTGGCATCCCCGTGGATCAACAACTTGTCCACTATGCCAGTTACCTCGTTACCGGTATTGTTCTCTTTTCTCGTTCCCGTGTTCCGGAATCCCCGTGATCAAATCACAAAGTGTCTGGCCAGACGATGATGGATACCGTAACACCGAGAGGGCCCAGAGATATCTCTCCATCGTCGGAGGAGCAAATCCCAATCTTGAGCTATCAAGTTACTTGACATACTTTTCCATGAACCCGTAAGCCGCCGTAATAGCCACCCATTTACGGATGACGTTTAACAAACCCCAAAGTTCATGAAGCAAGCATGAAGAAACTCGATACTCTCATGGTCTAAGGAATCATGCAAACGTAAACCATCTCTATGTTATTAACCATTAACTTATGACGAATGAATCTCATAGCATAACATCAATTCGGGTCGATTCAACACAAATGTTCTTCTAACATTGTGCCCTCAAAATTGCCGGCATAGCCATGCCCATGATCAGGAAAACAGGATCATCATGCAATACTTGAGCCAGTCTTAGAGGCCAGACTAGGAATACATTTTACCGTTTATTATTCCACATGTGCATATGAGTCTTCCTTCGAGCCTCGTGGTTATTGCAGACTCGAGAACCATAGCAGTTATAGCATGGAACATAAACATAATTATGAACAGGGAGATAATCAATAACATTTATTATTGCCTCTAGGGCATATCTCCTACAATCTCCCACTTGCACTAGAGTCAATAATCTAGTCAATGCTAATGCACTTTACACCTATGGCATACTAGTGTAAAATATGCTTCGCATGTGGTATAGCCTGATGTCCAACGGATCTGACGACTTCAGCTCCGTGTGTAACTTTGCATATCCTCGCGTTTTCACGCTTTCAAAAAATTCATATTTTGTGTGGACTTGGCTTTGCATATGTGTGAATCATTGGTCTAAACCTGATTCCTCAGACTGAGCTATGGAGCAACTATCTGCTATAGTGTCCCATAGACCAAAGCCATCTTGGAACCATACTAAGTTCATGAATGAACTATATGATTCAACAACTTCTTTGTCGCTTCTCAAGCGTCAACATACTTAGCCTTTGTTATAGAATTCGCCACAGTATCTTGTTTGGAACAATTTCCAACTACCGTGCCACCATATTGTGTATCATACAAAACCCTTAACTTAAATCGAAAATCGCATGGAGCATTTATGAAGACTGTATCGATGTAATTACTTACAACGAGCACTTCATAATCTCTGCTTGCGAGAAAACATGTCATCAGCACTACTATAGTACTTAATGACATCTTTCACTGTTGTCCCATGATCAGTGCTTTGATCACTATGGTATCTATACTCGCAACAACTTTGGAGTATTGGACATATCTGGTTGTTTTTACATACCATGAAATACATGATTAATCCAAACACAAGAGTGTGTGGAATCTCCATCATGTATTTTACTCATCAGTGTTTTGGGACACCGAGTCTTGCAAAAACTCTTTCCATGTGACTTCGGCAAGAATCACTCCTTGGCGTTTTTAAATGCTAAAAGGTTTTAGCATCTTGTCAATATGTATTCATTGCATAGCCCCATTAGGTAAATCTATCTCCATAGATCATCATGCCTAATATTGAGGCTATTTAGCCTAAGCACTTCATCGAAAAACTATTTTCAAATGAAGTCCTAATTCGTGTCAAGAAATTTATTTCCAATTAACAATGTGTCAAGTACACAAGGTTTTTAGAAATATTATTATGCTCCCACTTACTTTCTTGAATCACAAGTATCTTCGATACCCATTTGATGAAGTCAAACCCCTTTGACCATTCCATCAAAAACGAAGATTCCAACTCCACTTTGCTCTCTTCTGTCCATCGCTGGAACTCTGAAGTTTGCATACTTACTAGCATCCTCTGGATCAACAAATTACTTTGGACTGTATCACATATAAGTCCTAGGTTTCATTTCCATCAGATGGAAATCGCTTTGTCATCCATGTTTCATATCTCATGATTGAAATATGTATTAATTGCTAGTTCAACCCGAACCGACTTCAAGCATCGCTACGGTGAGACAATCTCATCGTAGTCAACTCCTTGAACTTGTTATTGCAACAAGTCGAGCTTTATGGATAAAACATTTTATCCGTATCAGTTTTTAGTTCCATAAATATTCGTTAGACTCTAAGTCTTCCGAAAGGTGTATCAAGATTTTAATCTCGAATCACTTATATGGAAACTATCTCGGATTGTATTGGCATTTAGCCAATTCCGGAGTCAGGGCCCATCAACGCTTCCTTGTGTATTGTAGGTATACTGTTGTCTAACAACAATATCTCGTTTGCGCACCTGATAGGTTTGCACGAGCTTTGCCTACGTGGTTCAGCTGCAAGTTCGACCGAAGTCCATACATTTTATTGTAGAGACTTCCGTATCAATCGTAGTAGGAAACTCCGGAATTACTTCCAAGGTTTCTTTCCTTTGATCTGATGATGAAGATACTGGTTATCTCGTCGAGTTGCACTGTCCTCCCACTCACCTTTTGTAAGAACTATTCTCTTTAAAAGCATACCGTTTTGTGGCAAAATCCTTTGCCTCGGTATAGTGGTGGGGGAATACCCAATGACTTGGGATAACCTACAAAGTAGCACTTGTCTGATTTGGAATAGGTTTGTAACCTTTTACACAAGCCCCATATTCCAAATGTTAAGAAAAGATGTAACATGGTTGGGCGTACCATACCATGGCGTCATTTCAACGGACCCGATGGAGCTCTTTTCAGTGTAAAAGCCGCAGTCTCTAAAGCATCACTTTTAAAAGGGATAATGGCAAATTTATTTATGTCATCTTTGATCTTACCATGTCATAAATAGTTTGATTACATCTTCACGGACTTTCCACTTGCAGTGGTGTTCCGGGAGGTGCAAGTTATGAAACCCCTTTCATAACTCATCAGACATTCGCTAAACTTGTAACTCAACTATTCCTTTCTGCAATCGAATTGTAGAAACATAATTTTCTTGTTACAATAACTTCTACTTGATTTTTGAAAACCTTATGAATGAATTCAAAAGATCCAGACTTACGTCTCAACAAGTAAATATCCACATATCTACTTGAGTCATTTCTGAAGATAGATAAATCCACTACTTGCAACAACATTTATTAGACTACACACATCATAATGTATGATCACCAATATGTTCTTTGCTCGTTCCTTATGGCCGGTGAACGCTATTTCAGTCACTTCACTTTTCAGAGGAAAGTTGCAAGTGTCAGATGATTCAAAATCAAACGACTTCAAAATCCATCATAATGGAATTTTCCATGCGGGTTTCTCCAATGTGACCAAATGCAGTGCCACACTTGTGTAGTATTCTTTTAGTCTTGCGACATTTAGTGTCAGTGTTATGGATGTATCATATTTCCATCAATATTCATAACATACATCCCATCTATGATGGAAGCATGTCCCTTCATGTTATTCATAATACTGAACAACAATTGTTGTTTTATGAACAACTTTTTTGCAACAAACATTGTGCAATGGGCTAGAGTGTATGAAACTCTAAAATGAATTATGAAAGTAAACACAGAGGTAATATATTAGTATCATTATTCATAACATACAACTCATTCATAATGAAAGTATGGCCCTTATGGTATTCATAACACTGAACATCAAAAGTTCTCTTTTGAACAACCTTCTTGCAAGATACCTTATGCAAAGGGCTGGAGCGTGAAACTCCAAAAGAATTATGAAAAATAAATACATAGGTAATACACCGATGGAAGGTATAGTAACATTTACTATGTTCCCTGTGTGTATCTTAACCTCATTCCTGGCTAGTCTTTCAGGCCAAAGTAGTTCTTACATCGAGTTGCAACAGAATGCAATCAAGCGGGTATCTTTGTGATCAACTCACAATACCCAAGAATTAGTGATCAACATGTTTAACCATAATTCCCAAGAACTATATCTTTGACCAGCCTTCTATACATCAAAAACTTGTATGACATTCATACATGAGCTGGATATTCCAGTCTTCTTTCTTTCTGCCTTCATACTCCTAACAGTTTAACTTTCAGTATTTCTCCTACTCTCAGAAGAAGCACCCAACTTAAGAGTGGCGTTAGCCCCGGACTTCCTAGGCGTGAAGGTCTTACTAACACCCTTCGGACACTTCCTTTCTCTTTAAGTTGTTGTTTTATTCACCTTTCATCATATGACAGGCGTTCTCCTGGATCCCTCTCTTATCAGTCTAATGCATAGTAAACTCCTTTACTAATAGTTTGCAAACAAACATTGCTTTGGATATCTCATATCTTTTAGCCTTTGTCTTTCTCTGAAAATGATTTTCAGATTCCATGAATATCACATAACTATCCAAACTTTCGAAGTTCGGGTCTGATGGAAGCAAACATATTGCACTTTGACTGAAAAGGAATTCTAGCTTTTGGATCGAAGGACGAGAGTCACATGATCCATAGCATTAGAGGGAGAATACCGAAAGCATGCGATAGGACAAAGTCCTTCTCGGCAGTCTTGAGGACAATCCTCACATTTTGTTACCAACCGTAAAGTTTTAACCAGATATTTAACAGCTATTCAATTTTAATAGGGAAGGTGGAAACGCGAGCCATTATTCTACAACTATTATGCAAACCACACTTAGACAGTGTTCAAAATTAATTGCACTGAGAATTAAACAAGTTAATTCAACAGTGCGCTCCCACTCAAATCAATATCTCTCATAATTGATTGTGAGTGATACAAGATCCAGATTTCAATTCGACGCCATTGACGGGTTCATCACTGATGACGTGAATTTCAATCGGTAGTCTAACTTGCCAATCACATCTCTATGTGACTCTTCTTCATCTTTCGATGCGTGTGTTCCGAGCTCAGGACTGTCCTGCCTGAACGTCAAGACAACCAAGTGATCTCGCTGCGAGGTCTGACCTCACCCGCCTCACACATCCCTAATCGTTCGTACTCATGTGTACATGTCGTACCCAGAAAAGTTAGGTGCCGTGACGGTGCTACACTTGGAAGAACACTAACTACTTGATATTTTTGTGAGAGATCACCCTAATAAAAGCAACTACCGCGCAATCAAGAAGGGTGCATCATAAGGGATAAACATCTCAGGCAATTCATAATAGCATGATATGGTATAGCCCTTTCTGACGGAGAAGTCTTTCATTTCTTCGTCTTCGGCATTCGCGTCGGTGTTCACCTTCGTGAAGATTGCCACCACCTTGTCGATGCACCAGATAATATTGCTATCTCTATAGCTAATAAAATAAGTGCATTACTTAAGGTTGACACGCAGGTCATTAAAGTGACAATCATATGGCTCCAGCCATCATGCCGAATCATGACACGCAGGTCATGTTAATATTACATCATATAGTCATCTCATACATAATCAAATTAATATGAGCACTGCTATACCACATCATATGCACATGCAAACCATCCTGCAAAACCAAGTTAGACGCCTCTAATCGGTTCATGCAAAATTTTATTTTTCGTGGCTTCTAAGGTTTCGAAACAAACCGAAGCTACCAACGTCCATCATCAAGTATGATAATTCAAGTTGCTAGATTAACTTTCCAGTGTGTATGAAACACGAGATAATAAAATCTCGAGCCCCATACTAAACTTTGTCATACGCGTGACCCCCGTGCAGATCACATCTGCATTGCCCTTTCGTCTGCGAAACATCCATCTTTCTCAACTATGGTGGAACCCAAAGAACTGTTAGCACTTCGTTGATCTGTCAATCAGCATACTCAGGAGCAGCATGAAAGGATCGCGGATTGCCAGAACTTTGTGAGATTCCACCATGCCGTCAAGATCAGGACTACGCAAATTCAGGGGAAGCAATAGGAACATCGGGTAACAGATTTCATCTGCTACCCGCACAAATAATTTTCAGCAATAGATCTCATCTACTACCTAATTATATTGTGCAACACCCATACATCTCTATGTATTCTAGATCGCAACCTGCATCTACGCATAGCACGGCTCTTGATGCCACTGTAGGGTAACGCAGCAGAAAACAAAAAATTTCCGACCTACGCACCAGCCCAGGACCACTATGGAGACTGCATACAAGGTTTGATCTTTTTCGTTACCGACTCGTAGCGCAGCGGAAGTATAGTCGATGACGATCGGCGGTGCAGATCCCCACAACTAGGATTTACAACCTCCCAACCGCGAGGATGTACTCCCTCGCCTGCTCCCCGGACGGATCTCCAGGCAGCCCTTCGGGAGGCCTCGGGACAGTCCCTCGGATAGTCCCACCGGACGGATCCTCGGACAGCCCTTCGGGAGGACCTCAGAACAGTCCCTCGGATAGTCCCACCGGACGGATCCTCGGACAGCCCTTCGGGAGGACCTCATAACAGTCCCTCGGATAGTCCCACCGGACAGATCCTCGGACAGTCACTTGGACAGCCCTCCGGGAGGCACTCTAGAACTAAGACCGAAACTACGATCTCTCTACAGAGTTGCACACATACGGCGTCATCTATCCGGCAGGGCTTCGCCGTCCAGAACTAGTTCCCACCAGAACCCAGACAACCTTTCGGCTCTACGAAACTATTTCGCTGGGAGGGAGAGAGAAGCCAGATAACATCAGATGGCATTTGTATGTGAGAAAGAGTGAGTGTGGAGAGTGCATCTCCACCTCTATTTATAGGAAAACCCAAGGGGTAGGGAGACACTTGAAATACCCAAAATGCCCTTCACAAGGGCACAAAGGTAAAAGCAAGTGGGCAGCCCTTATCCTTCCATGTCATCCCTAGATCTTTTGTGAAGATATTTGTGGAAGGCCAACTTCCAACCATAACCATAAATGCATTTTCACTATTCACGAAACCAATTTTTCGTGACCGATAAATCCGAAAATATTTCTATGGGTCCTAGAATAATTCCAGCACCCACCAAAACAATTCTCGACACGGTCTGAAACATTTTCAGATTAGTAATTTTCATCTGTGAAAAGCTACCAAAGCGGTTCCGGCAGTCCGGAACATTTCCGGTTTTTGTCTCCGAAAAATCCCAGAAGTTACCAGAACAATTCTGGTACCCTCCAATAATTTCCAGGAGTGTGCCAGAACCAATTTGACTTAATGGTATACTCCGAAACAACTTTTCGGTTTCACCGAAACTCTTCCGGTGTTCTCTCTCCGGAACTCTTCCGTTGTCTCCGAAACTTTTCCGATGAATTTCTCTCAGACTCCCTGTCTAGTATTCAGCAGATAGATGACCCTTAAGCATGTGACCCTATAGGTTCAGTGAAGTATAGACATGACCCGGAACCCCTTCCGATCAATGATCAACATCGGAGCCGTGGACACCCATATTGACCCCTATACCCACACGAATGAATATTCGAGTGAACCTCCAGTTGCTGTGTGCTATTCCTGTTGCTTCGCGATATGTTACAAATACCCGAGGTGAGACATGTTGGCATCCCCGTGGATCTACAACTTGTCCACTATGCCAGTTACCTCGTTACCGGTATTGTTCTCTTTTCTCGTTCCCGTGTTCCGGCATCCCCGTGATCAAATCACAAAGTGTCTGGCCAGACGATGATGGATACCGTAACACCGAGAGGGCCCAGAGATATCTCTCCATCGTCGGAGGAGCAAATCCCAATCTTGAGCTATCAAGTTACTTGACATACTTTTCCATGAACCCGTAAGCCGCCGTAATAGCCACCCATTTACGGATGACGTTTAACAAACCCCAAAGTTCATGAAGCAAGCATGAAGAAACTCGATACTCTCATGGTCTAAGGAATTATGCAAACGTTAACCATCTCTGTGTTATAAACCATTAACTTATGACGAATGAATCTCATAGCATAACATCAATTCGGGTCGATTCAACACAAATGTTCTTCTAACATTGTGCCCTAAAAATTGCCGGCATAGCCATGCCCATGATCAGGAAAACAGGATCATCATGCAATACTTGAGCCAGTCTTAGAGGCCAGACTAGGAATACATTTTACCATTTATTATTCCACACGTGCATATGAGTCTTCCTCCGAGCCTCGTGGTTATTGCAGACTCGAGAACCATAGCAGTTATAGCATGGAACATAAACCTAATTATGAACAGGGAGATAATCAATAACATTTATTATTGCCTCTAGGGCATATCTCCTACACCCACCAAATGTGAAACTCGGGTAGCATGATCACAGCTTACACTAGTAGAAATCAGGCCTTTCGACCGGAGCATTAGTCCCGGTCGCATTTTGGACCGGGACTAATGCCTCCATTAGTCCTGGTTCGTGAGGATAAGCATTAGTCCCTGTTCGTGAGGACCCTTTAGTCCCGGTTGGTGTCACCAACCGGGACTAAAGGGGTGGTGGCAACCGTTCGCCTAGCGCGAGCCCTTTTAGTCCCGGTTCGTGGCTCAAACCGGGACTAAAGGTCCCAACCATTCAAATCCCGCGCCTTGGAAGTTGTTCCGCGCGAGATCATATACATCGGAAACGCTACAGTAACGCGACCGGCCTCCATTTCTGTTCGTCTCCCTCTCCTCTCTTCTTCCCCATCCTCCACCATGAATCCACGAACTCGCTACGGGAACGTGCTCGCACGTGGCACGACCAATCTCCATGTCGTCTACACGAACGACAACGCCAAAGTCGAGGGTTTTCTTTC
Source organism: Elymus sibiricus (assembly GCA_039707655.1). NCBI lineage: Eukaryota > Viridiplantae > Streptophyta > Magnoliopsida > Poales > Poaceae > Elymus > Elymus sibiricus. The sequence continues at coordinate 467,673,567 of CM077675.1, forward strand.
CATGTTCGAGGAATGGCTTCAAGAGGAAAAACACAAGTTCATGGGCCTCGATCTCGAGTACACGGCCGATGGTCGCAATGTTGCCGTCGTCCAACTTTGTTTGAAGCAACATGTCATGGTCTTCCAGTGGGAAAGGTAATACGGAACTTGTCATAATTTTAATCGGGGCTTTTCTTTGATTCATAGGATAGGAAAATTGCATATAGGAATAGGAGGATTGGGAATGTCGAGAACATGTCATAGTTTCCTTGATTCATAGGAAAAATGCATAGGAAAATTGGGGCTTTTCTTTGATTCATAGGAAAATTGGGACTTCTCTTTGATTCATAGGAAAATTGGGGCTTTTTCTTTGATTCATAGGAAAATTGCATAGGAATAGAAAATTGCATAGGAATAGGAGGATTAGGAAAATTGCATAGGAATAGGAATAGGAGGATAGGAATAGGATAGGAAAATTGCATAAGAATTTTCCTTGTAGTTGCATATATATATTGGCCATCGTGGGAGAACATGTCATAGTTTAGGGGCTTCTTTTGATCCGAATTATACTTGTTATGATTCTTATTATATACTTGTTCTAAATTATACTTGTTATGGTTATTCTTATTATACTTGTTATGATTCTTATTATACTTGTGCCGAAATATACTTGTTATGATTCTTATTATACTTGTTCTAAAATATACTTGTTGCAGCAGTATTTAACACATTTGTTCCATTTTGTTGTTGTAGTAGTGACAAGCACTGTCCAAAACTCATGGAGTTCCTTCGCAGCAACATATATTTTGCTAGCGTTGATATAACGAATGACAAGATCAAGATGAGGCGCACCTGGGGTATTGAGATACCAGCTGAATGCCACATTGATCTTCAGGGCAGATTCAAGCTTGAGCATGACAAGACTTCAATGTCTGATATGGCAGCCACCCTGATCGACGAGGACTACGCTGATATGAAGACAAAATTCCCCAAGTCAGGGCACCAACATTGGGAGAAGACCCCACTTGACCCTATCAACATTGAGTATGCAGCAATAGATGGGTACGTTGCATACGAGTTGTACCGCAGGATTGGAATCTTCAATTATGGGCAGCGTCAACTCGTACCGCTAGTATCTCCTGCTTGGGGGTATTCTGATCCGGACGACGAGTAGTGTTTGCAATGGCGAACACTTTTATCTCTATTATGTAGTGCTTGGGGGTCTCCTGATTCGGACGAGTAGGTTTGCAATCCGGAAGAGTAGGATTGGTATCTTCAATTATGCAGTACTTTCTGTAATGGATATCTGAACTATTATTTCTATTATGTCCCTGTTTAAGTACGATTTGTGTGTAAGAATATTTAGTATGATGTGAGCAAGCTTTCTGATGCATTGTGATGTATGTGATAAAGATACCATGCCAAGTTTCAACCATTTCAGAGTTCATTTGTGGTGCTTTTTAATTTCAGGGTCATTTAGCTCAAAACAATTCATTAAATGCATGAAAATATTAAATGAAGTTAGATAGGGTTGAAATTTTAGGATGTGGCTTCTAATGGTTCATATTGAATGCACAAAAAGTCTGGAGGTGAAATAAGTTAAAAAAATTGAAATCCTTTTGTAACAGACGAGTTTTCATCCGAAACCCTGATACTTCGAAAGAGATTGTCCATTTTGTACACGAAGTGCATCCAGTTTTTTGCCGTAACCCTCTCAACTTTTTAGCACATGCTATGTGGGTGAAATGATGATACCATGCCAAGTTTCAACCATTTCAGAGTTCATTTGTGGTGCTTTTTAATTTCAGGGTCATTTAGCTCAAAACAATTCATTAAATGCATGAAAAATAGCAAATGAAGTTAGATAGGGTTGAAATTTTAGGATGTGGCTTCTAATGGTTCATATTGAATGCATAAAAAGTCTGGAGTTGAAATAAGTTAAAAAATTGAAATCCTTTTGTAACAGACGAGTTTTCGTCCGAACCCGTGATACTTCGAAAGAGATTGTCCATTTTGTACACGAAGTGCATCCAGTTTTTGCCGTAACCCTCTCAACTTTTTAGCACATGCTATGTGAGTGAAATTATGATACCATGCCAAGTTTCAACCATTTTGGAGTTCATTTGTGATGCTTTTTAATTTTAGGGTCATTTAGCTCAAAACAATTCATTAAATGCATGAAAAATAGCAAATGAAGTTAGATAGGGTTGAAATTTTAGGATGTGGCTTCTAATGGTTCATATTGAATGCACAAAAAGTCTGGAGTTGAAATAAGTTAAAAAAATTGAAATCCTTTTGTAACAGACGAGTTTTCGTCCGAACCCGTGATACTTCGAAAGAGATTGTCCATTTTGTACACGAAGTGCATCCAGTTTTTGCCGTAACCCTCTCAACTTTTTATCACATGCCATGTGGGTGAAATTATGATACCATGCCAAGTTTCAACCATTTTGGAGTTCATTTGTGATGCTTTTTAATTTTAGGGTCATTTAGCTCAAAACAATTCATTAAATGCATAAAAAATAGCAAATGAAGTTAGATAGGGTTGAAATTTTAGGATGTGGCTTCTAATGGTTCATATTGAATGCACAAAAAGTCTGGAGTTGAAATAAGTTAAAAAAAATTGAAATCCTTTTGTAACAGACGAGTTTTCGTCCGAAACCCTGATACTTCGAAAGAGATTGTCCATTTTGTACACGAAGTGCATCCAGTTTTTGCCGTAACCCTCTCAACTTTTTAGCACATGCTATGTGGGTGAAATTATGATACCATGCCAAGTTTCACCCTTTTCAGAGTTCATTTGTGATGCTTTTTAATTTCAGGGTCATTTAGCTCAAAACAATTCATTAAATGCATGAAAAATAGCAAATGAAGTTAGATAGGGTTGAAATTTTATGATGTGGCTTCTAATGGTTCATATTGAATGCACAAAAAGTCTGGAGTTGAAATAAGTTAAAAAAAATTGAAATCCTTTTGTAACAGACGAGTTTTCGTCCGAAACCCTGATACTTCGAAAGAGATTGTCCATTTTGTACACGAAGTGCATCCAGTTTTTGCCGTAACCCTCTCAACTTTTTAGCACATGCTATGTGGGTGAAATTATGATACCATGCCAAGTTTCACCCTTTTCAGAGTTCATTTGTGATGCTTTTTAATTTCAGGGTCATTTAGCTCAAAACAATTCATTAAATGCATGAAAAATAGCAAATGAAGTTAGATAGGGTTGAAATTTTATGATGTGGCTTCTAATGGTTCATATTGAATGCACAAAAAGTCTGGAGTTGAAATAAGTTAAAAAAATTGAAATCCTTTTGTAACAGATGAGTTTTTGTCCGAAACCCTGATACTTCGTAAGAGATTGTCCATTTTGTACACGAAGTGCAGCCAGTTTTTGCCGTAACCCTCTTAACTTTTTAGCACAAGCCATGTGGGTGAAATTATGATACCATGCCAAGTTTCAACCATTTCAGAGTGCATTTGTGGTGCTTTTTAATTTCAGGGTCATTTAGCTCAAAACAATTCATTAAATGCATGAAAAATAGCAAATGAAGTTAGATAGGGTTGAAATTTTAGGATGTGGCTTCTAATGGTTCATATTGAATGCACAAAAAGTCTGGAGTTGAAATAATTTTAAAAAATTGAAATCCTTTTGTAACAGACGAGTTTTCGTCCGAAACCCTGATACTTCGAAAGAGGTTGTCCATTTTGTACACGAAATGCATCCAGTTTTTGTCGTAATCCTCTCAACTTTTTAGCACATGCTATGTGGGTGAAATTATGACACCATGCCAAGTTTCAACCTTTTCAGAGTTCATTAATAGTGATTTTGATTAAAACAAATGAAGGTACAAAACTAAAAAGAGTTAAACAGAATCTGGTTTTGATTAAAACACCTATTTAAAATATCCTAAAAATTCCAAAATTTAACATAATGATAAAAAATACTAATATTAAATAACAGCAAAAACAATCACTCAAAAATCTATTTTTAAACTAAAGTTATTCACAAACTAGTGATTCACAAAAAATTCAAAAGAATTCAAATTTAAACTATTTAAATTTGAAAACTACTGGCTCTATCAGAAAATTTGTAATTGTTTTGACCTAAAGCAAAAAGATTCATTAAAAAACTATAAATATTCTAACAGTTATTGCAAATATAAAAACAGTTATTGCAAATATAAAAACAAAAAAACAAAAAAAAGAGAAAATGGACCTTTAGTCCCGGTTGGAGCCACCAACCGGGACTAAAGGTCCCTTCCCGCGCGAATTTGGGCCGCCGAAAAGGCCTCTTGAGGCCCGGTTGGTATCACCAACCGGGACTAAAGGGTCTTTAGTCCCGGTTGGTGGTACCAACCGGGACTAAATGTCCTCCTATATAGCAACGTCTCCTTCCTCCCCCAAATTCACTCCGTCTTCACTCGCTTCGACAACGCCGCCAGGCTGCCCCGCCCGCGCCCTCGATCGACGGCGCCGTCCGTCCACGCGCCGCCGCCGCTCGCTTCCTCCACGTCGTCGCCCTCAGCTCCGCCGGCGCCGCTCCTCCCAGCCGTCGATCGTCGCCCTCAGCTCCGCCGATCCTTCCTCACCTCCGCCGACTCCGCCGCCACTCTCCTCCTCCACACCGGCGCCCTCAGCTCCGCCGGCGCCGCTCCTCCATGCCGTCGCCGTCAGCTTCGCCGGCGTCGCTCTCCTCCTCCACGCCGTAAGCCCGATCCGTCCTCCGCCCTCCAAATTGATGTGTATATGTATGTGTATGTGAACGGGCCAAATTTCTACACTTGAATCATTGTCTCAGTAATAGCACTTGGTTCTAAGATTGTATAAGAGCTTCTGAATTTCAATGATAAGTGGATCATTGTCTCTCAAGAAATCTGAAGAATAGTGTTTTACACAAGAGCTGCTTCTCTACAATTTTTTGATTCATTATTTGCATAAATTGTAGCTTATCTCTGCTCATGTTTATGCAATGGAAGTATACATGAAAGATGTTACTGAAAACTTGTTGATGTTTGTTAACTGACTGAAAAACTGCTGCTTATCTCAGTAGTAAAACTGTCGTTTTTTGTTAACTACTGCTATTTGTTAAGTGAAAAATTGCAGCTTACCTTGGTACTAAAACTGACTGAAAAACTGATGCTTATCTCAGTAGTTAAACTGCTACTGTTTGTTAACTTCTGAGAAAACTGCTGCTGTTTCAACCTACTCTGTAGCTTATTACTGGACTGAAAACAGACTGAAAATCTACTCTCTAGCTTATTATCTTAGTACTGAACTGAACATAGACTAAAAAACTAAACTGAACTTTGTTCCGGCTGGGACTGTAGGGGTATGGATGCTTCGTGTGTGTGTGTGGGAGATTATAGCATTGTACGTATGATCATAGGAGTTTATAGCATTGTATATATTGATGTGTATATGTGTATGTTAGAAAAAAAAATGATAATACTAGAATAATATTAGTTTAAATTTGCCCCTAGGAGTTTATAGCATTGTACGTATGATCATAGGTACTAAAGAATTTACCGATCGTTGGGGGAGTTTATACATTTTATTAGTTTAAATGTATGTATGTTTAAATGTATGTATGTTTAAATGTATGTTTTAAATGTTTAGATGTTGCTGATTTGCTAATTGACATATTGCATATAAGGCATCTTTCCTAACCGTCGAATCGATTGCATAGCGTAGCCGTCGAGTCGACGATGCCCATCCCGCATCCTTGTATTGATTTGCATATCTCCGGTTCTGCTTATTGAATGCATTCTAATTGTTTTATATTTGTTCTGGATTAGTTAAGCTATGGACGACCGTGATCAAGAGAATGCCATGTACGACCTGATACGCTCCGGAAACGAAGAGAATGAAGTAGATGATGGCTCACAATACCTTAACCCATTCGGTGAGGGAATTGAGGAAGAACAACCAAGAGACGAAGGCGAACCAACTGACAATGATGATGGCGAAGAAATTTTTGTCCATTTAACAGAGTCCGGCGAGGTATTAATTTGCCCTTTGGTGATCATCAGATGTATTGATTGATTTGTATATATTAACGAATCTTTCTTCCTTTTAGCCCTCCGGATCGAGCAAATCTTCTACAAGGGTTAAACGTGGCCCGACAAAAAAGTTGAAACAAGGCGTAAAGTTTAACATCGATCAAATCAAAGCAGATGGCGAACCGATTGCTCCTAAAGAGAATGTGGACAAATTTATACGTCAATGCGGAGTTATCGTCAGGGACCAAATCCCAATCACCGTTCAAGAATGGACTCAGCCAAAAGATACCCAAGCAGTTTCTTTTGTCAGCCAAAGAGCAAAAGATCTGCTTTGGGAGGAGCTAATGAAACATTTCACCCTACCAGAGGCTCTCACAGATCTCCAACGGGAGAAAGTCAAGAAGTGTGCTCTTAAGAAGATGGCCACACAATTCCAGTCTTGGAAGAAAAGATTATGGAAAAGTTACGTGGAAAACAAAAGGAAGACTCCAGAATTCAACGGAGAATATGTGAAGTTAGCAGATGACTGGGACGAATTTGTGAAGTTCAAGGAATCAGAAGAAGCTAAGAAACGGTCGAGAATAAACAAGAAAAATGGCGACAAAAAAACGTGGCACCATCGTCTAGGGCCAGGCGGCTACAAGTCTAGGTTGCCTAAGTGGGATGAATCTGAGCGAAACATGAGGGCTGCAGGGGTCTCTCCAGTAACAGATACTTGGCCCGAGAGGTGCAGGACTTGGTTTTATGCACATGGGGGAAAGTTGGACCCAAAGACAGGCCAGGTTCTTGAACAGGCCAGTCTTAAAGATGCCACGGACGAGATAATTAAAGCAATAGAAGAAGCTCGAGCGGGTGTCTACCAGCCGGAGAGAGAGAACGACAAGCTTTCGCGCGCCCTCAAGAATCCTGAACACCCGAGACGAACACGAGGCAAAGGCATGGTTCCGTGGTTTCTCGGGTTTGCGGATTGGAACGATAGCTACAGAAGTCGTGACAGAAAGAAGAAGCATGAAGTAGATCAGATCCAGGACTTGGAACGCAAATATAACATGCAGCAGGAGCAAATCAACAAACTTAGCCAGCAAAGCGCGTCTCAGCAGCAGCAGCAACCAGATCCAGCATTGGACGGTACCATTCCATCATCTATGCCGAAAAGCAACGTGGGTTCCACAGAGGTCCCGGCCGATGATGCACTGCTGGCTCGCTACCTCGTGGATGATATCTTAGAGTCGACACCTTGTGAGCTACACGTGAAACTGAAGAACATATCCATGAAGGCGGCGGACGGCTTTGCTTTACCGAGTGGACATGAAGCAACTTTCCACGGCAATCCGATTACACCTGGCTATGCTCGTGTCGTGGTGGATCAAGTTGTGCCGGCATATGAAACACTAGATCTTGACTACCCTGGAGGTGAAGGGGAGCAGACACTGGGAGAAGCCAGGCGTTGTGTCATTTTATGGAAAAAGGAATGCATCGTGTTTCCAAACTCGATGCCACGGCCACCGACTCCTCCTCCAAGTCCGCCACGTCAGCAGACTCCAACCCTCCCCGAGACGGAGCGCAGGGTGAGTCCTTCGAATCCATCTCCGCCGCGCCAGCCGAATCCATCCCACCCCGAGACGGAGCGCATGGCGAGTCCGCGATATCAAGCTCCGCCACGTCAGCAGAGTCCATCCCACCCCGAGACAGAGCCTAGCGCGAGACGTCCGTGATATCAAAAAACAGCGTCTCCAAAGCGGAAGAGAACACAAAAGAAGAAACCCGAGCCTCCTGCCAAAAAGAAGTTATCTTACGAGAAGACTGACGAGGAACTCGATGAATAAGTGAAGCTCGCTTTGCGGGCCTGTTTTGGACCGAAATCGCCCTCGCCGCCAAAGGAGAAAATACCCGACGAGGTCGTACAACACTTTTTTGATGCAGCTAAACCGGCGGAGGAAAGACCGATATCAGACTATGAACGCTGTCTTACCAAGTCCTATGCATCATCCCAGAAAAGACAGAAGTCGAGCGGTAGCAGTAAATGCGGGAAAACTGTTCCCCAGCTCGGAGAACATGCAGTCCAATCGATCAGCCCACTCAAGGTGAGTGCCAATAACGTGGTAATAACCGACGCTGATAGAGAGACTGCTAGAATGCTCGATATCACCATTGAACAATTCCTAGAGATCGAGGAATTTTCACCGTTAGATCCGAAGGAAATAGAACGGCAATATGTCCCCGGGAAACCTCTGGTCAGTCCTGACGATGAGAAGCTTCTAACAACGCAAATGTACAAATTGCATGGCTGGTACATGAGAGAAATAAAGAACGGGATGGAGAGCCTCATGGTGAAAGTCGAGAAAGAGCATTACGTCCATAAAAATGTTGTGGATTGAAAATGCAGAATTTTTTCAGTTATTCAATCAAAAAGCACTCGACAAATCTATCGTCAGTTGCTATTGTCTGTAAGTGATTTCTTTGTGTAATTTAAGTCTCTAGCTCAGCTCGTTCATTGTCTGTTATTATACTCACTATATTCTTTTGTGTGGTATTATGCAGAATGAAGATTTTTGAATTGAAAAGAGCTGGAGTCTATGGCATTGGGTTCATTGACCCAAATACCGTTAATGAAGAAGTGTTGAGAAGGGACCCTAAAGACATGGAGAAAATGCTTCTAAGGTTTTTGAAGGCCCTAAAGTACAAACCAGAAATACTTTTACCTTGGAACTTCCAGTGAGTGTTACTGTCTTGTACTACAAATTCTATTTTTGCTTATATATATATATATATATATATATATATATATATATATATATATATATATATATATATATATATATATATATATATATATCACTTGATGTTAAGTGTAGTTGATAAGTTATGCATGCCCGCTTATACAAATCGTGTGCGCAGCTACCACTGGATCCTTCTAATCATTAGAGTTGACGATGGAACTGTTGAAGTACTGGACTCGCTAAGTAAAGACCCTGAAGATTACATAATCTTGCATTCTTTGCTCGAGAGGTAATTTCAATCATTAACGCACTATGTCGGCTTCTTTATTAGTTCATTTCCTGATATCAAGTAATTAATAATTCCCTTTTTCATTTTGTTTGCCGGGCAGGGTTTGGAAACGTTTCATCAAAGAGGTCACCGGTGAATGGAAACCAGAGTTGAGATAGCGAAAGTCCAGGGTAATTAAGTAGTAATAGCTACGTCCGCGCATCTCTTTAATTTTAGTTTCAATACCATTGTCATGCTTCATTATTATCTAATTGAATTCTATTCTCGTAAAGTGCATGAGGCAGGCACAGGGGACTGAACTATGTGCATATTACGTTTGCGAGAACATTCACTTTATGACCGAAAGCAACAGGAGTGTAAGAGATCTTTGAGTACGTAAACACCATTCATATTTTTTTATCATGATCTAATACATATACACACAACTAGCAGGTTCATATTGTTCACCTTCTTTAAAGATGTACGAGATGCGGGATAAGCTCCTACCAACGGACCGCATATGAGCAATTCAAGAGGAAATTGCGGGATTTTTGCTTGAGCAGGTCATATCTCCCGACGGAGAATACCATTACCCGATCCGCAAATGATCTGCAAATTGTACGAGAAATTGTATATACCAAATTGTATATATATATATATATATATATATATATATATATATATATATATATATATATATATATATATATGTGTGTGTGTGTGTGTGTGTGTGTGTGTGTGTGTGTGTGTGTGTGTGTGTGTGTGTGTGCATGTGATTGTACGAGAAATTCTATGATATATGATTGCTTGTACGAGAAATTTTATGATATATGATCGGTTCTACGAAGTATTCTATTATATATGCATAACGTGTCCAGTATGTAGTAGCGTAAAATATGTTTGAAATGAAAACATATTAAATGAAAAACACAAAATGAAAAGGAAAAATAAACAATAAACACTAAACTCCTAAACACCTAAACCCCTAAACCCCTAAACCTTTAGTCTCGGTTGGTGTTACCAACCGGGACCAAAGGTCCCCATGCCCTGGCGCGCGCTGCCGACCACGTGGCCAGGGTTTAGTCCCGGTTCGTAGTCAACCGGGACTAAAGGCTTGGACCCTTTAGTCTCTATACTTTAGTCCCGGTTGAGGAACCGGAACTAAAGGCCCTTCCCAACCGGGACTAATGGCCAGTTTTCTACTAGTGTTAGGTGAGCTTAACGGCGCTTTGTGCATGGCTGAACCAATGAATTGAAAAACAACCTATGGATGTACGAACATATGGCTCTTAACCGATTCTGATAATAGTACATGGGTCAAGGCGTATACGATACCTTTGAAACTATCCATACCCTCGAGCTCGGCCATGCATTACTCGATGATACCTTTAAGGGTCTTACATGATGGTTCAAAACTGTTGATCTACTACAATGCTGTCTCTTTAGGATTTCGATTAGGAAGACTACCGGTACTACAAATCTATGACCCCCTTGACGGGACATGCACAGATGTAACCAAAAAGATGATTGGAGACCACGGCCATGTCGCCGGCGTTTGCAGCTCACACTTTAAGCGTTCTTCCTCGACAAAGAACCAGCGCCTGTCTTTCCGTCTTATCTGAGGTATTTATCTGGGAGCATTATGCATTGTACGTCTTTCGGAGCAAAGTTTTCAACGGATGCATCTCACCGGCCAACATCCCTCATCGCAGTTTGCTCATGTTTTTGTGCGGTTGATTAAGATTGGTTGTTTTCGTGTCTGATCGTTTGTTTAGTTGTGTTTGATAAACTCTACTATAGGCAACATCGTCTCCTTTTTAGTACTTGAATTATTTGAACAAAGGTAGACGGCACCATTAGCAGCAAGAGCATGATAGTAGCAGTTGTAACCCGCAAGGCCCGTGACCGATGTCGTCGGCGCCGCACCAGGTGCCTTGCCGTTGATGTTCCGACACCTTTGGACCGTTGGGACGAGCGCCGACGACGTATACCGGAAACGGGTCCATCCTGACTCCCATCTCGTGTCATTTCTGTATGCAAGCTGCAAACTCTACTCGTCAGTTTGCGTTGTTTTCTATCTTTGTTTGCGCTGTGTGGCTGGGCCACCGGTGTTTGTTAGGTTGTTCCATACCCCAGGAATCCTTGTTCTTTTGGCAGAATTCACATTACAATGACAAATATATTTAGCCAATCAACCCTGGATAAAATCATCAGACTCGAAATGATATTTCCCAAAACCCTGACAAGCAGCATGTAATGGGTAACCACCTGCAGAAAAAAAAAGTGTCAAAACTGAGCAACTAAGCACCACTCTATTGATGATTAATTACCTGGGAAGTCCTCTGAGACAATTTCTCTTTCTATCGACAACAAGGAGACAACAAATCCGATGGAATCAAATTCATCATTGTAAGAATTTGTTTTCTGGTAAGCGTTTCGGATGGGGGCCAAACGTAGCCATGCTGCATTTTCATTCCATTAAGCATGGGAAACAACAACACACAACATATAGATTAAAAGAAAAACAAGATTACGAAAACTGTGATGTATCAGATGAAAACGCACATTCAATGAAAATCTGGAAACTATTGTTTTGGCGCATGAGATCAGCAGCGTACGGTGACAGATCACAATAGTGTTCGTTGTTCGTTGTACTGCCATAATACAGGAGAGGGAGTATGTAAGTATGTAGTACTGTCTCGTCTCGCTCCGAGTCCCCACTCCCCACACGTTCTGATCGTTGTCGATACAAATGTCCTATTCTGCTCCCGAGCTCACATGCTCTTCCTATTTCCCGTGTAAGGCATGTAATAGAGAAGTGAGCGTGCAACACTCTTTTCCATGTAGCTACCCATCCCCCGGTTCCGTCTAGAAGGTGCTCTCCGCTAGCGAATGGTTCGCTCACCCAAACCTGAAAAAAATGCCGACTAGATTAATATCTAGGCAACCCGCAAAAAAAATATCTAGGCAATACGCACAAAAATCAGGAAGTTAAAATATATAAAATTCAAAATTATTCATAGATTGCAGAAAAATACTCATGACTATTTGAAGAAATATTCCAAAATTACAAATTGTTTGTGAATTTGAAAAAAATGCTAATTACCTTTGAAAAAATCCCTAATTTTGAAAAGTTCATGAATTTTAAACAAATCACAATTTTTTACGAATTGAAAAAAATCATGATTTTAGACAGTATATGCATGGGTTTTACAAAAAAAAATAGAATTTAGAAATATCAAAATATAAATAGTCACTAATTTAAAAATTAATGTAAAAATGTTTAGAAGCTCAGAAAATGTACACAAAAATTTAAAAATACATGAACGTTTTTTTTAGACAAACATGAACGGAAAATATAGAAGAAAAAGAACCGCCCACAACCCTCTCACTGGGACGGCTCACCGAAAATTGGTTTTGTGCAATAGATCGTAGCCCAATAGTAATAAGAAAGAAACATGCTGGATCTAGTAAAAAAAATCTCTATTCCGCTAAAAAAAAGGTTAAAAGAAATCTCTATCCACTCAAAAAAGTAAAAAATCTCTATTACCTAAAAAAAAGTTAAAAGTCTTTATATATGACTTGTATATCATCATCACCACGGGATCTCTTTTACAATATTAGTACGATCCATGAATTACGGCTCCGTCCAGCTTAAACGCAGGACGGATCTACATCACGCCCCATAGACCTAATCTTCAAGGCACAAACTGAGCGTGTAGATCCCCACGTGCAATTCAGGGCTGCGTGAACTCGGCGGCCGCCGGGCGGGAACGAAGCCAAATCATAATGGGGATCATGGCGTCTTCGTTGCGCGTTCTTCTTCACCGGACGCAGGCGCTGTTCCGGGCTCCGTCGGCCGACACGCCGTCGTCGCCGGTCTACTTGCCAAACGAGCTCGTCTCCAACATCCTGTCCAGGGTCCCGGAGGGGTCCCTGTGCCGGTTCCCATGCGTGTCCAAGGAGTGGTGCGCCCTCGTCTCCGACCCTGCCTTCGTCGCCGCTCACAAGTCCCGCGCACAGCCGTTCCTCGTGGTGACCTCCCTAATCCACGCGACGGGCTTGCATTTGGTTGATCTGGATGGCAACATTGTGAGGGTGATCGGTGACAAGCGTTACGTTTTCATACCTACACCCACGAGTTCCCATGACGACGCTGTATGTGTTGTCGGCTATCAGCAAAAGAGTAATGTCGCCGGGGTGATCGACCTTGCCACCATGAATATGCTCGTCACCCCCTTGGAAGTTGGCAGAGACTGGGCCTTGGGTCGTGCCGTCCCATCCGGCGCATACAAGATGGTGCGCTTCCAAGACAGTGCCTATTGCGAGGTATTTACAGTAGGAGATGGCAGGGGGTGGAGACGCAGGGAATCACGCCCATTGCGTTACAAATATTTTGACGTTGACCATTACATTCCAACGGTCAATGGTATTTTTTTTGAATAAAAGGGGTTTCCCCCCGCTCCATCTTTTTATTAATGAAGCAGAACAATCCCGAGTTCACAATCAGATCAAACGAAGGATCAAAACCAACAAGAGCTACTACAGATAAGGGAAAGACTCCAGACGCAAAAGAGCAGCAAACGCTACAAGACTAGTATCAAATTTTTATTACAGACCCAGCCAACGACAGAGAGCAGTAGGAGGAACTACTGAGAGCCCTGTCCAGCTAGGGGTGGCTCATCTCCAGGCGATACGTAGAACCTCCCCTCGGCGCTTGTCCAAAAGACGGATGAATTGTCGAAGGAGGGCCGCCTGTGTGCCGTCGCAGAGCACCGCCCATTGCTGAAGAAAGCCACGGAGTTTCACAAGCACGCAGTTCAGATTTCTCCAAGTTCGTCCCTGAAAACAAAACTCATTCCTCAATCTCCATATACTCCACAAGGAGGCAGCTGGAACCATGTTAAGAACCGGTTTTTTCTTATTTATATGCCACAAAGCACAAACATCATTAAAACAGGAAATCTGATCAGTTTGAAATGCTACCAAAACCAATGACCACACAGATTTTGCCACAATACAATCAAAGAACAGGTGTTGGACATTTTCAGATTCAAAACAAAACAGACAAGTTGGGTCCTCAACATTCCTACGCTTCGCTAGGTTATCTCTAGTCAGGACTTTGTTATACATACATAACCACAGAAATACATGAATGTTCCGAGGGCAAAACACTTTCCATAATTTCTCACCAGTGGCAGAAACCACTCCTCCAAAGTTGATTGCATTATAGAAGGATCTAACTGAAAATAGCCCGTTAGACTCTAGCATCCAAATAGGAGCATCCTGATCGTTAGTCATAGGGATTTGTTTAATAGTATCTAACAGATGGTGCCATCTATTCATACCATTCCTGTCCACACATCTTCTAAATGATAATTTCAAGGTAACCCCATCCCAAACTTGAGCTACCGTACAATCAGGTTGATTGCAAATCTCATAGAGCTCCCAGAATTGACGGTCAATGGTATCTTGTATTTCTTCACAAAAGACATATTTAGCATGAACTTTATACTCCGGTTTGACCTCGAAAGCGAGGAATGGAAGGATAATATCGAAGGCCCACCAAATGAGAAACTGTGGCATAATAACTGCTTAGGCGAGCTCAACGGCGCTTTGTGCATGACTGAACCAAAGAATTGGAATACCAACGACAGATATACAAACATATGGCTCTTAGCCGACTCTGATAACAATATCTGGGTCAAGGCGTATGTGATACTTTTGGACCTATCTATACCCTTGAACTCGGTTGTGCATTACCGCATGATGCCTTTGAGGGTGTTACACGACGGTTCCAAACTGCTGATCTACTACAATGTTGGCGGTATGGGACTTGAAAAACCTCCGATACTACAAACCTATGACCCCCATGATGGGACATGCACAGATGTAACTAAAAAGCTGCTTGGTGACCATGGCCACATCGTCGGCTTTTGCAACTTGCATTTGGAGCGTTCTGCCTCGGCAAAGATCCAGCGCCCGATATCATCTTTGCGTCTTATCTGAGGTATTTATCTTGGAGCATCATGCATTGTATGTCTCTCTGAGCAAAGTTTTTAAAGGAAGCCTCTCACCGTCCAACATTCCCCATCACGGTTTGCTCATGTGTTTTGGGCGGTGGATTTAGACATGGTTGCTTTCATGCCTGGTCGTTTGTTTAGCTTTGTTTGATAAAATCGGAACAACTTTCTAGACCTCTACTATAGGTAACATCGTCTCCTTATATTTGAATTATTTGAACAAAGGTAGACAACACCATCAGCAACGAGAGCATGACAGTAGCAGTTGTCACACGCAAGCCCCGTGACATCTGTTGTTGGGGCCGCACCAGGTGCATTGCCGTTGATGTTGTGGCACCTTGGGACCGTAGGGACAAGCGCCGGCGACGTATACCGGAATGGGTCCATCCTGACTCCCATCCCCTGTCATTTCTGTGTGCAAGCTGCAAAATCTGCTGATTTGTTCCGTTGTTTTCTATCTTTGTGTTGAGCTGTGAACGGGCCACCAAAGTGTTTGTTAGGTTGTTGCTCCCCCCCACGAATCCTTGTCTGTTGGGCGGCAGATTTATTTCTGTCCAAGAGATCAACTGCGAGTGTTGGTACTGCATCTATGCAAAGTCAAACTTTCTACCAGTAGCAGTTTTTGTATTTTTGTCTAGGTTCCTCTACTCGCCGCTAAATTTTCCTCTACTAGTTTGTAACAATCACATAAGCAGGGGCATCAACACTTAAGTCTTCAAAAGAAAGTCCATCTTTGGGTAATAAAATGTTACTGATAACAAAACAAACTGTTATACATATATGATACAGGTACAAGGTAGATAGTGGAGGAACCAAAAGCATAGTAAACTGAACCTTTACATATCTTAATCATAGAGTAAATTGCATAAAACCACCACTTTGAGGGTTAGGTTTGCGAGAAACACTAGGATACAGTTTCTTTGCAGAAAACACCACCTCTTGCGTAATTGTTTTGCAAAAACCACTGATCGGCGGAACGGGCCGTGTTAAGTGAGTTTATGACAGGTGGGGCCCGTTTTTGCCTATGTGGCACTGTCAGCCGTCCCGACAGGCGTTAGACGGCGTGAGACGGCGCCGTTCGGCCTCGTCTGTTCTCAATTTCCCCCTTCCCGCTCGCTCCCGCACCCGTCGCCCCCATTCTTCCCCCTTCCCGCTCGCTCCCACACCCGTCGCCCCCTCGCACTGCACAGATGCCTAGTCCGGCAAAAGCTGGCGTTGCTGGCGGCGGCGCCCCGCCCGGCAGTGGCACAGGCGTCGTGGATCCCGAGCCAGGCGAGCTTTGCGGGAGCTCGAACCCTAACAAGGCGACGGAGGAAGACCCGCAGTATTCGGTGGAATACCGGGCGTCGAGAGCATTCGCCGCGACGGTGAAGGCTAATCCGACGGGAAGCCACCACATCGGGTCATCCTACGGTGGCTTATAGTGATATCCCCTTCCCTTTGCTCTTCCCCTTCCCGTTCCCCATTCCATTGCGTTGCTAGGGTTAGGGTTCATATTGCTGTCAGATGGAGTAGTGTTGTCAGATGCTGTGATTTGTTTGGCCTGTGCCCTAGGGTTGATATTGCTTAGATTAATTTTGAAATTAGCTGATTTAGTTGATTTAAGGTGATGTTTGTGCGAGATTTAGTTGATTTTAGGTGCTGTTTATGTACACTGTTAATTGTATGCAGTTAAACCTATGGTTAGGTACACTCTTAGTTAGATGTTGTTCATCTGCTTTTAAATTCACCAAAGTAATCCATCCAGAATGTGTCAAATTATGTTCTGTTCATCTGCTTTATAATTAACTCTTATTATTTGCAGTCTGGATAATGAGGTTTGGGAATTGAGGATGCATTTCCATGACAGAGACAATATTGAGAGATGTATGATGATGTCAGACATAACCTTTTACAACCTAGTAGCACTGATGGAGACAGAAGGATATGGTTTTAGAGATTACATGTACTATGTCAGGGATCCTGGGCTAGGGATAGAAGGAATGGAAGAAATAGATGATGATGACAAGCTTGAGGGAATTCTACACAACATAGCATTGCAGAATAAAAAGATATTGAATGTGACAGTTGTTAGGGCCAGTTCTCCCAAAGCTGGAAATATAAACACCAGTTGTAATGTTATTGAGCAACAGATCCCTCTAGAAGAAATTGGTGAGCCCAAACTGTATCAGATAGATGAAGAAGGAGTGTTGTTCAATGCACCAAATGTACATGTAGCAGCAGTAAGTTCAGAAGCAGCAGAAGAGGAGCCAATGCCCATACAGTTTCAAACACAGCAGAGCACAAACAATTTGAATATGCAGCCTACTTTAGGTTATGTACAAGTGGAAGAAGATCATGTAAACAATTTAGAGGAGCAACTGGAAATAGAAAATGTTATGGAGGAGACAAGGAGGAAGAACATTGAAATGTTTAGGAAGAATAAGAAACAAATGACAGATCTGGTTCGGTAAATCCACAACTTCCAATTAGTTTAGTTCGAACCATACCTTCTCTGCACAACAAAGAAACCTCCTGCCAGTGTGAATCCCTTCGAAAGCAACACCCCTCTGTGCTGCCTTCCCGTGTCCATGGCACAAAACAAGCAACTCCGTCTCAAGGCCCTCGAAATCGGAGTCTTCAGTGGTCGCAGGAACCTGGAGTGGCCAGACATTTGATCCACAACTTCAGAACAAGCTCATTCGAGAAACCCCCAAATATCAAACCCTAACCCTAACCCTAAGAACTGACCTTAATGGTGCCGTCGTCGGAAGCAGAACTCATGTACTCGACGATGTGGTCGCTGCTATCCGACCCATCACTCCAGGACACCATGGCGCTGCGATGGCGGCGCGGCGCGGCGGCGGCGGATGCGGCGAGCAAGAACAGAGCGAGAGAGAGCAACAGAGCGAGAGAGGAGCGAGCGAGCAAAGTGGAGTAACGATTCGGCCGAGCGAGCAGAGTAACGATTCGGTCTTTTGACCGGGATGGACCGAACGGCGCCGTCTCACGCCGTCTAACGCCTGTCGGGACGGCTGACAGTGCCACATAGGCAAAAACGGGCCCCACCTGTCATAAACTCACTTAACACGGCCCGTTCCGCCGATCAGTGGTTTTTGCAAAACAATTACGCAAGAGGTGGTGTTTTCTGCAAAGAAACTGTATCCTAGTGTTTCTCGCAAACCTAACCCTCAAAGTGGTGGTTTTATGCAATTTACTCCTTAATCATATATAGGACACGCGATTATTTCAATCTCTAGCAGTACAGCAAATACCTAAATATCAAGGATAGTGTCACTTGTTTCCAATGGAAAACTAAGGAAAACCTTACAGTTTGTTTCAGGAAAAAAAAATACACCAGATGCAGCTTCCAAGACAAGGTATGAGTTGCGGAATTTGGTCCTAATTAAATGTCTTTAAAAATAGAAATTTAGTTTCTACTAGAAGGGCAGTGTGCGCCTTGCTGTGCCGCTTATGTTTTTGGGGTTGTACATGTTTTATTTTTACTTGGTATTTTTTTTAAGTTGTGAAAATTATTTACGTGCTAGTTGGTTTGGTGTGTGGGGAAAATAACGGAGTGTTTTTTTTATCAGAGATGCTACACCTACGGACAGATTTTATGAAATCATGATTATAGATATATGTGTCAATTTATTATTGGTGATTAAGGAAAGAATAGCCCAACAGTAACAACCAGGGAAGTTATCTAATGAAGTTTACTGCATGTTCTTGTTTTATTCCGTCATTTTACAACATGGTTTTATTATACCATTGGTTATGGGGTTATTATACCATGTCGGTATTCAAACAAAGTGCAAGTTGTGGCCAAAAAAGATTTGGCATTCTTGATTTAGAGAATAGGTTAACGATTCCTAACGGATAGCCGGCTAACATTTCGGCCGGTCACTTCACATGAGCGACTCACTTTCTAGGTGGTCCCACACGCCATCGCTTTCCACCATCCCTATCCTTATCTCGTTGACCTTCTCTTCTCGAGACTTAAGCAAAGTCAGCCACAGAAACCCTCAATTGCCTCATCTCCTTCTCTCCTTTTCTTCTCCTCGGCTTCCACTATTACCGCCAGTGTCATGTCGCCACCGCGCCACAACTCCCCCTTCAAGCCACCCCAAACTTGACTCCCTTCAGACACACCAGGGCAGGGCCGGCAAAATCCGAGGCCCTGTGCGAAATTAAAAAATAGGGCCCTATCTCATTATAAAAAAATTAACTAACGAGCAATTATAATGTATATTTATCTCGCAGAAATTTTTATTAATTAATTTTTTTTCTTTTCTCTTGCGTTTATAGGCACCAAACTGATATTTTCACAGGGTGACCCAATCTAAATTATGAAACACGGCATACGAAAGATGAATAAAATAAAATTGAAGTGATACGGCAACAAATATTAATTGAAGATTATGCGTCAATGTTTGACAATAAGATAAACCATCTAACTCACCTAGTTTCTTGTTTTGCCCGGTTAAACTGCTATACTATGATATTTAACCGAGAAGGGTAGAACCGATCTAACTAAGAGTAAGAACCAAAACAAATTATAAAGGAGGACTCGAGAGCGGCAGGCTATTTTTTTAAAGCTGTGAAGCAACCGAAGGATGGGAACGGTGAGACGGTGAGAGCAGCCGGAGGACGGAACTGTCGCGGTCGAACAATCCCGTTTTTAATCGAGGAGCGGCCTGAAGATTGGCATTGCCGATTGATTCTCCTCCTGTACGCACTAGGCAGCAGCCCATAGCCGAAGCGGCGAAGCTGAGTAGCGACGGCCGACAACGATGCCATCGCTGTTTCCCGATCGATCTAAGTCTAGCCCCGGTCCTGATTCCGTTAGTTATGAGATATGAGATGTGACGATCCCTTGTCTGTGGACAACCGACGAGAAGAAGAGCAGCGATCCCGTGCACGTGGGATCGAGCGCAGCGGCCTGGCAGTTGTCTCGCGACTCAGATGCCAGCGGGAGCAACTAGTTAGCGAGCACTCCCTCATAAGCGTTCCAGCGATCACTCGCACGCGCCGCCACTTGGAGCGTTCCCAGTCGCCGCCACGTGTCGCGCTCTGAGCGTTCCCTTCGGATTTTGTTTTTTTTTTATTTTTCCGCACGTGTTTTCGCCTTTTTGGAGTGGTTTTTTTTTGGATTTTTTTGGTGTTCCGGTTTTTCACCGGTCTTTCGTAGTTTTTGGACGAAAAAAAAAATTCAAAAAAAAAATTTTACGCGAAAAAACGCGTTTTCTATTTTTTTTACGGAAAAAACGCATTTTCTGTTTTTTTTGCGAGAGGCACGGTTTTGCTTCCGCGAGAGGCACGGTTTTGCCTTCGCGAGAGGCACGGCCGTGCCTCTCGGAAAGGAAAAAAAAACACGTTTTCTATTTTTTTTTCTGCGAGAGGCACGGTTTTGCTTCCGTGAAAGGCACGGTTTTGCTTCCGTGAAAGGCACGGTTTTGCCTTCGCGAGAGGCACGGCCGTGCCTCTCGGAAAGGGAAAAAACGCATTTTCTGCTCTCTTTTTTGTCCGCGAGAGCCACGGTTTTGCTTCTGCGAGAGGCACGGTTTTGTTATCGCGAGAGGCACGGCCGTGCCTCTCCCGAAAGGAAAAAAACGCGTTTTCTGCTCTCTTTTTTTTCGCGAGAGGCACGGTTTTGCTTCCGCGAGAGGCACGGTTTTGCTATCGCGAGAGGCACGGCCGTGCCTCTCCCGAAAGGGAAAAAAACGCGTTTTCTGCTCTCTTTTTTTTCCGCGAGAGGCACGATTTTGCTTCCGCGAGAGGCACGGTTTTGCCTTCGCGAGAGGCACGACCAGTGCCTCTCGGAAAGGGAAAAAAACGCGTTTTCTGTTTTTTTTCTATCGCGTGAGGCACGGTTTTTTCGTCCGGTTTTTTCGTGAAAAAAAAAAGTTCGTCAAAATCTATCAACATGGGATCTAGTTTTGAAGATCTCGACGCGAGAAAGCCAACGGTGAAAACGGTTCGAGATTTGGACGCACGGTTTAGGAGATAAAACGTTTTGAAAATACGGATCTACGAAAAAAGGGAAAACTCCCGGGTTGCGACAAGTGGCACGCATGCAGTGCGCCACTTGTCGCAACCTGGGAGGTGGGAGTAATCGTTGGAAGGTGTACTCGCTAATTAGTGATTTCGGATGCCAGCGGGCCAGCGGAACAACAATATTTTTTTATATAAATACACATATACTAGGCCTATAAGAATTTGGGGCCCCCTAATTTTGGGGCCCTGTCCGGGCCGCACACTCAGCATGTCTATGAGCCCGGCCCTGAGACACACTAACACGCATTTCTCTGCTACCGCGTCGTGTGCCACAACTAGGGAGAAAGGAGCAAGTTGCACGTTCTGTAGAGACGGGGTGAGCTGGTGTTTTTTATGGCGGCGATGGATGTCGTGTGCCGGGAAGGTGGGGCTACCTCGACTCGCGGTGGTATGAAACCAGCAGATGTGGTGCTTCCGTCCTAGATGTGGTGCTTCCGTCCTCACAGGAAGCTATGACTGGCAGTGAACCATGTTGGGATGGCGGCCTACAGGATGCTATGGCAGTGACGCCGGGATGCTGCAACCGACCGAAAGGGATGCTGTAATTGTCGATACAAAAAACTACTCTAGGCGAAAAGAAAAGCTACATCGGGTGACTGTGAAGGAGTTTTCACTGCAACCGGTGGCTTTTTTGCTAGAACCGGTGATGCCATCTGAACGTGAGGTCGATGGTTTGCTGCCGAGCGTCATTGTTTGTTGCACCTAGCGATGCATGTTGCTGGAACCGGTGATTGTTCCTGCTTTGACCGACGACGGCCACGACGACGACAGGGCGCTGCAACCAGCCAGCAGAAGAGCTGGAACCAGCAATGGTGATTTCTAGAGCCGGCGAGCGAAATTGCTGCAACCTGCACGGCGAGCCACAACGGGCAAGGAGGGCGATAGCGATTTTTTGCCAGAACCAGCGTTGTGGGGGTGCCGGAACAGGCAAACTCGTGCTGCCGGATCTGGACGCTGTTGTTTTGCTGGAACGGAGCACCGTCAACAACAAGGCGACAAGCGGGGCTTCTGTGGTCCAGAAATGTATCCAGTGCACCCACACTTGTGGTGCTACCGGTGCACCGGATGCCCTAGAACATTTTTAAAAATCTGAAGAAAAAAAATCTAGCACATTGACACAACATTAATGTATGTTGTCGTAAAATTTCGTAGCACAATTTAAAAACATTTCTTAAGATACAAAAATGAAAATTTTGACATCAATTTGATAATGGGCCAAATCTAAAAGCCACCTTTTGTTATGTACTATTAAGAGTTGAATTTTATTTTTTTCCGAGTTGTTTTTTAAATTTTGACATGAAATTTGATGACAACCTACATTAATATTGTGTGCTTATGTTGATTTTTTCCAGAATTTTTTTTAACATTTTAAATAAAATATGTAACATGAGTTCGGTGCACTGGTACGGCGGTGGGCCGGTGGTCCAAGGTGGGGCGGGCGGGCGGGGCAGCTACACGCTAGATTTCGGCGAGCTAGCTAGGGTGCTGTCTTTCCTCTTCTTATTTTTTTTTTCTTCTTCCCTGTGTTATGATGGGCGGTTGGGGATGAAAACACAGCTAATCGAGAGTTGGCGCAGATAAGCTTTGGCCGGTCGACCGACGCCTAGCGCTGCCAGACAATATGCGGTTGTAGGGGTTGCCGGTGCCAGAGTGTATCACGACGTGCGATCTCCATGCAATATACGATGCATATATATGCCACGTACGGGGCTGCCATGCGAATACATCGAGATCCGTTTCCCATACGGCCCGACTTGTCCTCGTCCAGCTTAACGGATCGACGCCTTGTCCGGTCATCTCGTGCAACACACGTAACCTTCAAGGTCTTCAGCAATTCTCTGACCAAAATCCGAAGGTGTACGTAAGGCAACTCGCCGGCCGCCGGGAACAGGGCCAAGTCATATGGGGATCAAGGCGTCCACTCTGCGCGTTCTTCTTCACCAGGCGCGGGCGCTGTTCCGGGCTCCGTCGCCGGTCTACCTGCCGAACGAGCTCATCTCCGACATCCTCTCCAGGGTCCCGGCCCGGAGAAGTCCGTCTGCCGGTTCCGATGCGTGTCCAAGGAGTGGCACGCTCTCGTCTCTGACCATGTCTTCGTTGCCGCTCACAAGTCCCGCGCCGAGCCGTTCCTCGTGGTGGCCTCTCGTGCCGACAATCTGGACCAACACTTACGGCTGGTCGACATGGACGGCAACATTGTTAGGGTGATCCGTAATACCCGTGGGATGTGTTTCCCTGTGTCTACAAGTCCAGATGATGTTGTATGTGGCATTGGTTTTATGTACGACCCTAGTACTGTTGCCATCGTGCTCGACCTTGCCACCATGAAGGTGCTCGTCGCCCGCTTGGAAGGCGATGAAGTCTGGGGCTTTGGTCATGCCGTCCCCTCTGGCGCGTATAAGATGGTCCGCTTCCGCGACCACACTAATTGTGAGGTCTTCATGATAGGAGATGGTGTTGGGTGGAGACGAAGGGAATCTCTCTTATTGCAACAGCCTTGACAAGTACGTTCCAACGATCAATGGTGTGTTGTACTTCCCCACGAAGGAGCGGCACGACATGGACTCCATACTGTGTTTTGACCAAGGTTTTGGATCCCGAGTGGACCTTTTTTCTCGAGGGGCACCGGAATTGTCGGTTACCGCGGTAACCACGAAATACCGGAAAAACTTCGAGCGAAATTTAAAATCAAATTTTGAATTCAAATGTTTTTCAAGTCTAAATAGATAAGTATTTAACTCGGAATTGTAACGAAGCTGGCCTTACCGCAGTTGCAGACCACCCGTTGCTGCCACTTGAAGAACACATCACGAGTTCGACCGCTGGTAGCTACCACAATTTGACAGCTTTTTTTATATTTTGCATTCTCAAAAAGAAATAATAAAAAGCGTTGGCAAGTTTCGAACACACGACATGATGCTTGGAAGAACATGCCATTGCCACTAGAGCAGAAGCAGTTATGTGGCCCTAATAGAGATCTCGTCTATTTAACAGAACCTGAGCATTTGAATTCAAATTTTTCAAAAAAAATCAGGATTTTTTGCTCGATATGAGTGGTTCTCGTGGGGGATCGGTAAACGCGGTAACCGCGCGGTTACCGAATATACCGAGCGGTAACCGCGCGGTTACCGAATATACCGAGCGGTAACCAAAACGCTGGTTTTGACCTCGAGAGTGAGGAATGGAAGAATAATATCAAAGGCCCCCAAAATGTGGACATCTTGTGGCATACTACCTTAGGAGAGTTGAACGGCGCTCTGTGCATGGTTGAAACTGTTGAGAAATAAAACATGTGATCAATTGTATGGAAGGGATGCCTTTCAGGAGGTGTCTGTTGAGGAAGAGATGTCTCCCCAACACACCCCTTCATCTTATATATAAGTGGGTCTCCCACATAGCAACGGAACTGGTGGAATCATTTGGACTCTTCATTTGTCTCTTTACTTTCATTTTACAACACGTTATCAGCAAATAGTCTCTGCCGCTAGAGAGAGAACAAGGCCATTCGGGAGACGACGGTTACCAACAGGCCCCGTATTCATGCAACGATGGCCAGGACGCGAACGACTTCTGTGCGAAGCGAAGCAGCGGCCGCGACCGCGGCATCCTGTGCGGTTCCCCGCTTGCTCCGTCGACTGGATCGAGGCGCGGGACGGCTTCATGGTGCCGGGAGTGACTACAGCGAGGCTGGCTGTGGCAGAACGACATGCATCGCATGCATGCATGAGGAAATCAATCGGCAAATCCAAATCTGTTGTCTTCTTGCGATTAAGAAATAAGAAGACTCTCTCTAACCCGTTCTGTTTTTCTACAAGAATTACTTCATGGAATCAATCATGAAGAGGCCGGCGGCAAGCACAGCAGCGCCGCTGCGGTTAGACACTGAACGCGGCGACACACTGTACTGTCCACGACAAAGATAAAGATTCATCCACTCGCATGCATTCGTACAATAAATTGAGTAGGAGAAAATTGCTCATGCAATTAAGATCCACTAATCAATATTGTGAAATTTCTTTTCATATATGCATGTACGAACCGCTTGGATCGAGCATGTGCAATCAAGAGCAGCGTACTACTTGGTAATCATACGCAGCAAACATAGATGAATTCACATCCGCGTCCTCCGGCTACGACCACCGGTTCCGTCGCAGCACAACGGCGTCTGCATCCTGACACGACCGCGCCAAGACAAGCAACCATGCGAGGTTAGTTGTGCAAAGTCGACGCGCTCCGGCGCAGAAGCGGGCGCTTGTGGCCGCGACCTCTGGCGAATGGCCGGTACCCCGTCCAGCGGCGCCCTTTGGCCAGATGGCCTCGATCTCTAGGCCACCAGCGGCGGTTAAGAGAAAATTCCCCTCAGGGATTTGTAACCGCAAGGAGAAGGATAAGTCCATCTCCTTGGCTATTTTTAAATGAGCCATCGGATTAATCTATAATCCATTATAAGTCTCCGCAATTTCTGTTTCAGCCCTTAGGCTTATAAGACCGTGAGGTTTAGCCCTCAGTCTTATTGAAAATTGCAAACGAGTCATCATGCTCGTTGGACTTAGCCGTTTAGCCGTCAGGCTTACTGTTTTCAGCATTTTAACCATATGATATTGTTGTTTGCGTTTTATGCCCCGGGCATTCAGAGCAAATATACATGATAGACTATAAGGTCTCGCTGAAATGCATAATAATTGATTATGCATCATTTTACATCATGTAAATCATTTGAGGCCCCAAATCCTCATATATGTTGCACAGGTATGTTTATATTTCTGCATTTATTTGTATTACACAAGTAATACTGTTGCAAAGCAATATGTTGATTCCATTATTCACATAGAATATGGAACTTGCTTGCAAATTTGGAAAACATGAGGTAGTAAAGTGTATACCACTACCTGACTATGTCAAAATTACATTTGTCACAATGAATCGACAAATGGTACATACTGCTTAATTGCAGATTATCCAATGTTATTGTGAGATCTATATTATGTCATTTTGACATAATAACTACCTTCAATTTTGCACACAACTTATGGATTGCATTTATGGCAATGAATTAAATTTCGTTCATAACTATGAGGTCTACACCACCATGTGGTGATTACCTTCAATGTGTTTTTATTAACATAAGGTTGTGAGAAGCTCCATAAGAGTTGAGGTCTACACTACTCAGTAGTGATTATCTCCATGTGTTCAAAGCAGTGTGAAGGCACAAAACTTATGACATAGCCATTATGAGGCCTACACCATTGGTGTATACCTTCATGATGTTTTTCCAAATAATTGTCAACTTCATAACATTTGTCATTGGTTGTGACTATAGTATCACATACTCCATCAGGAGAAGAATCCAAGGCATTAGTGGCGACTATGCTACATATTGTGCTATGAAGAGAATTATGCAAAATACTTGCATATTTTGGTGATTACCTTCCATGAGTACACGACTTATGAGATGTGATCATAGCAACGAATTAAATTTCGTACACAACTGAGAGGTTTATGCCACTTTGTGGTAATTACCATCATGTGTTTTTAATAACATAAGGTTGTGTAGACTATGATTGATTCAATCTGTCCATAAGAGTGAGGCACCACTAGGTGGTTGATTACCTCTATGTGTTTTATGGGAATTAAAGGTTTATCCTTAATGAAGTGACTACATTTAATTTGAAATTCTACACCATATAATGGTGATTATCTTCCTATGGAAGGCTTGCCCTATGAGTTACTAAGAATCACCATGATTATGATTATGCTTAGCCATATCATTTTCATTGTACTTAATTTACTGAAGGTAAATTAATGCATGAGAATTTAATGCAATATATGGCTGACCTTTTCCAAAAGGAAATGCGATGTGATGACACAAGGTGGAAGTCATTATTGAGAATGGGTCATTGGCATTAATGATTTTGTCGACCCGTGGCCTTGTCGCCACTGAAACTCCACCTACAGAGAATGTCATGGCTATTTATAAATAGCTAAAATGTGCAAATTTTGCATTTATGTGAAATCGCAATGTCTCGGTTCTCAAACCGAGTATTTAAATGGATGATGAATATCCATTTACCCTTTTGGGACCACCTTAAGGAGAGATATGTTATCATAAGCATCATACGAATGAGTATTCATTTGTATTAAGGACTTCAAGTCCGTTAATGCTTATAATTCTGTTGTCTATAAATCAACACTAAGTTGAGATTATGTGATAAGGAAGTCTCAGATCTTGATCTGATTGTATGTCCTTACTGCACTTTACATTCTCCTATGATGGTGAAAGCAATACCATCTTTATTTCAGGTTGAAAATATGATGAACTTCTTGTGAAGAATCATCGTATACACCCCCAACGGGTGCTATACCATTACCTGAAATTTGTGCTAGTGCTTTCAGTACTAAGCAATTTCGTGGTTCTAACCACGAGGAGTTGAATGTAAAGTGATAAAAAAAGACGGCAGGCAGAAATGGAGTGTATATCTCGCAAAAGAATGGGTCATTTAAATAAATGATCACAATAACAACTCCCATGTTTGTCAAAGGGGTGGTTGTACGAAATATTGTACTAATGATTACCAAACTATCAAGTTTTGGGTTGAATCATATCACCGACTCATTGGAGAAGGCAAATGATTTAAATGGGACAATTTTGAAGTTCTACTTCAAATGGACAACCAGTAAATATTCTGGCGCAGTAGAAGGAGAATGTAATCCTCTACATTAATGATATGCTTGTGGAATGACATTCCCAAGATATTTTGGAGATCTTATGTTGTCTCCTAATTATCCTGAGATATCATTAGCCTATAATTGTACTACTACAGGTGGTATAATTTGCAACATCATGTCCATGTGACATGATAGTTATAAGAAATTGAGTGTATGAATTAATTCATACTCAATATTGTTGCGTACACAATAATTTTTCCTCCTTTATCAATCTGATATGAGGACGATTAGAAAAATTATTGATAATTCTGTAGGCCACAACAAAGTTGCAATATTCCTGACAATCGAAAGATTTTATGTGCATTGCATGTGCCATAGGGGAATTAGTTTTAAGGTACTCTCACCTTAAAATTTGAATGAGCCACTCATTATTCTTGAACGGATTCAAGAATGATGCGAAATATTCAACCATTGGCTGGGTTATTTTGGTACTTCATGGTATTCATAGACACATCTACAAGGTGTTCTTAGGTGTGTATCATCCACACAAAACCATGTGTTTACTGAATTAAGTGCTCAAATTGACAAATTTGGAGCAAATGATCATATGCCTGGGATAATTCCATTGGAATGGAAATGTCGTTGAATTTGATTCACGAGAAATCCATGGTCATATTCAGTACGTCGTGTACCTACCCAGAATGGTGTGGTTAGATCTCTTGTCAAAGAGAGTCATGCATGACCATTGCTACGGAATTGTGATTAGCCAACATTTTGTTGGTGGTAACATGCGGTCTCACACACCGCATATTTGGTCTAAATGAGACCAAATGCATATAATATTGCGTCCCCTTGCAGTTTGGACGTGGAAATCAGTGAAGTATTTCCCATCTGTGATCGGTTGCATACCGATATCACCATCCCAGCGTACATCAAGGGCCTTCACATATATTCGGGATCTATGTGAGGAATAACTCTGGTATGTTGTTAATCCGTCAAATACCTTAACCCTAGTGAGGGAGTTATTTGCAGCCCGTGCGCTGATTGCTTTTGCAATAAGGACATTTTCTGGCATTAGGGGGAGAAATGTACCATATAGAATGCCAGGAAATGCATATGAAATGTCGTAGACATTTTGTCCACGTACTTAAGAATCTGAACTACAGGTTCAGGTTATGAGAAATTTGCAACATATTGCAAATAATCTGCCATATACATTTATTGATGACAAAGGTGTCACTGAATTCTAGTACCAGAACGAGTGGAGGTACCCAATAACCACTTGTATCCCCAGATGAGAGCAAGAGGGGGGAAATTCTGGCCACATGAGATTAAGTTATCATATATTTCCGCGGAAATAGAGGAAATGGTCTCCTCAATCAGTAAATGTTTTTCAACCTCGCGTTGAATGACACCTGATGGATGCGCGTCATCCAGAGCCCAGTACAGATGTGCACACATTTTTATGGTGCTGTGACATCGAAACACCTTGACTCCGTTGTTGTGGGAAATCACAAGGAGTTAAGAGGCATAACGAGAATTCCACAAATGATATTGATTCATGAGAATCGTATATTGGAAGTCTACATATGTCGACATAAATTTTCTACTTGAGAATTGTTGAATCCTTTTGGGCCCTGAACCAAAGTCCATGGAGAGTGTTGTTAACACTTATATTGGTTCAAATGAAAGGAAGCAATTAAGAAGAGTAGCACTCGCTCATCAAAAGAGAGGTGTTTACCATAGTAAAACCTACTCCTCATAAGTACCTTCCGTGGGGAAGAGAAGTGATTTTTCGTTCAGAAACGAAAATAGATGAGGTGGTGAAAAGCGGGGCTTGTAGCGCAAGGGTTTCCGCAGAGACCCGACATCAGTTATGATGTAGCATACCTCCTCGGTATGAGTGGAATTATGTTTCGATACGGAATTGGCAGTACAAATCCATGCGGTTGATGTATGTAGTGGTCACATACTCACATGGATCGTTAAGTTTCGGTATATATATTGAAGTCATTGAAAGGGCTTAATATTCCGAATCCAATGATAAATCGCAACATGTGTGTGTGAAGCTTCAGAAGTCATTCTTAGATTCTGAAAGAGGTTGGAGAGTTGTGTGGTACAACCGACCAAGTGAGTAATACCTTGATAAGGCTTACTCTAATACTAATGATTGTTGATGTGTATTCATGAAGATGTCCTTAATTGGATTTACATCATGTTATTGATGTGGATGAGCTTATCATCAATGTCTATACAAGACATATTAGATACACACAATCATTTTGAGACGGATATTTGGGTGAAACCAAATGATGCTAAGTTTATAGCTTGAGCATATTCCCTTGGGAATAAATGTATGTCATTCTTCATATATCTAGAAATATTGAAAAAGTTCAATATGGATATCTTATCAAAGACACATATGGTCATATTATACCTGACATGGGACACAAGCCCATTCAAAACTAGGGGAGATGGTGAAGTGATAGTGGACATGACGTTCCATATCTGAATACCATCGGAGCACTCATATACATTGCAAAATAAGTCAGGCCTGACACTATATTTGTTGGCAATTTATTGAGAGTGCAATCCCCAATAAAAGGTATAACTGATGGTGTAAGGAATATCCTTAGATATGTCCAAGACACAAAAGGTCTTGATTAATTCCATTGGGAAAATCAAGATGGGACCATATGGTGTGATATCCTGACAGTGGCTGGTAATTTGATCCCAACAATGCCATATCAAAGACTGGATTTACTGGAAGAGTATTCTGAGGGAAGCCTTCAGAATAGACTCTAAATGAGTCCTTCGTGTGATCATTCTGCCATAACTATGTTTGAAGCATGACAAGATAAACATGTCTTCGCAGAATGACTGATCACATGAGACAACATGTGGAGATTCATTGGGCAGTGTGCGCCTTGTTGTGCCGCTTATGTTTTTTGGGGTTGTACATGTTTTATTTTCACTTGGTATTTTTTTTAAGTTGTGAAAATTATTTACGTGCTAGTTGGTTTGGTGTGTGGGGAAAATAACGGAGTGTTTTTTTATCAGAGATGCTACACCTACGGACAGATTTTATGAAATCATGATTATAGATATATGTGTCAATTTATTATTGGTGATTAAGGAAAGAATAGCCCAACAGTAACAACCAGGGAAGTTATCTAATGAAGTTTACCGCATGTTCTTGTTTTATTCCGTCATTTTACAACATGGTTTTATTATACCATTGGTTATGGGGTTATTATACCATGTCGGTATTCAAACAAAGTGCAAGTTGTGGCCAAAAAAGATTTGGCATTCTTGATTTAGAGAATAGGTTAACGATTCCTAACGGATACCCGGCTAACATTTCGGCCGGTCACTTCACATGAGCGACTCACTTTCTAGGTGGTCCCACACGCCATCGCTTTCCACCATCCCTATCCTTATCTCATTGACCTTCTCTTCTCGAGACTTAAGCAAAGTCAGCCACAGAAACCCTCAATTGCCTCATCTCCTTCTCTCCTTTTCTTCTCCTCAGCTTCCACTATTACCGCCAGTGTCATGTCGCCACCGCGCCACAACTCCCCCTTCAAGCCACCCCACACTTGACTCCCTTCAGACACACCAGGGCTGGGCCGGCAAAATCCGGGGCCCCGTGCGAAATTAAAAAATAGGGCCCTATCTCATTATAAAAAAATTAACTAACAAGCAATTATAATGTATATTTATCTCGCAGAAATTTTTATTAATTAAAATTTGTTTTTTTTTCTCTTGCATTTATAGGCACCAAACTGATATTTTCACAGGGTGACCCAATCTAAATTATGAAACACGGCATACGAAAGATGAATAAAATAAAATTGAAGTGATACGGCAACAGATATTAATTGAAGATTATGCGTCAATGTTTGACAATGAGATAAACCATCTAACTCACCTAGTTTCTTGTTTTGCCCGGTTAAACTGCTATACTATGATATTTAACCGAGAAGGGTAGAACCGATCTAACTAATAGTAAGAACCAAAACAAATTATAAAGGAGGACTCGAGAGCGGCAGGCTACTTTTTTTAAAGCTGTGAAGCAACCGAAGGATGGGAACGGTGAGACGGTGAGAGCAGCCGGAGGACGGAACTGTCGCGGTCGAACAATCCCGTTTTTAATCGAGGAGCGGCCTGAAGATTGGCATTGCCTATTGATTCTTTTTTTTCAAAACGGAGGCAAAAGATTTGCCTCATCGATTAAATTAGGGGAGAATAGAGTTTTGCAGTGTTACACAAGGCCGATGGACGGCATGACAATTACTCGCGCGATACAATTTTCCCTAACTGATTTGCCCCCGCAGTGACCCAAAGGTTGGCCTCATCGTGAATAAGCTTCAGAAGGATTGGTGGCGGCGTAGCCTTGTGGCGGAACACCCTAGCATTCCGCTCGTTCCATATCGTCCAAGACACGAGCATGGTAAGGGAGGCCATGGCTCGTCGTTCCGGGGTGCTCGAATTAGTGCGTTTGTCCCACCACCCAAGCAGGGATTCTTCTAGGTGCCAGCTAGCAGTGTCCATGTGCGTCAGGCCATATTTGTCGATGAGCATCCGCCAAAGCCTAGTAGTGAATCGGCACTTGACGAAGAGGTGAATACCCGACTCGTGCACCTGTTTGCAAAGGGGGCAAAGTCCGCAGTTTGCCCATCCACGCCGCTCGAGTCTGTCGGCAGTCCAGATCCGATCTTGCAAGGCAAGCCAAGAGAAGAATTTGACCTTCGGTGGCGCCCACATCCTCCGGACCATGGAATCCATGGGGGATAGCGTCATCCCCAGAAATTGCGCCTTGTACGCGGTGGACGCCGAATATGAACCATCCGTAGAGTGCTTCCAGATAATGTCATCCTCGGAGTGCTCGTCGAGGCGGAAGTCGTTGAGGAGCATCCATAGCGTAAAGAATTCGCGCACATGGTGGCCAATGATGACAGTGTCTCGTTTGATGTTGAGCATCCAGGCATTCTCATTGATAGCCTCCCGCACCTTTCAGTTCTTTTTCGTCGAGGCCTCGAAGATGAGAGGCGCAATTTCCTTTGGCTTGCGGCCAAGCAACCAAGGCGAGTCCCAAAAAGGCGTTTTGGCTCCATTGCCCATGATGATCGAAGTGGAGGCATAGAAGAAGTCGTGGTCCTCCACAGTGCATGGGTTACCCAGACCCACCCATAACTTACCCGGCTCTTTCCATTCATACCAAAGCCATCTCAGACGCAGAGCACGCGAAAATTTGCCGGTGTTGAGCACACCTAGCCCACCATAGCTAGTGGGCCTCCAAACCATGTCCCAGTTGACTTTGCATTTTTCTCCTCCTGTACGCACTAGGCAGCAGCCCATAGCCGAAGCGGCGAAGCTGAGTAGCGACGGCCGACAACGATGCCATCGCTGTTCCCCGATCGATCTAAGTCTAGCCCCGGTCCTGATTCCGTTATTTATGAGATATGAGACGTGACGATCCCTTGTCTGTGGACAACCGACGAGAAGAAGAGCAGCGATCCCGTGCACGTGGGATCGAGCGCAGCGGCCTGGCAGTTGTCTCGCGATTCAGATGCCAGCGGGCCAGCGGAACAACAATATTTTTTATATAAATACACATACTAGGCCTATAAGAATTTGGGCCCCCCTAATTTTGGGGCCCTGTGCGGGCCGCACACTCAGCACGTCTATGGGCCCGGCCCTGAGACACACTAACACGCATCTCTCTGCTACCGCGTCGTGTGCCACAACTAGGGAGAAAGGAGCAAGTTGCACGTTCTGCAGAGACGGGGTGAGCTGGTGTTTTTTATGGCGGCGATGGATGTCGTGCGCCGGGAAGGTGGGGCTACCTCGACTCGCGGTGGAATGAAACCAGCAGATGTGGTGCTTCTGTCCTCACAAGAAGCTATGACTGGCAGTGAACCATGTTGGGATGGCGGCCTACAGGATGCTATGGCAGTGACGCCGGGATGCTGCAACCGACCGAAAGGGATGCTGTAATTGTCGATACAAAAAACTACTCTCGGCGAAAAGACAAGCTACATCGGGTGACTGTGAAGGAGTTTTCACTGCAACCGGTGGCTTTTTGCTAGAACCGGTGATGCCATCTGCTTGAACGTGAGGTCGATGGTTTGCTGCCGAGCGTCATTGTTTGTTGCACCTAGCGATGCATGTTGCTGGAACCGGTGATTGTTCCTGCTTTGACCGACGACGGCCACGACGACGACAGGGCGCTGCAACCAGCCAGCAGAAGAGCTGGAACCAGCAATGGTGATTTCTAGAGCCAACGTTGTGGGGGTGCCGGAACAGGCGAACTCGTGCTGCCGGATCTGGACGCTGTTGTTTTGCTGGAACGGAGCACCGTCAACAACAAGGCGACAAGCGGGGCTTCGGTGGTCCAGGAATGTATCCAGTGCACCCAGACTTGTGGTGCTACTGGTGCACCGGATGCCCTAGAACATTTTTAAAAATCTGAGAAAAAAATCTAGCACATTGACACAACAATAATGTATGTTGTCGTAAAATTTTGTCTTCGTTGCCGCTCACAAGTCCCGCGCCGAGCCGTTCCTCGTGGTGGCCTCTCGTGCCGACAATCTGGACCAACACTTACGGCTGGTCGACATGGAGCTTATGCCGGAATATCCACTTGCCCGTCACCACGTTGATACCTGCAGGACAAGGTACCAAAGACCAAGTATCGTTCCGTATTAGTGCATTAAACCAGCAATGGTGATTACCTGGGAAGTCTTCTGAGCCAATTTCTCTTTCTATCGATAACAAGGAGACAGCAAATCTAAAGGAAGCAAATTCATCATTGTAGGAATGTGTGGTCTCGTAAGAGTTTCAAGGGACCAAACGTAGCCATGCTGCATTTTTATTTAATTAAGCAGAGGGGAAATAACAACACACAACAGAGTAGTAGAATTGCTACAGATTAAAAGAAAAAACAAGATTACAAAAACTGCTACTCGCCTCTAAAATGTTATATTCCTCTATTTTTCTTCTTCTAACATGTTATATTCCTCTATTAGTTTGTAACAATCACAAAAGTAGGGGCATCAGCACTTAAGTCTTCAAAAGAAAGTGCATCTTTGGGTAATAAATGTTACTGATAACAAAACAAATTGTTATACATATAGGATACAGGTACGAGGTAGATAGTGGAGGAACGAAAAGCTTAGTAAACTGAACTTTTACATGTCCTAATCATATATAGGACACGGTATAAATTTCAATCTCGAGCAGTACAACCAACAGAGAGTGGTTTTTCAGCTCCCGAGTGCCCCTACACCCTCTATGAACTGTAAATTCAAAAAACAACAATTTCGAAAAAATCTACAGCTATTTAATGTCATTTATGATCAAACTTTATAGGTGTTTGTAAGTTTTCATGCTAAAAATATATTCGAGGAGCTCTACACAAGAAAAAGATTTTGGTGCTTGAAAATTTGAGCGCTTTTAGCACTGAAATCTGAAACTCGTGCGTACACCTTCTCTACATGATATTTTGTTATGAAAAATTACAAGAACATAAAAAGTTTTAGCCCTTTAGCCACGCAGCAAATGCGGCGTCGGCAGAAGCTTTAGCACTTTGTCGTGGGCTCCAACTTGTTCAGCAGATTGGGTGTTCAAGGATCATTGTTGAATCTGACTGCTTGGAGGTAATTGATGCGTGCAATGGAGTCTCAGATATATTGACACCATACGCTGCTACTCTTGCGGATTGCTTCCAACTTGCACACGATGTATCTTCGATTCGTTTCGAGCATTTTTCGAGGGAAGCCAATAATTTGGCACACTATCTAGCTAGGCATGCTTAGAGCATCTACAGCCGGACTTGGCAAATCCGGCCCCTCAAACGCCCGCGGACGCGCCCGGACACGCCTGCGGGCGCATCCGGACGGGCCCTCATATTTCGTTCCGTCCATCCACATATCTCAAATCCGGACTCTTAAATCCATGCAAATACATGCACGTCGATCATACGAAACAAACTGTCCGAATGCCAAAGTTCGAAAGAAAGCAAAGCAAAACAAATCATAGTTCAACAAACCGGACATGGCAAAATCAAATCAATGTCCGAGCGTGACCGATGGCCTCCGATCACTCGTTGTGCGGCTGCTGCGAGAAGAAGAGTGCATCCTGCTCCTCCTGAATCCGGGCTGCCAGCTCCGCCTGTATCCGGGCATGCTGCTCCGTCTGAATCCTTGCTGCCTCCTCCGCCTGCATCCGGCCTGCCTCCTCCGCCGCAGCCGCCCTCCGGGCGTTGATCTCCTTCTTCTTGTCCGCAAGCCACTTCTTTGCATGGTCATCCAAGCCGGTCTCGTCCGCCAACATAATCTTCGCATCTTTCGTGTCCCGTGCAAGTTGCAACTTCTCCTTCTCGAAATCCATGTCGGCAAATGTCTTGGCCTTCTCGAGCTCCCATTTGATCACCGCTTAGCGCTTCTCCAACTCGATCTTCTCCCTCTCAATTGCAAGCTTCTTCTCCACCCTAATTCTGTCCCACTCCATCCTTTCCTTTTGCGCTTCCATGAGGAGCTTGTACCTCTCCTCCTTCTTGCTCTCCTTTTGCGCTTACAAAGTGGCCGCCACCGCCGTCTAGCGAACAACATTTGTATGAGCACGGGAATGCAAACACAAGAAGCATATGCAATGGACGAGAAGATGAGGCAATCGAGCTTACGTGAGTTGCGATTCCGAACCCACTTTGAGGGCGTTTGGTCACTTGTGCGTAGTAGCCGACGTACTTGTTCACTTCCCCTTGAATGATCCCCCAATGATGTTGGAGAGATGCCACATTGCGAGTGCTCACGATAGGATGCGGCTCCACATACTCCTTTAGCTCGTGATACTCCTTCCAAATCTTCGTCCAATAGGTGCTCCCCTTTTGCTCCGTGCCGCATATTGGATCCATCGTTGTGGCCAACCAAGCTCTGACCAACAAGATGTCCTCGTGTCTTGAGAATGCCGGACCTCTTGCCTTCGCCGTCTTGGCCTTCTTCTTCTTCTTGCTCAGATTGGGATCGGATGTGTTCCCAACTTCAAAAGCGGTGGTGGCCTCCAATTCATACTCCAATTCGGTCGGATCTTCATTCTCATTGATCATCGTCGACATGAACGCCGCCTATATGATTAAGATTTGCAAGTATTCATCGTGAGCGAAAGAAACTAGAGGGCTATGCTTAACTATGATCGGACAAGAGCAAAGAAAACGCACCGAGTCTTGTTCGGTCATTCCGTCGAGCAGGTTGAGGTCAGCCCGGGCAGTGCCGGAGCCCGTGCTCGTCCGCGCCCGAACGTGCTCCGGCGAGTAACACACGTCCACCGCCAGCATCTGCGTGGGCGGAAAGCTGTCCGAAATGGCCCAGCCGGCGCTCGGATCGTCGTTTGCGGGTATGGGGTCGGTGACCGTAATCCTCGCTGGCGCTCAGAGAGAAGGGGTGCGGGGATCCGGCCGCGGCGAAGGAGACATCTGCTCTTGCGCGTCCGGACCTCCCTGCGACGCCGCAGCCGCCGCCTCCCTCTCTCGCTGCCGGCGTCGCCGCAACTTGCGGGCGGCGTTCTTCGCCTTTCAGGTCGCCGCGGACGAATTCACGCCGCCGACGGACGAGGCGGACTGCGTCTCCGTCGCGGCGGTCTGGGTCGGGCTGGACGACATCTCCGGCGGTGGATCGGGACCGGAGGTGAGGATTGGGAGCAAGGGTGGAGGCGGGTGAGGGTCCGGGCGCAGGAATTGTTCTAGAGCGGCGGGAGGAGGAAGGGTTTGGGAGATTTGGTGCAATTTGGGGTGGGGACGGGCTGTCGGGTCCGACGTGGCGGGCGTGCCCGGGCGCGTCCGGGCGCCACCATACCCGCCTCATATTTGGGCTGGACATGGGGAGTGCCGGTCAGGCCGGGCGTTTGAGGACCGTTTGAGAGGCCCGTCTGGGTCAAAAAAAAGTGACCGGACACTGCCCGGGAGGCCTGCCCGGGCATTTGAGGCGGGTTTGAGAGGTCCGGTTGTAGATGCTCTTACTATGTTCACTTGATGTATTGGTGGGACGATGAACCACCTACTTTTCTTCTTCCACGTGTCTTGAAGGATGTAACTCTTATAATTCCGCAATAAAGTGCCATGAGGCTTTCCCTTAAATAAAAAAGGACGCGGCTAGCGAGCGCCAGTGCGCTAGTTCGCGTGCACGAGCGCACTCCCATAAATGGAAGGAGCAGCCGCGTGCGTATG
Source organism: Elymus sibiricus (assembly GCA_039707655.1). Lineage (NCBI taxonomy): Eukaryota > Viridiplantae > Streptophyta > Magnoliopsida > Poales > Poaceae > Elymus > Elymus sibiricus. Next base: position 467,711,483 of record CM077675.1, read on the forward strand.
AGGACAGCTCGGAAAAGGAAGGAGCAAACCCACACACGACCAGGACAATCCAAAAAGAAACCCGCGCGTCTCCTCAAGGTCAATTAATTACTTTCCTTACTTTTTTCAAAAAGCTATATCTTTTGAACCAAGTGTCAAAATTGAGATCCGTTTTCACGGTTGGGTTTCTCGCGACGAATGCTTCAAAACTAGATCCCATATGGCTAGGTTTCGACAAACTTTTTTTTGGGCAACTTTGTGTGCAATGGAGGCAACTCCACTGTTATAGGGAAGCAACTCCTTTTTAGCCTAGTAGGGCTGCCACTTATGTTTGCTTGTGTCAAAATGAAAAAATCACATGAAACATGAGGCGCCTTTAGTGCTACATGCAATCAACTTCACTGGGCTATTTGTACCCATGAATTTTTGTTAACATTATCCCAACTTGCCTATCACGGCTGCTCAATTTTTTTACCGTTGTTCGTCAGTTGCCTATGGTTGAGTCTCAGTTGCCCACAAAGACTTTGAAGTTGCCTAGTATGAATGCCTAGTTGCTTGCTATTGGTAATTAGTTGCCTAACTTTGCTGCTCAGTTGCCTAACTTTGCACATTGGTTACCTACAATATTATGAAGTTTTGTATCATTATTTTTCTAACTTGCTTACAGACATTATGAAGTTGCCTATTGGTGACGCTTAGTTGCCTGTCATTACTATTTCAGTTGCCTACAATGCATTGAAAAGTTGAGATAATGTTAGTAAACTTAACAAGTACACATAGTGTAGTGAAGTTGCTGGTATCTAACACTCAGTCGCTTCATGTTTTGTGTGATTTTCTCGTTTTTATACAAATCAACCAAATATGCAGTCCTACTCGAAAAAAGAAGAAGTTGCTTCTAAATAACAGTAAAGTTGCCTCAATTGCACCCAAAGTTGCCTAAAAAAAAGTTCGACGAAACCTATCCACGCGGGATCTAGTTTTGAAGAACTCGACGTGAGAAACCTAACGGTGAAAACGGTTCTGAATTTCGATACTCGAATCAAAAGTTATGACTTTTTAAGTTTTTGAAACCCCACATTAATGCACATGCGATGATGGTCGTGCGCGCAGTGAGTCGGTGAATGGCTGCAGCGCGTGCGCTCGGGAGGTCCAATTAATGCAGCTGCATTAATAAGTATTTTTTAATAAAAAATGTTTGCGTTGGTCGGTGCGTGGATGGGTCCAACGCCAGCTGGTGGGATACTCGGTAACTGAACGCGAGCGCGGGCAGAGTAAAATGCATGAACCGTCCTTGAACTTGCAGGCAAGGACCGAAACGGTCCCTAAACTCTGAAATTGATCGAATACAGTCCCTAAAGTTGCTAATACGAACATAGTACAGTCCTGGAAGTCGTGCGTGCAGTCCTGGGCTACGCTCGCGTACGACGCGAGGGCCAGGTCAGCCAACGCCTCCGTTCGCGGGGCAACTGATGCGAGTGGGTGGTGTTTTAGCATTCAGCCCCTGGATCTTCATCTCTCACTCATCTGCCCTCCCCTGTTCCTCTCGTGACGGAGACAGAGACTCTCCCGACCTGGACGGCAGCGGCCACCTGTTGATCGTCGGGAGCCCCAAGCTCGAGCAGTTGATCAAGCAAAGTTTGATGCAGCAATGGCGAAGCTGAAAGAGGAAGAAGAAAAGTTATTGCAAGCAGCTCAGAAAAGGAAGGATGAACTACTAGCTAAGAAACAAGCTGCCGAGGAGAAGAAGAAAGAAATACTAGAAGAAAAAAAGAATTGTTGCAGAACAAAAAAGAAAAGCTAGTGAGGAGAAAAAGAAAATAGCCCAAGAACAGAAACTTGCAATGGAGAGAAGAGAAGGCAAAGCATGGATGAAAGAAAGAAAAATGCAGTAATATCAAGACAAAGGAAAGCCGAGGAGAAGAAAAAAGCTTACCGATAAGAAGAGAATGATTGCACGTACATCATTCCAGCAGGAGGAAGAAGAGTTTCGTCTACATCAAGCAAACGAGGAGGAGAGGCACATGGGTTGGCAACAATTTAAGGAGGTTGGGGAGGCTGCAAGGCAACAAGCTTGGGACATGCGGAATAACCATGGGAACACAACTAGGAATGAAGAGTGGGAGCAGAGAAAGAGGAAAGCCGAAGAAAGGAACGACATACTGGCAGATCAAGCAAAGAAACTAGCTATGGAGGATCATATGAAAAAACAAACTGCAGCAAATAATTCAAAGGCAGAGGAGGAAAGGTTACATTCATCCCAATTCCAGATAAACAAGTCGCAGAAAACGGGTTCATCTTCCATTCAAAGTAGTGTACGCTTCAAAAAAACCTAGAAGGGTTAGCATGTTTGATGAATTTAGGTGAGGAGAAATGTGTAGTCAGAAATGGGGATCTTCGTGAATTTTGTGTGTCTACGTATGATCAGGTGCAGAACTTGTAATGGCTATGTTCTGTTTATGATCATTCTGCTGATCATGATACTACTAAATCTATGCTTTTGTACTTGTAGTGGCAGATCAGTTGACAAGAATCTGTAAACTACTGCTAATGTACTATTTATCTTTAGAACTTATCTTGCTTTTGTACTGCCAACAGTTCAGTTACAATCTAAGTGTTTTCATTTGATATATGTGTATTGGCAAGAGTCCAGTACAACATGCTATAGTTTGTCAAAATTCAGTCCAGTACTGGCAAGATATATGTGTACTGAGCAGGAGCTGCGGGAGTGTGCCGCAGAGGGAACGCGATTTGGGAAGCTAGGGATTGCGCCTTCGTTTGGGGATTTTGACCAGGAGACGACTTGATTTTCTGACCGTGGCCCCGCGAACGGCGGCGTTGGCTGACCTGGCCCTCGCATAGTACACGAGCGTACGCGCGTACGTAGCTTAGGTTAGGACTGCTCACACAAGTTCCAGGATTGTACTGTGTTCGTATTAGCAACTTTAGGGACTGTATTCGAACAGTTTCAGAGTTTAGGGACCGTTTCGGTCCTTGCTTGCAAGTTCAAGGATGGTTCATGCATTTTACTCGCGCGGGCACGAGATATTTCTCGTTCCGGCGGCCGGTACCACGCACGCTGTCATGCCCCCACCTCCCAAATTAACCCGATGCGCGCCAAAGGGATTGACAAAGTGACGGCGCACACTCTCTCTGGCCACACGTCGTTCTCGGGAACACGTAATGTAGGGGGGCGGCCGGGGAGAAAGCACCATCCATCCACCGGCCATGAATGAAATCGACCGCGAATCTAACAGCCGCGACGGCCAAATCATAGAGTAGTAGTTTAGCTTTGGGGCGCGTGCATGCATGCCCTTTTGGCGCGGCGCTCGCTTGGCTTGCTCCTGGCATGTGCGGGTACGTGACAAGCCGCTGAAAGAGAGAGCGGCTTTTGCCGATCGAGCCTGCGATTGATTGAATGGTTGAATTAACTAGTGATCGCGCTTTCGTTAATTTTGAGTAGACGATGGAGAGATGTCATGCAGACAGGCCTTTCATGGCTGGTGTTGATTGCCCTGCCCTGGGTATGACGGAAGAAGCGGAGCAGCAGAGGTGCACATGCACATGCATGGCGCCTTCGATCGTACGTCGACGCGACGGCCCGTCGATCTTTCTCGGATGGAAAGCTGCCCATGTCCATGTGCTCGCACGCAACAACTGTCTCCATCGGGATAACACGGGACAGACATAGTGCTGAATCAAGGTGATTCCATGATAATAATTAATAAGTATCTAAGCATCTACTCTCTTCGTTCTAAAATACGTATCGTGGTTTCAGTTTAAATCTTTTCTAAGTAAAAAACATCGAATTAATCTTCTCATCAGTTGTAAACGAATAGTAAATCCCTGAGTCTGTCCAGGGCACATCTGGATGTGCTCTAGTTATTGCACATCTAAGGATGCGTTTGGTTGAAGGTGTGGTATGAATGGAATGGGACCATCCATTTTTTTTGGGATTGGACCATTCAATTCATGTGTTTGGCTGAATATAAGAGATGAGCTAATTATTTAGGACGGAACCACCAGTCATGCTCACATGTTCATGCATGCAAAGGGTGGCCATTTGATTCGACCGATTTCGTGGGTGGAACGGTTCAGCATCTTCAAGGCATATTCTCTTTTTCTGAATCGAACCGTCCAAACACTATATAACCAAACATATCTATTTTTTGAACGATTCCAACCCATCCATGGCCACCCTTGCAACCAAACGCAACCTAACTGACTCAATCAAACTAGAAAGAAAAGGAAAAAAAAATGCTTGCACGAATCTTAGCATAAAATCAATAACATAGGACTTAGATGTGCAATACTTAGAGCACATCTAAATGTGCTTTAGCAAAACTGTAAATCCCTCTCTGTTTCAAATGTATATTATGTGTTGAAAGGATGATCCTTGCAAGAAAAATAACTCCTGCTCTGCATGGAACGTACGGAAAGAAGCTCTCAGCTTTCCAAGGAACATTGTACGAAGGGAGGACACCCGCCAGCTGATCCGCACCGAGGCAAGGACGGCCGGCCGGCGAAGCTGAGCTCGCCACGGCGACAAACGAAACGAAAGGAAAATAGAGGAGGTGTATGCCTACGCCAATCTGAAATATCTAACACCTTATCTATGTTTTTTTTAAAGAATGTGACATATAGCAATCTCAAAAAGAAGAAGATGAATGTGAGATATAGCGAAACCATTTCTTTACCATATTTCCTCGTACATATATATTCTATATTTTGGATACGAGCTTTAAAACCAACTCTATACTAACCATTTTGAACTTTTATTCCGTACGTTAGCTGTACACAAGCATGGATCCATCATCCATGTGACAAGTGGCAATATTTTTACAGCCCGTAAAAGACACCAGGGAGAAAAGGAGAGGAGATGAAAGATTTGGCCCACGTTTGAGCTTCGCGAAAGGCTTCGTTTGGTAAGAACAGCTGCGCAGTGCACTGTGTCTGTTTTCCGCTCCTACCCAACCGAGGCAAGCAGGACAAAAGGCACGGACCGCTAGATGCGGCCAAGGTGAACCTTAGCGACGAAGGCTTCCCAATGAAAAGCTTCCAAGATTAGCAGCTAGCTTAACTATCGAGATTCCCTTAATTAAGCCGAGAGCGGCAATGATCGACGGCGGATTAGCCGCCGCGATATGTTTGATCATTTCAGAGAGAGGTTGCTTAGGTCAGAGGGTGCTTTTTCAGTAAGAAAAACAGAGGATCTGGCAGATCTAAAGGGATGGGCTACTTCATATGAATGGTGAAATTGTAAGAAGGTCTTGCTAAATTGCACTTTTCTATGGCTGCAAATTTTAGCTCAGTAACATAAACTTCCGGTTGACAGAGATTTATGGAATCTTCATGCAGGGAAGAAATATGCCTGCATGTTAATTACTAATATACGAGTTTAGGCTGATAACAAATAATGCAAAAGATAATTATGGACTGAAGCCATCGGCATGATCCGTGCTGCCGAATAAGATCATCTGCTCATGCAACTCATGATCATTCAATCCGGACGCCACAAAGATAAGAATTAATTTCTGTATACCCACCCGCAAAAAAAAATAAAAAAAATCTGTATATCCAGTCTTTGTATAGCAGAAAATGTATTGGATGACCCACAATGAATATCAAAGGGAAGGGGGGCAACCTCAAATCTGGCACAGTTGGCAAGCTGCAAATCCAGAAGCAAATAATCGTCTTAGCATAACCTCAAAAGGAGCAAAACCAACTCTCTCATGGAGTACAACTGTTGCGCATGAGCAAGATACATGTAGCTTGGACACATGCAACCTACACTTGGGACCATGCATGACACCACGAGAGTGGATTTTCAGCTCCCGGGTGTCCAGGCACCCTCTATGAACAGTAAAATCAAAACAAATAGAAATAAAAATCGAAAAAATCTGAAACTTTGCAACATCAAAGATGACCAATGTTTCTAGGTGCTTGCAAGTTTTCATTCTAGAAAAACATTCGAGGAGCTGTACACACAAAAAATATTCCAGTCCTTCAAGTTTTGAGCACTTTTAGCACTGAAATCTGAAACTTGTTTGTACACATTTCTCTACATGATATTTTGTCATGAAAACTTGCAAGAACCTATAAAGTTTGACCACCTTTGATGCTGCAAAGTTTCAGATTTTTTTAAAATATTTTTCTATTTTTTTTGATTTTACTGTTCATAGAGGGTGCCTAGGCACCCGGGTGCTGTTACACCTTTCTCATGACACCAAACATACATTGGTGTTTCTGTTGCTTTTCTTTGCCTGTGCATCATCTTTTTTGCTACCACTTTGGCTTTAATCAGCAGCAACCTTTCATGTTACTAGTTACCTTTCCGCTGCCTGCCCAGCCCCACTGATTTCCTTATGTTTCTTCAGTGCTCGTGATAATTCTTAGCTAACGCTCATGCCGTGCATGTGATGCTGAAGCTTCCTGGAAGAAGCCTTGAAGATAGATAATGTAACCACCTTAATTAGTTATCTCACTCAGATCAGAGCTCGCCACCCCTATATATACCCATGGAGCCCTAGGAACCAAACTCCATGCCAAAACACACAGCTCACACATATATCTGCCATTAGCAACAATCGCAAGCAACTCCATCAACTAGATTCATCTTGGCCGAGTTGTGTTTGCCGTCATCCATTCGGGGGTCGATCAAGATGAAGAAGGCGGCCAGGTTCTTGAAGCAGCTGTTCTCCGCCATCGTGGCGGCGGTGAGGGAGAGGTCCCCGGCGACGCGCGCCAGGACGGGCGCTGCGCGGACGCGGCTCGTCTTCTTTGGCATCCTCCGCAACAAGAAGCTCCTGAGGGACGCCATCAACAGCAAGATCCACGCGATCGTGGGAGGCGGCAGCGAGCACGGCAGTGGCAATGGCCAGCACCTTGTTGCGGCGAGCGGGGGCGCTAAGACGGTCGCCGTGCTGGAGAAGCTGCCGAGCTTCGTGGCGGATCAGGGGAGGAGGGCCGCCGTGCTACTCAACAGCCTGCCGAGCTTCGCCATGGGTCGGGACGGCGGGAGCGACTCGCCATTGGTCGGCGGCGGCGAGGAAGAGAAGGAGGAGGGCTACGAGGGCGTGACGAAGCAGCTGCAGCTGGCGAGCGCGCCGCCGGGGTCGGTGATCGAGCTGGCCCGTGGCGCGGCGGAGCGAGGCGGCGCTGAGTTCAGGCTGGAGGACGAGATAGACCACGTCGCCGACGTGTTCATCAGGAGGTTCCACGACCAGATGAAGCTGCAGAAGCTCGAGTCGTTCAAGAGGTTCTGCGAGATGCTCGAGAGAAACTAAGACTAACGCAAACAGCGGGCGGAATAATCGCCGCGACATTGATCGCTGCAGTGCATTCCATGGTTGTGGTTGATCTAATCAATCCCTATGATTAAGGCCGAGGTTTATCAATCAAGTAACCTCTGCAGCACCTGAAAAATAACTGGCGTGTACTGTCGCTTCCAAATTTGAACCCTTGATTTGCAATTTTACTTACCCAAAGCCGGCCGTGAGCAGCAGCCATAATAACAAAAAACAAAAAAGATGACACTAAGTATACCATTGTCTCTGCTTGTGCTCTGCTCTACTATACCACTGCTGCTGCTGCACCGACTACTACATTATCATCATCGTTTAAAACTCTGCAATTGAACACTGATCAGCAATCAAATTTATGGACTAGCTCAACCATGGTAGATGTTCTACCATAAGATTAATAGTTTCAGATTTTGGTAGTTAATGATTAATATAGGGGCATGCTAGGCGTCGGTCGGCGGATCTTTTTTAAAGATCCGCCACCTCGTGAACCATCCGATACGTTGATGGGCTTGTCTGTATTGTATTTTTTTTCGTCCGCAACAGGAACCTTGTTGCATATATTTCTACAACAAGATCTTTGTTGCAAATTTTCTGCATCAAGACCCATGTTGCATATTTTTTTTTTCTCTAATTTTCTGCAACACGGCTCTTGTTGCAGTTCTGCAACAAGATCCATGTTGCAAAAATTGCAACAACATCTCCAGCCGCTCGTGCACTTGTCGTTCGTTGCCACCGTTCTGCAACAACACCATTGTTGCAAGATAAAATGAGAGACGTGTGGTCACGTAAGCCACGTGTTGAGTGAAGGAGGCGGTGGATGCCCCGCGCAAGATCGATCGGCTGATCAGAATCATTTCCCTTAATATAACAATAATTTGCAGGTTTTGCCACCCAGAAATTCAGTGTAATCCCTGACACAGCTAGTTACCGGACAAACTCCGTTGTGTTCCCCACTCAACATTTATAGTTTTAGACGTAGGAGAACTGAGAGATATGATATCTCCTAATCATGTAGGGACATGTGGGAGTAGCGTTCCTATAATAATTTGAGACACACGATAGGACAAACAACCACACATGCACAAACGCGAGACCGAGATTCGTCAACGAGATTAACATGGCTATATCCCAAAACATAACTACATTCACATACTACAACTGACGATAAGCCGGCCAAAGCCATCAGACAGGTCTTCCATCACCCACCAAGGCCGTTCCGTCTACCGCCGCGGATGTCCGGACCGTCCCCTCGTGATCTCTGTCTAGCCTACCAGCTTATGCCTAGTCTATATGGCTACCACCGCGGTGCCCTTATATAATATGACCGGGTTACACGTGTTTGGCTCAAACACATATCCTTTGCTAATTACAAGTACAATTTTAGCATTTTATTTTAACACTTCACCTTGGCGAATATGACCTCGCCATGTTAAAGTCTTCATGCACGAACCTCTGTGTACGTGGACTTATAGTGTGTTTGTTTGGGCTGCAACTTCGTCGGCTGCAGTTGCAACGGTCCGGCTGGAATGAGCGGTCGTAACTGCTAGCTATGACCGGAAGGTTGAAGTTGAGGTGCAGTTGTTTTGTAGTTGTGTTGTAGCAGCTACGGCTGATGCTTAATTGTGCTGAAATGACCAACAATAGATGGCCAAATTTAGAGTTGTTTTGTCACAAATGGCTTCTTGTCACGGATTTGAACTGAAATCACACTGAAACCACAGTTACACATAGCCGATCGACCTCTCCGTATCTTTATTACAAAAATATCACACAGTCGGCACTAACTCAAGGATGTAGACATAATGAACTTTGAGGTCACTCACATCGGCAGCCGAGGAAAATTAAAAGCTAGATGAAACACACACGGGTGCTAACCCAAGCACTGGAGTGACACATCTAGAACACAAAGCACTCACCCAAACAATGGACTTTGAGGGTGAGGCATGTCCCGAGGTTGTGTCTCCGGTGCTGCAAATCATGCCCGAGCTACAAATGCTATGTGGGGAATCTGTTTCACCTCTACCGACGGAACAACTCAGGTTGGGATCACTCTAGGCTTCAGAGGTGGCCCTGGTGCCCTAACCACCCCTCGTGGAGCCTTGTTAAGTGTCAGACAGCCTATCGCTTAGCGTCGTGGAGCATGGAGTTTCAGATGTGCCCTGACCATCGAGTAGGTGGTGTCTGTGAGTGGAATGACCATCATGTCAGGTGTGTGTGGAGATTGCTAGACCTAGTTTGGGTAGGTCAATTGCTTGCCTCCTGACGGGGACGCCAATTAGGGGCAAACTAAAGAAGGTCAGCAAAGGCAAGAGTGGCGACATAGGCAAGGCGAATGTGACTTCTTGATGAATTATCTCTGGACTCTCGGCTCGTCCTCTTGGATAGGGTTGTCATTGTGGTTTGGGAGGAGACCGATGTTTTGTGTCGAGGTGTTCTCCTTGGGGGTCACTTGGTGTGGTAGTAGTGTCGGGGTTGGTTGTTATTGTGTACTCGGAGAGTTCGGTTGGGCGCCTGTGTGGTTGTGGGCTTTCATGCCATGTGAGCAGTTCGTCTGTGATATGTTTGTAATGCTTTTCACCCGGTTTTCCATAATTAATTGGACAATTCTCTTCTTCTTAATTAATCAATGAGGCAAAACTATTGCCTCCATTTCGGAAAAAATTAGCACTCGTATACATATCAGTTAGCACATCATAGTTTAATCATCAAACATGAGCTCCACTACTACCCTTGACTTCACATAGCTCCACATGCAATTGTAGTCCTTTTTTCTCATGATAGTCAAATCTCCACGAAAATCAAGTTCTCGTGCACTCTTGTTTTGTGCTCCCAATCTCTAGAAATAACCGTCCAACGCCATCACACATTGATCGTAAAGTCACCGTCCCCTACAACTCTGACGTATCGTCACCCTACTAGGTTCTTCACTGATCTGTGTGAGAATGAACAACTCGTACATTGCATACAACCATATATATGATTTTTTTAACATGCCTTCAATTTTTCGAAAATGTTTGTACCATTCAAAAAACAGTATGTATTTAAAAAATATCCACGTGTTAAAAAAAAGTACACGATTTTTTAAAAAATATTACAAAATTTTAGAAATGTTTCATCCGATTCAAAAAATGTACATTCATTTTACAAAATGTTCCTGTGTTTCAAAATATGTTCTTGACATTTCGAAAAATGTTTGTACAATGTAAACAAAAATATCACATAGTTTCTAAAAATGTTTCAATCCTTCAAAAAAATATTCAACCTGTTTTTGAAACATGTTTAACACATATTCATAAATATGTTGAAAACATATATTTGAATGTATTTTTAATTTTTGAAAGATGTAACAAATATTTTAGGTGTATATGAATATGTAAATTGTGTGTGAAAAAATTAGACATTAAAATATATTAAAATTATAAATTAATCATGTATTTCAAAAATATAAATACCTATAAAAATGTTCTTGATGTACACACAAAACGTAAAATGTGTATGAAAAAATTAGACTTGTGTTGAAAAAAGGAAATCAATGATAATTGAAGAAAAAGAGAAAGATAAAAAATAGGAAAAACATGGAAAATTAGAAAACAAAAGAAAAATATACAAAACAGTAGATGCTGAAGAAAAAAATCGGAAGAGAAAAAACTCACACCACAACTACAGCAATGGACCGACTCATTAACGCGCTTGCCAGAGCTCAGTTTCTTAACCGATAAAGACATAGCTGCCGTGTGAGTCCACTACGCCATTTCCTATTGAGCGCTTATGACGCCACTTACATTATTTTCTGTAAACTGAACTATATTCGAATTTGATTTGTTTTTCAAGTTTGTTATTTTTTTTAATTTGTGACTTCTTAGAAATTTTGTTTTTTTTCTATTTTATGATAATATTATTTAAATGCTCAAAAGTCAAACGTTTGCTGGTCAAACGGTAAACTTGCAAAAAACGAGGTGAGCAAACAGTATGTGCGCGCTGTTTTCTACTACGGCGAGAACTATATATATTGCTTATAGCGGCAGTACCTACCGTCTCTGCAGAATGATTTCTTGTGCCTGTACATTACTGGGCCGACTCATTTTTAGTTTGTTCTTCGTTGTAATGTGTTCGCTGCATATTTTCTACTCTCTCCGTCCCAAAATAAGTGACTCAACTTTGTACTAACTTTGCACTAAAGCTAGTACAAAGTTGAGTCACTTATTTTGGGACGGAGGGAGTATTTTTTTTTTACCTTTTCACTTTCGGTCGGTTTTGTTATCTCCCCCATGTTTTCTTTGTTTACACATTTAATTTTGTGTACACGTTGAATATTTTCGCAAATTCATGATTAACATATTTTCTCAAACTTATAATTTTTAATGTCTACTTTCTTCATACACACTATATATTTTTTTAATACACCATGAAGAATGCACGTTTTTTTTCATATATGCTTAACATTTTTCAATACATTTTTTAAGTATACTTTTTCCATCAATAGTGTACTATTTTTATATATTAGCAACATTTTCTGTATAAATATCATATTTTTTCAAATACATAATTAATTTTTTTTCATAGATATTTTTGATGTCTATGTTTTTCATACACATTGTATAATTTTTGTATTCCTTAGAAACGTTCTTCAATACATGTTTAACTTTTTTCAAATGTGTGAGTAACATTGTCAATTTTGTGCATAAATTGATTTTTATAATGGATATATTCAGAATATTTCATAATACAAGCATATGTAAAATAAGCATAAAACAAAAGAAAAATGTGATAAAAAAAAGGAAAACCAACTGACAAGCATGCACCAGAGCTGAGGCCTGCTACTAATCGTGAAAGGTAGGCCGCTTGACCCATGTATGAGCGTTGTGGGAGAGGCCGGCTCCCAACTCGCACTACAAGCGAGGTATAGGCAGCTAACTTCATAACAGCAACCTGCGCACGGGAGGCACCAATCCACATACGTATGTGGTAAGCCCTAAATTATTCAAAAAAAAAAAAAACCTGCGCACGGGAAGCGGCGGCTGTAGGCCTGCTAAAGAGCTCCTAATTGGCGTCTTTGGAGCATTTGGACCAGCCCAACTGCAATTTCTTTTTAAAATGGTTGACGGGTGGGCTTGTGACCGTTGACCGTTGAACACGAAGAGGTGACCGTTGATTTCATCAATAAAAAAAGTTTACCATTGATTTTTTTTAAACAAATAGTAAAATCCACAAAAAGGGAAAATTTTGAAAAAATGGGGAAAAGGTTAACAAATTTGTAAAAAGTTCATGAATTTAGAAAAAAAGTTCACAAATTTGAGAAAATATCATGAATGTGAGAAATTCATGACTTGAACAGTCCGTACATTGAAATAAGTTTAGGAAAATAAAAAATATTACAAATTTTAAAAAAAAATCCCAAAAATTAGGAAAACTTAATAATATGAAAAATGTTCATGAAATCTGAAAAAGTTCAAGTATTTGAATAAAAGTTCGCAAAAATTTAATAACAGGAATTCAAATTTTGAAAGCGTTGACAAAGTTTTGAAAAGTTCAGAAAATTGAAGAATAAATGAAAAAGAAAAAAAGGAAAACAAAAAACGAATGAAAAAAGGGAAAAACTGGCAAAATCCATGCTCAGGAAAACTACAATATTGATGAACTTTTTTAAAATTTCAACGAATATTTTTTAAGATTGATGAACTTTTTTGAATATCGACTTTTTCGAAATTTGATGAATATCTTTTTGAAAATGGATGAACTCTTTTTAGATTTATGAACTTTTTTTTAGTTCAATGAACTTTTTTAAAAAATACATGAACTCATTTTAAATTTGTATGAACTTTTTGAATAAGTTAAAGAACTTTTGCAATTTTGGATGAACTTTTTTTTAAATTCCAATGAACGTTTTTCCAAATTGATGAACTTTTTTCAAAATTGATGAACCTTTTTTAAAGATATGAACTTTTTTTCAAATGGATGAACCTTTTTTCTTTAAATGTGTAAACCTTTTTTTATTTCATATTTTTATTTTCGTAACAAAAAAAACAAGAAAAAAACTGGACATCATGCTAGTGGGCCGGCCCATGCTAGCAGCGTTGTAGGCGTCGGGTCGTTAACGGGCACCTGCAGCGCTGCATAGGAGCTCCCTGCAGGCCTATTAGCCAAGAGCAACTAATCAAGGAGTATATTTCTCGCGAGGCCTGCAATGGTCATTTTTGGTGGGCTGGGAGCCCGTCAGTTGGTGCGCTCTTAGCTGCTACCACATGTAGCATTGAAAATAATATATACCTTTTTTGCGTGAAAAAACGTTTTTTTGCTATCGCGAGAGTCGTCTCTCGGAAAAGAAAAAAACTTGTTTTCTTTCTTTTTTTAGCTTCTGCGAGAGGCACATATTTGGTTAGGCACAGGCTTGCTTCGCGGAGAGGCCCCTCAGAAAGGAAATAAATGTACTTTTTTGCGAGGGGCACATGTTTGCTTCCACAAGAGGCATAGTTGTGCCTCTGAGAAAGGGAAAATGCATTTTTTTCTTCCGCGTGAGGCACATATTGCTCCTTGTGGATGCACATATTTACTTCGGCGAGAGGCATAGTTTTATCTCTTAAAAAGGGAAAAGCGTTTTTTTTGCTTCCGCGAGAGGCACATATTCGCTTCCTCGTGGAGGTACAACTGTGTCTCTCGGAAAGAAAAAAAGTGAAGAAAAACCAATGCTTTCGGTTTGTTCTTTTTATTTCTGGTTTTGTTTGTGAAAAAAAAATATTCGAAACCTATTAACATGAGATATAATTTTGAAGATCTCATCGCATGAAATCCAATGATAAAAACAGTTCGCGATTTGGACGCACGGTTTAAACGAACCACTTGTCGCAACCTGAGAAGGTGGGAGTGGCCTTTACAAGGGGTGCCCTTTAATTAGTGATTTCGCTATTAGCCTTCTCTAGTGGCTGCCCACAAAAGTTGTGGCTCTGCCGTGACTTGGGACTTGGGCCGCCAAACGCCGTCTCGTGGGAGCGGTTGTTGCGTGCTTCCGAGCGTTAAGGAGGGAGCGAGCACAAATGTCATGAGCGTCAGGTGGTCCGGTCCAATACCCTGGATCGCGAGCTCCCATAAGGTTCAATTTTTGTGGTTTTTTTACAACATCAAAATACTAAAAAAACATTCAGTTTTTTTTAAACAAGAAATATCCATGATTTTTTTTATGAATTTAAGAATAAGATCCCAAATACATCTAGTCTCCACTCTCCTAACCGAGTGAACTAGCTCACTTCTTTGTGAGCACTCAAGAAAAAAGTAAGCACATATATGAGTGCTACATGAATATAGTACACACACATTGGAGTGTTGCATCCATATAAAATACAGTAAATACACCGCACATTGTTGAGAATGGTAAAAGAAGAAGAAGAAAACATACTATTTTTTATTGTTTTTGTGCACGTAGGGTACATAAGGAAACATGCATTATGTGCATTTTGTGACCGTATATAGGAAAGAACGAAGCATATACAATTATAGGTTACTTTTATACTGCCATTGAAATAATTCACTTATAAAGATTAACCCCATCTAAGCAAACCACTCTCACATATTTCCCCCTGATTTTTTCTGAATTTATTAGATCCCTGACAGTTATGTTTGAGAGGCAGAAAACTGGTCTTTCCGACACATGGGTTAATGTGTTAGTCCCAAGACTAATAAATATTGCATAATAAGGCAAAATATAGTATGCAACATACAAAAAAATAATACATTTAGGGCGTATCAATCCCATCGGACCACCTAACAATGGCACCCAGAAAAAGGGAAAGAGAAAAATAAACGGGTGAGTATACCGACTGGACCTAGTTAAGCCTAGTTTGGTTTGGGCTATCTCCTCCTCTCTTCTACTTCTTTTATTATTTTCTAAGGTCATGATACCTAAACAATTAGATTTGAAGGGTTAAACCTGTAAGAAAAAATCTAGAAAAGTCCAAAGGATTTACTTATACTATTTCACATTTCTCGAAAAATCCAAGATTTTTAGTAAGCAATTGACTGCCGCGTGAATTCAAATTTGATTATTCCTGATATTTGGGTTTAAAATGTAAGTAGTTGAAATATTATTCAATAATTAATGAAAATTTTATTGGTGGTTACAAGTAAAATATTATCATGAGGTATGAATGTTCATAAAATTTACATGGAAGCATCATCACTACACAATTATACTGTGTTTCTCCCAATTTGTTGAATTTGAAGAAAGCGCTTGATTCAAATACGAGAACTAATCCAGAAAATTTGGGGCTTAACCAGGGGTTGGTTATGACATGTAGGGGCTGGAAAAACTACTAGGTCATGTTGGAAATATGCCCTAGAGGCAATAATAAAGTGGTTATTATTATATTTCCTTGTTCATGATAATCGTTTATTATCCATGCTATAATTGTATTGATTGGAAACTCAAATACATGTGTGGATACATAGACAAATAAAGTGTCCCTAGTAAGCCTCTACTAGACTAGCTCGTTGATCAAAGATGGTTAAGGTTTCCTAGCCATAGACATGAGATGTTATTTGATAACGGGATCACATCATTAGGAGAATGATGTGATGGACAAGACCCAAACTATAAACATAGCATATGATCGTGTCAGTTTATTGCTATAGTTTTCTGCATGTCAAGTATCTGTTCCTATGACCATGAGATCATGCAACTCACTGATACTGGAGGAATGCCTTGTGTGTATCAAACGTCACAATGTAACTGGGTGACTATAAAGATGCTCTACAGGTATCTCCGAGGGTGTCTGTTGAGTGGGCATGGATCAAGACTGGGATTTGTTGCTCCGTGTGACAGAAAGGTTTCTCAGGGCCCACTCGGTAATACAACATCACTATAAGCCTTGCAAGCAATGTGACTAAGATGTTAGCCACGTGATCTTGTATTACGGAACGAGTAAAGAGACTTGCCGGCAACGAGATTGAACTAGGTATAGGGATACCGACGATCGAATCTCAGGCAAGTAACATACCGAAGAACAAAGGGAACAGCATACGGGATTAACTGAATCCTTGACATAGAGGTTCGACCGATATAGATCTTCGTAGAATATGTAGGAACCAATATGGGCATCCAGGTCCCCTATTGGTTATTGACTGTAGAGGTGTCTCGGTCATGTCTACATAGTTCTCGAACCCACAGGGTCTACACACTTAACGTTTGGTGACGATTAGTATAGTTGAGTTATTGTGTTGGTGACCGAAGGTTGTTCGGAGTCTCGGATAAGATCCCGGACATGACGAGGATCTCCGGAAGAGTCCGGAGGTAAAGATTGATATATGTGATAATAGTGTTTTGATCTCCGGAAGGGTTCCGGAATTCACCGGAAGGGGTTCCGGATGTTTACCGAAGTGTTCGGGTGCAGCAACACTTTATATGGGCCAAAGGGGTAAAACCCACGAGGTATTGGAAAGTGCAAAAGGAAGTTTTGCTGCTGCCTTAAGCGGTACTACCTCTAGTAAGGCAGTACTACCGCGTAAGCGGTACTACCGATTGTGTGAAGCGGTACTACCACTCAAGTGGTACTACCGCTCACGAGCGGTACTACCGCTTGTGCACGGTACTGCAGGGATCCGAGTTGGACTCTTTCCTTGCGGGCCAAACCGACCTTGTGCGGGCAAAACCGACCTTGTAGAGGTTTTCTCTCCAAGTTTAGACCCCAGGGCTCAACATATAAATAGAGGGGCAGGGCTAGCACACGGGAGACATCAGGATTTCCCAAGCCGTGTGCCGGCAACCCTAGCCCTCTAGTTCCTCCGTCATAATCTCCGTAGCGCTTGGCGAAGCCCTGCAGAGATTGTTCCTCACCACCATCACCACGCCGTCGTGCTGCTGGAACTCATCTACTACTTCACCATCGCTCGCTGGATCGAGCAGGTGAAGGCGTCATCAAGCCGTACGTGTGTTGAACGCGGAGGTGCCGTCCGTTCGGCACTAGTTCGTGATCGGATCGAGGGACGACTTGCGATTTGGATCGCGGAGACGTTCGACTACATCAACCGCGTTTCTTAACGCTTCCGCTTAGCGATCTACAAGGGTATGTAGATTCACTCTCCCTCTCGTAGATGCTCATCACCATGGATATATCTTGCGTGTGCGTAGGAAATTTTTTGTTTCCCATGCTACGTTCCCCAACAGTGGTATCAGAGCTAGGTCTATGCGTAGATGAGATCTCGAGTAGAACACAAAGGAGTTGTGGGCGTGGGTGTATACATATTGCTTGCCGTTACTAGTTGATACTTGATTCGGCAGTATTGTGAGATGAAGCGGCCTGGACCGACATTACGCGTACGCTTACGCGAGACTGGTTTCACCGCTACGTGCACTTGTTGCATAAAGGTGACTGGCGGGTGTCTGTCTCTCTCACTTTAGTTGAATCGGTTCAATGAAGAGGGTTCTTTTAGAAGGTCAAAAAGCAATCACTACACCACGTTGTGGTTTTGCGTAGGTAAGAATCGTTCTTGCTAGATACCCGTAGCAGCCACGTAAAACTTGCAACAACAATTAGAGGACGTCTAACTTGTTTTTGCAGGGTATGTTGTGATGTGATATGGCCAATTACATGATGAGATATATGTGATGTATGAGATGATCATGTGTTGTATAGAATATCACGACTTACATGTCGATGAGTACGGCAACTGGCAGGAGCCATAGAGTTGTCTTTAATTATTTTCGCCGTTTTTGCTTTACTTTATCGCTATGAGTTAGCAATAGTCGTGAAAGCAACAGTCGGCGCGACAACCTCATGGCGACACGTTGATGGAGATCAAGATGATGGAGATCATGGTGTCATGCCGGTGACGATGAAGATCATGCCGGTGCTTTGGAGATGGAGATCAAAAGCACAAGTTCATGGCCATATCATGTCACTTATGATTTGCATGTGATGTTAATCCTTTTATGCATCTTATTTTGCTTAGGACGACGGTAGCATTATAAGGTGATCCCTCACTTAAATTTCAAGATAAAAATTGTGTTCTCCCCGAGTGTGCACCGTTGCGAAAGTTCGTCGTTTCGAGACACCATGTGATGATCGGGTGTGATAGACTCTACGTTCACATACAACGGGTGCAAGCCAGTGTTGCACGTGCGGAACACTCGGGTTAAACTTGACGAGCCTAGCATGTACAGACATGGCCTCGGAACACAAGAGACCGAAAGGTCGAACATGAGTCATATAGTAGATATGATCAACATGAAGATGTTCACCATTTTCACCACCTCAACTCACGTGATGACCGGACTTGAGTTGGTTGATTTGGATCATGTGACACTCGAATGACCGGAGGGATGTCAATTTGAGTGGGAGTTTTTAAGTAATATGATTAACTAAACTCATTATCTTGAACAATAGTCTAAGTTGTCTTTGCACTATTTATGTTGTAGATCATGGCTCGCGCAGTAGCACCCCTGAATTTTAATGCATTCCTAGAGAAAGCTAAGTTGAAAGATGATGGAAGTAACTTTGTGGACTGGGCCCGTAATCTAAGGATTATCCTTACGGCTTCCCAGAAGGCTTATGTCCTTGATGCACCGCTTGGTGATCCACCCGCTCCAGTTGAGTCTCCAGACGTTGTGAACGCCTGGCAGGCTCGTTCTGATGATTACTCAATAGTTCAATGTGCAATGTTGTATGGCTTAGAACCGGGACTTCAAAGACGTTTTGAACGTCATGGAGCATATGATATGTTCCAGGAGTCGAAGTTTATCTTTCAGAAGAATGCCTGGATCGAGAGGTATGAGACCTCCGATAAGTTCTATGCTTGCAAGATGGAGGAGAACGGGTCTGTCAGTGATCACATACTCAGAATGTCTGGGTACTCCACCCGTCTGGCTGAATTGGGGATGCCCCTTCCGCCAGAGGCTATCACTGACAGAGTTCTTCAATCATTGCCACCTAGCTACAAGAGCTTCGTGTTGAACTATAACATGCACGGGATGAACAAGTCAGTCGCCGAGCTGTTTGCGATGTTGAAAGTCGTTGAGTCTGAGATTCAGAAGGAGCATCAAGTGTTGATGGTCAATAAAACCACTAGTTTCAAGAAGAATGGCAAGGGTAAGAAGGGTAACTCCAAGAAGAGTGGCAAAGCAGTTGCTCCTCCCGTGAAGAAACCCAAGGCTGGACCCAAGCCTGAAACTGAGTGCTTTCATTGCAAGGGAACTGGTCACTGGAAGCGGAACTGCCCCAAGTATTTGGCTGACAAGAAGGCGGCCAACAACAAACAAGTTATATATGATATACATGTTATTGATGTGTACCTTACCAGCTCTCGTTGTAGTGCCTGGGTATTTGATACCGGTGCGGTTGCTCACATTTACAACTCAAAACAGGAACTGCGGAATAGACGGAGGCTGGCAAAGGACGAAGTGACGATGCGCGTGGGAAATGGTTCCAAGGTTGATGTGATCGCCGTCGGCACGCTCGCTCTTCGATTACCATCGGGATTAGTGATGAACCTGAATAATTGTTATTTAGTGCCTGCGTTAAGCATGAACATTATATCTGGATCTTGTTTATTGCGAGACGGTTACTCATTTAAATCTGAGAATAATGGTTGTTCTATTTATATGAGTAATATCTTTTATGGTCATGCACCCAATGTGAGGGGTTTATTCTTATTGAATCTCGATAGTGATGATACACATGTTTAATTCTCGACGGGGGGGGGGGGGGTGTCCAGTCCGGATGGAGATAGAAGTGGTAATTCTCGACGCGACATGAGCATGGAGAAGATGCGGTGGTGGGGTGAAGCGCGGTGAACGTGTGATGGAAATTTGAAGAGGGTGGGTAGGGTGGCGGTCGGAGTAGGTGTCAATGACAATTTGACGATGTCCACGCTCAGTCGTTTTCCTCTCTGACACACCCTTTGGACTTTATAAATCCACTAGTTGGTTCGCTATTTTAAATGCAAAAGGGGAGAGAAACTTAGGCAATTACTTCAAAATAATTCAGTAGCAGTCCTTTTAATTATCTGCTCGGGTACTGCATTGGGGATCATTTCAATTTTTAAATACATATTCCCTCCTTTTCAATTTATAGGGCTCATCTAAAAACAATCACATGTTCAGATTTTGAGGTGCATTAAATCACTGCAGGCAAGGATCAAGAGAACAATCACAAAGGCATGTAAAAATTCTTGATCATTTAGTGGTCATGCATGCACGCATAATAATTAATGCATCGATAAACATAATTTTTTGATAAAAATGGGCATACTAATTACGTAATTTTGCAAACAATTTTTTTATTCCACCAGTCTCCATTTATTTTGGTTGGAGAGATTTTCAAATTAAGCCCTATAAACCGGAAAAATGGAGTAATGAATGTGACGCTTTTTAGGATCTCCCAGTTTGAGGCGTCGTAACTTGGGGTGGACACGGTCGAGGCCGGTCCTGTCGCTGACCGAGCCACCATTTGTACCGGCAGCTCGCGGACCGGACCGGTCCTACCAGCCTAGCGGCACTATTTTCGAGGACCGGACCAGCGGCTGCCAAGCCCGAGCCGGACCGAGTGGACCGGCCAACCACTATTGGCGACGGTGTGCATGGGTGTACTGGAGAGGTGGGCGACTCAATAACAGGAATCGACAGCGTGAGATCGATGGCACGTGATTATATGAAGCAGACGCTATTAGATCTAGCGCCTTTAGAAAAAATACTTGCCTGATTGGTTGGATGCCAATATCATGGTCGAGCATTTCTCCTTCGATCCTAAAAATCATGGCGAGCGTTTCTCCCATGATCCGATTGCTGGCATGCGTCCGTGATGCGCTGAAACGGCTGCCATGGCAACAAATTCTGCTGCCATGGCTGGAATTGATGCCACGATTCGGTCGACGCAATGGTCGAGAACTTGAGGTTGGTGGCAATGCATGCACGACACAGATTGCGAGATATGGCAAAAGGCTACGGCGCATGGGGAGGAGAGGAAGGAAGGAGAGGGGAAGCTCGAGGACACGGTGGTACTGTCGTCGTTTCGTCACGACAGATGCCATGGGTAGGCTTATCGAGAGTGGTTGGGGCCGAAGGACGCCGACGGGCTCCGGGAGCGGGGTTAGGCACAAGCGGTGGCGGACACACGATGTACCCAGGTTTGGGGCCCTCCGTGGGAGGTAACACCCCTAGTCCTGCTCGGTCTGGTTGAAACAATGGTGAAGTTACAATGGTGCTCCTGGAGCTGTATCGCTAGAGGAGGAAGAAGGGGCTAGACTGCCTCTGCTGCCTCTCTACGTGAGTGTGGTGTGTGGAGAGAGAGTCCTCCCCTTGCATGGGGGAGGTCCGGGGGGTTTTATAGGCCAACCCCCCGGATTACAATATGAATAAGAGATCTCAGGGGGGCCCCAGCCGGCAGCCTCACTAGCCGGCCGTGGGGCCCCCGGCTGAGGGGTCCCGTCGTTGGTAGGGCCCGCCGGCTGCAGGGTCCCGTCAGGAGCCGGCGGGGCCCGCACGGTGGGTCCTCGCGCCGGTCGTGTCGCGGCACGGGTTCGTCCTTCGGGGCGTCATCTTGTGGCAGCCGGCCGAGGTCAGCGGTACGGCCGGCTGCAATGTAGCCATGCCGGGGTAGGTAATGGAGTGGTTGAGGGCGTGACGGCACTAGGAGTCCTGTCGCGGTCGGCCAGAGTCACAGGCACTGCCACCTCCACTGTGGCCGCACGGGCGCTGACCCCAGATGGGATGGGGGCCACTGTAGCCGCGCGTACCCAACCGTGGCATCCAATGGGCGGCAGGGCGTAGCCGGCAGGGCGCAGCCGGGCCGTAGGGGGAGTCGGCTCGCCCTCCAGTCGCTTCAGAAAGTTGGAGTAGTGGGTCGCTTGAGGCTACCCCGGGGTTATCCCCCCGAGAGTAGTCCCTGAAGCAGGGGGGCCCGCCGACGAACCGTGGCGGTCCTCGCCGGCTTGAACATCGTCTTTATGCCGCATCATGCCTCGGAGGTCAGATGAGGCGGGCAAGCGGCGGCCGGCTGCGTAGCCGGCCGACGCTTCGCGCGCTGCCTCGAGCGCCTCGTCTGGCGGAGAAGCCGCGCCACGTGGAAGACGCAACGGGCTGTGTCCTGACAGGCCATGCGACGGACGAGACCGGGCCGTGGGCGGGGCCCGCCACGGCCGCGGCCTCGGCCTGCGCGTGCGGATCCTTTGCGGCTCGGGCCGCCGGTTGGCATTCCCGAGCGCCATAACTTCCGCCCCGCACGCGGCGGGAAGCGCGGGGGTCGTGCGCAATGAATCCGCCCCCTACGTTCGGTCGCGCGGGGTTTAAATGGGGAAGGGAGAGGGTCAGAGCGGCACATTCGCCCCTCCCGCCCCAGTCGCATCGTCTTCGTCGCCCTTCGCTACCGCCGCAAGCTTCCGTCGGAAGCGCACCTGGAGGCGCGCATCGCCGGGCCGGAGAACTCCCCGACCCCGCGGGAGGACGAGGTGGTCGTTTTCGCCGAGCATTTCCTCCGCGGGCTCGGACTGCCGGCGAGTACCTTCTTCCGGCGGTTCTTGACGCGGTTCGGCCTGCAGCCGCACCACCTCGCCCCCAATGCCGCCTTGTAGCTGTCGGCCTTCGTCACCCTCTACGAGGGGTTCTTGGGGGTGGAGCCGAGGCTCGACCTCTGGTTCCGGCTGTTCTTCCTCAAGCGCCAGACGGTGGTGGACCGGGCGACGCAGGCGAAGGTCATGACCGCCTGCGGAGGAGCCATGATCCATATCCGCAAGGGAGCCGGCTTCCCGAAGCTCGCGCTGCAGGAGTCGGTGAAGAATTGGCAGCGGGGGTTCTTCTACGTGAAGAACGTGAAGCCGGAGGAGGATTACATCAACCTCCCTGACTTCGTCAACTAGCCGCCGGCAGCGATGCTGAACTGGCGGGCGGCTCCGCCCCAAGCGCCCGAGACGGCAGACCGGCTCTGCGAACGCCTGTTGGTGATGACCGGGACGGAGGGGCTGAAGGCCACCGACCTGTTGGCTGCGATGGTGGCGCGCCGGGTGCAGCCGCTGCAGAGCCGGCCACACCTGATCTGCCAGATGGGAGGGCGGCACGACCCCTGCCGGCTCTCCACCAAGGAGCTGAAACCGATCCACGTGGCGAGGAGGGTGAACGCCATCTCGCAGGCGAAGCTGAAGGAAGAGGGGTGGCAATGGGGGAAAACCTCATACATCCGGAGCCATCCGGCGCCGCGGGTAAGTGACTAGCTGTCTCTCCCACTCCTTCCTTTTTAGAGATAGCGTTCTCCCTTTGGTCTGACGACGTGGCGCTTTGCCGGCTCGCAGGTTTTCGCGCAGTTGCAGAACTACGGGGAGCCAGCCGCCGACTTGGCGGACTCGGACCCCGAGGAGATCGAGGACGTCGACGACGTGGAGCCGGCGGACCCGGAACA
The DNA here is from genome assembly GCA_039707655.1 of Elymus sibiricus. Classification (NCBI taxonomy): domain Eukaryota; kingdom Viridiplantae; phylum Streptophyta; class Magnoliopsida; order Poales; family Poaceae; genus Elymus; species Elymus sibiricus. Next base: position 467,735,136 of record CM077675.1, read on the forward strand.
AGCCGGCACGTCCGATGCCGGCAAGGCAGAAACGGAGACGGAGGAGGCCGAGTTGACGGGTGAGTCCCCTCCCACAAAGCATCTACGGGATTGGACCGATGATGATGCTGAGTCGGAGGAGTCGCGTGCTGCAGAGGCTCCGGAGGAACCCGAGGCCCCGGAGGACGAGGTCACGGCGCCGAGGAGGCGCCCGCGCCAAGCCGGCCACGAGTCCAGCCGGGGCGGCCCGGACGCGGGCGACAAGGGGAAGCGGCTGGGTGTTGCCAAGCCGGCGCCCAAACGGGCGGCCACCGCGCAGCCGGGCGGCAGCCGTGGTGGCGGTGGGAAGAAACAGCGGGTATCCCAGGCGGGACCCACGAGGAGGGCGGTCCTCGTCGTCGTCGGGTAAGCCCATCTCCCCTTCCTCCTTAGTTTTCTCCCTTTCTCCCTGGTTCCTTATCCCGCCTTGATCAGGGAGGCGCGCGCCCTGGGGAGGACCCCAGGCGGCGAGGCCACGAGGACGGCGCCGCCGGACACCGCCGAGGAGAGGGAGCGCCAGGCGTGGCTCGACCTCGAGGCGGCCGAGCAGGAGCGGCGCGTTGAGGAGCGCCGCCCCTGGGAGAAAGCGGCGGAGAAAATGCAGCCGCCGGGAGGGGCCGGCGGAGCGTGGGAGCCGTTCACTCCCGGCCGTGAGAGGAGGTCGAAGGACCACTACGACCCCGAGCGGCGGGCGGAGGCAGACGCGAAGGCCGCGGAAGACGCGCGCGTGGCGGCGGGCGCGGACGCGGCCGGCGCTGGAGGGAGGGAGGAAATGGACCGCGACGCCGCCCAGCCGGGGGCGGGCGATGTGCCGCCGGGGGCAGAGGGGCCCCCGGAAGTCGAAATCCCGGCTCCGGATGTGCCGGCTCCGGACGTGCCGGCCCCGGAGGCGCCGGCTCCGGAGGTGCCCGCACTGGAGGAGAGCCGGCCAGGAGCGGCCGGAGGCGGTGCGTCGGAAGGGATGATCGTCACGACCGGGGGGACGACCGCCGCGAGCTCGTCGTCGGGGCCCCCCGGCACGACGGCGCCGGGAGGGGCAGGTCCCCTGGTGACCTCCGGCAAAGGGGGGCCCCCCGCAGCAGAACTGGGCCGCAGCCGGCCGCCCGGCCATTGGTGATCCGCCGAGCGCCCTTGGGGCGGCGGTGGCCGCCGTCGTCGAGGAGTTTGCTGCCGCGCGCGCCCAGACGTCACAGGACGCTCGAGCCGCCAACGACCGGCTGGTGCATCTGGAGCTATCTGTCGAGGAAATGATAGCTGGCCATGTTGGCGTCCCGGGCGTCCCACTTGCCAGAGACTTGCCGCACCACGAGATCGGAGTCGCCGAAGCATATGATGCGCTGGATGCCGATCTCCTTGGCGAGCCGGAGGCCGTGGATGACGGCCTCGTACTCGGCCACGTTGTTGGAGGCGGCGAAGTGGATCTGAAGCGCGTACTTGAGTTGATCTCCCCTTGGGGACGACAGGACGATGCCGGCTCCCAGGCCGGCCCGCATCTTCAAGCCGTCGAAGTGCATACGCCAATGTGTGGAGTTGGGTGGAGGCGGCACGAACTGGGTTTCGGCCCAGTCGACGAGGAAGTCGGCCATCGCTTGTGACTTGATGGCGGTGCGCGGCTCGTACTGTATCTCATAGTCGGCGAGGGCGATGGTCCACTTGGCTATCCGGCCAGTGGCGTCCCGGCCGCACATGATTTCGCCCAGCGGCGCCGTGCTGACCACAGTGATGACATGCTCCTGGAAGTACTGCTTGATCTTCTGGGCGGCAAAGTATATGCCATAGCACATCTTCTGGTAGTTGGGGTAGTTTTGCTTGGAAGCGGAGAGGACCTTGCTGAGGTAGTAGACGGGGCGCTGGATTGGCAGCGCTTTGCCTTCCTCTGATCGCTCCACCACCAAGACGACGCTGATGACGCGTGTGGTCGCCGCGATGTAGGCGAGCAAAGGCTCCTTCTCAGCCGGCGCGGCCAGGATGGGCGCGCTGGTGAGGGCCCGCTTGAGGCCGCGGAACGCCTCGTCCGCCTCGTTGGACCAGTCGAACATGGCCGGCTTCTTCAAGGGGTCGCGGCCCGGCTCGACCAGAGCCGTCTTGCGCAGGAGCCCGTAGAGGGGCAAGGCCTTCTCGCCCAGCCGGCTGATGAACCGGCTGAGGGAGGCGAGGCAGCCGGTGAATTTCTGGACGTCGCAGAGCTGGGTCGGCTTGGGCATGCGCTCGATTGCCCTGATCTTCTCGGGGTTAGCTTCGATGCCGCGGGCGGACACGAAGAAGCCCAGGAGTTGGTCGGCTGGGACGCCGAAGACACACTTCTCCGGGTTGAGCTTGATCTTGTATTCGCGCAGGTTGGCGAACGTCTCCCGGAGATCGTCGAGGAGGCTGAAATGCTTCTTGGATTTGACGACGATGTCGTCGACGTAGACATGGGCGTTCCTGCCTATCTGAGGCAGGAGACACTTCTGCATGTAGCGCTGGAAGGTGGCGCCTGCGTTCTTTAGGCCGAAGGACATGGTGATGTAGCAGTAGGCGCCGAAAGGGGTGATGAAGGAGGTTTTCAGCCGGTCGGCCGGGTCTAGCTTGATCTGGTGGTAGCCGGAGTAGGCGTCCAGGAAAGACAGCAGGTCGCAGCCGGCCGTGGAGTCGATGACTTGATCGATCCGCGGCAGGGCGAACGGGTCCTTGGGACACGCCTTGTTCAGGCTCGTGTAGTCGATACACATGCGCCAAGTTTTGTTCTTCTTCAGCACCAGGACTGGGTTGGCTAGCCAGTCCGGGTGGAATACCTCCATGATGAAGCCGGCTGCGAGTAGCCGGGCGATCTCTTCCCCTATAGTACGCCGCTTCTCCTCGGAGAAACGGCGCAGGGGTTGCTTGACCGGCTTCGCATCCGGCCGTACGTGAAGCTTGTGCTCGGCGAACTTCCTCGGAACACCCGGCATGTCCTTTGGAGACCATGCAAAAATGTCCCGATTCTCACGGAGGAAGTCGACGAGCTCACTTTCCTATTTGCTGTCGAGGCGGGAGCTGATGGTGACGCATTGCTTGGGGTTGGCCGGGTCGAGTGGCACTTGCCTGGTGTCCTTGGATGGCTGGAACGAGGCTTCGCCGACCGACTGGGACGGAGGAGCCGGCATGGCCGGCTGGCCAGAGGTGTGGGCCACAAGCAGGTCGAGCTGCCGCTTCTCCTCTGCAATCTCTAGGGCTTCGGCCAGCCGGCTGCCGTCCCGCGCGCACGCGATCGACATCTTGTAGTCACCGGCTACGATGATGATGCCCTTGGGACCCGGCATCTTGAGCTTAAGGTAGGCGTAATGGGGGATCGCCATGAACTTGGCGAGAGCCGGCCGGCCCAGCAGCGCGTGGTAGGGACTGTCGAGGTCCACCACCTCGAACCATACCGGCTCGCGGCGAAAGTGGCTGTGGCCGCCGAAGAGAACGTCGAGCTTGATCTTGCCGATGGGGGTGCAGGACTTTCCCGACACGATGCCGTGGAAAACAGTCCGGCTCGCTTGCAGGTCCTCCACCTTGAGCCCCAGCTTGAGCATCGTGTCGAGGTAGAGGATATTGATACTGCTGCCCCCATCGATCAACACCCGCGAGAAGCGGCACGTGCGCCTCTCGGAGGCGATGGTGGGGTCGAGGACGAGGGTGTAGCTGCCCGGGCTCGGCATCACGGCCGGGTGGTCCGCCCGGCTCCAGGTGACCGGCTTCTCAGACCAGTGCATGAACTGGGGAGTCGCGGGCATGGTGGCATTCACCTCGCGGTGGAGCCGGCGTTGAGCGTGCTTGTCCGTCTCTTCACTGGTGAAGACGACGTAGGAACCGTCTTGGACGGGGAATTGGTCGAGCAGCCGGCCGTCGTTCTGAGCCGAAGTCGGGGCCTGAGCCGGAGCGGGAGCCGGAGGTGGCGCCGGCGCGCGAGGAGGCGGCGGAGGAGGAGTCGGAAGACCCTCGCCCCGGGCCAACCGCTGCGAGAAGCTGCACTGCCGGAGCGTGTGCGTGGCCGGCTTGGCGCCGGAATGGTGTTTGCAGGGGAGGTCGAGAATCTTCTCGAACGTGAGCTTGGGCTGTCAGGCAGCCTTGCCGGTGCGGTGACGCTGGCTGGAAGCCTGGGCAGCCGGCTGCTCTTCCTCGATTGAGGCAACCTGCCGGCTCCCGTAGCGGGGGTCCGGCTGGTCGGCTTTGCGCTTGTTGTTCTGCTGCTGCCGGTTGTCGGCGGCCGACCGCGGTGCGGCGGGCGGTGGAGCCGGCTTGGCTGGCGTGGCGACCTTCATCCGCATAGCGGAGTCGGCCATGGCGTACTTGTCCGCCTTTGCCATCAGGTCCGCCAGGGTAGCCGGCTCGGAGCACAGGAGCTTGTGCTTGAGGTGGGTGCCGTCTCGGCAACCCTCGATGAAGTATTGGATGGCCTGCACCTCGTGCACCCCTTCGCAGGAGTTGCGGAGCTCGGTCCAGCGCGTGAGGTATTCGCGGAGGGGCTCCTTCGGCCCCTGGACGCACATGGCCAGCTCGCGGGGCCGGCCGGGCCGCTTGTAGGTGCCGGTGAAGTTGCGGACGAACGCTTCTTCGAAGTCCGTCCAGGTGTTGATGCTGCCGGCCGCCAGGCTGTTCAGCCAGGTTAGGGCCGAGCCGATCAACATAAGGGGGGCGTAGCGGACGGCTACGCGCTTGTTCCCCCTGGCGATGCCGACTGCGGTGGTGTAGTCGATCAGCCAATCCTCCGGCTTGGCAGCCCCGTTGTACTTCGGGGTGTCGCGGGGGAGCGTGAAGCCGGGCGGAAACGGCTCGTTGCGGATCCGGGGGCCAAAGCACGCCGGGTCAATCGAGCACTCCTCCGGAAGGAGGGCTGACTGCGCCAGCCGGTCGAGGCGGAGCCGCGCGTCGTTCTCGCTGTGGGGGACCCGCGGCCCGAGCCGGGCCGCGAGTTCGGGGCGGACGACCGGCGGGACGGACCGTGCCGGGTCCTGTCGTGGAGGCGGAGTGTGTCCGCGGCTACGCCGGCTACCGCCAGCCGGCGCCTCATCGCGGCGGTTGCCGTCAACCAGGTTGTTGCTGCGCCGGCTATTCACAACCGGCTGCCCGTTCCCGCGCAGCTGGGAACGCCGAGCGTTGCTTCCCTCGGCCCGCCGGCCGGAGGGGCGGGGGGAACTGGAGTGCTGAGCCGGCTGACGGTCAGCGGCCCCAGTGCCCGCACCCTCGGGACGGGGGAGCTCGGAGACGGCTTCGCCGGGGGCGAAACCGATTTGTTGCGCGTTGGCGGTGTCGATGAGGTCCTTGATGTGCCGCTCGCGTGTGGCACGCTCCTCACCCACCAAGGTAGCCAGATCCTCGTAGGCTACCTTGGCAGCCCGCAGGTTGGCCGCGGGGGTGTCGTAGACGGGAAGGCGGCCGCCGAGGATTTCCGCGACCACGCGGCCGCGGTCACGCACAGCCCCACGCCGACTGGGCTCGGTGCCAGCCGGGGTGAGGCCGTACGCGGAGGCGTACTCCCGCTGCGCGGCTTCCATCCGGCGCCGCTCGGTAGCGAGGGCGCTGGCGTCTTCGAATAGTATGCGGCGGGCCGCCTCCAGGTCGGCTGTGGCGGTGGCCGGGTTCGCCGTCGGGGCAATGGGGGTGCTCAGACCCCGGAGGGTAGCGGCTAGCGGGTCGGAGGTACCGGCGCGGGCGGCGGCCGCGTCGGCCTCAGCCCGCGCATGACCCGAAGTGGTGGAGGAGGTGGTGACCATCACTCCCACGCGGACGCGGGAGCCGCTGGCCTCGCCCGCGGCGAGTGCACCCATGGACACGGGGGGATCGGTGCAGTCGAGAACCTGGCTAGGGTACTCGTCGGCCGTCGGCTCGTCGGCGATGCTTAGCTTGCCGAAACACCCGGCCGCGGCCGAGGCACCCGTCAGAGAGGCCGGCCGCGTCGCCCGCAGAGCCTGCCGGAGCAAGCCCCACGAGCATGCGTTTCCGCCCGGACGCGGGGCGGCCGAGGGAGGCGGTGAAGGGTTCCGCCCGGAGCGTGATTCCGGCCGGCGCCGCGTGCAGCCCCATGGTGGGCGCCAACTGTCGTCGTTTCGTCACGGCAGATGCCATGGGTAGGCTTATTGAGAGTGGTTGGGGCCGAAGGACGCCGACGGGCTCCGGGAGCGGGGTTAGGCACAAGCGGTGGCGGACACACGATGTACCCAGGTTTGGGGCCCTCCGTGGGAGGTAACACCCCTAGTCCTGCTCGGTCTGGTTGAGACAATGGTGAAGTTACAATGGTGCTCCTGGAGCTGTATCGCTAGAGGAGGAAGAAGGGGCTAGACTGCCTCTGCTGCCTCTCTACGTGAGTGTGGTGTGTGGAGAGAGAGTCCTCCCCTTGCATGGGGGAGGTTCAGGGGGTTTTATAGGCCACCCCCCCGGATTACAATATGAATAAGAGATCTCAGGGGGGGCCTAGTCGGCAGCCTCACTAGCCGGTCGTGGGGCCCCCGGCTGAGGGGTCCCGTCATTGGTAGGGCCCGCCGGCTGCAGGGTCCCGTCAGGAGCCGGCGGGGCCTGCACGGTGGGTCCCCGCGCCGGTCGTGTCGCGGCACGGGTTCGTCCTTCGGGGCGTCGTCTTGTGGCAGCCGGCCGAGGTCAGCGGTACGGCCGGCTGCACTGTAGCCATGCCGGGGTAGGTAATGGAGTGGTTGAGGGCGTGCCGGCACTGTTGGGAGTCCTGTCGCGGTCGGCCAGAGTCAGAGGCACTGCCACCTCCACTGTGGCCGCACGGGCGCTGACCCCAGATGGGATGGGGGCCACTGTAGCCGCGCGTACCCGACCGTGGCATCCAATGGGCGGCAGGGCGTAGCCGGCAGGGCGCAGCCGGGCCGTAGGGGGAGTCGGCTCGCCCTCCAGTCGCTTCAGAAAGTTGGAGTAGTGGGTCGCTTGAGGCTACCCCGGGGTTATCCCCTCGACAGTGGTTCACCTGAGGCTGCGGTTGCCGCGACGGCGAGGAATGGCAACGACGGTGAGTGTGTTTTCTCGTCCGCTCAGTCAGACCGGTTAAATCCGGGCTGGACCGATATTTTTTCGGGCCGAATTTGGCAGACCAGACCGACCATTTTCTATAGCGGGCCAGGACACAGCGGCCTACCGAGCAGGCCGATGTTTACCTCAAAAAAAAATCTCTACATAATAATAAAGCACGCATCGTTTTTGGTCGTCCGTCGCGTATTTTTGCAAAAAAAAATCCCTACAGTTTATTGAAATCAACCCGCTGTCCATCTTGAAGTCAGATCGTTTTTTCCGTTTTACATAAAACCCCCTGACATTTGTACTAATCAATCCGCAGTCCAACATGAAGTCACAGTTAACCGTTTATAATGTTTTACATAAAAGCCCTTCATATTTGCGTTAATCAACCCACAGTGCATCTAGATTAAATATTTTCTCAAAGTAATCATATCTTTTAAACCATAGCTTCAATTTTAACATGTTATATATGAAATTTGATTAGAAAACGTGTAGAATATGAATATGATGTTATTTTTATCTATTAATTATTAAAAAAAATGATATTTAGAGTGCAACCTAAATCAATGGCGTATGATCCGTCATTTCTTCGTACCGGCGTCGATTCGTATTGCAAATAAACATGCCGCACGCATTGCTCTATGTTGCTTGGCAAGAAGCGAGCGAGGGAAATGATTGCAATGAATAAATTACAATCCGTAGGCATGTTGTACTTTCACCAGCTTCTTTCTTTGTACATGTCCTATGATCGAAGATCCTACGTACGTATTTCTTTTGGTGAAATCCACCCACGTAGTTACCTACAGACTACACTATTTGTTTTTAAAGTGATTACACAATTTTTTTATAGCATATGCAAACACTTGTAAAATTCATGAACATCAAAAGTACATGAAGATATATTTCGAAAATATCCAAACAAATCTTGTGATAGTCCTGAACGTTAATACTGGAACCGATACATACGATCTTAATTTGTGTTTTATCCATTGTATGTGACGGTGACACATATAGACTTTCTTAAATAGATTTAATATGTAGATGCAGAACGTCACCGACAGGTAGCTATCTAAGTCTGGCCATAGGTGCACGCCATCAATATTACGAGTTATAACCAAAATTGAATCGAACTGAAAAAAGTGGCTCAGATAAAAGATATTTACTCTCCCGGGCATGTTTGCTAGTATATGTAAAGTGGCCATGACCCGGGGGCCGCTCTGTACCACCAAAAGGTTCAGTGAGAAAAGACATCAGCAGTCGATTGTTCTGATCCTTTTTTTTAGGAGAGACGATTAGTCTCCTCGTATAGGAAGAGGAAAAGGCTAGCTAGTGCGGCTGCATGCTAGTGACAAGGAAGGCGAGAGGTTCGACTGAGGCGTTTGTGTTTAAGTGAGCGTGCTGATTCTGAGTTCCGTTCACACATGGATCGATCCGATGCAACCTTTGGCATCTCTGGCTCTATTTAAACGAGGAAAGATGGAATGCGACATAGATCGCCTCGTCCAACATATCAGCCACTCCCAAGTCCCAAACCCTACTACGCGCTTGTGCAAACCACCATACACCGGCCGCCGGGAGATGGCCGTGCCGTGCACTTCGATCACGGACGAGCGTCTGTCCGTCCTCCTCGAGGAGATCTTCCTCCGGCTGCCTACCCCAGCCGACCTCGTCCGCGCCTCCGTTGCCTTGCACCAAATCGACTCCATCCGCAAGCTCCTCACCGACCGCTCCTTCCTCCGTCGCTTCCGCAAAACACACTCCCCGCCCTTCATCGGCTTCGTGGACTATCATGGCTTTCGCCCCGCGCTCCCGCCTCACACTTCCGCGCCCATCGCTGATGCCGTCGCTCGTGCCGCCGACTTCTCCTTCTCCTTCCTCCCTCGCCCCAACCGCTGCAGCTTCACGGGAGACCCCGGCTGCTGGAACGTCCGGGACATCCGTGACGGCCGCGTCCTCCTCGACCGCGGCCCCAAGCGCGAGAAGGGCTCAGTCGTCTTCCCGGAGCTCGCGATGTGCGACCCGTTGCACCGGCGATACCGCCTGCTCCCCCCGATCCCTGACGACCTAGCCGTGCTGGTGAGGGACTCACTTGATCTGACTTACTCCCCGAAGCGCAGCTGCGAGGTCGTCCTCGCCCCAGCCATCAAGGAAGGAGAAGTGGAACCGGAAGATGATGAGACTTCATTCCGTGTGGTCTGGATGGCACAGTGCAGGACTAAGCCGATGGCATTCGTTTATTCTTCAAGCACGGGGCAGTGGCAAGCCATTGCATCAGAGGGCTGGAGCAATTTGTTAGGTTGTGTGACACGCGTATCTTTGGAATCCCGTTTGTTCCAAAGGTGTGATCACGCCTATGGACTGTACTGGCCGATGTATGAGCCGGAAGGGGATCTGAAGAATTATCCGAGGGAAGTTATGCTCGTTCTTGACACCATGAGGATGGAGTTTTCTGTTGCTGATTTGCCAGCCGGAAGAAGATGGAGGGGGCGCATCTTTGGTATTGTGGAGGCAGGGGAAGGCAGGCTTGGATTGATTACTCAGTCAAACGGGACACTAGAATATACTGTGAGGCAGAACACCGATATGAATGAGTGGCAGATAGAGAAGATAATCCCATTGGCTGAGGGTGACCATAATATCATACGTGTAACTGAGGGGTACTTGCTCCTACTAAGGTTAGATATGAGAATGAACTTCAAGACATTTCAGCTTGAGAGGCTTTATGAGAAATCTGAATGTTTCTCACTAGACGTCAAGACATTTAAGCTTGAGAGGGTGTGTGAGAAAAATAACGTCACATGTGGGCCCATATACGCCAACTTCCCACCATCGCTGTCCTCAAGGACAGTATGAAATGGTATAGTTCTCTTCCACCCTGCCTAGCTATGCATTTCCTTCACAGTTATCACATTACTTGTCTGATGCTTCATATAGTTTGATTTACGTAATTTAGAAGTGGCCTTTTTCTTTTTCTTTGTTTGCTTCCTGCTACACTGCTCTGATTTAGCAGGCTTAGAGTCATTGTGTTTCTGCTTAGTTGCGTTATGTTATCATAAATTATGGATTAGCTCCCTTTTGACCGTGAACCAGAAGCTATATTTATACTGAAAGAAGCGTCTAGTCTCTAGTGTTACTGACATGTTGCTTCGTATTTAAATGAATATTGTCTGTACCCTGAAGCATGCTGTTACCTTTCTGAATTTTGTTTATTGCTCTCCTAGTATTTTACAACTAGGATCCTTGAGCCTGTGCATGTTTTTCTTTCTCATTTCGTGATCTTTTTGCTCTTATACAAGTTTATTATCACCCCCTAGGAAATCTGCAGGTTAGAGACGCTGCATTTCTTCTTAGTTGCATTACATGATCTTACATCACGAGTTAGCTCAATTTGAAGGCTTTTTAACCATGAACCTCAAGCGATTCTGTATGTGGCGGTTTATTATTTTCAGAATGATGCTGCCTATTTGAACCTCAAGCGATTCTGTACGTATGCTAGCTAAAGCCTCAAGCGATTCTCGATCTTATATTTTAGAACCAGCAGGCTTGAGCTTATGCATGTTTTCATATCCTCGTTAAGATGGTTTTGCTATTGCTTGCCTTTTCAACCTGTTGTACTGTGATTAGCTGTTTGTTTCTAATGGAATACACACTGTATGTACGTATTTTATTTTATTTTGGAACAAGTTTTTTATTTCATTTTGGAACAAGTACTTTGTTTTCAATTAGAATGATGCATGATAATAGTTCTCCATTGTTATTGTAACTACTTGCCCTCTTTCAGGTTTCAGCACTGTTAAATCTTTTGCTTTTAACTATGCCATGCTGAAATCCTCCTCATTGTTTTGCCTTTCATATTTCAAAAAACAGAATTGCCCGGCCTGTGAAGAATAGTTAGGACAGTAATTGCATCCATGTTGGTGATGAAAAGCTTCAGAAGAATATCCGGATAACTGCATCCTGAAGAGTGATTGGCGTCATGGTCCTTATTTCTGCTGCAAAAGAAGTGCTTTTCTTCTGTAGTGGAAATTCTATCCTAGTACTTGAGTTTTGCCTATTACTTTGGCCTCATTTTCTAGTTTGTTATCTATCAGGGAGTTTGATCCCTTTTGTCATCTTGTTTCTGTTTGGAACAACTTGTAGAACTCTATCTTATAACAGACTAATAATGCATCGTATGGATTTAAGAAAAGTTAATGGTTTTTTAATTCCAGATGATTTTCCGGGCCTGGAGCTCCTTAATTTGTTGATGATAGCAAAATCTGCTCTGTTGGACTTTGTCTTGTGAAGTTCATTGCAAAATGTGCTCTATTTACTGCTGCTTGTTAAATGTTTATTGCATTGGAGAAATTTCTGTACACATGAGAAATAAGGTGTAATATTATCGTGATGCTTCTCTGAACTGTCTTGCAGAGATTGCCCTTATTGTTCCCCAATGTAATGCACCCCTTTTCACCCATTGTGCTAGGAAGAAAACTGTGGACGAGGGTCGGATCAATAGTCGAAACACAGTAACTAGGTTTTCTGAACCTTGTGCATGTTATGGGAGATTCTAGACAACGTCTCTAGATAATTGATCCAACTACAACCTCTACGGCGTGCCATCTTCCGGAAGATTAATTTATCCTTTCGGGGGCATGACACCCAATCGATCAAACACTAAATTTGTTCGTAATTGTAGAACAATTCGTCAACTTTTGAATTCTAGTAGACTGAATTTCTTTTAGCCCGAAAATATATCGCACATACCATTGTTTCGGTCAAAAACCGTTTGAGTCGTCCAATCAAGCATATGCTAGCTGTGACATGCGACCTTACTTTGCACTACCCTAGTCTACACGCCGCGCCTGTCGGGAAGCACGTGTGTGCGTCTTAGTCGCTTGGTTTTATGATAAAGAAAGAATTTGTGACTTGAAAGGGTTGATAATGGAGTGAACAACTTTATCTACTTAGTAGGTTGATGCAAGTCCTTGCATGTCATTATTTGGTATGTATTGTTGGTTCAACTGATAGTACTGGTGGATTGATAGCCTTCATGATGATGTGTGAGTACCTACGGGTCCATAGCAGTAGCTAGATGGCCCTTTCTCTCTTTCTTTTTGATCTTCAATACAATGATCTCTTCGGAGACCTATTCGATGTAAACTATTTGAGTCTTTTTAGATCTGTTATGTGTTATTTTATATCTATGCATGCTTTTTGATTTATAAGTTTTTTTTGGCTAATTAGACGAGTAGATCTTCAGAGGGAGTAGTGCATAGTAGTGGGTTCAATCTTACGATGTCCATACTCTGTGAGAGGAGTGGTTGCAAGACACGTATTGTATTGTCGCTACCAATGATAAAACGATGGGTTTTGAACATATTGCTTGATCTTACTTTGTCTACAGTGTGTCATCTTGCTTAAAGCGTTAGACTGTTTATTATGAACTTAATATTTTATTATGCATGCTGGATAGCGGTCTTCAGGTGGAGTAATAGTAGTAGGCACCCATAAGGTTAACGGTCTACTTGTTGCAGACGTAATGCCTATATATGAATCACGACATGAAGAATCATAATCATAACTATGCATTATTATGTCAATTGCCCAACGGTAATTTGCTTACCTACTGATGGTATGCTTATGAGAGAGATGTCTCTAGTGAACGCTATGGACCCCGGGTCCATTCTCCATTATTACTAGAAACTACAATTGCTCACTGTTTTATTTTATTTACCTATCTATCACTGTCAGATTTAATCCTTGCAATTTGCGAGAACAAGGGGAATGAGAACCCTCGGTTGGGTGCAAGCATTTGATTTGTGTTTTTGCAGGTATCGTTCATATTGTTTGTGTGTCGTCTCCTTCTGGTTCTAAACCTTGGTCAAACTCCCCCCCCTCCCAAGTTCCGGAAGATATACTCGTCGATCCAATCATACATGCAACCAATGCTGCAGTTAGTACCTTAAGTGCTTTAAGGGGTGTTGATAGGCTTTCTCTCTCTGATGGTGGTTGTCACCCCCTTGATAGCTCGGAACCTGGGTAAACATCGTCTCCTTCGCCCCCTTTTAACCATCGATCCCAGATCCATAGCTCGGGACCCCCTACTCGAGATCCGTCGGTTTTGACACCGACATTGGTGCTTTCATTGAGTGTTCCGCTGTGAATCGTCGAAAGATCGATGGCTCACGTAATCCTAAGCGATGAAATCTGCAACAGGGACATCTTCGTCCCTAGTCAGACCTTCGCTTTCGGGAGCATCGTGTTGTATGCCAATCCCGCCGGCTGCCTCGGCCAGGTCGGAGGTTTTACCCCCGATCAGGAGGTCAGGTTCGGGAACCTACAGTTCATCGCCGACTCCCGAGGAGATCTTGTTTTAACAAAGCTGTCTACTCTCCGTGAAGAGCCCACAAGCCCCGATGCCTTGACCTCGGGAGTAGGAGACCCCGCCACTGGGGCGGCCTCTGTCTCTAGTTCGGCCTTAAAGCCTAGCCTGGCCGACGTGCCTGAATCAGCCCCGGCCACACATACCCCGGGGGCGTCCTCGAACGACCCCGGGGCGATGGCGCCGCAAACCAACCCCAGGCGCGCGTGTAACACGGACTCCGCCGAAGCCTCGTCGCTGAATGAGTTGCTCGGTCGGATCCAAGCCCTAGGCATGACCGACGACCAACCCTCGGTCTATGACCAGATTGGGCTTAGGCCCGACGACAGGGAGATTCATGTCCCACCAGTGACACACTTGGTCGCCACCGTCGAGTGCCCGGCCGGAAGTATGTTCCCTCAACCGCCGGCGTTAAGAACGGTTTACATCCCGGTCTCCGATCACCTGGATCCTCCTCACGGTTCGGAATCCGAACTTCCCCCGGGTAACGATTCGAAACCAGTGGCCGGTCTAGCGCACTACCTGAAGTCCGGGCAACAGGGCCCCGCCAATGCTACGTACTCCAAACCTGCCGAGCCAAACCCCGCAATCGCACTAGAGACAGCCGTCAGGATTTCGGACTCGCGCCCTACCAGGGCTCAAATTTTTTTCCCACCCACCTCCCAAATCTAGCGTTTTCTAGGCATAGGAGACCCTGGCACAATGGGCTTATGGGAGGTGAAACAACAGCCAGGAGAATCGGTCCATCATTTTTGGGCCAGATTCCTCCTCAACAAAGACAGGATGAAAGGACAAAGCGGCCAGGAGAGATTGCAACCTTCAGGCGTAATTGTCATGATGAAGGAATTCTCAACGCCCTCGCCCGTCGCCGCATCCAAAATTTCTCCGAGTTGTCGGACCTGGTGCGAAAGTATTGCGCCATGGAAAGCACGTGGAAAGCACAACAATTATGCACGGAGCCAGTCCACGCCAAACAACCTAGAGTAGTTCGGAAGAGGCTCGTACCCCCACGACGGCCGGCCAAACATGAGCCCGCCGAAAAGAGGAACAAATTTCCTACAAAAGGAAAAAGTGTCCTTGATGGACTACTGGACAAGCCATGCCCCATACACCCCGCCTCGCTAAACACGAGCCCGACTCACAGCCTTCGAGCTTGCTGGGTCGTCAGGAAAGTCACGAAGAGCGGAGAGGCCATCCTCGTGGCCTCACCCTATGGCAGACGTTCAACAACGCCACCCGACCACAACGTCGAGGTCCTAACAATCTACGAGACGTTTCCCTCCAAGGCTCAGAGGAAGAGAGCTCTTCGAGAAGTCGATCAGATACACCAGGTGGCAGTGAGGAAGTCATGGACAGATACACCGATAACTTTCGGCGAGGATGACCAACCGAGAACCCGCAGAGAACGAGCACCTGCCGCCCTGGTCCTCAACCCAATCGTAGATGGCTTCAGGTTGCACAAGGTGCTAATGGACGGTGGCAGTGGTCTAAACCTCATCTACGAGGATACATTAGACAAGATGCAGTTTGATAGATCTTGAATCGATCGAAGCAGCACAACTTTTCGAGGAATCATCCCCGGGAAAGAGGCACGTTGTATAGGACGAGTCGCCCTCGATGTAGTATTCGGTACTCCCGATAACTACAGATCTGAGGAAATTCTTTTTCATATCGTGCCCTTTCACAGTGGCTATCATGCCCTTTTAGGGCGCGATGCCTTCACAAGATTTCAGGCTATACCACATTATGGCTATATGAAGCTCAAAATGCCGGGGCCCAATGGTGTGATCACAATTATAAGTGACCCAGATAGAGCCCTTCGAGCTGAAAATAAAACAGCATCACTTGCCCTCGAGGCACTAGCTAAGACCCTCGCTGCAGAGGAATTGACCACACTCCGTTCTATTGTGGATAAGGACGACGTAATCCTTGGCAAATCCACATCGTTCAAACCTGCACATGAAATCATAAATTTCAGGTACACCCAACTGACCCCAACAAAACGTCGTCCATCGGAGCTCAGCTGGACCCCACGGTTGATGAAGCACTGCGCACATTTTTGCGTGAAAATTGGGACATATTCGCCTGGCACCCCTCAGATATGCCAGGAGTCCCACGAAGGCTGGCAGAACACAGTCTGAACATAATCAATGGCTTCAAGACGGTCAAACAGGCCCTACGCCGATTTTCCGAACCGAAGCGTCAAGCTATGGGCGAAGAACTTGCCAAACTACTTGAAGCCGGATTCATCAGAGAAATCAAACACCCCGAGTGGTTGGCAAATCTGGTCATGGTACCGAAGAAAGACAAATCCTGGCGGCTTTGCGTCGATTTCAAAGACCTCAATAAAGCATGCCCTAAGGATCCTTTCCATTTACCTCGCATTGACCAGATCATCGACGCCACTGCCGGACACGACTCACTTTGCTTCCTCGATGCCTATTCCGGATACCATCAGATCAAGATGAAGGAGTCTGATCAAGCCGCAACCGCCTTCATCACCCCCTACGGGCCATTCTGCTTCAACACAATGCCTTTCGGGTTAAAAAACGCAACCGCCACATACCAACACATGATTCAGACATGTCTGGAAAAACAAATCGGCAAAACAGTTGAGTCGTACGTAGACGACGTGGTCATCAAGACTAAACACGTCAGCCAGTTGGTGGAGGACCTCGGTCAAACCTTCGCTAGTCTGCGGGAGTACGATATATAGCTCAACCCAGACAAGTGTGTCTTCGGAGTCCCCGCCAGTAAACTACTCGGATTCATTGTCTCCCATAGGGGAATAGAGGCCAATCCGGCCAAGATCCGATCTCTATCCCAACTAGCGATCCCCACGGAGCTAAAGCACGTTCAAAGGCTAGCAGGCTGCGTGGCGGCGTTAAGCCGATTTATCTCCCGCCTTGGTGAAAAGGCTCTGCCACTCTACAGGCTGCTGAAACGAACCAAAAACTTTGAGTGGACCGATGAAGCAGCAGCCGCACTGGAGGAAATCAAGACACTGCTGGCCAGTAACCCCATACTAGCAGCCCCTGGTACTGGTGAACAGATGCTGCTATACATCTCAGCCACCAACCAGGTCGTCAGTGCGGTCCTCGTGGTAGAACGGGAGGACGAGGGCCAAAAATTCCGGGTACAGAAGCCAGTCTACTACGTATCGGAAGTTCTTACTCCGTGCAAGTCTAGGTACCCACATTATCAGAAGATAGCCTACATAGTGTTCATGGCATCACGCAAGCTCAGACACTATATTAAAAAGTGTTCGGTCACGGTGGCCTCCGAGGCGCCCCTGAATGATATAATTAACAACAGGGACGCTACCGGCCGCATAGCCAAATGGGCCATCGAACTCCTTCCATTCAAAATCAATTACAAGCCACGCCGAGCTATTAAATCTCAGGTGTTGGCCGATTTTCTTGCCGAATGGACGGAGGCCGAGCTCCCCAGAGAATACAACACATACTCACACTGGACAATGTACTTCGACGGATCCAAGACACTTGCCGGACTGGGGGATGGAGTTATCCTCACATCCCCCACCAGAGACAACATCCGATATGTACTACAGATCATGTACGCCGACTCAAACAATGTGGCCAAGTATGAGGCACTGTTGCACGGACTTCGGATGGCAACATCCATGGGTGTACAATGGCTCGAAGTACGGGGAGACTCTAATCTTCCCATCTCGCAAATCAATGGCGAATTCGGTGCTAAAAACCCAAAGATGCTAGCTTATAGAAATGTCGTCCTCAGATATCCGCACGGTTCGAAGGGCTAGAATTCCACCATGTCTCCAGAGACAGCAATCAAGCTGCTGACGTCCTCACCCACATGGGCACCAAACGTGACCCCGTCCCTAATAACACCTTTCTAGAGAAGCTCTTCAAGCCATCCGTGGTATGGCAGGACGACGGCAAGGACGCTATAGCTAATGGAGCAGAACAGGTCATCCCCCCTATAGTCGAACCAGATGAGCAAATCATCGGCGGTTCCACAATTGAAGATACACCTTCGGCTCATGAGGTCATGGAAGTAATCGCACCTTGGACTGAGCCCTTCCTTGCCTACCTTCTACGCAAAGAACTCCCCGACGACCAAACGGAGGCGAGACGCATAATCCGGCGATCAAAAGCCTACAAGGTCCATGAAGGAGAATTATACAAAAAAGCACTATTGGGGTCCTCCAACGGTGCATATCCGAAGAAGGAAGGTAGCTCTTGGCAGAGATACATGCAGGCATGGGCGGCCATCATGCAGCAGCGCGGGCCCTGGTAAGCAAGGCCCTTCGAGCCGGGTTCTTCTGGCCAACCGCTCGAGCGGACGCCCACACACTCGTCCAACATTGTGTCGGCTGTCAGCTCTTGGCAAATCAAAGCCACATGCCTCCTACGGCTCTTCAGACGATACCCATTACATGGCCTTTCGTGGTCTGGGTTTTAGACATGGTCGGACCACTTAAAGGGGGGACCATGAAAAAGAAATACCTACTAGTCATGGTCGATAAGTTCACTAAATGGATCGAAGCAAAACCAGTAAGTTCAGCTAAGTCGGGGCCAATCATCGACTTCATATCCGGCGTGGTGCACCGTTACGGTGTCCCACACAACATAATAACGGCCAATGGATCCAACTTCACCGCCCAGGAGGTAAAGGACTGGTGCGCTAACTTGGGCATCAAACTCGAATATGCCTCGCTGTATCATCCGCAGACCAATGGACAAGTCGAACGGGCCAACGGCCTCATTATGAGTGGTATTAAACCTCGTCTGGTTCAATCCCTTCAAGAATCTGACTGCCATTGGTTGGAGGAACTTGATTCCGTCCTGTGGGGTTTGCGTACCACCCCGAATCGATCAACGGGATACACGCCGTTCTTTATGGTGTACGGGGCCGAAGCGGTCCTCCCCTGTGATATCATCCACGACGCACCCAGGGTGCGCATGTACGAAGAAAAAGAGGCCGAGCTAGATCGGCAGGATGACCTAGACACCTTGGAAGGAGAGCATGATATAGCTCGGACTCGATCTACTTTTTATCAACAGCAGGCTCGGCGCTACCAAAGCAGGGAGGTTCGAGCAAAAGTATATACTGTGGGCGAGTTGGTCTTGCGCCTCCCAGAGAAACAGAAGCATAAACTCAACCCCAAGTGGGAGGGCCCTTTCATAATTGATGAAGTACTGACAGGAGGAGCTTATCGCCTTCGCAACCCGCAGGACAATCACCTCGAACCGAACCCATGGAACACAGCTCGCCTTCGGCGCTTCTACGGCTAGACCGGTGTAGTCACCCTCTCTTAAACCCTTATATTTTTCTCCCCTTCCTTGTTTACTTCTACAGGATTGGTTAGATTTTCTCAGGCTATGTTCGGTTAAACCAAACTATGTTAAGATTTCATCGGCATACATTCTCAAATGTTTTACCCAGTAACGCCTGGGGGCTTCTTAATGAAGCAAAGCTATATTGTTTTTTGCAGCTATTTTTCCTGTATGCACCCTTCCAGCATCGTTTTGCGCCATTTTATGCACAAATTGGGCTTAAGATTTAGCCAAGCCGGGTTGCCTTGCTCCTGTGCTTACCCCCTACGTTCCCGATTGTTCGGCTAGGTGGTAAAGGGAGCACCTCTGCGATTGTTACGACCGGATTGCCCGGATACGTACCTGAGACGGGTGAAGCCGAAGGCTAGCGTTCTTAAGAAGCAAATTGGTCGGCCACAGAGGAAGAAAATATAGATGGTGCTCTTCGCCACAAACAAGGATCATTCCCCCAAAGTAGCAAACTATCCGCATACTACGGGTACATGGCTATGACGTCTACGACCTACGTAGTAAGCTGAAGAAAGGAACCCATAGATGAACTATTTTCTTCGGAAGATGTTTCTTACGTTAAACAGTAATATAACATACCTCCCTATGTGTGTTTCGTCTGTTCGCACCAGAGGGCGGGATTGCCTAGTTCTCCGAAATGATTCCTTATTATCGCGGGATGCATAGTACGGAACACTCCCTAGCTATTAGCGACGGAGGCAGAAGTCGATGGCCGGTTAAGAGAACGTTCACAGCACGGATGGAGTCATTTTGATGTAAAGTACATAGTTACATAGAATCAAACACTAGGCTGTCAGTCGAGATGATCTATTATGGCATCCAGGGCGCAATCCTCTTGTGACATACGAGCGGCGGGCATCACTTGGTCATAAACCAAGTGTAGAGGTACCTCTTGACCATCTGGACCTACCGGCCCAACCCGAGCCAAGTGCTCTGGGTTGAGTTTGGTAAAGCGGGTCTTCACCATGGAGCATGCCTATCACGCTCCCTCTCGACAAGCCGAGGTCTTCCATAGCTCAAAACGACTTCGAGCTCCTCTAAATTGATCGGCCAGCTCGGCCATCCCTTCTAGAGGCGTCTGAGCTGGCCAGAGTGCCTTGATCATGCTCTTCATAGCTTTCCGAGCCCGCTCGTGCACAACGGACAGTTCCTTTAACAGGTCCCCTCCGAATGAGCTATTTTCTTCCTCGGGACGTCCGGTCAGGAGACCTAGGCAGGAAATAAGAGATGCTCCTTACACTCGACACGATAAAAGTGTTTTACGGAGTTCTAGGTTAGAGTTTCGCTTATAGAACATGCCACCCTTTAATCTCTTGTTCTCTTCGCGGGCTTGCGTCAATTGAGTTTTTAAACTCTCAATTTCTTCGGCTTGTCGCTGATTTTCCGCCTTGAGCTAGTTCTTATCTTCCAGACTTCGAGTCAATACATGATGTCCAGCCTCCAGCTGAGACTCAACATACCTTTGAGATTTTCGGGAAGCATCCAGATCCTTCTGCAGCCGCCCTATGGACTCAGCTGCTACGAAACAATCTTTCGTCAGAAAATATATCCTAACAACTTCCACACATAAACAATACTTTTTACTCACCGTGCGCCTCTCTGGTGAACTTTTTCACCTGCTCAAGTTCAGCCTTAATGTCTCGCAGCTCCGCTTGACTCGACTCGAGGTCTGCTGACAACTTCTCATTTTGTTGCTTTGAAGCCTACATATACATGACAACAATATTTAGACCCTTAAATTCGGCCGTCCCGTCCAAATTAAGGCTCGGGGGCTACTGGGTTAGGAATTGTGTTCCGTTGTCAAAACCGACCACTCACCTGCAGGATGGTGGAGATTAGTCTAGCGGCTCCATCGAGTCCTACTCGAGCCGCTCCGAGGTATGAGTCCACTGAATTAAGAGCACTAAACTCTTGGTCAGAGAATATTGGGTGATGCAATGACTCCTTCTGCCGCCGATGATTCATCGTGCTTTCAACCTCAGAATTAGTAACCGAGACATCCCCCGAGTTCTCGGGAGGTTGGCCAGCAATAGGGACTCCTGCATCCACTTCGGCACGTGCCGAAGACCTTGGTTTATGAGGACCGCCTGACGCCTTCTTAACATCTTCGGATGGAGGTGGTTGTACTCGCCTCCTGAGTACTTCGGTCAGAAACCACGAATGTTTAAAACAGATAAAACAAAGACTATATTGCAAGATTAGTATAAAGCACCTCTTGGTGGGGGGAGCGGTCGATGTGATTCCTGCCATCGTCCCTCGCTCGGGAGTCTTGCCGCTATTTGATGCGGACCTTGCTGGGGTAGCCCTCAAAGGTGTTCGGCGCGTAGTCCGGCGACCCTTGGGGGTAGAAGTCGGTATGTACGGAATGACGGGAGGCGCGTGTCCTTTCCGATAAGAAGCTTTCTTTTTGCTTACTACGGAGGAAGGGAGTGATCCGGGGTGATCGTCCTGAAGAGCCACCTTAGATTCATCGATACTCCTCTGGTAAAAGGTCCCGTCCTCAAAATCAATCGAAATCTCCGGATCGTCGTGAAATTCGGGGTCATCACTACTGGAATAATTCTCTGGTTGCGGGGCGGGGCAGTTAACTATCTCGATCCAACGCCTCCATTGCTGTTTAGAAAGACACGAAGTTCTGATCAGTAAAATCAAAAATTAGTGGTCTGAGCTATGGAAGTGTCAATGAACTTACGCATTCAATGGGGTTATGAGTTGAGTAGCCTTCTCTGATCTTCAGGCGAGCAAAATCTTCTTTTTCTCCTTTAAAGAGATCGGCCAATATGGCCGCCAACGCCGCCTGATCGGCGGGCCCTTGCCGTCGGGAGCGGGTTGTGTCGCTTGTCCCGTTGTAGCGCCACAGAGGGTGAATCCTTTGTTGCAGAGGTTGAACACAACGGGTAATGGCAGCGGCCATCACGTCGATGATGGTTAGCTTGCTATGAGCTAGCAGCTTCACCTGGGGGGCTAGACGCTTTACCTCAGCGCTCTCCTCTTGAGAGTAGCACTTCAGACGCCAATTGAATCGTTTCTTTAAAGGAGCGTCGGAGTATTCGGGCAAACCCCTTCGAGCTAGGTCGAATAAGGGGGCGTCCTCAATATAAAACCTCTCTGAAGTCCAATCTTCGGATTCCTTCTTTAGGGTCCCGATGGGATACCCCGTCCCAGCTATACGCCACACTTCGGCTCCACCCACTTCTCGGATTGACCCTCCCCGAGTGCAGGGGACGAGGCAGAAATACTTTCTCCATAGATCAAAGTGCGGCTCGCAGCCTAGAAACATCTCGCAGAGGGCAACGAAGCCCGAGATGTGCAGGATAGACCCAGGGGTGAGGTTATGGAGTTGGATCCCATAGAACTCCAGTAAACCCCTCAAGAAGGGGTGAATGGGGAAGCCTAGGCCTCGTAAGAGGAAGGAGATGAAGCATACCCTCTCGTCCTGGTGTGGAGCAGGGAAGTTCTCCGCAAAGGCCTCGCCATTCACGGAGGTCAATCCAGCGCGAGTGGGTGCCAGATCCAAAGCAGGGAGATATCCCTGTACCTCAAGATTGCGCAGCTGAAGAAGGGAGACATAGCATCTTGCCCAGTCACCTGGAAGGGGACCATGAGGGCGCGAGGAGGAACCTGGAGCGCTCGCCATATCTCCAAGTTCGTTGATTCTAGGGCCTCTTGGTGGCGAGGGGGGAGGAAGTGTTGCCTGCAGCAAGTTTAACTTGCTTAAAATAGGCGTTTTCTCCCTCAACCTGTTTAGGGCAATCCTGTAAAAGACTGTTGGGATGCCTGCCCTCTATTAGTGCGCAGGAATCGAGGGGTTTCATTGATCCTTGGACAGAGAAATTAATACTGTGGGCCCGTAATGTTTTCGACGGATGACGGTTTATCTGTGGCCAGGTTATTGTCCAACAAACCAAAGAAGAAGAGAACTCACCTCGCAAGCTGAAGACCTTGGGCGAGAGAAGCTGCAGAAGACAGAGTACCTCGGTGTTGGAGGCAAGTTCGGGGGTTACTGAGGGAGTCCGGGACTAAGGGGTCCTCGGGATGCCGACCTATCTCAAGTGGGCCGAACTAATGAGGTACTCGGTGGCTGCTGTGGGGAGAGCGAACTATAAGATGCTCCGTGGTCAGGTAGGAAACCTCAGGTGCCGTGGTGCGTCTGTCAAGTCACGGATGGGTGTGTTTAAACCCTCGGTAGCAACCGACTACATGTAACCCAAGGTACCTGATACGTCTCCAACGTATCAATAAATTTTGCTTGTTCCATGCTGTTATATTATCATTCTTGGATGTTTTACAATCATTTTATAACAACTTTATATCATTTTTTGGGACTAACCTATTGACATAGTGCCAAAGTGCCAATTGCTGTTTTTGCTTGTTTTTTACTTTGCAGAAAATCAATACCAAACGGAGTCCAATCGCGACAAAACTTTTTGGAGATTTTTTCTGGACCAGAAGACACCCAGTGGGCCAAAGAAGTATCGGGGGAGTGGGCTGAGGAGACCACAACCCACCAAGGCGCGCCAGGGGGGCCCAGAGCGCCCTGAAAAGTTGTGCCTTCCTCGGGGCCCCTCTCCACCGCCTTTGATGCCTATAAATTCCCAAATATTCCAAAAACCCTAGGAAAGTCGACGAAACACAATTCCAGCCGCCGCAAGTTCCAGAACCTTGAGATCCAATCTAAACACCATCACGGAGGGGTTCATCTTCCTCATAGCTGCCTCTCCGATGATGTGTGAGTAGTCCACCATAGACCTACGGGTCCATAGGCAGTAGCTAGATGGCTTCCTCTCTCTCTCTTATGATTCTCAATACAATGGTCTCTTGGAGATATCTATTTGATGTAAAATTTTGCGGTGTGTTTGTTGGGATCCGATGAATTTTGAGTTCATGATCAGTTTCTATCCATGAATATTATTTGAGTCTTCTTTGATCTTTTATATGCATGATTACTTATAGCCTCGTATTTCTTCTTCGAATCTTTGGTTTAGTTAGGCCGACTAGATCAATTTTTTTTGCCATGGGAAGAGGTGCTTTCTGATGGGTTCAATCTTGCGGTGTTCTTTCCCAGTGACAGAAGGGGCAGCAAGGCACACATGTATCGTTGTTATTAAGGATAACAAGATGGGGTCTATTCCTACATGAATAGATCTTGTCTACATCATGTCATCGTTCTTATTGCATTACTCCGTTTTTCCACGAACTTAATACACTAGATGCATGCTGGATAGCGGTTGATGTGTGGAGTAACAGAGGTAGATGCAGGCAGGAGTCGGTCTACCTATCTTGGACGTGATGCCTATATAATGATCATCGCCTTGGATATTGTCATGACTATTAGATTTTCTATCAATTGCCCAATAGTAATTTGTTCACCCACCGTGCGCTATACTCATGAGAGAAGCCACTAGTGAAACCTACGGTCCCCCGGGTCTACTTTTCCAACATATTGCTTTCCGATCTATCTTTTTGCAATCTTTGTTTTCAGATCTACAAAACCAAAAACCCAAAAACATATTGCTGCATATTTTATTTGCCCTTTTTATTTTGTGCTCTTGAGAGATCTATCTCTCCTATCTATCACTACCTAATCTATCTTTTTACCGTAGAGAGATTGACAACCTCTCTTTCGCGTCGGGTTGCAAGTATTTGTTGTTTGTGTGCAGGTGCTGCTTATTGGGTGGTGGTGATCCTCCTACTGGTTCGATAACCTTGGTTTCATAACTGAGGGAAATACTTACCGTTGCTGTGCTGCATGATCCCTTCCTCTTTGGAAAAATACCAACGCAGTCTCAAGCCACGTGAAAGGAATTTCTGGCGCCGTTGCCGGGAAGGAAGCGGTCTCTTCTACGTGCCTATCGTAGGCGCTGAGGAGACTCCATCATCATCTACCAGGTTCCTAATCACAAATCTCATCTCCTTGCAATTACATTATTTGCCATTTGCCTCTCGTTTTCCTCTCCCCCACTTCACCAAATTTGCCGTTTTATTCGCCCTCTTTTCCCTTTGCCTTTTTGCTTGTTTGCCATCTTTGCTTGTGTTGCCATGTGCCTTCTATTTGCTGGCATCATCGCTTGCTAAAAATCTATTGATATGGATCCTCATCCACTTGCTAATCTTTTCAAAAGGCCAAATTATGATGAACCAATTGCTAGTGAGTTGAGTTCACTTGATTATCTCTATGAAGTTTTGTTTGAAAATCATGAATCTGGAAATTTTGATGAAGTGTTGAAAGAAGAAACTTATAAGGTGATTGATGATAGTTCCTTGAATGATGAGCATGATTGCAATGTTGCTAGTATGAATTCTCTAAATATTCATGATGCTAACGATATGCAAAGCCACAAGCTTGGGGATGCTATGTTTGATGAAGATGATATTTCTAGTCCCCCAAGTTTTGATGAGCAAATTTATGATGATGATTGCATGCCTCCTATTTATGATGATGGTGATGACACGTATGCTATAATGAGTAATGATAAACATGAAACTTATCATCATGGTTTTTATTTGCAATGTGGTTATGTCAATCAAGTGTCTCATGATAGTTATTTTGTTGAGTTTGCTCCCACTACCATGGATGATAACAAATTTGCTTATGTGGAGAGTAATGAAAATTCTATGCTTGTGCATCATGAAAAGAATGATTTCTGTGATAGTTATATTATTGAATTCCTTCATGATGCTACTGAAATTTATTATGAGGGAGGAACATATGCTTGTAGGAATTGCAATAATATCAAGTTTCCTCTCTTTGTGTTCAAAGTTTTGAAGTTATGCTTGTTTTGCCTTCCTATGCTAGTTGATTCTTGTTCCCATAAATTATTTGCTCACAAAATCCCTAAGCATAGGAAGTGGGTTAGACTTAAATGTGTTTGTCATGAGATTCATTATGCTCTTTTGCATATTTCAATTACTACTTTTTTTTATGTGAGCATCATTGAAATCATCATGCCTAGCTAGGGGCGTAAAACGATAGCGCTTGTTGGGAGGCAACCCAATGAATAAATAAATTTTTGCTTTTTCCTTTCTGTTTTTGAGTGTTGAACAATTATGCCTCATTGTGTTTTTATGGTTTATTTAGTGTTTGTGCCAAGTAAAGCCTTTAGGATGATTCATAGGATGTGTAGAAGCGATGCTGAATCTGAAACAGAAACTTTGCGTCCAGTATATGAATTTGCATTTTTTGCTGGAACGTGATCTTGAGCTGAAATTTTAACAAAGTGTTTATATACAAATTACTTACGTTTTCCTAATTTTTCATAATTTTTAGAGTTACATAAGTATGGTTAGAGTACAGATTACTACAGTCTGTTCTGTTTAAGACAGATTCTGTTTTCGTTGCATTGTGTGCTTGTTTTGATGAATCTATGGGTTATATTGAAGGGTATGAGCCATGGTAAAGTTAAAATACAGTAGGTATAATGCAATAATAAAATATGAATGGGTTTTCAACAGCACCTAAAGTAGTGGTTTGCTTTATTATACTAACGGATCTCACGAAGATTTTGTTGAGTTTTGTGTGATTGAAGTTTCCAAGTTTTGGGTGAGATCACGATGGATGAAGGAATAAGGAGTGATAAAAGCCTAAGCTTGGGGATGATACCACACCCCCAAGATATATCCAAAGAGTAACAATCAACTAAGCTTGGGGATGCCCCCGAGTGGCATCCCATCTTTCTTCTAACGACCATCGGTATTTTACTTGGAGCTATATTTTTATTCGTCACATATCATGAGTTTTGCTTGGAGAGTCTTGTATCTTTACTTGCTTTGTTTGTTAGTTTGTCACTTGTATCCTTGCTGGACACACCTATTTCACAGAGCCAAAATCATGCTATGATTTGTTAGAATTTCTCTATGTGTTCACTTAAACTTTTTGAGCTATAGAATTGCTCTAGTGCTTCACTTATATCTTTTTGAGCATGGTGTGCTTGGAAATTTTTGTAGAAATACTCTCATGCTTCACTTAGATTAATTTGAGAGTTAGTTAATTTTGAATAAATCCTCTCATGCTTCACTTATACCTTTTTGAGAGATGAAATCTTTATGCTCATGTGCTTCACTTAAATTTGTTTGAGCTTGCCAAAAAGCAATGGCAACATATGAAACTAGTCCCAAAGTGATAGATATCCAAGGAGGATATAATAAAAACTTTCATGAAGATCATTGGACAAATTAAACTTGATTCTTTGTAATAGTTTTGAAACATGATGATAGTAATATGTGAGTCATGCTAGTGAGTAATTATGCTTAGTAGGAATATTGGTGTTAAGGTTTGTGATTCCCTATGCATGCACGAAAGTCAATAGTTATGCAATGAAGTTACATCCTACTTATGGTGTATTATTCGGTGTTAGTTATGCTCAATGCTCACTTATGTGAATTTTTGTTTCTTGGTTTGGTTGCTTCCCAATCTATTTGCTAGCCTCCATTTGTACTAAGTAGAAATACTACTTGTGCATCCAAAATCCTTAAACCAAGTTTTGCCTTATGAGTCCACTATACCTACCTATATGCAGTATTTCCATGCCGTTTCAAGCAAATTTGTATGTGCCATCTCTAAATTTTCAAAATAAATTTTTTCTTTTGTGTGCCCATACCGCTCATGAAACGGTGGGGAGTGTCCAATATTTTTCCATGCTAGATGTGTTATTCTCAAGATGAGTGTTTATTCACTTGTCATTGCACGAGAGTGCGGCGGTAATAGGGATGCTCATTCCCGAAATGAAAAAGAAAAAAATATTTACTTTATGTTGTCAAATAATAAATTCCTTGGAATGTGTTGGTATGGAAGGCAACCGTGGATACGGCCCGCCATGGAAAGTGAAAGTTTGGTGGAAAAAGGAATAAACTTTATTTTCTGTTTGGGAACCGCCTATGATATATCTAGCATGGAAAGTATTGTGAGCTACTTTGTCGTTTTCGTTGACAGGAAAAGCATGCCACCCAAAATATTTTTTCTCTCTCAATTTAAACCTTGAGCTCTGGCACCTCTACAAATCCCTACTTCCCTCTACGAAGGGCCTATCTATTTACTTTATGAAATTTTTATTTTTGCTTTGAGTCTCCATCTTCTCTTATAAGCACCAACTAGGGGGCACTATGATCGTACTTGAGCATTGGGCATAGTTAATATTTGAGTGTGTTTCATGAATGGATCAATGATTGAGCATGATGGGCTAGGGATAACTTTCTTTAGTGTTGATATTTTGAAAGACGTGGTTGCTTGTTGAGATGCTTGAGTATTGAAGTCATTATGTTAAAACTAGACTATTGCTTTGAATCATTTACAAGTCCAAATGTCCATGCTATACAAAAGAAAAGAATGTGATGACCATGTTAAGCAGCATTCCACATCAAAAATTCTGTTTTTATCATTTACCTACTCGAGGACGAGTAGGAATTAAGCTTGGGGATGCTGATACGTCTCCAACATATCTATAATCTTTACTTGTTCTATGCTGTTATATTATCATTCTTGGATGTTTTACAATCATTTTATAACAACTTTATATCATTTTTTGGGACTAACCTATTGACATAGTGCCAAAGTGCCAGTTGTTGTTTTTGCTTGTTTTTTTACTTTGCGGAAAATCAATACCAAATGGAGTCCAATCGCGACGAAACTTTTTTGGAGATTTTTTTTGGACCAGAAGACACCCAGTGGGCCAAAGAAGTGCCGGGGGACTGGGCCGAGGAGACCACAACCCACCAGGGCGTGCCAGGGGGGCCCCGGCGTGCCCTGATGGGTTGTGCCCTCCTCAGGGGCCTTCTCCACCGCCTCTAATGCCTATAAATTCCCAAATATTACAAAAACCCTAGGGGAGTCGACGAAACAAAATTCCAGCCGCCGCAAGTTCCAGAACCTCGAGATCCAATCTA
The DNA here is from genome assembly GCA_039707655.1 of Elymus sibiricus. Taxonomy (NCBI): domain Eukaryota; kingdom Viridiplantae; phylum Streptophyta; class Magnoliopsida; order Poales; family Poaceae; genus Elymus; species Elymus sibiricus. Next base: position 467,763,702 of record CM077675.1, read on the forward strand.
AACACCATCACGGAGGGGTTCATCTTCCTCATAGGTGCCTCTCCGATGATGCGTGAGTAGTCCACCATAGACCTATGGGTCTGTAGGTACTAGCTAGATGGATTCCTCTCTCTCTCTTATGATTCTCAATACAATGGTCTCTTGGAGATCTATTTGATGTAAACTTTTTGCGGTGTGTTTGTTGGGATCCGATGAATTTTGAGTTCATGATCAGCTTCTATCCATGAATATTATTTGAGTCTTCTTTGATCTCTTATATGCATGATTACTTATAGCCTCGTATTTCTTCTTCGAATCTTTGGTTTAGTTAGGCCGACTAGATCGATTTTTCTTGCCATGGGAAGAGGTGCTTTGTGATGGGTTCGATCTTGCGGTGTTCTTTCCGAGTGACAGAAGGGGCAGCAAGGCACGTATGTGTCGTTGCTATTAAGGATAACAAGATGGGGTCTATTCCTACATGAATATATCTTGTCTACATCATGTCATCGTTCTATTTGCATTACTCCGTTTTTCCATGAACTTAATACACTAGAAGCATGCTGGATAGCGGTCGATGTGTGGAGTAATAGAGGTAGATGCAGGCAGGAGTCGGTCTACCTATCTGGGACGTGATGCCTATATAATGATCATCGCCTTGGATATCGTCATGACTATTCGATTTTCTATCAATTTCCCAACAGTAATTTGTTCACCCACCATGCGCTATACTCATGAGAGAAGCCACTATTGAAACCTACGCCCCCCGGGTCTACTTTTCCGACATATTGCTTTCCGATCTATCTTTTTGCAATCTTTGTTTTCAGATCTACAAGACCAAAAACCCAAAAACATATTGCTGCATATTTTATTTGCCCTTTTTTATTTTGTGCTCTTGAGAGATCTATCTCTCCTATCTATCATTACCTAATCTATCTTTTTACCGTAGGGAGATTGACAACCTCTCTTTCGCGTCGGGTTGCAAGTAATTGTTGTTTGTATGCACGTGCTTCTTATTGGGTGGTGGTGATCCTCCTACTGGTTCGATAACCTTGGTTTCATAACTGAGGGAAATACTTAACGTCGCTGTGCTGCACCATCCCTTCCTCTTTGGGGAAATACCGACGCAGTGTCAAGCCACGTCAGTACCCCTGGTGTCAATATAAACCAGGGGCTTAGTTCGTAGAGGCCAAGTCAACTCATCTAGGGTTTTAGCTCATTTGATCTCGAGGTAGATCAACTCTGTAACCATCATACTCATCAATACAATCAAGCAGGACGTAGGGTTTTACCTCCTCAAGAGGGCTGGAACCTGGGTAAAATTCGTCTCCTTCGTCCCCTGTTAACCATCGATCCCACATCCATAGCTCGGGACCCCTACCCGAGATCCGCCGTTTTTGACACCGACAAAGGTGTCATGATCGCATTGTGTGACGCTAAGGTCTTTGAGAGACTGACCACTTGGATCCATTCGGCTCTCACGTCCTGAGGGGTTGTAGACCTGGGTCGAGGTGACCTCTTGGCCACGAAATTCGAAGACCTGCTTTGCAATGGATTACAAGTGCACCTCCTTGAAGCCATTTGTCAGTCTTGACCACACTAGGTATGTGCTCACACATATTGCTATGCATGAAGTTGGACATGAACGACTCCTATTTCATCAAGTTCCCCTTATGAGACATCTTTTTCTTCCCAACCTTGATTGATGTCTTCTGCACAGTAGCAGCATTAGGCCCCGCCAACACAAATGATGGATACCTAGTAGGCCCCTAAAATAGATCTGAATCCAGAGGCATGTGCTCATTGGTCAGAGGCTAGGAGTCCTCAACATAGGACGACAAGAAGTTCTGGCATAAGTCAAGGACCTAACTGAAGTCTTGGGAGCTCATGTCCTACAAGCGTTAGCATCATGACTAGCTGAACACACAACACATGGACAGTAAGAATAACCACTACACGTGGACAATAAGCATAGTGTATACATTGATCATGGAGTTCAACATAGTGCACATTGACTGATCTTCAAACTCAAAGCATACCTTTATGTTTAGCACACTACCACACCTACATATCGACCATACTTGCAAACTAGCATACTACACATGCTCTGGTTCAAAATCTAGTACCATATCTATTATAGTATTATCGAAACCGACATGGAAAACAACATGAACATCATCAAGGCCTAGAAGTGAAAGTGTGTTATATCGACCAGAGGGGGGTGATTGGGCGATTTTAACAAATTCTTCACTGGAGAATTACTAAGTGAAGAAATTTAGGGTGGCAAAATGCTATGCGGCGGATAAAGTACTCAAGTGCATGCAAAACAGAATAACAACAAAGTCCTTATGATGAAATGGCGCATACACAAGGAATGAGTAGCAAGTAATCGGGATAAGCAGGATGGAAGCACGAAGACTGAAGAATTAAGATTGACGAAATTGAGGAAGACTTCAGTCAAGGTCTTCATAGGCTAGGGAGCAATTTCATCAACATATGAATGAGTAAATGAAATGTTGAGGAAATAGAACCAGGTTGCTCGACGAAGACACATGATTTTTTTGACCAGTTCCAACTGTTGTGACAGTTGTACGTCTGGTTAGGCTGACTTGAGATTGAACTCCAAAGACACCAAGTCTTCACTGTATTCCCCTTGAGCTAGTGTCACTTAGACTCCGCCCAATCACTCATGGTAAGTTTTCAAGGTATACTTCCAAAACCTTCACAGACTTGTTCACCAGCACGCCCCAATTGACTCTTGCGTATTCAAAACATGACGCCTAACCGTCTGGAAGATCACACTCTTCAAAGGTAAAAAGCATCGGGTCCATACAGGAAAATTTCTTCAGTGATGCTCAAGCACTTCGGGGCTCTGGGTGTTTGGGTTTTTCCTCACTTAGTATTCTCTCAAAGTCGTCAGAGGAAGGGTTGCTCTAGATGACACTTGTCAATCTCTCTCTCAGAGCAGCCACCCAACTACTGGTTGTGGGGGAGACTATTTATAGCCAAGGGTAACCCGACATGATAAGACATAAGTGCACCTGCGGATATGACCGTTGTGATGATAAGGATCCACTTGACAGCGGGTGCTAGCTCGGCAACGGTCGGAAATTTGAACTCTCGAATGCGTCGGGGCACTCAATTTCCTCACGGTAGGAAAATCGCACTAGCGAAATCCTAACTCCTTGGTCGGACCAATTTCGTCAGCGACTAGAAGAACTTCGTCTCTGTCATTGAAGAACTTGACTGCACTGCATGAGATTTTCAAAGTCTTCAATTCAAAAATATTGATAGGTGTATGTTTTTGAGCATCACTTCACAGATACGCCTATGTATCACCTAGACCCCGTTTAACAGTATGGTGTTTCCTATGACTCAAAATAAGACGAAATAAACTACAAAAACAAAGTCTTCAAAAGGGGCACTAGATGCACTAACAAGAAGCAAAACCTATCATACTACCAATCCATCACCAGTATCTACAACAATGTCACATGCTCACAGATAGACATTCTACAATGCTATGACATGCTGACATATCTAAGCTTGAACTAGTAGGAAGAAGGGGAGATGTCGAACTTAAAGCCATTGTTGAAACCGGGTGGAGGCGCGGAATAGGTCGAAGAAGACGAGGGAGACAAATCACCGCCGTCGTCTACCACCGACCGGAGAAGACACACTTCTTACCTGTTCGTCGGTAAAGAACGTCCATGATATAGATAGCTCGAAAGGGGGAATTGGTGGCAGTGATTTCAGCGGTGAGGCGAAGGGGGATAAATAGAGTTATCGATTCTATGGGAGGTGACCCAATTCCCACCGGCACTTTTACGGGGACACGTGCGACATCACGCCATCTCCCTGCATGCATGAGCTCTGCGCCGTGTTCCCCTCCCTTGCATGCCGCAATAATGGCCGAAGAGAAACGATCGATTCGACTAAGAGATGCTTTAAACATTGTGTGTGCCAAGAAATACTTGCCAGACTACCAAACGGGTTATTTTTCCTTTCCATGGGCCTGGTTGGGTCTCCTGCAGGCTACCAAATGCCTCCTAGTGTGTATGACTTCTACAACGCAGAATGTAATTCTAATCATCCTATAGAAGATTTGGGCTGCTCGTACTGATACACTTTTCAGGTCCATGGACCAAAGATCTGTAAAAATCCTTGTCTTTTTTTTCAAGAGTACATCTAGGCGTACCATATTTTTATAGAAGGAAAAAATCAAGTGCAAGAAAGAGTCAATTACACTGGCGTGAACTTGACGAAAACAATCAGTTTGGTGCTAAAACTTGTGGGATACATTGAACGAGTGATAGAACTTGGCTTGTGCGTGCATCTAGGTGTTGGGGAACATTGCATGGGAAACAAAAAATTTCCTACGCACAGGCAAGATCTATCCATGGAGATGCATAGCTACAAGAGGGGGAGTGTTTCTACATACCCTTGTAGATCGCTAAGCGAAAGCGTATATAACGCGGTTGATGTAGTCGTACGTCTTCACGATCCAATCGCGATCCGTCTCGATCTAGCGCCGAACAGACGGCACCTCCGCATTCAACACACGTGCGGCTCGATGACGTCTCCGCCTCCTCGATCCAGCGAGCGACGGCAGAGTAGTAGATGGGTTCTCAACCAGCACGACGGCGTGGTGGAGTTGGTGGTGGAGCAATCCCGGCAGGGCTACGCCGAGCGCTACCGAAACCGCGAACGGAGGAGAAAACGATCTAGGGAGAGAGAGAGGCGCCAAGGGCTTGGTGTGTCCTCTTGGGGCGCCCCCTCCCTTCTATATATAGGTGGAGGGGCGTGGAGATCGGTCCCTCCAAGCCCTAGGGTGTAGCCAAGGGGAAGGAGTTGGACTCATAGTCCAATTCCCTCCCTTTCCATACACAGGTAGACTTTCCACCTCTCCCAAGCCACATGGGCCTTGAGGGACTTGTGCGCCTGGCCCAATAAGGTCACCAACATACATAACCCAATAATACTATATCGTCACCAAACGTTAAGCGTGCGGACCCTACGGGTTCGAGAATCATGTGGACATGACCGAGACACCTCTCCGGTCAATAACCAATAGCGGGACCTGGATGCCCATATTAGTTCCCACATATTCCATGAAGATCTTTATCGGTCGAACCACGATGCCAAGGATTCAATCAATCCCGTATGCAGTTCGTCCAGCGGTATGTTACTTGCCCGAGATTCGATCGTCAGTATCTCCATACCTAGTTCAATCTCGTTACCGGCAAGTCTCTTTACTCGTTCCGTAATACAAGATCCCGTGACTAACTCCTTAATCAAATTGCTTGCAAGCTTCTTGTGATGTTGTATTACCGAGTGGGCCCAAAGATACCTCTCCGTCATACGGAGTGCCAAATCCCAGTCTCGATCCACGCCAACCCAACAGACACCCTCAGAGATACCTGTAGAGCACCTTTATAGTCACCCAGTTATGTTGTGACGTTTGATACACACAAGGCATTCCTCCGGTGTCATGGAGTTGCATGATCTCAAGGTCGTAGGAACAGATACTTGACATGGATAAAGCAGTAGCAATAAACTAACACGATCAAATGCTATGCTTACGGTAGGGTCTTGTCCATCACATCATTCTCCTAATGAACTGATCCCGTTATCAAATGACAACCCATGTTTATGGTCAGGAAACCTTGACCATCTTTGATCAACGAGCTAGTCTAGTAGAGGCTCACCAGGGACATAGTGTTGTCTATGTATCCACACATGTATGTGAGGTTCCGATCAATACAATTATAGCATGGATAATAAACGATTATCATGAACAAGAAAATATGATAATAACCAATTTATTATTGCCTCTAGATCATATTTCCAACAGTCTCCCACTTGCACTAGAGTCAATAATCTAGTTCACATCACCATGTGATTAACACGCAATGAGTTCTGGGGTTTGATCATGTTTTGCTTGTGAGAGAGGTTTTAGTCAACGGGTCTGCAACATTCAGATCCGTGTACACTTTGCAAATCTCTATGTCATATTATAGATGTTGCTACTACGCCTGATACGTCTCCAACGTATCTATAATTTTTGATTGTTCCATGCTATTATATTATCTGTTTTGGATGTTTTATATGCATTAATATGCTATTTTATATTATTTTCGGGACTAACCTATTAACCTAGATCCTAGTGCCAGTTTATGTTTTTTCCTTGTTTTTGAGTATTGCAGATAAGGAATATTAAACGGAGTCCAAACGGAATAAAATCTTCGCGATGATATTTCTTGGACCAGAAGAAACCTACCAGACTTGGAGATGAAGGCAGGAGACCTGCCGGGAGGTCACAAGCCTGCAGGTCCTGTAACCCTATTCTTCGGCCTATAAATTCCCAAATATTCCCCCAATACCAAAGAGAGCCACGAAAATACTTTTCCGCCGCCGGAAGCCTCTGTTCCCGTGACATCCCATCTTGGAGCCTTTTCCGGTCATCTGTCGGAGGGGGATTCGATCACGGAGGGCATCTACATCAACTACATTGCCCCTCCGATAATGCGTGAGTAGTTCACCACAGACCTTCGGGTCTATAGCTAGTAGCTAGATGGCTTCTTCTCTCTCTTTGTTCTTCAATACCATGTTCTTCATGATCTTCATGGAGATCTATCCGATGTAACACTCTTTTGCGGTGTGTTTGTCGAGATCCGATGAATTGTGGGTTTATAATCAGATTATCTATGAATATTATTTGAATCTTCTCTGAATTCTTATATGCATGATTTCATATCTTTGCAAGTCTCTTCGAGTTATTGGTTTGGTTTGGCCAACTAGATTGGTAATTCTTGCAATGGGAGAAGTGCTTAGTTTTGGGTTCAATCTTGCGGTGTCCTCACCCAGTGACAAAGTAGGGGTAGCGAGGCACGTATTTGTATTGTTGCCATCGAGGATAAAAAGATGGGGTTTTCATCATATTGCTTGAGTTTATTCCTCTACATCATGTCATCTTACCTAATGCGTTACTCTGTTCTTCATGAACTTAATACTCTAGATGCAGGCAGGAGTCGGTCGATGTGTGGAGTAATAGTAGTAGATGCAGAATCGTTTCGGTCTACTTGACACGGACGTGATGCCTATATGCATAATCGTTGCCTTGGATATCGTCATAACTATGTGCTTTTCTATCAATTGCTCGACAGTAATTTGTTCACCCACCGTATTATTTTCCTTCATGAGAGAAGCCTCTAGTGAAACCTATGGCCCCCGGGTCTATTTTCCATTTTATATTTTCAGATCTATAAACCAAAAATACCAAAAATACTTTGCTGCAATCTTTTTACTTTTATTTCACTTTTCGTTTTAGCAATCTTTTATATCTATCTCTATCAGATCTCATCCTTGCAAATAACCGTGAAGGGATTGACAACCCCTTTATAGCGTTGGGTGCAAGAGTTTGATTGTTTGTGTAGGTGCGAAGATTGGGGACTTGCTTGTATCTCCTACTGGATTGATACCTTGGTTCTCAACAACTAAGGGAAATACTTATCTAGTTTGCTGCATCACCCTTTCCTCTTCAAGGGAAAACCAACGCAAGCTCAAGAAGTAGCAAGAAGGATTTCTGGCGCCGTTGCCGGGGAGATCTACATCAAGCCTACCAAGTACCCATCACAAACTCATCTCTTGCATTTACATTATTTGCCATTTGCCTCTCGTTTTCCTCTCCCCCACTTCTAAAACGATTTTCAGAAAAAACCAAAAATATTTGCCTTTTTATTCGCCCTTCTTCCGTTCGCCTTTACGTTTGCTTTTTGTTTGCTTGTGTGTTAGAACGCTTAAACTCATGGCTAGCCTTACTACTTGATACGTCCATTTTGCATCATGCTTTTATATTGATATTTATTGCATTATGGGCAGTTATTACACATTATGGTACAATACTTATGCCTTTTCTCTCTTATTTTACAAGGTTTACATGAAGAGGGAGAATGCCGGCAGCTGGAATTCTGGATTGGAAAAGGAGCAAATCTGAGATACCTATTATGCACAACTCCAAAAGTCCTGGAAATCTACAGAGAATTATTTTGGAATATATAAAAAATATTGGGCGAAAGAAATACATCAGGGGATCCACCAGGCAGTCACAAGCCAGGGGGGCACGCCCTACCCCCCTAGGCGCGCCCCTGTGGCTTGTGGCCCACCTGGCAGGCCTCCGGTGCCCATCTTCTGCTATATGGAGGGTTTTGACCTGGAAAAATCAGAAGGGAGCTTTCAGGACGAAGCGCCGCCGTCTCGAGGCGGAACTTGGACAGAACCAATCTAGGGCTCCGGTGGAGCTGTTCTGCCGGGGAAACTCCCCTCCCGGAGGTTGAAATCGAAGCCATCGTCATCACCAACAATCCTCTCATCGAGAGGGAGTCAATCTCCATCAACATCTTCATCAGCACCATCTCCTCTCAAACCCTAGTTCATCTCTTGTATCCGATCTTTGTCTCAAAACCTCAGATTGGTACCTGTGGGTTGTTAGTAGTGTTGATTACTCCTTGTAGTTGATGCTAGTTGGTTTACTTGGTGGAAGATCATATGTTCAGATCCTTAATGATAATTAATACTCCTCTGATTATGAACATGAATATGCTTTGTGAGTAATTATGTTTGTTCCTGAGGACATGGGATAGGTCTTGTTATAAGTAATCATGTGAATTTGGTATTCGTTCGATATTTTGATGAGATTTATGTTGTCTCTCCTCTAGTGGTGTTATGTGAACGTCGACTACATGACACTTCACCATTATTTGGGCCTAGAGGAAGGCATTGGGAAGTAATAAGTAGATGATGGGTTGCTAGAGTGACAGAAGCTTAAACCCTAGTTTATGCGTTGCTTTGTAAGGGGCTGATTTGGATCCATATGTTTCATGCTATGGTTAGATTTATCTTAATTCTTCTTTCGTAGTTGCGGATGCTTGCGAGAGAGGTTAATCATAAGTGGGAGGCTTGGCCAAGTAAGGGCAGCACCCAAGCACCGGTCCACCCACATATCAAATTATCAAAGTAGCGAACGTGAATCATATGAGCATGATGAAAACTAGCTTGACAGAAATTCCCATGTGTCCTCGGGAGCGCTTTGCTTTATATAAGAGTTTGTCCAGGCTTGTCCCTTGCTACAAAAGGGATTGGGCCACCTTCCTGCACCTTTGTTACATTTGTTACTTGCTATCCGTTACGAATTACCTTATCACAAAACTATCTGTTACCGATAATTTTAGTGCTTGCAGAAAATACCTTACTGAGAACCGCTTGTCATTTCCTTCTGCTCCTCGTTGGGTTCGACACTCTTACTTATCGAAAGGACTACGATAGATCCCCTATACTTGTGGGTCATCACTACTATTGCTAGTACTCCCGAGAATGAAGTTCTTAATTTTAAGCAAAGGGAGGGAGAAAACTTAAAAGATGCTTGGTATAGAATTTGCAATGCTCAAAATAGATCTACTCGTAAGCAATCTACTACCGTTCTCCTTCGCAATTTTTATGTGGGTGTTTCTCCTTGGAATAGATATGTTCTGGATACCATTATGGGGGGAAATTTCTTGGGAAGCCATACCGTTGATTCTTACAGTGCTATGATAAATTTGGTAGGTTCACCCCCACTCATGGTTAATGAAACAATCTTAACTTTGGAACATGTGATGCGAAGGCTTGATATTATTGAAAATAAAATTGCTACTGTAGAGCTCATTGAAAACTTGGATAAAAAGATTCATAATCAAATTACTCAATATGGATCTAAGGTAGGAGTTACTTTAAAAAAATTAAAGGAGAAAGAACCCATAGTTAATGAAAAGATAGATCAGGATTCCATTAGGATTGGCAAGCTAGAAGATATTATTACCAACTTGGGTTCCGCTTTTGCCTCTGTTAAAAACACTCCAAATTTTCATCCTACTAAGACTGCCAAATTTATTTATGTTCCTAAAAATAAGGGTGAATCCTCTAGTAAAGGAGATGAAGATCTTAAGATGATAAGTGTTCACCCTAACTTTATTGATATTGTCCGGAAACCAATTGCTACAAGTGAATTTCTTAATTTCTTGCCTATGAGTATGATTATTGATAAAACCAAAGGATCTCCTAGGGTTTATAAGTGTGCAATTGAGGAGTTGCATACCAAAGATGACAATACCTAGATCTGTTGCGTTATGCCTAGCTAGGGGCATTAAACAATAGCGCTTGTTGGGAGGCAACCCAATTTTATTTTTATGATTTTGTTTTTGCTTCTGTTTTTGAGTGCTTTACACATTATTACCTCTGTATTAATTGTGTTTTCTTGTTTTAATTAGTGTTTGAGCCAAGTAAGACCTTTGGGATGGTCTACGGTGATTGTGATTTGATTTTGCTTAAAAACAGAAACTTTTGCGCTCAGTCCAGGAATTTTATAAATTCACCAGAGCATCGAATGAGTCTGAAATTTTTACACAAGATTGATATACAAATTTCCCTGATTTTCCTAATTTTTCAGAATTTTTGGAGTTACAGAAGTATTCGAAGTCTATAGATTGCTACAGACTGTTCTGTTTTAGACAGATTCTGTTTTCTTTGTGTTGTTTGCTTTTTTTGATGTATCTATGGGTTGTATCGGGGGGTATGTGCTACTTCTTGAGCATGCGTTGGTTTTCCCTTGAAGAGGAAAGGGTGATGCAGCAAAGTAGATAAGTATTTCCCTCAGTTGTTGAGAACCAAGGTATCAATCCAGTAGGAGATATAAGCAAGTCCCCAATTGATGTACCTACACAAATAATCAAACACTTGCACCCAACGCTATAAAGGAGTTGTCAATCCCTTCACGGTTACTTGCAAGGATGAGATCTGATAGAGATAGATATAAAAGATTGCTAGATCGTAAAGTAAAACAAAAGTAAAAATAATGCAGCGAGGTATTTTTACTATTTTTGGTTTATAGATCTGAAAGTATAATATGGAAAATAGACCCGGGGGCCATAGGTTTCACTAGAGGCTTCTCTCATGAAGGAAAATAATACGGTGGGTGAACAAATTACTGTCGAGCAATTGATAGAAAAGCGAATAATTATGAAGATATCCAACGCAATGATTATGCATATAGGCATCACGTCCGTGTCAAGTAGACCGAAACGATTCTGTATCTACTACTATTACTCCACACATCGACCGACTCCTGCCTGCATCTAGAGTATTAAGTTCATGAAGAACAGAGTAACGCATTAGGTAAGATGACATGATGTAGAGGGATAAACTCAAGCAATATGATGAAAAGCCCATCTTTTAATCCTCGATGGCAACAATACAAATACGTGCCTCGCTACCCCTACTTTGTCACTGGGTGAGGACACCGCAAGACTGAACCCAAAACTAAGCACTTCTCCCATTGCAAGAATTACCAATCTAGTTGGCCAAACCAAACCAATAACTCGAAGAGACTTGCAAAGATATGAAATCATGCATATAAGAATTCAGAAAAGATTCAAATAATATTCATAGATAAGCTGATCATAAACCCACAATTCATCGGATCTCGACAAACACACCGCAAAAGAGTATTACATCGGATAGATCTCCATGAAGATCATGAAGAACATGGTATTGAAGAATAAAGAGAGAGAAGAAGCCATCTAGCTACTAGCTATCGACCCGAAGGTCTGTGGTAAACTACTCACGCATCATCGAAGGGGCAATGGAGTTGATGTAGATGCCCTCCGTGATCGAATCCCCCTCCGGCAGATTACCGGAAAAGGCTCCAAGATTGGATCTCACGGGAACAGAGGATTCCGGCGGCGGAAAAGTATTTTCGTGGCTCTTTTTGGTATCCAGGGAATATTTGGGAATTTATAGGCGGAAGAATAGGGTTAGGAGGGCTGCCGTGGGTCCACAAGCCAGGGGGGCGCCCCCCCTAGGGCGCCCCCTGGTGGCTTGTGACGCCGCGGCAGGTCTCCTGCCTTCATCTCCAAGTCTGTTGGGTTCCTTCTGGTCCAAGAAAAATCAGCGTAGAATTTTATTCCGTTTGGACTCCGTTGGATATTCCTTTTCTGCAATACTCAAAAACAAGGAAAAACAGAAACTGGCACTGGGCACTAGGTTAATAGGTTAGTCCCAAAAATAATATAAAATAGCATATTAATGCATATAAAACATCCAAAATAGATAATATAATAGCATGGAACAATAAAAAATTATAGATACGTTGGAGACGTAACAGCATCCCCAAGCTTAATTCCTGCTCGTCCTCGAGTAGGTAAATGATAAAAACAGAATTTTTGATGTGGAATGCTACCTAACATATTTATGCATGTAATATTCTTTATTGTTGCATGAATGTTCAGATCCATAAGATTCAAAACAAAATTTTAATGTTGACATAAAAACAATAATACTTCAAGCAGACTAACAAAGCAATCGTGTCTTTTCAAAATAACATGGCCAAAGAAAGTTATCCCTACAAAATCATATGGTCTGGCTATGCTCCATCTTCCCCACACAAAGTATTTAAATCATGCACAACCCCGATGACAAGTCAAGCAATTGTTTCACGCCTTTTATGTTCTCAAACCTTTTCAACTTTCACGCAATACATGAGCGTGAGCCATGGATATAGCACTACAGGTGGAATAGAATATGGTGGAGGTTGTGAGGAAAAGGAGAAGATAGTCTCACATCAACTAGGCGTATCAACGGGCTATGCAGATGCCCATCACTAGATATCAATGTGAGTGAGTAGGGATTGCCATGCAACGGATGCACTAGAGCTATAAGTGTATGAAAGCTCAAAAAGAAACTAAGTGGGTGTGCATCCAACTCGCTTGCTCACGAAGACCTAGGGCAATTTGAGGAAGCCCATCATTGGAATATACAAGCCAAGTTATATAATGAAAAATTCCCACTAGTATATGAAAGTGACAAAATAGGAGACTCTCTATCATGAAGATCATGGTCTACTTTGAAGCACAAGTGTGGAAAAAAGATAGTAGCATTGTCCCTTCTCTCTCTTCTCTCTCATTTTTTTGGTGGGCATCTTTGGCCTCTTTTTTTTATTTGGGCTTCATTGGCCTCTTTTATTATTTTTAAAGTCCGGAGACTCATCCCAACTTGTGAGGGAATCATAGCTTCCATCATCCTTTCCTCTCATGGGACAATGCTCTAATAATGATGATCATCACACTTTTATTTACTTACAACTCAAGAATTACAACTCGATACTTAGAACAAAATATGACTCTATATGAATGCCTCCGGCGGTGTACCGGGATGTGCAACGATCTAGCATAGCAAATGACATCAAAAAACGGACAAGCCATGAAAACATCATGCTAGCTATCTTACGATCATGCAAAGCAATATGACAATGATGGTGCGTGTCATGATAAACGGAACGGTGGAAGTTGCATGGCAATATATCTCGGAATGGCTATGGAAATGCCATAATAGGTAGGTATGGTGGCTGTTTTGAGGAAGGGAATATGGTGGGTTTAATGCACGGGCGAAAGTTGCGCGGTACTAGAGAGGCTAGCAATGGTGGAAGGGTGAGAGTGCGTATAATCCATGGACTCACATTAGTCATAAAGAACTCACATACTTATTGCAAAAGTCTATTAGTTATCGAAGCAAAGTATTAGACGCATGCTCCTAGGGGAGAGGTTGGTAGGAGTTAACCATCGCGCGCTCCCGACCCTCACACAAGGGATGACAATCAATAAACAAATCATGCTCCGACTTTGTTACATAACGGTTCACCATACGTGCATGCTACGGGAATCACAAAATTTTAACACAAGTATTTCTACCAATCCACAATTACTCACTAGCATGACTCTAATATCACCATCTTTATATCTCAAAACTATATGCAAGGAATCAAACTTCTCATAGTATTCAATGCACTTTATATGAAAGTTTTTATTATATCCCTCTTGGATGCCCATTATACTAGGACTAAATTCATAACCTAAACCAATTACCATGCTGTTTAAAGACTCTCAAAATAATATAAGTGAGGTACGAGAGTTCAATTATTTCTATAAAATAAAACACCACCGTGCTCTAAAAAGATATAAGTGAAGCACTAGAGCAAAATTGCCTAGCTCAAAAGATATAAGTGAAGCACATAGGGTATTCTAATAAATTCACGATTTATGCGTGTCCCTCTCAAAATATGTGTGCATCAAGAATGATTGTGGAAAACTAAAAAGCAAAGACTCATATCATACAAGACGCTCCAAGCAAAACACATATCATGTGGTGAATAAAAATATAGCCTCAAGTAAATTTACCGATGGATTGAAGACGAAAGAGGGGATGCCTTCCGGGGCATCCCGAAGCTTAGGATCTTTGGTATCCTTGAATATTCCTTGGGGTGCCTTGGGAATCCCCAAGCTTAGGCTCTTGCCACTCCTTATTCCATAGTCCATCAAATCTTTACCCAAAACTTGAAAACTTCACAACACAAAACTCAACAGAAAACTCGTGAGATCCGTTAGTATAAGAAAAATAAAACACCACATTAGGTACTGTTGTGAACTCATTCTTTATTTATATTGGTGTAATATCTACTGTATTCCAACTTCTACATGGTTCATACCCCCCGTTACAACCGATAGATACATCAAAATAAGCAAACAACACAAAGAAAACAGAATCTGTCAAAAACAGAACAGTCTGTAGCAATCTGTAAACCTCGAATACTTCTGTAACTCAAACAATTCTGAAAAATTAGGAAAATCTGGGCAATTTGTATATCAATCTTGTGTAAAAATTTCAGACTCATTCGACGCTCTGGTGAATTTATAAAATTCCTGGACTGAGCGCAAAAGTTTCTGTTTTTCAGCAAGATCAAATCAACAATCACCGTAGACCATCCCAAAGGTCTTACTTGGCTCAAACACTAATTAAAACACTAAAACACAATTACTACAGAGGTAATAATGTGTAAATCACTCAATAACAGAAACAAAAACAAAAAACATAAAATAAAATTGGGTTGCCTCCCAACAAGGGCTATTGTTTAATGCCCCTAGCTAGGCATAACGCAATAGATCTAGGTATTGTCATCTTTGGTATGCAATCCATAAGTAGCTCTCATAATAGATTCATAAGGTAATTAAATTTTCTTTATAGGAAAGTGTTCCATGCCTTTCCTTAACGTAAATTGGAATCTAATGTTTCCTTCTTTCATATCAATAATTGCACCAATCGTTCTAAGGAAAGGTCTACCAAGAATAATAGGACATGTAGGATTGCAATCTATATCAAGAACAATGAAATCTACGGGAACATAATTCCTATTTGCAACAATAAGAACATCATTAATCCTTCCCATAGGTTTCTTAATAGTGGAATCCGCTAGATGCAAATTTAAAGAGCAATCATCGAGTTCATGGAAACCTAGCACATCACATAAAGTTTTCGGAATCGTGGAAACGCTAGCACCCAAATCACAAAAAGCATGGCACTCATAATCTTTAATTTTAATCTTAATAGTAGGTTCCCACTCATCATAAAGCTTTCTAGGTATAGAAGCTTCCAACTCAAGTTTTTCTTCAAAAGATTTCATCATAGCATCAACGATATGTTTCGTAAAAGCTTTATTTTGATTATAAGCATGCGGAGAATTCAACATGGATTGCAACAAGGAAATACAATCAATCAAAGAACAACTATCATAATTAAAGTCTTTGAAATCCAAAAAAATGGGTTCATTGCTATTTAAAGTTTTGACCTCTTCGATCCCACTTTTATCAATTTTAGCATTAAGATCTATAAACTCCGAATCATTGGGACGACTTTTAACTAAAGTTGACTTATCTCCAGTCCCATATTTATCAAGATTTATATTAGAAAACAAAGATTCAATAGGAGTCACATCAATCACTTTAAGATCTTCATCATTATTTAAAGATTCTGGCTGCACGGCCATTTTATTGACTAAGGTAGCTTGTTTATCAGAAATTTGGCCTACTAAATTTTCAAGATGAGCAAACTGAGATTTCAAACCATAAAATTCCTTAGACATATCATCAAGTTCTTTATTCATGTATTCCAGTATAGCCTTTTGTTCTTTAAGCTCGTTTCTAAAGAAACTATTGTGGTCAAATTGGAGCGACATGAAACTTTTAGCATTATTCTCAATATCTTCCAACTTCCTAAGATAAGGATCAAAGCTTTTGGGTTGGGCCATAAAGACGAGCAAACGATCTAACACACAAGAAAACAAAAAGCAAACGAAAAGACGAACGGAAGAAGGGCGAAATAAAAAGGCAAATCTTTTTGGTTTTTTCTGAAAATCATTTTAGAAGTGGGGGAGAGGAAAACGAGAGGCAAATGGCAAATAATTTAAATGCAAGAGATGAGTTTGTGATGGGTACTTGGTAGGCTTGATGTAGATCCCTCCGACAACCACGCCAAAAATTGGCAAGTTGACGGGAGAGTTCTTGTCTTGACTTGCTATGTATCCTCCCCGGCAACGGCGCCAGAAATCCTTCTTGCTACTTCTTGAGCTTGCGTTGGTTTTCCCTTGAAGAGGAAAGGGTGATGCAGCAAAGTAGATAAATATTTCCCTCGGTTGTTGAGAACCAAGGTATCAATCCAGTAGGAGGTACAAGCAAGGCCCCAATCTATGCACCTGCACAAACAATCAAACACTTGCACCCAACGCTATAAAGGGGTTGTCAATCCCTTCACTGTTACTTGCAAGGATGAGATCCGATAGAGATAGATATAAAAGATTCCTAAAACGATAACTAAAATAAAAGTAAATAAATTGCAGCAAAGTATTTTTGGTATTTTTGGTTTGTAGATCTGAAAATATAATATGGAAAATAGACCCGGGGGCCATAGGTTTCACTAGAGGCTTCTCTCTTGAAGGAAAATAATACGGTGGGTGAACAAATTACTGTTGAGCAATTGATAGAAAAGCGCATAGTTATGATGATATCCAAGGCTATGATTATGCATATAGGCATCACGTCCGTATCAAGTAGACCGAAACGATTCTGCATCTACTACTATTACTCCACACATCGACCGACTCCTGCCTGCATCTAGAGTATTAAGTTCATGAAGAACAGAGTAACGCATTAAGTAAGATGACATGATGTAGAGGGATAAACTCAAGCAATATGATGAAAACCCCATCTTTCTATCCTTGATGACAACAATACAAATACGTGCCTCGCTACCCCTACTTTGTCACTGGGTGAGGACACCGCAAGATTGAACCCAAAACTAAGCACTTCTCCCATTGCAAGAATTACCAATCTAGTTGGCCAAACCAAACCAATAACTCGAAGAGACTTGCAAAGATATGAAATCATGCATATAAGAATTCAGAGAAGATTCAAATAATATTCATAGATAATCTGATCATAAATCCACAATTCATCGGATCTCGACAAACACACCACAAAAGAGTATTACATCGGATAGATCTCCATGAAGATCATGGAGAACATGGTATTGAAGATCATAGAGAGAGAAGAAGGCATCTAGCTACTAGCTATGGACCCGAAGGTCTGAGGTGAACTACTCACGCATCATCGGAAGGGCAATGGTGTTGATGTAGATGCCCTCCGTGATCGAATCCCCCTCCGGCAGATTACCGGAAAAGGCCCAAGATGGGATCTCACGGGAACAGAGGCTTGCGGCGGCGGAAAAGTATTATCGTGGCTCTCTTTGGTATTGGGGGAATATTCCTGAATTTATAGGCGAAGAGTTAGGGTTGGAGGAGCTACGGGGGGCCCACAAGCCAGGGGCGCGCCCTGGTGGCTTCTGGCCTACCTGTAGGTCTTCTGGCCTCTTCTCAAAGCCTCATGGGTTCATTCTGGTCCAAGAAAAATTAGCGTAGAATTTTATTCCGTTTGGACTCCGTTGGATATTCCTTTTCTGCAATACTCAAAAACAAGGAAAAAATAGAAACTGGCACTGGGCACTAGGTTAATAGGTTAGTCCCAAAAATAATATAAAATAGCATATTAATGCATATAAAACATCCAAAATAGATAATATAATAGCATGGAACAATCAAAAATTATAGATACATTGGAGATGTATCAGAGAGACAGACACCCGCCAGCCATCTTTATGCAACAAGTTGCATGTCAATCGACGGAACCGGTCTCTCGTACGTGGACGAGTAAGGTTGGTCCGGGCCGCTTCATCCCACAATACCGCCGAATCAAGATAAGACTAAGGAGGTAAGCAATATGAACATCAATGCCCACAAACTCTTTGTGTTCAACTCGTGCATATCATCTACGCATAGACCTAGCTCATGATGCCATTGTTGGGGAACGTTGCATGGAAAACAAAAAATTTCCTACGCACACGCAAGATCTATCCATGGAGATGCATAGCTACGAGAGGGGGGAGTGTATCTACATACCATTGTAGATCGCTAAGCGGAAGCATATATAACGCGGTTGATGTAGTCATACGTCTTCACGATCCGTCCCGATCTAGCGCTGAACAGACGGCACCTCCGCGTTCAGCACACTTGCGGATCGATGACGTCTCCGCCTCCTCGATCCAGCGAGAGAGGGCGGAGTAGTAGATGGGTTCTCAACCAGCACGACGGCATGGTGGAGATGGTGGTGGAGCAATCCCGGCAGCGCTACGCCGAGCGCTACCGAAACCGCGAATGGAGGAGAAAACGATCTAGGGAGAGAAAGGGGCGCCAAGGGCTTGGTGTGTCCTCTTGGGGCGCCCCTCCCCTATATATATAGGTGGAGGGGTGTGGATATCAGCCCCTCGAAGCCCTAGGTCGCAGCCAAGGGGGGGAGTTGGACTCCTAGTCCAGTTCCCTCCTTTCCATACAAAGGTGGACTTTCCACCTCTCCCAAGCCACATGGGCCTTGAGGGACTTGTGCGCCTGGCCCAATAAGGCCAGGGCGCCTCCCTCAGCCCATGGAAACCCTTGGGACATGGTGGAACCCTTGGTGGACTTCTGGACTCCTTCGGAAGTTTCCGGAACCTTCTAGAAGCTTCCTGGTACAATACCGGAAAAACCCGAAACTTTTCCGGTAGCCAAAATATGACTTCCCATATATAAATCTTTACCTCCGGACCATTCCGGAGCTCCTCGTGACGTCCGGGATCTCATCCGGGACTCTGAAAAACATTCGGTCACCAACATACATAACCCAATAATACTATATCGTCACCGAACGTTAAGCGTGCGGACCCTACGGGTTCGAGAATCATGTGGACATGACCGAGACATCTCTCCGGAAAATAACCAATAGCGGGACCTGGATGCCCATATTGTTTGCCACATATTCCACGAAGATCTTTATCGGTCGAACCACGATGCCAAGGATTCAATCAATCCCGTATGCAGTTCCCTTTGTCCAGCGGTATGTTACTTGCCCGAGATTCGATCGTCGGTATCTCCATACCTAGTTCAATCTCGTTACCAGCAAGTCTCTTTAATCGTTCCGTAATACAAGATCCCGTGACTAACTCCTTAGTCACATTGCTTGCAAGCTTCTTGTGATGCTGTATTACCGAGTGGGCCCAGAGATACCTCTCCGTCATACAGAGTGACAAATCGTCTCGATCCACACCAACCCAACAAACACCCTCGGAGATACCTATAGAGCACCTTTATAGTCACCCAGTTACGTTGTGACATTTGATACACACAAGGAATTCCTCCGGTGTCAGGAAGTTGCATGATCTCATGGTCGTAGGAACAGATACTTGACATGGATAAACCAGTAGCAATAAACTAACACGATCAAATGTTGTTCTTACAGTTGGGTCTTGTCCATCACATCATTCTCCTTATAATGTGATCCCGTAATCAAATGACAACTCATGTCTATGGTCAGGAAACCTTGACCATCTTTGATCAACGAGCTAGTCTAGTAGAGGCTCACTAGGGGCATAGTGTTGTCTATGTATCCACACATGTATCTGAGTTTCTGATCAATAGAATTATAGCATGGATAATAAACGATTATCATGAGCAAGGAAATATGATAATAACCAATTTATTATTGCCTCTAGGGCATATTTCCAACACTAGGGTGCTAATCATGTTTGTATACGTACATGGTGCTGACGTGGCATGACGACATGGTGCGGGACCCACCCGTCAGTGATTGGGAGACGAGGCGACGACGTGTGACCTATGTTTTTTTTACAAAACTCCTTGAGTTTTTTTCGTCACGGAAAAGACATTGGAATAGACATGGGCATAGGATAACAATAATGATCTAAAACAAACACGCGCATAGGGCTTACATGGGCTGCACCGCTGAAGTCACCGCAGCCCGTTTTTCACATATTAATTTTTTAATTGAAAATACAAATATAAATCATATATATATAGGTAAAATGTTTGGGGCACCTAGGTGCCTGGGCACCTAGCTGGTTCTCCATTAATACCTCATGGATTCAAACCCATTAAATTTTGCATGCAAGATTTTCCATATGTGATACTAGCACGCATGCATTTGTTTCCAAACAATATATGCATTCATAACTTCCCTTCCATGCATTATCGTCCTTTGATTCTTTCCAAAATAAAAATATGTACTTTAATAGAGACGACATGCTTGATATACAGAGGGTACGATAGGTGGAAATGATATACCAAAGAAATACACACTCCAAAAATGATATACCCAAGGTATGATAAAGAGAAATGATATACCCAAGAAATATTGCTCCCAAAAATGATATGCACCAATATGATTATTAAAGTGTGACATACTCAAAAATTACATATCCAAAATGGATATACCCAAGAAATATTTGTGAGTATGGAACGTCGTTCCACAGTACGTACCCATGACATTATACACGCGTATATGATACCTTCAAACTTCCTTCAAAAAATTACATATCAATCTTTATATATTTTAAATATGGCAACAGTTCATTTTTTGCGGTATATTATTGCTAGGTATGTCACACTCACATACCATGGGTATATATTTTCAGGAATATGGTTTATGGGTATGTCACACTTATTTACTTTTATAATGTAAAATGCATTGGATATGACATACCCACGATATTTAATAAAGTGAAAAACGACCTCATTGCATTTTTGTACAATAGATTTCTAAAGTGAAAAAGAACGCATTGCATATTTGTACGACAGTTTTCTAATAGGTATCTGACAATAAAAGCGGAAAAATATTTCAGCCACAATACAACTATGGGCACCTGAAATTTATGGATATGCTTGAGATAGTTGGTCTATATGTGGACTATGAATTATTCTCCTTGAACACATTAATACCATTTGCTTAAATTAGATAATATTAAGAACATACGTCCCACATAACAGTACCATATACCTCCCTCAACATATTAGTACGTACCATTTGTTTAAATATCTGTATATACCTAAGAACATGAATGTATGCAAATCATGAGACATTTATTTCTGATTTCTCTCTCTCTTATTTCTATTAATGTCTCAAATATGCAACGTTGCCATGCATGTTATTCTATTTCCTTTTTTCTACTACAGAATTTTTCTCATGCATGGTGGGTATGGGCCTTATTTATGGTATCCAATTAGCGATTAATGCATTAATACACATACCCGTCGTAATAGCACACATCTAAATGCAATCGAGTGGTGGAAAGACAAGGAGCCTGGGCACCTAGGTGTCCCAAACGGTCGTCATATATATATATATATATATATATATATATATATATATATATATATATATATATATATATATATATATATATATATATATATATATATATATATATATATATATATATATATTAGAATTACATGAACATCACTCTAAATAATAATATTTCTCTTAAAGTGAATACTTATATAGCCTAAAAATACATGAATAAATGAATATTATTATGAATCATCAACAATATTTTTATATATAATAAAAATTAATATAATTAATAAATGTTATTATAAAACACAAATACTATTTTAGTCATAAAAACATTTTTTAATAATATTGTATATTTATAGAATTACATGAACATTCTTTTAAATAAGAACATTTTTAGAATTATATGAATATTATTTAAATAAGTGTATTTTTAGAATTATATGAACATTACTTAAATAAAAATATTTTCTAAAATTACATGAAAAATATTTTTAAACAACGTATCTCCTTTGTATTTACGCTATTTATAATTTAAAGAATACTACATAATTCTATGAAAGGAAAAAAACTAACATGTGAAAAATGGGCCGCGGTGACAACAGCTCATTTAAGATTTATGTCCGTGCTTGCCTATAGTTCATTAGGTATAGCTATCCAGTTACTCTAGCAAAACATAAATGGTCTGGTGACTAGGCAGGTCGGCCAGAGAGCCATTGGTCGTCAGTTCGAACTTAGTGTCTCCATATTTTTCATATTAATTGTGTTGTTTCATTTTTTAAAGGAAAACATCTGAGGGACTTTTCACGAGATTTTTTTTTAAGTTTTTCATCAAACTGACTTTTCACGCCAAATTCAGGCACCTATGATGTAATTGACTCTGCAAGAAACTATAACTTACTGCGAACAGCAAGTGCAGTTGGAACACCACATCCACCAAGACAATTACAAACACATCGCAGAAGGGTCTCTCCTAAATCAATCATCTAGCCGCGTCACCACAAATGCCGGTCGCTTCGAAGAGCAACAGCTTCAACCGGATTCCCTTGCCAACACACTACCCGCCCTTGGATGCCTTAGAGGAGACGGCAAGTGAACAGCCGAACTCGGCTGGTCCCGAGAAAGTCATATCTTGAAATCAACGGCGGTTGTGTACATAGTGCCCATGAAGATCTACTCGGAAACAATCCTTAGTCTTATTATCTCGAATTTAATCTTGGTTGACCCAAATTAATACGAGCATCCAAACGCGCCCATAGAGACCGACCACTAGTAGAAAACAGACATTTCGTCCGCCCCTTTAGTCCCGGTTTGATTACGGCCCGAGACTAATGTGACCATTAGTCCCGGTTTGATTTCAGCATCATTAGTCCCGGTTCATTTGCTACCTATAGTCTTGGTTTGTGATACAAACCGGGACTAAAGGGGTGGTGGCAGGCTGGTGTCAGCTGGGGCCCCCACGAGCCCCTTTAGTCCCAGTTTGTATCACCAACCGGGACTAAAGGCCCCCCCTTTAGTCCCGGTTGGAGATACCAACCGGGACTGGAAAAAAAATTCAAATTTTTTTTTTCAAAATTTTTTCTCAAATTTTTTTTTTCAAATTTTTTTCCCATTCCTTTAGTCCCGATTGGTGTCTTCAACCGGGACTAAAGGGGGGGCCCTGCGAGCCCCTAAATCTTAGAAAAATCATAACTAAATCATTCTAATTCAGAAAAATACAAATAATATATCAAAATTTGCAGAAAAAAAAGATTTGTCCGAAGAAACAACAAGTTTTCCGTTTCGACACTTTTTTAAAATCACCAAATTCCAAAGGGAAAATAGAGTTTTTGGACGTTTTAGACGTTTTAGGGTTTAGATTTCTAAGTTTAGGGTTAGGTTTTAGGGTTTGAACCTTTAATTTTACTGTTTATAATAGAGTTTCGGACGTTTTAAGTCTTGGGTTTAGGGTTTTCGGACGTTTTAATTCCCGGGTTTAGTGCTTTTCAATTTCAGGCTAATTTAGCTCAAAAATCATTAAATCCATGAAAAAATAGCAAATGAAGTCAAAAAGGGTTGAAATTTAAGGATGTGGCTTTGAACGGTTCATATTGAACACACAAAAATTCTGGAGTTGAAATAAGATTAAAAAAATGAAATGTCTTTATAACAGCTGAGTTTTCGTCTGAAACCTTGTTACTTCGAAAGAGATGGTCCAGTTTGTACACAAAGTGCATCCAGTTTTTGCCATAACCCTCTCAAATTTTTAGCACAAGCTATTTCGGTGAAATGATGATACCATGCCAAGTTTCAACCTTTTCAGAGTTCATTTGTAGTGTTTTTCAATTTCGGCCTAATTTAGCTCAAAAAATCATTAAATACATGAAAAATAGCAAATGAAGTCAGAAAGGGTTAAAATTTGAGGATGTGGCTTTGAATGGTTCATATTGAACACACAAAAATTCTTCAGTTAATATAAGTTTAAAAAAATGAAATGTGGTCAAACTCTGGTCAAACAGTGGTCAAACTACTTATTCAATAAATATTAGTGTTACTAAATAATTATTGTTTTTTAGAATAATAGTTTCAAACTCAAACGGTGAAGCGTGTGACATCATGCTCATATTTTTCTGATAATAATGGATATATTATTTGTCAAATTTTGATTTACAGATTTAAAGATATTAATTATGCCATTTTAAATGAATAAATGGCAAAATAATAATAATATTACTTATTTTATTTTCATTGAAATTCAATATTATTATTAATTATTTTATTTTGACCTTTTTGTATTATTTTGGATTTTTTGATTTTTTTTGTTTTTTGATAATTTTTGATTTTTTTGAAATTTTTTCCTTTTTTTTGAATTTTTAAATTAATCATTGTTGTTTATTTTAATAATTGTTTGGAGTTCAAAAAATTAAATCATGTAACATCAAGACCTAAGGGTTAATAGGATTGATAGTTTACTATTGTCAGGAAAACAACAAGTGCAGACTTGAAAAACTAGGGGAGATAGAACCTGAAAGTTAAGCGTGCTGGGGCTGGAGTAGTGAGAGGATGGGTGACCGGCTGGGAAGTTAGACGATTTGGAATGAGTGTGGAGCAGTGAGGAGGGGTGATTAGAGATTAAATTGTCAAATAATTAAAAGATTCGAAAATCAGAAGAAAAAAAATTCAAAAAAAATTCAAAAAAAAACTTAAAAAAAATTTCAAAAAAAAAATCAAAAAAATTTCCTTTAGTCCCGGTTGGTGTTAAAGGCTCCACCTTTAATCCCGGTTGGTAACAGATCCTGCATCCCCCGCCCCAGACAGCGCCACGTGGAGGGTCTTTAGTGCCGGGCCGTGTTAAACCGGGACTAAAGGGGGGGCCTTTAGTCCCCACCCTTTAGTGCCGGTTCCTGAACCGGCACTAAAGGTCGTTTTAAACCGGGACTAAATCCCGTTTTTCCACTAGTGGACACACATGGGCGGCCAGATTTGTTGTTTGCAACTGCGCGCGCACGCACGCACGCACGTTTATGTTTGCTTCCGATCGTCCAAGGATGGATGGATCACTCGATGACGTACGTGCACCGTGGTCTGCTTTCATATCGAGTGAGTGTCACGTACGCACGGGTCGTTGACGTACGTGGCGCACCAGTCACCACGTCGGTCGGTGAGATGGTTCAGGTGGCGCCTTTGTAGCCATATCTAGGATGAACTGCCACCGGAGCACTACGCATGGCTTGCTTGCGCGGCACCATCATCTGTTGCATTCCCCAGATCTTTCTGAAGCCAGATTTCACTTTCAGGAGGAGTTCTCCCTTTGACAGAGCATCAAATTCGTTTTGTTCTCCCATTTTCATCCGTCAGGGATCATTTGACTTCCCGGCCAACCAAATGTGCACTCGACATAAGTTGTTGCGCAAATCAGCGGCGCGCTTTCACTTCTACTAGTACCGGAGGATTTTTGCAAACCAACATGTGGTTGGATGGTTAGAGGGACAGTGGTATCCCCAGCCCACCAGGGTTCAAGTCCTGATGCTTGCATTATTTCTGAATTTATTTCAGGATTTCCGATGATGCGTAGTCAGTGGGGGGAGACGTTTTCTTCGACGACGAGGCGCCTACGGTGACTTCGTAAATCTCAACATGATATGCCGGCTCAGTCTCTCGGAGGTGCTCATAGGAATAGGGTGTGCGTGTGTGTTCATAGGGGTGAGTATATGCGCGTGTATATTAGCGCTTGCGTCTGTACTGTGTTAAAAAAAAGTACCTGGGGATTTTTTTTTTTGCGGCGTGCCGAAGCAAGTTAAGCAAGTAACCGCACGATGCGCCAAGAAAAAGCAAAACGGCCACCGTGAAATAGCAAGCGGCACTTTGGTTCTCGAAACAAGCTTTCGACCCGCTTTATATATAAAAACGACAACCCTAAATTACATGGTGAAACATTACAATGTGATGAGGTAGCCCTCTGACACAGCTGACTTGAAATGACAAGCCAATTACGTGGCCAAACACCTAAGTACAGGACGACACAACCTAAGAAACCTAGCCTTCATGACAACGCCCTCAGGAGGGGGACGCAAGCACCGCCGCTGCCGGGCTCAAAGGCCAAGGGTTTTCATCCGGAGACTCGCCACAAAGAAAAGAACCACGACGATGTCTTCAAGAAGATAACAACACCCACAGATGTCGTCGGCGGCGGCATCCGAGCGCGGAGCTTTCGCTTGGCAACTCACCCATGTCACCATGAGGCCCCTAGATCAGTCGCCACGAGAACCGGCTTCCAGATCCAGATCTGGGCAACACCAAAGCAAAGAACAGAAAGCGTGCCCGAGCTACCCACTGCTACACCCCTCGCCTCGAGACGACCAAGAGGCGTAGCCACCACTGCTGTCATGGAGCCTGCCGGAAAGCCACCATGTGGACCGCCATCCAGGGCCGCCACCCGGCATCCCTGCCCCGAGACCCGCCACCCATCCCTCTCACAACACACCAACACCGGCAGGAAGAGTAGAAGGCACTCCTTCAACTCCTAGCCTGGCATCGGTCCCCAAATCCGGGTCGGCACCTCCACAATAGGAGGCGTCAATGCATGTGTCCCATCCAATCCGAGTGGACCGAGGGGACACGACCCAAAGACTGCCGACGGCCGCCGCGAACCTCCACAGGCCTGGCCTAGGAGCTTGCACGACGCCAAATCCATGGTCACTAGCATCGAGATACAGGACGAGGAGAAAGGTCACGGCCACCACCACTGTGCATCGCACCCGTGACGATATTGTACACGGGCGCAACCCAGGCCAAGACCAACCTCACCTACCCGGGGAATGAACCCCGAACTGCCCTGGGCCTAGATCCTGCCTGCCAAGGCACAAACCATAGAACCGTGCCGCCGTTACAGCATGCATCACTGGCATCCATCCCCGCGCGCCGTCGGCCCAGTCCAGGGAGAAGAGAGGCAGCCGCACCACCGCACCGTGCCGCCAGCCGGGCCGCAGCCGCCACGTCATTGCAGCCAGCACCAACCCACACCACCATCCCCCCCCCTCGCCGCACCAGAGAGCCGCCTGCAGGCCAAGGATCACCACCGTCGTCAGCTGGCGCCACCACCGGAAGGCAGTACCACGGCCACTGACCCGCGCCGCCGCAACCCGCGCATCCTGCCGGCCACATCTGGCCGTCACAGCGCAGGAACGCCCTGCCACCTCGTTGCCCGGAACGCCGCTGTACCTGCGCGCCGTCACCACCCACACGTACCGCTGCCACGCCGGCACGCCGGCACACCGTCGCGCCGCAGCGCCAGCGCCTCGCTCCGGCCCGGAGAGGAGGCCGCACCTCCCCACCTTACGGGAGACTGCCAGCGCCCCCCCCCCCCCCGCCGCCGGCAACGACGAACCAGGAGAAGGGAGGGCAGGGAGGAGTTGGAGGCAGCGCTATCAGAGGCCCTCCCCGTCGCCTCGCGGGGGCGGTGCAGGAGTGGAGAGAGGGTCAGTGGCACTTTGGTTCCTGGTTGTAAATACATTCTATATAATAAAAAATGAAACAAAAAGTCAAAATAGTTTACAATTATTTTTAGATGCAACTTGACTTTCTTTTACACTAGTATGTAAATTTTCATGAAAAAAAAACAACATTGGCTTCCGGGCAAAATAACAAAAAATATTTGTTATTATAGGTCACTTTTTTCATTATTTTGACCGGAAATTTGTCTTTTGTTAAAATAAGTCAAAGGGTGATTCTCTTTTCGTAGCATTTTTTTCACAAGTACACTGAAAGTTCAAGTCCATTTCAAAAATATTTTCATAATTTTTTGGCTTTTTGTTCAATCTATAACTATATACCTATTATTATTATATATATATATATATATATATATATATATATATATATATATATATATATATATTATATATATATATATATATATATTAATAAAGGGGCTATCGCTTCTTACCTCCTAATTTTTGTCCGTTTTCGTACGTCAAAACTTCTTTTTCGTACGTCTACCAATGTTCGATCCAGCCTTCGGCCGTCGCTGCACTTTTTAGGTTGGGTCGCTTCGTTTGTTTGTCCCGTGTCAAACTCATGGGCCGAACTGGGCCTGGTTCGCACATTTTTTCTTAAAAATGGAAGAATTACAAAGCAGCGTGAAACCCACGACCAGGCCCTCCGTGTAAAAGACTACAGCCAAATCGGGTACACTTGTGTTGCTAAACAAGGTTGTTATCTGATTCGCAAAAAATAGGTTGTTATCTTAATAATAGTCCAACATCGCTCCTCTGCACCCAACAACATCAATTTTTATACGTCGACGGCCTCGCTGCATCAAAAGTCAACAAGCAAAGGACATGAACAGAACAAAGGAATAATCCCGAGTGGGAAGAGGAAGCAAAGGAATAAACTGTCAGAAATTGGATTAGCACAACTGGCAGCGTCGTTGATTTACAAGTGACTCAAGACTGCAAACCGAACAGAAGCGACACCAGAATCCGTTGTCAGCACTCCCGCTGGCGAGCGGCCTTGCGCCGGATGCTTCCGGCGAGCAACTGCGCGGAACCGGCGCTCCCGCCGGCGACCGGCCTCACAGCAGCCGCCAAACGAGAGCCGCGTGCGACCGCTCGCCGCCATCAAAGACACCATGGCCGGACTTGTACTTGCAGAACCATGTGTGATGAATATCAAACACGCCATGGCCGGACTTGTGCTTGCAGAACCATGTGTGATGAATATCAAACACGCCATGGCCGGACTTGTGCTTGCAGAACCATGGGTGGTGGATGTGGCTCCAGCTTGCAGTAGCCCTGGCGGTGGCTCGTGCTCCCAGCAGAGTGGGGTTCCCCGCTGGACAGAGATAAGGGGAAGAAGAGAGGAAGGGAATGGGGGATGGGAAGAAGAAGGGGGCAACTGAGAAGATAAGGTTAAGGGAGGGACAGTGGTGCGTGGGCCAGACAGCACGCGTCGCCCGTGCGAGACGCTGGTCCACATCCGATTCTAAAAACAAGCAATTTTCCCATAAAATAGGATTTTATATTAGATAGATTTGGTAATACAAATAACTAGGTAACCACGTGTACTCTCAACCAGATCAAAAGAACGAATTTACTCAGGAGGGACACGCTCTTTTACCCATCAAATCGCTTGATTCTCATAATGTATTTGTTTGCTTCTACGAATCTACATGCATTGCTTTTAGTTTTACTTTTTTTTTAGTTAGATATGCGTCTGTTTGTGTTTTTAGGTACTCGTACTAACTACAAAGGTTAGGAGACACATGACGAAAACATATATGACTAGACTCCCAATAAAGTAAATACAGAAATTATCTCATGGCACCGTTGATCCTGCTTTATACGAGTGCATAAGTAAACCATCGTCGTCAAAATATACACATTTATATGTTATGTCCACATAGTCTTTAGTTGTTCTTAATAAGTTATCGTTCCGAATCAGAAAAAAGATGCCATGCTTGATGTCCCTGAAGATGGTCACGTTGAAGGTAGTACGGAGGAACATGGCAACCACCTTAAACATCATTTTGACCCAAACATTGATGCTATGGAGAAACAAGAACAACTGCATCCAGGTAAAATCACTTAAAAATTGTTGCATATACGGTATTTCTATTGTCTGGTGTTAGTGCAATACTTAATCTGCCGGTGTGGTATGCTTTATCATTAGGCATCGACAAACTGATCTACAACGTCGTATTGAAGTTGTCGGACAAAAATATGGTGTATATAGCAATGCTTTTACTTTAATATGATTGCTCTGCTTTACAAATAGCTTCAAGAAAAAACATGATACTCTAGCATGCAAACATAACATATATCTTATACTTATGTCGAACATAATTAAATTTATTTATAAGTAGCTACATATGCTCTATTTATAGCGCAAAATTTATATCAGGTTTTGATCAACAACATATTCATACAGTGTACAAAAATCTCATGCGGGCAAGCAATTTGGATCGCAATCTCAAGTCACATATGCTAAAAAACAAAGAAGGAAAAGAGATAAAGAGCGGTATGCACGAATGATCAATGAAGAAAAACATGGAAAACTGAAAAAGCGTCGTGAAGCATATCAACTAAAAAGAATTCAAGATTCGCCTCAGTTGCAAAAAAAAATACAAATACAAGGGAATAAGAAATATGCAAACATGAAGCCAACGTAGAAGATATAAAAGTGTGCATGGGAAAGGCAGAAATACACAATTATGTGACCAACAAAAAAAAAACTAGAATAAAGCAAATTACAGCAAACCGTTAATTGGGCCACGACGCACTAAAGTGAAGATTCAGTTACAATGGAAAATCCAGCATATATCCCGACATGACAAGAAGTTAGTACATCTATACGACAAGGACTTCACGGTTAGCGCACACACACAACTTTCCTGGACGCTAGGTGAAGTATACGATATTTTTATTGCGTGATATCAGTAACTCAACATAAGTGTTGTGTGTATATTTTTATTACCAGTATGATTGTTAATTTACCAGTGAGATATGTGTTGTCACTATATATTGGTCCGATCTACAACGTCATATTGAAGTCAGACAAAAAACATCATGTGTGCTTTTACCTCAAATCCTTTAAATTAGTATCTGAAGAATATGCTTCAAAGTCGGAAAAAATGCACTCGACGGAAGTCTTCCGTGCAACCCTCCTCTCCAACTACCGCCCGTCCAACCCGTGCGTGCATATTTCCTAGTTACTAAAAAGAATATAGAGTGTAGATACAACCACGAACCAAACGTTCACGTCCGCGGCAGAATTCGCAACACCAAAACAGATCACCGCGCACGGTCCCCACTCCAAAGACAAAGCAAGCAGCAGACATATGAGATTCTGCGGGAGCTTCCATGTCAAGAAAGCCACCAACTTCCGAATAATCCATCTTCCTCCATCGCCTCACTCTAGCTCGGATTCTCTCGCTAGCTCGAGCACACCACCACCAGCTACCTAGCTACGTGCTCCCTCCAAAAGCAAAAGCATTTGGAAACCACCATTACTCCCGTCAACACCATATGGAACCTTATTCCATTTGATCGACCCCTTCGCTTTCCCATCATCGCCACCACGGCCACCGACTCCCGAATAATCCCTCTTCCTCCGTTGCGTCGCTTTCGCTCAGATTCTCGAGCTCGCTCCATGGCTCTGGCTAGCTAGCTAGCTCCTCTCTCGCTGCACACTCCAAAAGCGATAGCATTCGGAAACCACCACTCCCCTCCACACCATAAG
Organism: Elymus sibiricus; assembly: GCA_039707655.1. Lineage (NCBI taxonomy): Eukaryota > Viridiplantae > Streptophyta > Magnoliopsida > Poales > Poaceae > Elymus > Elymus sibiricus. The sequence goes on from CM077675.1 coordinate 467,794,988, forward strand.
GAACCCTATTCCATTTCATCGCTTTCCCTTCCCTTCCCATCATCACCACCGCGAGAGAGCACCTCCATCGCAATGGCGGACGGGGGGCCGCCGCAGATGGTGCGCAGGCTGGCGGTGGAGGTGGTGGACGCGCGGGACCTGGTGCCCAAGGACGGGCTCGGCACGTCCAGCGCCTACGCGGTGGCGGACTTCGACGGCCAGCGGAAGCGCACGCGGACCGTGCCACGGGACCTCAACCCGCAGTGGCACGAGCGGCTCGAGTTCGCCGTGCCCGACCCGGCCAGCATTTACGCCGAGTCGCTCGACGTCTCGCTCTACCACGACCGCCGCTTCAACCCCTCCGGCGGGGGCGGAGGGGGCGGCAAGAACCACTTCCTCGGCCGCGTCCGCATCTACGGCTCCCAGTTCTCGCGCCGCGGGGAGGAGGGCATCGTCTACTTCCCGCTCGAGAAGCGCAGCCTGCTCAGCTGGATCCGCGGCGAGGTCGGGCTCAAGATCTACTACTACTACGAGCCGGCGGTGCCCCCGCCGCCGCCGCCCGAGGACAGGCCGCCCGAGGGAGCTGACAACGCGCCGCCGCCCGAGGTTCCGCCGGAGCAGCCCAGAGAGCTCCCGCCTGAGGTCCCCGAGCCGACGGAGGCTGCCGTGGAGGTGCAGCAGCCGCAGGCGCAGCCTCCGGTCATCATCGTCGAGGAAGCTCCGATGCACGGGCCACACGGCCCGGTGATGCCGCCCCCGATGATGCACGGCCACATGATGCCGCCGCCGATGCATGGGCCACACGGCCCGATGATGCACGGCCCCATGATGCACGCCCGGATGATGCCACCGCAGCCGGAGCCGGAGCCGGAGCCGCAGCGTGAACCAGGGCCAGGGCCCGATGGGGCTGAAATGTACCCGCCTGAGCTCCGCAAGGAGCGGATGGCGTCGAGCACCGGGCATGTCCGCGTCCCCCGACACCCGAGCGGCGGCTTCGGGCCTGATTACTACACGGCCGCCTCTCCCCGCGTCATCTCCGGGCGGTTCGCGTCTGCCGGCGAGGCCGTCGAGCCGGTGCAGTCGACGTACGACCTGGTGGAGCCTATGCGGTACCTCTTCGTGCGCATCGTGAGAGTGCGCGGCATCCGCGCCTGCGAGGGCCCCTACGTCAAGATCCAAGCCGGCCCGCACTGCCTCCGCTCCCGGCCAGGCCGCGACGTCTCCGGCACCGGCAGCCCAGAGTGGAACCAGGTGTTCGCCGTCAGCCACGCAAAGCCGGAGCCGACGCTCGAGATATCTGTCTGGGACGGCCGGGCGCCGTCTCCGGCGGATGCCTTCCTCGGCGGCGTCTGCTTCGACCTCTCCGACGTGCCGGTTCGCGACCAGCCGGACGGCCCGCTGGCCGCGCAGTGGTACCGGCTCGAGGGCGGCGAGCCGGGCATGGTCACAGGGGACATCATGGTGTCGGTGTGGATCGGCACGCAGGCCGATGACGTGTTCCCGGAGGCCTGGAACACCGACGCGCCCTACGCCGCCTACACCCGCGCCAAGGTGTACCAATCGCCCAAGCTGTGGTACCTGCGGGCGTCCGTCATCGAGGCGCAGGACCTGCGCGTGCCGTCGCCGCCGCCGGGGCTGCCGTTCGACGTGCGCGTCAAGGTTCAGCTCGGCTTCCAGTCGGCGCGCACCCGCCGGTCGGTGGCCAGCAGCAGCGGCTCGGCGTTCGCGTGGTCCGAGGACCTCATGTTCGTCGCGTCCGAGCCGCTGGACGACACCCTTGTCCTGCTCGTGGAGGACCGGTCGATGATCAAGGAGCCTGCTCTGCTCGGCCACGCAACAATCCCCGTGAGCTCCATCGAGCAGCGCCTCGACGAGCGGCAGATCGTCGCGTCGAGATGGTTCAACCTCGAGGGCGGCATGGGTCATGGAGACGGCGGAGATCAGCAGGGACAAGGACCTGCAGGGTTCTACTCCGGCAGGCTGCACCTTCGACTTTTCCTGGAAGGCGGATACCATGTGCTCGACGAGGCGGCGCATGTGTGCAGCGACTACCGGCCGACGGCGAAGCAGCTGTGGAAGCCACCGGTCGGCGTGCTGGAGCTCGGCATTGTCGGAGCATGCGGCCTGCTCCCCATGAAGACGAAAGGAGGCTCCAAGGGCTCGACGGACGCCTACTGCGTGGCCAAGTACGGCAAGAAGTGGGTGCGCACGCGCACCGTCACGGACAGCTTCAACCCGCGGTGGAACGAGCAGTACACGTGGCAGGTGTACGACCCCTGCACCGTGCTCACGGTGGCCGTGTTCGACAACTGGCGCATGTTCGCGGGCGCCGGCGACGAGCGGCAGGACTACCGCATCGGCAAGGTGCGGGTGCGCGTGTCCACGCTCGAGACCAACCGGGCGTACACGGCGTCGTACCCGCTGCTCGTGCTGCTGCGCCCGGGCCTTAAGAAGATGGGCGAGGTGCAGCTCGCCGTGCGCTTCTCGTCGCCGGCGCACCTGCCGGACACCTGGGCCACCTACACGTCGCCGCTCCTGCCGAGGATGCACTACCTGCGCCCGATCGGCGTCGCGCAGCAGGAGGCGCTGCGAGGCGCGGCCGTGCGCACCGTGGCGGCATGGCTGGCACGCTCCGAGCCGCCGCTGGGGCCGGAGGTGGTGCGCTACATGCTGGACGCGGACGCGCACACCTGGAGCGTGCGGCGCGCCAAGGCCAACTGGTTCCGCATCATGGGGGTGCTCGCCTGGGCGGTCGGGCTGGAGCGGTGGCTGGACGGCGTGCGGCGGTGGCGCAACCCCTCCACCACCGTCCTCGTCCACGTGCTCTACCTCGTCCTCGTCTGGTACCCCGAGCTGGTGGTGCCAACGGCGTCACTCTACGTCTTCCTGATCGGCGTGTGGTACTACCGGTTCCGGCCGCGGGCGCCGGCCGGCATGGACGCGCGGCTGTCGCAGGCCGACACGGTGGATGGCGACGAGCTGGAGGAGGAGTTCGACGCCGTGCCGGCGCCCGACGTCCTCCGGCTACGCTACGAGAGGCTACGCACGCTGGCGGGGCGGGTGCAGCGCGTCATGGGCGACGTCGCGGCGCAGGGCGAGCGGCTGCAGGCGCTGGTCAGCTGGAGGGACCCGCGGGCGAGCCGGATCTTCGTCGGCGTCTGCCTGGCCGTCGCCGTGGCGTTGTATGCGATGCCGCCCAAGATGGTGGCCGTGGCGAGCGGGTTCTACTACCTCCGCCATCCCATGTTCCGGGACCCCATGCCCGCCGCGGCCGTCAACTTCTTCCGCCGGCTGCCCAGCCTCTCAGACAGGATGCTTTGAGACTGATTGGCAGTCCAATTTTTTTTTCGTTGCCGCAATAATGAACGTACGAGTGTGCGATAGGAATATACTATATCGGGGGAGGGAAAAGATTTGTAGAAATAACACAATGATGATATTGTATTCATAATTATAGAAAACACACAGAGACCAGAGTTATATTATGATTCTGACAGCAATTGCTACTACATAATTTATATTTGCCTCGTTTCCATAGCTACAAGAAGCTTGTCATGATGGACTCTGCTGCTAATTGTATCTGCTATGGTGCCAAACTTATGATTTCTGGGTTGCTCCCGTATGAGAATGACACTGATGTTGGTGAAGAGGTGGTTCTCACGGGGGAGGAGATTGCCATTGGTATCGGCGAAGATCAAGAGGGTGGTCGTGGACAGAGGCACATATCCAAGCAAGTGGGTACTTGGTCCGGTGACACTCAAGAAGAAGTTGATCGATGAGGGCCTCCTTGATAAGCATCGGAGGCCAACTGAGTGGCTTCGAGAGGTGGTGCTTCCTAGTTCCTACTGGTGCTGATGCAGTGATTACAGCATGTGGTGCCAGGTGAGGATGTGAAGGAGAAGAAAAAGTGAAAGACTGATGAGGATATCAAGCAGTGGCGGAGGTAGGGGGTGGACAGGGTGGGCCATGGCCCACCCTGAAATTGAGAAATAGCCTATAATACCGTAGCAGAAAGGCTAAAAATATAAGGAAAAATAAATTTATATGTAGAGTTGTACTCTGGGCCCACCCTGGCCCAGTGGGCTAGGTCCGCCACTGATATCAAGGAAAAGAAAAAGGAGGAAGATTGATCAGAAATTCGAATTCGAGCATGAGCTACATGGAGCTCGTTGTTTTTCTGAAAAATTTAAATTATGATTCCACGCTTCAAAAAATTTGAAGAAACTTCAGTATCATATATACTGCATTACGGCATGCTTACAAATATTCATAACAAAGTACATTGACATGCAGGCTACACAAAAGGGACAAATCGCTGGCATTGAAAACAGTGAGCAGTCTGTGCACTGTTCACTATATAAAACCAACGATTTTTCTCTTCTTTGTGTAGCAAACGAATCAATGTATTCTCTCATAAAATTTTACACAGGTGTAGTACATATCTATATGTCAAAATGGATTTGTTTTTAGAATTATCTGAAACTATGAAACGTAATTTTGAATGTTTCAGGAAAAAGGCTCCATATAGCCCGAGCATGAAAACGCTGCACTCGAAGATTCATTGAGTGGTTTCTTTTTTGTAGTTAAGGGGCCTCCCCCAATTTCATTTCCGAATAATAATACTCCCTCCCTCCGTTCCTAAATATAAGTCTTTTTAGAGATTTCAATGCGGACTACATATGGAGTAAAATAAGTAAATCTACATTCTATAATATGTCTATATACATCTGTATGTATTTTCTGTTGGAATATTTAAAAAGACTTATATTGAGAAACGGAGGGAGTACAAAATAGTTATGGATCACGTATCACTATACGGTTTCAGGACAGACTTGTTACAACAAGTGAACACTTCAGGAATGCAAGACATTGAAAGAACCTCCCCTCCCCTCGCATGCCACCACACTGAGGCAACACGGGAGGATTTCCCACCACCGCTACCTAGTTTCTCCCTCCCCCATTTCCTTTCTCGCCCTCGCATGAGGTTGGCGTCGGGCAAGCCCGGGCTACAGTCAAGTAAGGTGAAGGCGGGGTCAGTGCTAGTGCGCGGGAGGCCACTACCTTTTTTCTTCATTTCTGTTTTTTCATTTATTTTTTATTTTGTTTATCTTCCAAATATTCTAAATATATATTACAAAAACAATTGCATACTTTAACAAAATGTTAAATGTGTATAAAATGTTTATGATGTATACAAAAAATATATAATGTGTATGAAAAAGAGTAAAACATAGAAAAATAAGTTCTCAAAAATTTTAATCTGTATTTGCAAAATGTTAAACATGTATATAGAAAATTTTCCTCATGCATACCCAAAATGTACAATGTGTGTAAAAAAAGTAGACATCGAAAAATATATGTTTTAAAATGTTAATCATGTATTTGGAAAATATTAAATGTGTATATATAAAAGGTTAAATTTGTATAAAAAATGTATAAGAAATATGTACCATGCGTATGAAGAAAAACTAGACATGAAAACACATATTCAAAAAAATGTAATCATAGATATGAAAAATGTTAAACCTGTATTAAAATATTTTAGATACATACCAAAAATTTACAATTTTATGAAACAATAGACATCGGAACATTTATTTGAAAAAATATAAATCATGTATTTGAAAATCTTAAATATGTACGAAAAAAATATTCTTGACGTATACAAAAATGTACAATGTGTAACAAAAATGTAGACATGTGTTGACAAAAAGAAAAGAAAAGCAAAACAAACCAAAGAAGAAACAGAGAAAACCAAAGGAAAAAATGAAACAAGAAAACAAAAAATAAATAGAAAAACCTGACCAAACATAGCCACCATCGAGCGTCTCGATCGAACGAAATCTTATCGAACGAAAAAATGTAAATGGGCCGGCCCAATAGCTACTTCAGGCGAGAGCTATGGCGCACTCAAGCGTGATATAGGTTTTGCGCCTGCCCTGGTAAATGATTCGTTCGATGCGGGAGCTACCTCAAAAATAGTAGCTACTAATCCTAAAAAAAAATGTAGAAGGTACTCAAATCGATTGTGACCCTGATATCGGGGTCCAAAAAAATTGGGTGCATCCGACCGGTCTTCAAACCTGGGGAGAGACTTGTGCGAGATCTCACCTATGGTCCCGGTCCTCTCAAATTTGGCTTGCTCTTGTGGAAGGCCGAGATGTACTCAAATTAGGGCTGATTCGACGCATTGGCAATGGACGAACAACAGATATGTGGGAGCATAATTGGATTCCTAAGGAGACAAGACCACGACCGATAACGTCACTGGTCGCGGACCCTCCCAGGAAGGTTTCAGAATTGATGACCCCAACGACGACAACATGGGATGAAGCTCTGGTGCGTTCGGGGTTTATTCCTTTCAACGCCGATGCAATTTTGAAAATACTAGTTTGCACTCGTAATACTTATGATTTTTGGGCTTGGTTTCCGGATAAGAACGGGAGATTCACAGTTAGCTCGGCGCATAAGTTTCTGATAACGACAAAAATTCAGAGAGAAGAATTGCTCGGAGGAAGGGGTGGATCATCAGGCGGAGACAGCGAGGAGAAAGCATGGACACTGTTGTGGAAGATCCCGATTCCATCGAGAATTAATGTGTTTCTGTGGAGGTTGGCTCGGCATTCACTACCGACCATGGATGTTTTGCAGAGACGGAATATGGCCATTCAGAACTCTTGTGCCCTGTGCGAGTGTGAGGGTTCTTGGTGGCATGCACTCTTGTCATGCACGATGTCGAGATGCATTTGGGTCTTGTCTGATGAAGCACTTGTAGCAAAGAGGGCAGAAAATGTGGAGCCAAATGCTAAAAACTGGATTTTTTAACTCCACGAATCATTACCACATGCAAGTTTCACATTGATGGTGGTAACACTTTGGTCAGTTTGGTATGCGAGGCGTAAAGCAATATATGAAGGGCCAATAGCTCATGTGCGACGTATTTCATGTGAATTGGAACGAGTGCGAGGTTGTTTGAGCGAATGGCTGTGGTGCGACACATTTGATAACGTAAATAGCCTAGGCACGACATGGCCCTTAAAATCAACTGATGCCCTCGTTAGCTGTTAGGGGTTGGACCCACAACTTATCCACGTAAGCGCGGGACCCACCACTTGTCCACGTAAGCGCGGGACCCACCTGTTCGCAGCTAGAAGAGACGAGCGCCCGTGCCCGTCCGCCCGCCGCCGTCCATTGCTTCCCCTTTCCCCAATCTTTCTCTTCTCCGGCGACCTAGCGCAGATGTCTACCTCCTCCGCCACACACTCAAAATGGCGACAGTATGGTCCAGTGCCGCTCACAAGGTGCCCTGACTGCCCACGCCCAGAGCCTCTTAAACGGTGGGTCAGTAAGACTGATGAGAATGGCAATCTTGGGCGCGAATTTGTCAAATGCTTGAGCAAAACAATGGCAGGAAGGGATGGCAAGGTTAGATCTCTGTTCTTAGCCCGTTCTTTCGCTGACGTTTGCTCTAATTTCTCCATATTTCGTTTTTTCTCGTCGAATTTGGGATTTAGGGTTCATGTTGTTGTTTTCAGATCCTGAAGAAATATACCCATTTCGAGTGGATGGATGATTATATTGAGAGGATTCACTTTGAGGTCTATATATATTGATTCGAGCGGGGCCGCAACCTGGGAGCTCAATTTGGGCGGGGTGCCGCCGATTACTGTGGAGAATTCGGGGAGCTCGGAGAGAGGGGCGGGCAGAGTCCTGCCGATGGCGAGGTATGCTGAACTGCACCGGGAGTCCGAACTGAACGAGGAACTGTAGAAGATCAAGAAACATCTAATGCAGATGATCAATTTGCAGAAGCAAGCAAATATCATGGCAGGGGGGTTTTATTGTTGTATCATTGCGCTGTTTTTCTTTTACTTTTTGTTCATTCGTCATTAGAGCGGGCATTTAGGCTTGTCAGGGCAGAGGACGCGATCTGTGCGCCATGCCAAGTTCATGTAACTGAATCGAAGCAGCAATTTTGAAAATTATTCAGTGTTCATGCCCCTGTTTTTGTTCTTCAGTTAACAGAGTTGAGGGACCACTAGAAGAGTGTCTAGAGGGGGGGTGAATAGACAACTAGCAGGAATTTAAAACCTAACCTTTTCCCAAGTTAATTGGTTGGCAGATTTTAGCAATTATAGCAAGATAGCAAGCACACCCTACACATGCATGTCAACAAATATGGCAGCAGAAAGTAAAGACATTGCACATGAAGTAAAGAGTTGAGAAAGGGAGATCAAACACATGAGGGACACGAAGATTTTTCCCGTGGTTCCGATAGGTGGTGCTATCGTACGTCCACGTTTATGGAGTCTTCAACCCACGGAGGGTAACAGTCGCGAGAGTCCACGGAGGGCTCCACCCATAAGGGTCCACGAAGTAGCAACTTGACTATTCCATAACGGCTTCCGTCCACGAAGGACTAGCCTCACTATGGGTAGATCTTCACGAAGTAGGCGATCTCCTTGCCCTTACAAACTTCTTGGTTCACTCCACAACACGAAGTAAGAAGGCTCCCAAGCGACACCTAACCAATCTAGGAGGCACCACCCTCCAAAAGGTAATAGGCTCGACAATGTCGATGAACTCCTTGCTCTTGTGCTTCAAGATGATAGACTCCTCAACACACAATCACTCTCTCATAGATTTGGCTTGGTGGAAGAGATGGGATTGGTGGAAAGCAACTTGGGGAGGCTAGAGATCAAGATTCATATGGTTGGAATGGAATGGCATGATCTCAACACATGAGTAGGTGGCTCTCTCTCAGAAAACTGGATGGGGCAAGTATGGAATAGTTCTGAGTGCTTCTCTTTCGAGTAGGTGGTGGTGAAGGGGTATATATAGGCATCTCCAAAAATCCAACCTTTACACACAGAATGACTAACTCGGTGACACTGATGTGTTAATCTCGGTGGTACCGAAGTGACCAAAAAGCAGTAACTTTTGAATCTCGATGAGACCGATATATAAAACTCGGTTGCACCGATAAGGTGACCAACGGTCAGATTGCCCAATCTCGGTGACGCCAATTCAACAAACTCGGTGGTACCGATTTTGTGAAACTGCGTAACAGAAATTTGGCAACCCAAACTCGGTGGCACCGAAGCAGAATCGGTTGCACCGAAAAGCTAGGGTTTGGCTTAGGTCTGTCTGAGTATGGGAATCGGTGGCACCGAGTGGAAAGTGTTGGTTGCACCGATTTTGGATATTTGACTTTGGACAGACTTTTGTTGAAGAGCATGTGGGTGTTTTTGGTGACTGTCACTTGTGCACATATGAGCATTTTGTTCACCAACAATACCTTACCCCCTTTTAATAGTATTGGCTTTCCTATGGACTCAAAGTGATTTCTCACAAAGTAAAATGTAGAGTCCTCTTGCTTGAAGCTTTGCCAATCTATTTCCTTGCATCTTGGGGTATCTCCACTATCTCCACAATCCTTTTGCCAACCCTTCTCTCTCTATGGACTTCTATCTGAAATACACAAGGTAAAAGTATTAGTCCAAGAGACAATGTATGTTGTCATGAATTATCAAAACCACCAAGGGAGCACATTGTGCTTTCAATCTCCCCCTTTTTGGTAATTGATGACAACATACAATCAAAGCTTCAAATAAAGATATGCATGGATATAATGAAGACTTTGAGAGATACATGACTTAGATTTGCTCCTCCTAAATGTGTGCAAACCCTTTAAAGGGTAGTTGCTTTGGAATGAATGGACACACATATAGTGGAAGGGATATAATGAGTCATGTGTATCTTGGCTATATGCATCAACTATATATGAATGAGGTATATCCTTGTTCAAGACTTCACTCTTGCAAACAATATGTGCAAGAAGCAAGAGATCATCTTGATCAAAGATATGATGCATATACTTACCTTGAGTTCTTGAGCATTCTAGTAGTAGAAACACACTTGAGAAAACAATGTTAGGAAACACAAGAGTATTCTACTAATCAAAAAGGCAATAGAGCTCAAAAGGACCAAGATGAGTAGTCAAATAAAATAGGCATAATATTCTCCAAAACATATTTTTCTCCCCCCACTTTGGTATTCTCACCTTGTCCATAAGTATAAACTTTGATATTCTCCTCTCCTCCTTGATTGAATCTCCCCCTTTGCATAAGCATGTATCTCCCCCTTTAGCATTGAAGCTTTGGTATTTCTCCCCCTTTGGCATTAATTTCCAAAAAGGTCAAACATAGGGTCAGATACAGGGATCATTGATAAGAAGGGATCCTTGAGAACAAGGGTCATTGAAAGTAGGGATCATAGAAAAGAAAATTTGAGGGAATCATTGAAAATAATTTCTCTCCCTTTGGCTGATCTGAGATCTTCTAAGACTTCTCCTCCTTTGAGTTAGGGATCCTTGAATAAAGAATTTCTCCCCCTAAGTTTTTTTTAAATAAGAAGGGATCATCGAAGAAGCAAAGATATTACTTGTAGGATCACTAAAGAAACACAGATTTGCAATTATGAACACAAATTAGAAAAGAAATCATGTCGGTGACTCCGAGATAAACAAATCGGTGGTACCGAGATTTTGTGGTGCAGCTCATCTGCTAATTCGGTAGAACCGAGTTATTTGTATCGGTGGCTCCGAGGCTAAAACAGAAACTTGGCAGTGGGATTTTGAAATCGAGATTTCTCAAACTTTGCCAATAACACAGTGTCAAAAGAAAAAAATTCAAAGGGAATGCAAAAGTTTTTTACAAAAGGATATCAACTAGAGAAGATTTGAGTGGTTCTAGGAAATCTTGCAAATAGAGAATGAACCACACGAGATTCTTAACTAGATGATGGGCGGTGACTAGGTCACCTATATTAGAGTATATTGACATAGGAGCCAAGCAAGAATACTTGATCATAGGTCATACTCAACGTTCAGCTCAAAATGGGGTTACCATTTTTCGATTAAGCATTTTAATGTCTTCATATCACTTGAGTTGCTTTATCTCATGACTTGGAGTAAAGCCTTTTCAAGGATATGAGTACATACCTTTGAGTGATGTTGATGACGTAGCTTGTATATGAACTTGTTGAGGATGCTCGAGGTTGATGAAGATCATCTTGAGTTGGGAGAAATCCTTCTCGTTTTAGTTCACTTATCACCTACGAAGGTTAGTCAAGCAAGGAAGAACATGATATGACACGATACCAATTGAAGTATAAATATGTGTCAAGGATATGTTTTTGTTGTCTTCTTCCTTCCATCATCAAGAAAACTTGTGGATACTTGGTCATGACAAGATTGCTTATGATTGGAGTTGATGGCAATCTTGTGGAATGAAGTTCTTCCAAGTACCTACAAAAGGTTAGATGCAATACAAGGGAGCATAGAATTCCATGGTATAAGATAGTATATCAAGAGTATCATGGAAATATCAAGAAAGCTCATGCCCTTGCATGCAACCGAGTGAGCTTAACTCAAGTTTGAAGCATCAATGATGTTCAACTCACTCCTCAAGTAACAAAACGTTTTCTCATCAAGTGGCTTAGTAAAGATATCGGCCAATTGCTTGTTAGTACGGACATGCTTAAGATTAATATCTCCTTTGGCAACATGATCACGAATGAAATGATGTCTAACTTGAATATGTTTAGTTCGAGAATGTTGCACAGGATTATGACCAATTTTAATAGCACTTTCATTGTCAGAAAGTAATGGAACATTTTTAACATGAACTCCATAATCCTTAAGCGTTTGTGTCATCCATAGTAATTGTGCACACCAAGATCCGGCAGCAATATACTCAGCTTCGGCAATAGATAGAGATACTGAGTTTTGTTTCTTGGAGGACCAAGACACAAGAGATCTACCCAAAAATTGACAAGTACACGAGGTGGATTTTCTATCAACCTTGTCACCGGCATAGTCCGAATAGGAATAGCCAACAAGGTTAAAGGAAGATCCCTTGGGATACCAAATGCCAAATTTTGGTGTTTGTATCAAATATCTCACAATACGTTTCACGGCCAAAAGATGACACTCTTTAGGTGCAACTTGATATCTAGCACACATGCAAACACTAAGCATAATATCGGGACGAGAGGCACATAGATATAGCAATGAACCAATCATAGATCGATAAACTTTTTGATCAACCGGTTCATCCTCCTTGGTAAGATCAACATGTCCACTAGTAGGTATAGGAGTTTTCATACCTTTGCACTCCTGCATGTTGAACTTCTTGATCAAGTCCTTGGTATACTTAGTTTGAGAGATGAAAATTCCTTCTCTTGTTTGCTTGATTTGCAAACCAAGAAAGAATTTCAGCTCACACATCATGGACATCTCATACTTTTCGGACATCAACCTTCCAAATCTTTCACTAAATTATGGGTTAGTAGATCCAAAGATAATATCATCCACATAGATTTGGCACACAAATAATTCACCATTAACTCTCTTAGTGAATAAGGTTGCGTCAATTTTACCAATTTCAAAACCCTTTTCAATGAGAAACTTCGTTAAGCATTTGTACCAAGCACGAGGGGCTTGCTTAAGACCATAAAGAGCTTTACGATGCTTATAGACATGATTAGGTTTCTTAGGATTCACAAAACCAGGTGGTTGCTTAACATAGACTAGTTCTTCAATCTCACCATTTAAAAAGGCACTTTTAATGTCCATTTGATAAAGCGTGATATCATGGTGATTAGCATAAGCAAGAAGAATGCGAATAGCTTCAAGTCTAGCGACGGGGGCATAGGTATCACCGTAGTCCATACCTTCGACTTGAGTATATCCTTGGGCTACGAGACGTGCCTTGTTGCGTACGACTTGACCGTCTTCGTCTTGCTTGTTCCGAAACACCCATTTGGTTCCGATGATGTTTTGCTCATCCTTGGGCTTCTCCACGAGTGTCCACACTTCGTTCCTCTCGAAGTTGTGAAGCTCTTCATGCATCGTGTTCACCCAATCCGGGTCTTCAAGAGCTTGTTCTACCTTCAAGGGTTCAATGCTAGAGATGAAAGAATAATGCTCACAAAAGTTAGCTAGGCGAGTTTTAGAGCGAGTGATTCTCCCTGTTTGTATATCACCAAAGATTTGGTTTAGGGGATGGTTCTTGGTCACTTGTGCTCTAACTCGGGGTAGCTTAGGCTTGTTGGATGGTGGAGCTTCTTCTTCATCATCATCTCCTTCGTCTTCGTTGTTGTCGAAGGTGTCGTTTCCTTGAGGTGGTGGTGAAGGAGGTTGTGGTGGATTTTCATGATGTACTTCCTCCTCTTCATCATCTTGTCGTGTACCACTTGTGGATGCCTCCATGTCGTGTTGAGGTTCACCTTGACGTGAAGTAGAGGCTTCCACTTGAGTTGATGAAGTAATTTCCTTCACCTCCATGGGACGAATCTTGCCGATGGACAAGTCTTGGATAGCTTCCGAAGGGTCCTTATCACCTACATCATTTGGCAATTGTTCGACTTGCGAACCATTAGATTCATCAAACTTCACATCTACTGTCTCTTCAACTTTTCGAGTGAAGTTGTTGTAGACACGGTATGTGTGAGAGTTCAATCCATAACCGAGTAGGAATCCTTCATGAGATTTAGGAGCAAATTTAGTACGATGATGCTTATCAAGAATGTAGCATTTTGAGCCGAATACCCGAAAGTATCCAACTTGGGGTTTGTTACCGGTGAGTAGCTCGTATGCCGTTTTACCGAGAAGCTTGTGCAAGTAAAGTCGGTTTGTGGCATGACATGCTGTTTCCACGGCTTCTGCCCAAAAGTGTCTTGGCGTCTTGTATTCGTCAAGCATCGTTCTTGCCATCTCAATGAGCGTCCGGTTCTTCCTCTCAACAACTCCGTTTTGTTGAGGCGTGTACGTAGCCGAGAACTCATGTGAAACACCTTCTTCATCAAGAAAGGTATCCACATGGGTGTTCTTGAACTCCGATCCGTTATCGCTCCGAACCTTCTTGATCTTCACTTCAAACTGATTTTGCGCTTTTCGAACGAAGTTCTTGAAGATCTTTTGTACCTGTGACTTATCATCAAGGAAGAATACCCACGTAAATCTGGAAAAATCATCAACTATAACTAGACCATAGGAATTTCCACCGAGACTCTTATAAGCATTGGGACCAAAAAGATCCATGTGAAGTAACTCGAGTGGTCTCCTAGTAGTCATGATATTCTTAACGGGATGACTTCCACCTACTTGCTTTCCAGCTTGACAAGCACTACAAAGTCTATCTTTGTCAAAGATAACATCTTTAACACCAAGTACATGATCATCTTTGATATGCTTGTCTAAGTTACGCATGCCAACATGTCCTAGTCTTCTATGCCAAAGCCAACCTTTAGAAATTTTTGCAATAAGACAAGTACGAGGTTTGGATCTCTTAGTGAAATCGACAATGTATAGATCACCTCTACGGAAACCGGTAAAGACCATTTTATGATTATCTTGACGAAACACTTGGCAATCTACTTTCGTGAATAGCACATTAAAACCAAAGTCGGCAAGTCTAGATACGGAAAGAAGATTGTAGCCAAGAGATTCAACAAGCATAACATTTTGGATAGAGCTATCATGAGATATGGCCACCTTACCAAGACCAAGTACCTTACCCTTGGAGTTGTCTCCAAATGTTACGTACCTTCGCGGTCCATGGTTCGGTGTGACTTCTTCAAACATTTCTCTATCTCCGGTCATATGATCGGTGCATCCGCTATCGAGAATCCACTCTTTTCCTCCGGACATGTAATCCTTGAAGTTTGCCATGAGACTTAGATTCTTCATGATCTTCTCATACTCGATGTCGAATAGCTCATCTTCATCATAGTAGCCATGTTCCACATTGTCATCATCAAGTGGGAAATCCTCGTCATAAAGAACAAGAGATTCGTTAGGGTTGTGATCATGACAATGTTCAAACTTGTGAATTTGAATGGCTTCTACAATGATGTTGTTGATAGTTGTGACATCTCCTTTAGCACGCATGAGGTCTCTAAGCTCAAATAGACAATCATCAAACTTGGGATCACTAGGCGTCATTTTGTGGAAGGCAATAGTTTTATGAAGAATTTCATCAAGATTACTCAATGAATAACTTGGATATCGTTTCTCCAAGTCATTCCACAAGGTATAGACACATTCAAAATTCTTCATTTGATTAAGCACATTTCTAGGCAATGCTCTAACAATGAGATTAACAGTTCTAAGATTGCAAAGCATATCAATTTCCTCTTCGTGTGTGGGATGTAAAGGATCAATGGGAGGTACATAAGGGCTCTTAACATATTTGCTCAATTGAAATTCATTAAACAACTCAAGCATCAAAGTTTTCCATTGACTATAGTACTCTCCATCAAGAATAGGCACTCTACAACTCAAAGTCCCTATACTAGACACATCCATCTTCCTCCACGGTGATTAAACTGAAGCAATGGAGACCAAAGCTCTGATACCAATTGAGGGACCACTAGAAGAGTGTCTAGAGGGGGGGGGGGTGAATAGACTACTAGCAGAAATTTAAAACCTAACCTTTTCCCAAGTTAATTGGTTGGCAGATTTTAGCAATTATAGCAAGATAGCAAGCACACCATACACATGCATGTCAACAAATATGGTAGCGGAAAGTAAAGACATTGCACATGAAGTAAAGAGTTGAGAAAGGGAGATCAAATGCATGAGGGACACAACGATTTTTCCCGTGGTTCCGATAGGTGGTGCTATCGTACGTCCACGTTTATGGAGTCTTCAACCCACGGAGGGTAACAGTCGCGAGAGTCCACGGAGGGCTCCACCCATAAGGGTCCACGAAGTAGCAACTTGACTATTCCATAACGGCTTCCGTCCACGAAGGACTAGCCTCACTATGGGTAGATCTTCACGAAGTAGGTGATCTCCTTGCCCTTACAAACTTCTTGGTTCACTCCACAACACGAAGTAAGAAGGCTCCCAAGCGACACCTAACCAATCTAGGAGGCACCACCCTCGAAAAGGTAATAGGCTCGGCAATGTCGATGAACTCCTTGCTCTTGTGCTTCAAGATGATAGACTCCTCAACACACAATCACTCTCTCATAGATTTGGCTTGGTGGAAGAGATGGGATTGGTGGAAAGCAACTTGGGGAGGCTAGAAATCAAGATTCATATGGTTGGAATGGAAAGGCATGATCTCAACACATGAGTAGGTGGCTCTCTCTCAGAAAACTGGATGGGGCAAGTATGGAATAGTTCTGAGTGCTTCTCTTTCGAGTAGGTGGTGGTGAAGGGGTATATATAGACATCTCCAAAAATCCAACCGTTACACACAGAATGACCAACTCGGTGACACCGATGTGTTAATCTCGGTGGTACCGAAGTGACCAAAAAGCAGTAACTTTTGAATCTCGGTGAGACCGATATATAAAACTCGGTTGCACCGATAAGGTGACCAACGGTCAGATTGCCCAATCTCGGTGACACCGATTCAACAAACTCGGTGGTACCGATTTTGTGAAACTGCGTAACAGAAAGTTGGCAACCCAAACTCGGTGGCACCGAAGCAGAATCGGTTGCACCGAAAAGCTAGGGTTTGGCTTAGGTCTGTCTGAGTATGGGAATCGGTGGCACCGAGTGGAAAGTGTTGGTTGCACCGATTTTGGATATTTGACTTTGGACAGACTTTTGTGGAGGAGCTTGTGGGTGTTTTTGGTGACTATCACTTATGCACGTATGAGCATTTTGTTCACCAACAATACCTTATCCCCTTTTAATAGTATTGGCTTTCCTATGGACTCAAAGTGATTTCTCACAACGTAAAATGTAGAGTCCTCTTGCTTGAAGCTTTGCCAATCTATTTCCTTGCATCTTGGGGTATCTCCACAATCCTTTTGCGAATCCTTCTCTCTCTATGGACTTCTATCTGAAATACACTAGGTAAAAGTATTAGTCCAAGAGACAATGTATGTTATCATGAATTATCAAAAGCACCAAGGGAGCACATTGTGCTTTCAAGAGTGCACACCCAAATTCAGTTTCTCGTAAAAAAGAAATCTGGGCTGTCGAATAGATGTTGGGCCGTGAGAAAATAACCAGGCCCACAGAGAAACCAGCCCACCCGCGTAGGGGCAGCAACCCTTTTTTATAGCATAGAGGCACCCATGTTTAGCGAAAAATGTTTTGACTAAAACCTGTAAATAAAATGTTGCTTTGACAAATAAACCTATATCAAACATATACTTCTTTACTTGTTTTTACTTTGGCCAAATTTCTGTTCATGGAACAATGTAAATAAAAATGCGGCAAAATGCAAAGAGTTAGCACACGTTTTACTTGTCTTAACTCAAACAGAAACTTTTCTTCTTTTAACTTTTGAAAAATAGTACTTCTGTTAAGTGTAGAATGGTTCATGGAAATATTTGTTACTCCTACAAAAATGTTGTTCCATGTGGTGTTACTTGAATAACTCATAAAAACATAAAAATTAGAACGACTCAGCCCCCTTAACAACATATGAAACATATCAAAAATATGCAATGAGAAAAAGCACACTATTACTTGAACGAAACATACATATATTAGCACGAACATAACATACATATATAGTAGCACGAACATCACCACCCCTTATAACTTGGGCTCTCACAACTAAGAACTTCACGACCCCCCGTTACAACTCATTACTAATAATTATCAGCCCTTATAACTTGGGCTCTCACTACATGGATAGGATACATGATAACTCACGATAACACACCCTTATAACATAGGCATAGCTTGCACACCATCAACCATGGGGGGGGACATGGAGACGTCTTCACTCCTCATCTTCCGGTGGGTTGGGGAGGACGAGAGAGTGCATGTGTCCCGGGGTGGGGAAGATGTAGTCGAGCTGGCTGAAGATGTTGTATGTTGAGAACGCGATGAACTCGCATCCACAGAAGAAGGACCGGCCGAGGAGATGGTAGGCATCAAAGGGATTGGTGAAGCGGACGATGAGGCCACTTCCTCCAATGCGAGCCTCCCTAATGTTGAACATGAGCGGAGAGCCAGGAGGTAAGTGACGGTAACCGAACCTAATGAACACGGTCGCAAACTCCATTGGACCCCTCCACCTCGAGATTGCCCACACCCGGAGCTCGTTCTCGACCATGACCCCGGCGGGGTACTCCCTCTCCGGCACGATGTTCAGCACGAGGAAGGTTGGCCCGACGTACTGCATGGTGTCGGTGGGGTGGGGCGTGGCTTGGATCTGAGATGCGAGTGTGGAGTTTGGGGATTGAGAGGGCAAAGAGGGTGCGATGGTTAGAGGTAGAAGAGGTGTGGTTAAATAGGGGGCTCCATGACGCCGTTTGCCCTTCATCGTGGTGGGAAAGTGCCCGGTGTGAAACTTGTTACCCTTCATCGTGGTGGGAAAGGGCTCGGTGGGAAACGTGACAGTAATGGCTTAATGCATCGATGCGAAGAGGGGGTTGGCCCGGTGGGAAACGTGACAGTAATGGCTTATGCCAGTATTGTGTCGTGGAAAGAGGAGCACGCCGCCATGCACGGCTTAATGCATCGATGCGAAGAGGGGGTTTGCTACTTCTTGAGCATGCGTTGG
Organism: Elymus sibiricus; assembly: GCA_039707655.1. NCBI lineage: Eukaryota > Viridiplantae > Streptophyta > Magnoliopsida > Poales > Poaceae > Elymus > Elymus sibiricus. The sequence continues at coordinate 467,813,509 of CM077675.1, forward strand.
TTTTCCCTTGAAGAGGAAAGGGTGATGCAGCAAAGTAGATAAGTATTTCCCTCAGTTGTTGAGAACCAAGGTATCAATCCAGTAGGAGATACAAGCAAGTCTCCAATAGATGTACCTACACAAATAATCAAACACTTGCACCCAACGCTATAAAGGGGTTGTCAAGCCCTTCACGGTTATTTGCAAGGATGAGATCTGATAGAGATAGGTATGATAGATTGCTAGAACGGAAAGTAAAACAAAAGTAAAAATAATGCAGCGAGATATTTTTGGTATTTTTGGTTTTAGATCTGAAAGTATAATATGGAAAATAGACCCGGGGGCCATAGGTTTCACTAGAGGCTTCTCTCGTGAAGGAAAATAATACGGTGGGTGAACAAATTACTGTCGAGCAATTGATAGAAAAGCGAATAATTATGATGATATCCAAGGCAATGATTATGCATACAGGCATCACGCCCGTGTCAAGTATACCAAAACGATTCTGCATCTACTACTATTACTCCACACATCGACCGACTCCTGCCTGCATCTAGAGTATTAAGTTCATGAAGAACAGAGTAACACATTAGGTAAGATGACATGATGTAGAGGGATAAACTCAAGCAATATGATGAAAACCCCATCTTTTTATCCTCGATGGCAACAATACAAATACGTGCCTCGCTACCCCTACTTTGTCACTGGGTGAGGACACCGCAAGATTGAACCCAAAACTAAGCACTTCTCCCATTGCAAGAATTACCAATCTAGTTGGCCAAACCAAACCAATAACTCGAAGAGACTTGCAAAGATATGAAATCATGCATATAAGAATTCAGAGAAGATTCAAATAATATTCATAGATAAGCTGATCATAAACCCACAATTCATCGGATCTCGACAAACACCCGCAAAAGAGTATTACATCGGATAGATCTCCATGAAGATCATGAAGAACATGGTATTGAAGAACAAAGAGAGAGAAGAAGCCATCTAGCTACTAGCTATGGACCCGAAGGTCTGTGGTAAACTACTCACGCATCATCGGAGGGGCAATGGATTTGATGTAGATGCCCTCCGTGATCGAATCCCCCTCCGCGAGATTACCGGAAAAGGCTCCAAGATTGGATCTCACGGGAACAGAGGCTTCCGGCGGCAGAAAAGTATTTTCGTGGCTCTTTTTAGTATCTAGGGAATATTTGGGAATTTATAGGCCGAAGAATAGGGTTAGGAGGGCTGCTGTGGGGCCACAAGCCAGGGGGGCGCGCCCCCCCCTAGGGCACGCCCTGGTGGCTTGTGACGCCACGGCAGATCTCCTGCCTTCATCTCCAAGTCTTCTGGGTTCCTTCTGGTCCAAGAAAAATCATTCCGAAGATTTTATTCCGTTTGGACTCCGTTTAATATTCCTTATCTGCAATACTCAAAAACAAGGAAAAAACAGAAACTGGCACTAGGCTCTAGATTAATAGGTTAGTCCCAAAAATAATATAAAATAGCATAATAATGCATATAAAACATCCAAAACAGATAATATAATAGCATGGAACAATCAAAAATTATAGATACGTTGGAGACGTATCAAGCATCCCCAAGCTTAATTCCTACTCGTCCTCGAGTAGGTAAATGATAAAAACAGAATTTTTGATGTGGAATGCTACCTAACATATTTATCCATGTAATATTCTTTATTGTGGCATGAATATTCAGATCCATAAGATTCAAAACAAAAGTCTAATATTGACATAAAAACAGTAATACTTCAAGCATACTAACAAGCCAATCGTGTCCTTTCGAAATAACTTGGCCTTAGAAAGTTATCCCTACAAAATCATATGGTCTGGCTATGCTCCATCTTCCCCACACAAAGTATCTAAATCATGCACAACCCCGATGACAAGCCAAGCAATTGTTTCACACTTTTTATGTTCTCAAACCTTTTCAACTCTCACGCAATACATGAGCGTGAGCCATGGATATAGCACTATAGGTGGAATAGAATATGGTGGAGGTTGTGAGGAAAAAGGAGAAGATAGTCTCACATCAACTAGGCGTATCAACGGGCTATGGAGATGCCCATCAATAGATATCAATGTGAGTGAGTAGGGATTGCCATGCAACTGATGCACTAGAGCTATAAGTGTATGAAAGCTCAAAAAGAAAACTAAGTGGTTGTGCATATGATGAAAAATTCCACTAGTTATATGAAAGTGACAAAATAGGAGACTCTCTATCATGAAGATCATGGTGCTACTTTGAAGCACAAATGTGGAAAAAGATAGTAGCATTGTCCCTTCTCTCTTTCTCTCATTTTTTTGGTGGGCTTCTTTGGCCTCTTTTTTTTATTTGGGCTTCGCTGGCCTCTTTTATTATTTGTAAAGTCCGGAGACTCATCCCAACTTGTGAGGGAGTCATAGCTTCCATCATCCTTTTCTCTCACGGGACAAATGCTCTAATAATGAAAATCATCACACTTTTATTTACTTACAACTCAAAAAAATAAATTACAACTCGATACCTAGAACAAAATATGACTCTATATGCAATATGAAAGTGATGGTGCATGTCATGAAAAACGGAACGGTGGAAGTTGCATGGCAATATATCTCGGAATGGCTATGGAAATGCCATAATAGGTAGGTATGGTGGCTGTTTTGAGGAAAGTATATGGTGGCTGTTTTGAGGAAGGTGGGTTTGATGCACCAGCGAAAGTTGCGCGGTACTAGAGAGGCTAGCAAAGGTGGAAGGGTGAGAGTGCGTATAATCCATGGACTCAACATTAGTCATAAAGAACTCACATACTTATTGCAAAAGTATATTAGTCATCGAAACAAAGCATTAGACGCATGCTCCTAGGGGAGAGGTTGGTAGGAGTTAACCATCGCGCGCTCCCGACCCTCACACAAAGGTTGACAATCATTAAACAAATCATGCTCCGACTTCGTTACATAACGGTTCACCATACGTGCATGCTACGGGAATCACAAACTTTAACACAAGTATTTCTTCCAATTCACAATTACTCACTAGCATGACTCTCATATTACCATCTTCATATCTCAAAACTATATGCAAAGAATCAAACTTCTCATAGTATCCAATGCACTTAATATGAAAGTTTTTATTATATCCCTCTTGGATGCCCATTATATTAGGACCAAATTCATAAACTAAAACAATTACCATGCTGTTTTAAAGACTCTCAAAATAATATAAGTGAGGTACGAGAGTTCAATAATTTCTATAAAATAAAACACCACCGTGCTCTAAAAAGATATAATTGAAGTACTAGAGCAACATTGCCTAGCTCAAAAGATATAAGTGAAGCACATAGAGTATTCTAATAAATTCACGATTCAGCGTGTATCTCTCAAAAGATGTGTGCAGCAAGTATTATTGTGGCAAACTAAAAAGCAAAGACTCATATCATACAAGACGCTCCAAGCAAAACACATATCATGTGGTGAATAAAAATATAGCCTCAAGTAAATTTACCGATCGATTGAAGACGAAAGAGGGGATGCCTTCCGGGGCATCCCCAAGCTTAGGCTCTTTGGTATCCTTGAATATGTCTTGGGGTGCCTTGGGCATCCCCAAGCTTAGGCTCTTGCCACTCCTTATTCCATAGTCCATCAAATCTTTACCCAAAACTTGAAAACTTCACAACACAAAACTCAACAGAGAACTCGTGAGATCCGTTAGTATAAGAAAAATAAATCACCACTTTAGGTACTGTTGTGAACTCATTCTTTATTTATATTGGTGTAATATATACTATATTCCAACTTCTCCATGGTTCATACCCCCCGATACAACCCATAGATACATCAAAATAAGCGAACAACACAAAGAAAACAGAATCTGTCTAAAACAGAACAATCTGTAGCAATCTATAGACTTCGAATACTTCTGTAACTCCAAAAATTCTGACAAATTAGCACAATCAGGGAAATTTGTATATAAATGTTGTGTAAAAATTTCAGATCAAAATCACGTTCCAGTGAATTTACAAAATTCCTTGACTGAGAGCAAAAGTTTCTGTTTTTCAGCAAAATCAAATCACAAACACCGTAGACCATCCCAAAGGTCTTACTTGGCTCAACCACTAATTTAAAAAAGAAAACACAATTACTACAGAGATAATAATGTGCAAAACACTCAAAAACAGAAGCAAAAACAAAAGCATAAAAATAAAATTGGGTTGCCTCCCAACGAGCGCTATTGTTTAACGCCCCTAGCTAGGCATAACGCAATAGATCTAGGTATTGTCATCTTTGGTATGCAATCCGTAAGTAGCTCTCATAATAGATTCGTAAGGTAATTTTATTTTATTTCTAGGAAAGTGCTCCATGCCTTTCCTTAATGGAAATTGGAATCTAATATTTCCTTCCTTCATATCAATAATTGAACCAATCGTTCTAAGGAAAGGTCTACCAAGAATAATAGGACATGTAGGATTGCAATCTATATCAAGAACAATGAAATCTACGGGCACATAATTCCTATTTGCAACAATAAGAACATCATTAATCCTTCCCATAGGTTTCTTAATGATGGAATCCGCTAGATGCAAATTTAAAGAGCAATCATCAAATTCACGAAAACCTAGCACATCACATGAAGTTTTTGGAATCGTGGAAACGCTAGCACCCAAATCACACAAAGCATGGCACTCATAATCTTTAATTTTAATCTTAATAGTAGGTTCCCACTCATCATAAAGCTTTCTAGGTATAGAAACTTCCAACTCAAGTTTTTCTTCAAAAGATTTCATCATAGCATCCACGATATGTTTAGTAAAAGCTTTATTTTGATTATAAGCATGAGGAGAATTCAACATGGATTGCAACAAGGAAAAACAATCAATCAAAGAACAACTATCATAATTAAAGTCCTTGAAATCCAAAAGAGTGAGTTCATTGCTATTTAAAGTTTTGACCTCTTCAATCCCACTTTTATCAATCTTAGCATTAAGATCTATGAACTCCGAATCATTGGGATGCCCTTTAACTAAAGTTGACTCATCTCCAGTCCCATCTTTATCAATATTTACATTAGAAAACAAGGATTCAATAGGAGTCACATCAATCACTTTAAGATCTTCATCATTATTATCACGAGAACACACCTTTTCAAGCCATTCACGCTTAGCACGTATTCTAGCGGTTCTTTCCTTACACTCATCAATAGAAATTCTCCTAGCCTTTAAAGACTCATTAATATCATGCTTGGGAGGAATATATATAATTTTCAAAGAATCAATCTCAAGAGAAATTCTATCAACGTTCCTAGCCAAATCATCAATCTTGAGCAATTTTTCTTCAATCATAGCATCGAAACCTTTTTGCGAGCTAATAAATTCTTTAATATTATTCTCAAGATCAGAGGGCATCTTATTATAATTTCCATAAGAATTGTTGTAGGAATTACCATAATTATTAGAGGAATTGCTAGGAAACGACCTATAATTGAAATTACCTCTATACTCGTTATTACCAAAATTGTTCCTACCAACAAAATTCATATCCATAGATTCATTATTATTTCCAATCAAAGAAGACAAAGGCATATCATTAGGATCAATAGTAGCACTCTTACTAGCAAACAATTTCATCAATTCATCCATCTTTTCACTCAAAGTATTTATTTCTTCAATAGCATGCACTTTTTTACAAGTAGGAGATCTTTCGGTATGCCATTGAGAGTAATTAGCCATAATATTATCTAGGAGTTTAGTAGCTTCTCCTAATGTGATTTCCATAAAAGTACCACCCGCGGCGGAATCTAAAAGATTTCTAGAAGCAAAATTCAATCCCGCATAAAATTTTTGTATAATCATCCATAAACTCAAACCATGCGCGGGGCAATTTCTAATCATAAGTTTCATCCTCTCCCATGATTGTGCAACATGCTCATGATCAAGTTGCTTAAAATTCATTATATCATTCCTAAGGAAGATGATCTTAGCGGGCGGAAAGTACTTGGAAATAAAAGCATCTTTACACTTATTCCATGAATCAATACTATTTTTGGGCAAAGATGAAAACCAAGTTTTAGCATGATCTCGTAGTGAGAACGGAAATAGCTTCAATTTAACAATATCATTATCCACATCTTTCTTATTTTGCATATCACACAACTCAACGAAAGTATTTAGATGGGATGCGGCATCTTCACTAGGAAGGCCAGAAAATTGTTCTTTCATAACAAGATTAAGCAAAGCAGCATTAATTTCATAAGATTCCGCACTAGTGGCGGGAGCAATCGGAGTACTAATAAAATCATTATTATTAGTATTGGAAAAGTCACACAACTTGGTATTCTCTTTAGTCATCGTGACAAAGCAAGCAATCTAGCCCACAAGCAAACAAAAAGAAAACGAAAAGACGAACGGAAGAAGGGCGAATAAAAAGGCAAATCTTTTCTGAAAATTGTTTTAGAAGTGGGGGAGAGGAAAAGGAGAGGCAAATGGCAAATAAACTAAATGCAAGAGATGAGTCTGTGATGGGTACTCGGTAGGCTTGATGTGGATCTCCCCGGCAACGGCGCCAGAAATCCTTCTTGCTACTTCTTGAGCATGCGTTGGTTTTCCCTTGAAGAGGAAAGGGTGATGCAGCAAAGTAGATAAGTATTTCCCTCAGTTGTTGAGAACCAAGGTATCAATCCAGTAGGAGATACAAGCAAGTCCCCAATAGATGTACCTACACAAATAATCAAACACTTGCACCCAACGCTATAAAGGGGTTGTCAAGCCCTTCACGGTTATTTGCAAGGATGAGATCTGATAGAGATAGGTATGATAGATCGCTAGAACGGAAAGTAAAACAAAAGTAAAAATAATGCAGCGAGATATTTTTGGTATTTTTGGTTTTAGATCTGAAAGTATAATATGGAAAATATACCCGGGGGCCATAGCTTTCACTAGAGGCTTCTCTCATGAAGGAAAATAATACGGTGGGTGAACAAATTACTGTCGAGCAATTGATAGAAAAGCGAATAATTATGATGATATCCAAGGCAATTATTATGCATATAGGCATCACATCCGTGTCAAGTAGACCGAAACGATTCTGCATCTACTACTATTACTCCACACATCGACCGACTCCTGCCTGCATCTAGAGTATTAAGTTCATGAAGAACAGAGTAACGCATTAGGTAAGATGACATGATGTAGAGGGATAAACTCAAGCAATATGATGAAAACCCCATATTTTTATCCTCGATGTCAACAATACAAATACGTGCCTCGCTACCCCTACTTTGTCACTGGGTGAGGACACCGCAAGATTGAACCCAAAACTAAGCACTTCTCCCATTGCAAGAATTACCAATCTAGTTGGCCAAACCAAACCAATAACTCGAAGAGACTTGCAAAGATATGAAATCATGCATATAAGAATTCAGAGAAGATTCAAATAATATTCATAGATAAGCTGATCATAAAACCACAATTCATCGGATCTCGACAAACACACCGCAAAAGAGTATTACATCGGATAGATCTCCATGAAGATCATGAAGAACATGGTATTGAAGAACAAAGAGAGAGAAGAAGCCATCTAGCTACTAGCTATGGACCCGAGGGTCTGTGGTAAACTACTCACGCATCATCGGAGGGGCAATGGAGTTGATGTAGATGCCCTCCGTGATCGAATCCCCCCCCGGCAGATTACCGGAAAAGGCTCCAAGATTGGATCTCACGGGAACAGAGGCTTCCAGCGGCGGAAAAGTATTTCCGTGGCTCTTTTTAGTATCCAGGGAATATTTGGAAATTTATAGGCCGAAGAATAGGGTTAGGAGGGCTGCCGTGGGGCCCCAAGCCAGGGGGGCGCCCCACCCCTAGGGCGCGCCCTGGTGGCTTGTGACGTCACGGCAGATCTCCTGCCTTCATCTCCAAGTCTTCTGGGTTCCTTCTGGTCCAAGAAAAATCATTCCGAAGATTTTATTCCGTTTGGACTCCGTTTAATATTCCTTATCTGCAATACTCAAAAACAAGGAAAAAACAGAAATTGGCACTAGGCTCTAGATTAATAGGTTAGTCCCAAAAATAATATAAAATAGCATAATAATGCATATAAAACATCCAAAACAGATAATATAATAGCATGGAACAATCAAAAATTATAGATACGTTGGAGACGTATCAGGGTTGGTCGCTGATTTTTTGGGCGTCTCTAGATCGGGGTCTACCCGCTGCATCGTGGTCTGCACGCCTTGATGCGACGCTGCATCGGTGGTAATGGTAGGCATGCGACAGTTTACGTCGAGAGGGGTGATGACCCACAAGTATAGGGGATCTATCATAGTCCTTTCGATAAGTAAGAGTGTCGAACCCAACGAGGAGCAGAAGGAAATGACAAACGGTTTTCAGTAAGGTATTCTCTGCAAGCACTGAAATTATCGGTAACAGATAGTTTTGTGATAAGTTAATTCGTAACGGGTAGCAAGTAACAATTGTAACAAAGGTGCAGCAAGGTGGCCCAATCCTTTTTGTAGCAAAGGACAAGCCTGGACAAACTCTTATGCACAAGTAGTATCTCTACTTGGTGCGGAAGTTTTGGCTGATATGAGGTGGAAGCAAGCGACACATGTTGAAGGATCTAAAACAATATAACTTCTATTCGGAAGTAATCAAACATAACTCATTATGTTGTCTTCCTTGTCCAACATCAACTTCTTAACATATAATATTTTAATGAGTGCTCACAATCATAAAAGATGTCCAAGATAATATATTTATATGTGAACCTCTCTTTCTTTATTACTTCCTTTTAATTGCCACAATGACCAATCGCTATGTTTGTCAACTCACAACAAGTTTCAATCGACATACTTCTTATATGTGAAGTCATCACTCCCCATAAGATCATCATATATACTCTTTGCTTTTATTCTATACTTCTTTCTATTTCTTTTTCTCAAGATCATAGCAAACAAGCAAAGCCCTCAACTCAAAACTACTCTTTATTATATAACTCACGGACTTGCTTACATAGGGGGAACATAAAGCAAAACTCAAAACAAGATCACACTAAAACTTTATTCTACTAGATCAAGATATAACCAAAAGGATCGAACTAAGAAAAACGATAAAAGTAAAAGATGTGATGGTGATACGATACCGGGGCACCTCCCCCAAGCTTGGCACAAGCCAAGGGGAGTGCCCATACCCATGTATTTAGTTGTCTTTCTTCGGAGGTGGTGATGTTGGAGTTGTTGATAGGGTTGGAAGCTTGTCTAGTTTCCTCCTAAGCATAAAATTCTGTTCCCTCAGATCGTCTACTTCCTGCTCGAGCTTCAATACACTTTGACATAATTCTTCCTTGCTTTCCTGCAGAAAACGAGAAGGGATAAATAGAACTTTGTGTTTTCTCCTTGTATTTGGGAGGCTCAATTTCCTGAACTCCACATGCATATCTCCTGGTCGAGGCAGGGGGATCTCCTCTTCATCCGAGCTTTCTTCCTCATACTTGCCTTCTAGTTCCTTCTCCAAGAACAATCCATAAGGATCTAAGTCCCCATAGAGCTTGGGATTGGCAAGATAATGCGATACATAGCTCTCCCCATCGGAATCTTGGGACGACATATTGCTCTAAATCTGCTGCAGAAACAACTCAAAACGAAAACAGGAGATATTGTCGTGATACAAAGGTCAAAACCTTCGGGATATTATATAATGAATTTTTACCAACCAGAAGGAGTATACCACAAGAAAACGGAGTCCGGAGGGTACACGGGGTGGCCACAAGCCACAGGGGCGCGCCCAGGGGGGTAGGGCGTGCCCCCCTGGCTTGTCGCCTCCTCGTGCACTATTCGGACTGCTTTAAATTTTCCTAAATTTTTAAATATTCCAAAACGGAGAAAAATTGCTATTGGAAAAGTTTTGGAGTCGGTTTGCTTACCGTACCACATACCTATTCCTTTTCGGAGTCTGAAACATTCTGGTAAGTCTCCCTAATGTACTCCTCTGGAGTCACGGTATTGATAATATTGGTTTCAACATTTATGGGAGTACCTGATATATAATGTTTGATTCTTTGACCGTTTACCACCTTCGGATTTGTACCTTCGGAGTTGTTGATCTTGATGGCACCGGAACGATATACTTCCTCGATAATGTAAGGCCCTTCCCATTTAGAGAGAAGTTTTCCTGCAAAAAATCTTAAACGAGAATTGTATAACAAGACATGATCACCTACATTGAATTCACGCTTTTGTATCCTTCTATCATGCCATCTCTTAACCTTTTCTTTGAACAACTTGGCATTCTCATAGGCCTGGGTTCTCCATTCATCAAGTGAGCTAATGTCAAATAACCTCTTCTCACCATCAAGTTTGAAATCATAGTTGAGCTCTTTAATTGCCCAATAAGCTTTATGTTCTAGCTCTAGAGGTAAGTGACATGCTTTACCATAAACCATCTTATACGGAGACATACCCATAGGGTTTTTGTAAGCAGTTCTATAAGCCCATAAAGCATCATCAAGTTTCTTAGACCAATTCTTTCTGGATTTATTAACAGTCTTTTGCAAGATCAATTTAATTTCTCTATTACTCAATTCTACTTGACCACTAGACTGAGGATGATAAGGAGACGCAATTCTATGATTAACATCATACTTAGCAAGCAATTTACGGAAAGCACCATGAATAAAGTGTGAACCACCATCAGTCATTAAATATCTAGGGACTCCAAATCTAGGGAAAATAACTTCTTTAAGCATTTTAATAGAAGTGTTATGATCAGCGCTACTAGTTGGAATAGCTTCTACCCACTTAGTAACATAATCTACAGCAACTAGAATATGAGTATACCCGTTAGATTGTGGAAAAGGTCCCATATAATCAAAACTCCAAACATCAAATGGTTCAATAACCAGAGAGTAATTCATAGGCATTTCCTGACGTCTACAAATATTACCTATTCTTTGACATTCATCACAAGACAAGACAAACTTACAAGCATCCTTGAAGAGAGTAGGCCAATAGAAACCAGATTGTAATACCTTGTGTGCAGTTCTATCTCAAGCGTGATGTCCCCCATAAGCCTCGGAGTGACACTTGCGTAGGATCTGTTCCTGTTCATGCTCAGGTACACAACGTCTAATAACACCATCTACTCCTTCTTTATAGAGGTGTGTATCATCTCAAAAGTAATGTCTTAAATCATAGAAGAACTTTTTCTTTTGTTGGTATGTGAAACTAGGTGGTATAAATTTAGCAACAATGTAATTACCATAATCAGCATACCATGGAGCATTACGCGAAGCATTTATGACAGCTAATTGTTCATCAGGAAAGCTATCATCAATAGGTAGTGGGTAACCTAGACAAGTTATCTGCTACGGGGTTATCAGCACCCTTTCTATCAATAATATGCAAATCAAATTCTTGTAGCAGAAGAACCCATCTAATAAGTCTAGGTTTAGCATCTTTCTTTTCCATAAGATATTTAATAGCAGCATGATCGGTGTGAACAGTCACTTTGGAATCAACAATATAAGGTCTGAACTTATCACAAGCAAACACAACTGCTAAAAATTCCTTTTCAGTGGTAGCATAATTTCTTTGAGCACTGTCTAGAGTTTTACTAGCATAATGGATAACATTCAATTTCTTATCAACTCTTTGTCCTAGAATAGCACCAACAACATAGTCACTAGCATCGCACATAATTTCAAAGGGTAGGTTCCAATTAGGTGGTTGAACAACAGGTGCGGTAATCAAGGCATTCTTAAGAATTTCAAATGCTTCTACACAAGCATCATCAAAAACGAATGGAACATCTTTTTGCAAAAGATTGGTAAGAGGCCTAGAAATCTTAGAGAAGTCTTTAATAAACCTCCTATAAAAACCAGCATGACCAAGGAAACTTCTTATACCTCTGATATCCGTAGGACACGACATTTTTTCAATGGCATCAACTTTAGCTCGATCAACTTCAATACCTCTTTCGGAGATTTTGTGCCCCAAGACAATACCTTCATTGACCATAAAGTGGCACTTTTCCCAATTCAAGACAAGATTAGTTTGTTTGCATCTCTGCAAAACTCGATCAAGGTTGCTCAAGCAATCATCAAAAGAAGTTCCGTAAACGGAAAAGTCATCCATGAAAACCTCAAGAATCTTTTCACAAAAGTCAGAGAATATAGCCATCATACATCTTTGAAAGGTAGCAGGTGCATTGCATAAACCAAAAGGCATACGTCTATAAGCAAAGGTACCGAAAGGACAAGTAAAAGTGGTCTTTTCTTGATCCTCTTTTGACACAGGTATTTGAGAGAAACCAAAGTAACCATCTAGAAAGCAAAAATGTGTATGTTTGGATAGTCTTTCTAGCATTTGATCAATAAAAGGTAGAGGGTAATGATCTTTCCTAGTAGCTTTATTTAATTTCCTAAAATCAATTACCATTCTATATCCTGTAACAATTCTTTGCGGGATCAATTCATTTTTATCATTAGGAACAATGGTAATACCTCCCTTCTTAGGGACACAATGAACGGGACTAACCCATCTACTATTAGCAACAGGATAAATTATACCTGCCTCCAGAAGCTTTAGTATTTCATTTCTTACCACTTCTTTCATTTTAGGATTCAACCGTCGTTGGTGATCAACAACTGGTTTAGCATCAGGCTCCATATTAATTTTATGCTGACATAGAGTGGGACTAATGCCCTTAAGATCATCATGAGTATATCCAATAGCAGCACGGTGCTTCCTCAAAGTTTTCAATAATCTCTTTTCTTCATGTTCTGAAAGGTTAGCGCTAATAATAACAGGATATATCTCCTTTTCATCAAGATAAGCATATTTCAGAGTATCCGGTAATTGTTTAAGCTCAAACACGGGATCACCCTTGGGTGGAGGAGGATCCCCAAGTATTTCAATAGGCAAGTTGTGTTTCAAAATAGGCTGCTGATCAAAGAAAATCTTATCTATTTCATTCCTTTCATTCATATGCATATCATTTTCATGGTCGAGCAAATATTGTTCTAAGGGATCAATAGGAGGCACAGCAATAGAAGCAAGACCAATAATTTCATCCTTACTAGGCAATTCTTTGTCATGGGGTTGTCTACGAAACTTAGAGAAATTGAACTCATGAGACACATCCCCAAAACTCACAGTAACAGTTTCTTTCTCACAATCAATCCTAGCATTAACAGTATTCAAGAAGGGTCTACCAAATATAATGGGACAAAAATCATCTTGTGGGGAACCAAGAACAAGAAAATCAGTAGGATACTTTATTTTCCCACACAAGACTTCAACATCTCTAACAATCCCAATTGGTGCTATAGTATCTCTATTAGCAAGCTTAATGGTAACATCAATTTCTTCTAACTCAGCTGGTGCAATATCATTCATAATTTCTTGGTATAAGGTAAAGGGAATTGCACTCACACTAGCACCCACATCACATAAGCCATGATAACAATGATCTCCTATTTTAACAGAAACAACAGACACGCCAACAATAGGTCTATGTTTACCTTTAGTATCCGGTCTAGCAATTCTAGCAGCTTCATCACAGAAATGAATAACATGCCCATCAATATTATCAACCAAGAGATCTTTAACCATAGCAATACTAGGTTCAACTTTAATTTGTTCAGGAGGGGTAGGTGTTCTAGTACAACTCTTACAAACCACAGTTGAAGCTTTAGCATGTTCCTTTATTCTAACAGGGAAGGGTGGTTTCTCAATATAAGCAGTAGGAATAACAGGATCAGCATTATAAATAATAGTTTCTTCCTCAACTTTAATAGGTTCTACTACTTTCACTTCTATGGGAGGATGATATTTAAACCACTTCTCCTTAGGGAGATCAACATGAGTAGCAAAAGATTCACAGAAAGAAGCTACTATCTCAGAGTCAAGTCCATATTTAGTGCTAAAATCACGAAAAGCATCGGTGTCTATAAAGGATTTAACACAATCGAACTTAAGGTTTATACCTGACTCCTTACCTTCGTCGAGTTCCCAATCTTCAGAGTTGCGTTTAATTCTTTCCAATAAGTCCCATTTGAATTCAGAATCTTTCTTCATAAAGGAACCAGCACAAGAAGTATCGAGCATGGACCGATCATTATTAGAAAGCCGAGAATAAAAATTCTGAATAATAATTTCTCTCGGGAGCTCATGATTGGGGCATGAATATAACATTGACTTAAGCCTCCCCCAAGCTTGAGCGATACTTTCTCCTTCACGAGGCCAAAAATTATAAATATAATTCCGATCACGATGAACCAGATGCATAGGATAAAACTTCTGATGAAATTACAATTTCAATCGGTTGTAGTTCCATGATCCAATATCATCACATAGCCTATACCATGTCAATGCCTTCTCCTTCAAAGATAAAGGAAAGACCTTCTTCTTGACATCATCCTCGGGCAAACCTGCAAGCTTAAATAATCCACAAACTTCATCCACATAGATTAGATGCAAATCAGGATGTAGCGTTCCATCTCCTGCATAAGGATTAGCTAGCAGTTTCTCTATCATACCCGAAGGAATCTCATAATAAATATTTTCAGTAGGTGCAGTAGGTTGAGGAGCATATCTTTGTGCTTCTGGTCGAGGTGAAGATACCCCGAACAAGCCCCTCAAAGGATTATTTTCCATAGTGACAAGTGACAGTAAATTTCAGCACAGTATATAAAATTTTCCTTACCAAGTTCCACTCACCAAAGGTGCTTCACTCCCCGGCAACGGCGCCAGAAAAGAGTCTTGATGACCCACAAGTATAGGGGATCTATCGTAGTCCTTTCGATAAGTAAGAGTGTCGATCCCATCGAGGAGCAGAAGGAAATGACAAGCGGTTCTCAGTAAGGTATTCTCTGCAAGCACTGAAATTATCGGTAACAAATAGTTTTGTGATAAGGTAATTTGTAACGGGTAGCAAGTAACAATTGTAACAAAGGTGCAGCAAGGTGGCCCAATCCTTTTTGTAGCAAAGGACAAGCCTGGACAAACTCTTATATAAAGCAAAGCGCTCCCGAGGACACATGGGAATTTCTGTCAAGCTAGTTTTCATCATGCTCATATGATTCACGTTCGTTACTTTGATAATTTGATATGTGGGTGGACCGGTGCTTGGGTGCTGCCCTTACTTGGACAAGCCTCCCACTTATGATTAACCCCTCTCGCAAGCATCCGCAACTACGAAAGAAGAATTAAGATAAATCTAACCATAGCATGAAACATGTGGATCCAAATCAGCCCCTTACGAAGCAACGCATAAACTAGGGTTTAAGCTTCTGTCACTCTAGCAACCCATCATCTACGTATTACTTCCCAATGCCTTCCTCTAGGCCCAAATAATGGTGAAGTGTCATGTAGTCGACGTTCACATAACACCACTAGAGGAGAGACAACATACATCTCATCAAAATATCGAACGAATACCAAATTCACATGATTACTTATAACAAGACTTATCCCATGTCCTCAGGAACAAACGTAACTACTCACAAAGCATATTCATATTCATAATCAGAGGAGTATTAATTATCATTAAGGATCTGAACATATGATCTTCCACCAAGTAAACCAACTAGCATCAACTACAAAGAGTAATCAACACTACTAGCAACCCACAGGTACCAATCTGAGGTTTGAGACAAAGATCGGATACAAGAGATGAACTAGGGTTTGGAGAGGAGATGGTGCTGGTAAAGATGTTGATGGAGATTGACCCCCTCTCGATGAGAGGATCGTTGGTGATGACGATGGCTTTGATTTCCCCCTCCGGGAGGGAAGTTTCCCTGGCAGAACAGCTCTGCCGGAGCCCTAGATTGGTTCTGTCCAAGTTCCGCCTCGAGACGGCGGCGCTTCGTCCCGAAAGCTCCCTTATGATTTTTTCCAGGTCAAAACCCTCCATATAGCAGAAGATGGGCACCGGAGGCCTGCCAGGTGGGCCACAAGCCACAGGGGCGCGCCCAGGGGGTAGGGCGCGCCCCCCTGGCTTGTGACTGCCTGGTGGGTCCCCTGATGTATTTGTTTCGCCCAATATTTTTTATATATTCCAAAATAATTCTCCGTAGATTTTCAGGACTTTTGGAGTTGTGCACAATAGGTATCTCAGATTTGCTCCTTTTCCAGTCCAGAATTCCAGCTGTCGGCATTCTCCCTCTTCATGTAAACCTTGTAAAATAAGAGAGAAAAGGCATAAGTATTGTACCATAATGTGTAATAACAGCCCATAATGCAATAAATAATGATATAAAAGCATGATGCAAAATGGACGTATCGAGGGGTGGCGGAGCAGGCCTACGTCGAGGGCGCGGCGGAGCAGGGCGGTGCCGCGTGCGCGAGTGTGCATGCATGCAACGGGCGGACACGGGCGCTGCGAGTGGGCATGCTTGCTGCAACGGGCGCGGGCGCTGCGGGTGGGCATGCATGCAACGACGGAAAGGGCGCTGCGTAAGCTTGGTCCATGCACCGCGTCAACTCGTGCTGTGGGATTTAAATGAACGGCCCTGATGCCCCAACGAGAGAGACTGATCCAAACCCCGCTGATTCAGCCAATCAGTGCGTCTCATGCGGATCGATGGACACTGTAGCTAACCCTAGCGCCTGATCTCAACCGTCCACGCACAATGATCGACGACCCGGGAGTGTGTGGGGTTTTGATGGGTTTTGAGAGGGTTTATGGGACTAGGGTTGAGCATAACCAATTCAAAAAAAATCAAAAATATATAAAACTTGCGCACATAGTCTTCTTATGTCGTATAGTAATGAGAAAAAATTATAAATATGGTTTACATACTCCCTCCGTCACAGTTTAGATGGCATGCACGTGTATCTAGGTCCTCAATTTAACTAACTTAATAAGAGGCATATGTTACAAAAAATATATCATTGAAAACTTTAGATGTTCTATTTTCCAATGATATAATTTTTATGTTAAACAATATATTTTATATAAGTCAAATTGATGACCTAGGTACACGTGCACGCCTTCTAAACTGTGACGGAGGGAGTACATTTTTACGAAAAATCCTTCACTCAATTGTCATTCCTCGAACAATGTGGTATGGATTTCAAGGGAGAGAGTAGGGGGCGCCCGAGAGTAGGTGGGGTTTTAAAAATGAAAAGTGTCAAAACCTCACCAAAGCTTCATTTTGGAGTGACTAATAAAGATCTGAACTTACTTTCTCATTTTCATGTTTTAAACTTGTTTTATATATGATTTTTTATTAAACCTTGTTTTTTCAAAAATAAAATAAAATAAAATAATATTAATTCAATAAATAGTGAGACTTTAGATTTACACTATATAGGTAGAATAGATGTGTAGAAAATTTATTTGGCTGATTGAGACAAGGTGTAAACAAAATTTGCTTAGAAATGAGGCGTTTACCCTACCTTTGGAGGTCATTTGAAACACACTTTTCATGACTATGAGTTTAACTTTGCAAAAGGGCTCGAATTGATCATCTAACAAACATATATGAGTTGAGGGACTTGAGATAGCATTGAAACATCAATACCCCAACCCTAATTCAAATTTGAGCCCAATTTGAATTTAACATAATGACCAAACAAGTTCGAATAGAAATACGGGGATACATAGTGCGTACCAGTACGCACCAAGTTACAAATATTATTACATGACACAAATTTTCAAACAGTTCTCTATTCTACCTCTTCCTACCACGCCGTGTGCCCTTCTTCGCCTTAGCACTTCTTGTTTTTGGTTCTACTACACACACAAGTTCACTGATCATCCTGGTTTTCTTCACTGGTTTCAACACCTCGTCAGCATACACAAGTTATTCAATTTTTTCAGTTTCACCCTCGAGAGCAATGTCTTCAGTCTGAATGTTGATAGCAGTTTCAGTTTCTTCGGTATGCACCTCGACATGAGTTTCTTCAGTCTGAACCTCGACACGCTCAGGTTCAGTTTCAACCTCGAGAGCAGTTTCTTCAGTATGAATGTTGACTGCAGTTTCAGTTTCTTCGGTGTGCACCTCGACATGAGTTTCTTCAGTCTGAACCTCGACACGCTCAGGTTCAGTTTCAACCTCGAGAGCACTTTCTTCAGTCTGAATGTTGATTGCAGTAGGATTTTCTTCAGTCTGCACATCGACACGCTCAGGCTCAGGCACACTCCTCTTCTTTCTGCAGCCATTGACTCTTGCTTTTTTTGTTGGCCAACACTCTTCAACAACAAGGGGTTGACTTGCACGCTTCCTCCTGGCCATTGGAAAAAATGCCGTAGATATAGTAATTGAAAAAAGCACCAAATCAAAACACACACAAATAAACAAGAACATACTTTGGCTTTTCAGGAGTGTAACGACATTTGACAGATCCCACTCCGTGCCCAAGTTCCTGGCACAACTTGCATCTGTTTTTGTTACCTTTTTGGCTTTCCATCTTTCTTTCCCTTCTTACTACTCCCACCTTTCTCAAACCATGCCTTGAATCTACTCTGTTTAGGCCTGCCAGCCTTTCTTTTCATCAAGGGAGGACACATGGAAAATTAAATCAACACTTCAGGCCACTGAGACTGATCTGTAAGTGCTGGAATTGGAGTAGCATATGCAGCTTTGAATTTTTCTACCGAATAATATTCATGCAAATATGGGTGCATGTTTATCTTCGGTTGGGATGCTAAGAAAAGAATGGCATGCTCACATGGTTTACCAGTGTGTTGCCACTCGAGGCAAGTGCAATCATGCAATTGAGTGTTAACAACATGCCTCCTTCCAGTTTTGGTATCTCTAACTTTAGCACCCCAAAGTGAAGATTTTTCAATAGACAAATGTGAAAGACTTCTGCTCCTGTTGACCACATGTTGTACCACTGCTGGAAGCTTATCATCTTGCAGACAATCACCTATCCTTCTTCTCAATTCCCACAACCGCATGAGCATGATCCTGATTTGGTCAACCATGTCATTCACAGGCAAATCTTTTAACTGCTTCACCTTGTTGTTGAAACTTTCTACCAAATTGTTGTTGATGTGATCACACTTGATGGCAGTGTTGAATCATGACCTGTACCATAAAAAAATGGTAGGTGTTCACCCATGGACCAAACTCATCGCATGCTGCCATTATCTTATCATGATGATATGTGTGTGTCTGTCTAGTGTAAGATCTTGCTGCTGGCCACATGTGCCCAAATTCTTCTCCTCTAATTTTTTTGATCAAATTCATCCACAAATGGCCGAAGCACTCCCTCTGCTTAGCATGTGGGAAAACAATTTTCACTGCATTTTTCAGCCCCTTACATGCATCTGTGTGTATAGCCAAAGGTGACACTGGCCCTAGGCATCTTTTCAACTGCATCATGAACCATGTCCATGAAGCCTCTATTTCTGACTGAAACAAGCCAACAACAACAGGGAACATCCAGTTGTGTCCATCTAGAGCATTGCATGCTGCCAACTGACCATTCCACTTGCCTATCAAAAAAGACGAGTCTATGCTCAAATATGGACGGCACCCTGCTTTGAAGCCATCGATGCAAGGCTTCAAAGCCATAAAAAACTTGGAGAACCTGACTTCACCTTCGACTGATACCTCAATATCTATCTCCACAACACTGCCAGGTGACCTCTTCTCCACCTCTGCGTTGAAGTTGTAAAGCATCCTAAATGTATTTGCCCAATCACCATATAAATTTTTCATTGCCCTTTGTTTTGCCTTCCACATTGTGGTATATTTCAGTTTAATGGGGTACATCTTTTCCAAGTCTACTTTGAGTTTCTTTGCAGTAGTGTTTGGTATTTTGGCTAAAATTGGGGTGATCTTTTCTGCAACCCAAAGTTGTGATGTCATGGTTGATATTCTCTGTGAACTTGTAATACAAGTATGTTGATTAGGGATTTGGTTAACCCTGACAGTACTTCCATCAGGTTGCAGTCTAGCAGATATGTACCACTTGCAAGGCTTGACACTACCATCTAATCCTCAGCACCTCACATAAAACTTCTTTCTATCAGTCCAAACAGTCTTGGCATCAAACTCATGTTTCACTGCATAAGTCTTGAAACACATCCTAAATTCATCCATGTTTGGCCACAACTTCCCCACTTCAATGACAGGATTTTCCTCGTCATACACATGCACCAGCTCACCATCATGTGTATCATCTACATCATCTGCAGCTTGTTCCATCAACTGTCCATCTACATCTACATCAGCATTAGCAGGCAAACTAGATGCACCACTCTCCTTATCTCTGTCATCGACTGGAATGCCAAAAACTTTGGCCATCTCAATGTCAGGCATTGGTGCAATGACCAAATCAGTAGGCTCATCTAATTCAGCTGCATTCCAATCAACAGTAGTTGTAGTTTCAGTTCCAGCCATCTGTCCCTCTTCGGCTATTACTGTGAGTTCAATAAACATGGGAATCAATGGCCTCTGTGAAGCCCAATCATCATCTACCATCTGCGCAGCCAAGTGTGATGGCACATATCCAACCTTCGAAAAAATATTCAGATCAATGAGCTCAGCAAAAAAAATTAGCCGTTTGCTTGTCCAGCCGTTTTGCCGATCGATTTCTTCAACAATCTGTTCACCATCTTCTATTCTGACATACTCTCCTTTCCAATCATCAAACCGCAACAGTGATACTTCTTGCTCTGGACCCCAAACAATATTCTCCCCAATTTTTTCCACCCATTTCTTCACTGCCTTCTCTCCCATGTTCTGTAGAACTTGTGGATCAATCTCTGTAAACTCAACCTCCCATTTAACGATTGTGTCTCTCTCAATGTTCTGTATGCTACCATCAACTAATTTTGCTTTCGATGGAAAGAAATTGATCGTCAATTCAAAGGTCCGAGCGGCAGCATCCCCTCTGTCAGTGGCGGACAGTGTGAGAAAGGGGCGCCCTTGAGAAAGAGCAGATGAGGCCCTAATTGCATTCAAAATTGGATCGGAGAGAGGCGCATTACCTATTCAAAGTTGAATCTGGCGGCTCCATATCAATATGCCCACGGGCTCCCCTCACAACCTATTGATTCAACAAGCGAAAACAGAGGAAACGAGCTGAGATCTACGGGCCCGAGAGGGGAACGGGACTAGGGTTCGAATTCACTCACCATTTTCTGAGAACGAGGGCTCCGCCGCTGCTGAGAACGAGGGCTCCGCCGCCGCCACCGAGAACGCAAGATCCGCTGCCGCCGGAGAAGAAGGGGGGATAGAGTGGGAGTGGGGGTACGGTCGGGCGGCCGGGCACGGTCAGCTATTTTGACCCGATGCAGTGTTAACTAAGTTGGACCCACATGTCTTAACATAAACGGGCTTGGTTGACGACCAATTTAACACCATTTAACACCCCATGTGGCCCTGAGCTATTTACACGCTCAAATGTGTCGCACCACAGCCATTCACCCGAACAACGTCGCACTCGTTCCAATTCACATGAAATACATCGCACAGGAGCTGTTGGCCCATATATGAAGGAATTTTCCAAAAACCGCAACTGACTATCTCTTTTATAAATACGTTCATAGGGGAGCTTGCACAGAGTACGTCGAAGTTGCCGAGACCAGCAGCTCCTGGGGCATCTTTGCTCGAGCCTCACCAATGGCTACGCCCCCTGTGGGCCACTTGAAGATGAATGTGGATGGCGCAGTGGCAAGGAACATGCATGGAGGAGCTGTAGCAGCTTTATGTAGAGATTACGACAATAATTATTTGGGCTCCTCAGCGGTGGTTTTTCGAGGGACTACCGATCCTACTTTCTTGGAGACTTTCGCATGTAGGGAGGCTCTATCACTAGCGCGGGACTTATACATCCAGCATTTCGTTGTGGCCTCCGATTGCCAGGGGGTGGTGAAAGACATCAATGAGGGGACTGGAGGTCCACATGCAGCCATCGTACATGAAATAGTAGCCGGTAGAACTAGTTTTCCTTCTTGTTCTTTTGTTTTCGAACGCATGAATTTCAATTTTGAGGCTCATAATCTCGTCAAGTTTGCTTGTAATCTAGAAGTATGTAGACATGTTTGGTTGGGTAGTCCTCATGACTCAACCCTTGTACCTT
Organism: Elymus sibiricus; assembly: GCA_039707655.1. Taxonomy (NCBI): domain Eukaryota; kingdom Viridiplantae; phylum Streptophyta; class Magnoliopsida; order Poales; family Poaceae; genus Elymus; species Elymus sibiricus. The sequence goes on from CM077675.1 coordinate 467,835,511, forward strand.
TGAACATCGTTTTGAATCAATAAAGAGGGCGATATATCAAACAAAAAAAAACTAGGGTGAAATCTATGAATCATTTTTTTTGTAAAACAAATACATATTCGAACATTCTTAAACTTAATGTAGACATACATCAATGTTCGATATACAACCTCAAAAAGTTTCACCTCCTAATTCAACTTATATTAATAAAAACAAAAAAAAGACAAAAATCTGATGTGAATAATGTCAAAGTATTATTCACCCAAAGTTGCTACTATTCACATTCAAATTTGTGTTTTTTTCAATCTCTAAATGTACATCGAGTTTTGAGCTTATTTTTTCGGGAGCTTTAGACATACCTCACATAGATGTTGTCAAAAAAAATTCAGATTTTTTTGAAATGTCTAAACCTACGGTCCTGCATAGCCATCTCAGCTGGCGGCACGTCCCTGAGTGCGTGATCAGTATGGCCTCCGCGCATCCGTTGGAGACGCACAGTGCATGATCAACCGACCCAGCTATAGCCCCCGCTAACTCTAGCGCCAGGGGGAGAGCGTCTTATCGATCCCCACTCGCTGCCCCCCCCCCCCCCCCCCCCCCCGCGCTCGATCTGCACGCGCTGACCAGACGCCGCCAGGCCACCAACCTCGCCCGTTCTCGCGCCACCTTTGTCGTGCTCCATCAAGTCGTTTCTTCCCCAACAACCGGGCCCTTCCCTGATAGCATGGCTTAATAAGGAATTCCTTCTTTTTCGGAAGCTCATTCGAAAGAACTCCAAAGTTAAGTATGCTCAGATTGGAGGAATTTTAGGATGGGTGACCGTCTGGGAAGTTGGTCCCAGGTGCGCATGAGTGAGGACAAAGTGCGCAGGAAAGACTAGTGTTGATCTGTGGGCCAATCTTATCCCGCCAGGAGTAACGACCAGTAACCGACGGGTGTGTCCGGAGCGTTACAAGTTGGTATCAGAGCCGACCCTCGCGGTTACACGGATGTCTACGAGTCAGGTGCGCGATCATGTTATGCATGACGTTTTTGACCCGTCGTGGCACATGACATGGCACATGTGTCGGACTAAACGCGCAAACGTGTGCCAAGATGGAATGTTCCTGTGGCCAAACGAGGACGTCGGTTCCTTTGAGTGAGGATATATGTGATAACCTGGCTTAATAAGGAATTCATTCTTTTCCGAGAGCCCATTCGGAAAGAACTCTGAAGTTAAGCGTGCTCAGCTTGGAGCAATTTCAAGATGGGTGACCGACTGAAAAGTTGGTCCCAAGTGCGCACGAGGGAGTACAAAGTATGCATGAAAGACTAGGTTTGATCTGTGGGGCTAGTCTAGATTCAGCCAGGAGTAATGGCCAGTAACTGACGGGTGTGTCCAAGGCGTTACACCTTCTTTCCATGCCACGTGACACACACGCGCGCGCACTAGCCCTGCTTCGGCAAGCCGCTTCTTCCTTGGCCGGCCGGTCCTTACCTTGCTTCCATGGCCTCTCTCCCTTGCGCCCCTTCTCCTCTGTACCTCCTCCGACCACGGGTTTCCATGTCCACCACCGCGTCGGCCGAGCATCCCCTGCACAGCATCGCCGACCTCTGTCTCCTGCAGCACTGTACCCCTCTGCGCTTCGCCTCGTCAATCTGTTTCATTTATTGATTTATTTAAATCGAGGAAATTTACATGGTGGTTCTCTTTCTATAACCTATGAACATAGCCTCCCAACATTATTAGGGGGCTAAAATAAATAATTCCATTGTTTGAAAATTACCCATAAACACACTTGCAATTTAAGTCCCTTTTGTTGATAAACATTTTAAGGGCATGCTCTATCCTCCATTACTCCAATTCAAGTTGTGGAGCTTTGATATATGTCACTTGCAAATTTTCAGCTTAATCGAAAAATGAGGGGATATTTTCTTTTTCTCTTATTCTTTGTTTTTATTTTTTGAAAAATGGGAATCTGTCCAACAATGTACAGTGGGCTGGCCCAGTGGGCGTAGCAGCAGCTGCCTCCCAGCAGCCCAAATAGTGCCAGCCGACCCCAATTGGACAAACTGTCAGAACACCAAACTGGCCCAACTATAGCCCCCGCTAATTCTAGCACTAGGGGGAGAGCGTCTGCTTGATCCCCACTTGCTCCCTCCTCGGTCGATCCCCATGCGCTCACCCGACGCAGCTAGGGCACCAACCTCGCCCGATCTCGCGCCTTGTTTGCCCCGCTCCGGCAAGCCGCTTCTTCGTCCCCGGTGACTGGGCCCTTCCTTCCATGCCACGTGACACACACACACGTGCGCACTAGCCGCCGCCTAGGCGCCACCTTGACTGATCTCTCGTCTCCTTTGCGCCGCTTCTTCCTCGGTCGACCGTCCCTTACCTTGCTTCCATGGCCTCTCTCCCTTGCGGGCTCCAGCGGGATGTCGGGTTAGCTTCGGCGCAAGGTTTCCATGGGGAATTTTGGGGGAAGGAGATATAACTGACATGCGGGCCACACATGTCATCCTGTCCAACATACCGTTCAAACAAACGGTGTTGATTTTGTAGGCCACGTTGACCTGACTGGTAAGCTATCTCTGTCATAATCCCGGTTAGTTTTGAGCAAAACGATGATCAATGTGAAGAGGTCGTTTTTAGCGAATTTTAAGAGTTCAATTGATAGGTTTTATCACAAAGTAAAAAAAAAACTTGTAGTTCTCTGGGACACATATCTCTAAAGTTGTACCAGTTTTTTTCCCCACACACAAAAAAGTTGTAGTTTTTTGTTGTCAATTACTCCATTGCAGTCGACTATTGTGATTTCATTCTTGACGACATGTTTTTTCCAGAAAAAATTGTTTTGTACTCCCGCCATTCCTTTATATAAGGTGTTTTTCTTTTTGATAAAATTTGTTTTGTGCTCCCGCCATTCACGTAGATGTAGAATTGCTCGGTTTGCTGCTCTGCACATTTGTCAAGTCATTTCAGTTTAGTTGCATTCAAGAACAATTAGTGAGAATTTACGCAAAAAAAAAAAAGAACAATTAGTGAGAAGGAAGAGGAGAAGTTGGGTTGAAATCGAGTCATGCGTTTGCGTTCAAGTAAGCCGCGAGTTCCAAGGAATATTATTAGCCTAGTGCGCCGTGCTGATTCTGAGTTGCGTTCACGCCTCGATCGATCCGATGCAACCTTTGGCATCTCTGGCTCTATTTACACGAGGAAAGACGGAATGCGACAGGCCAAGTGATAGATCGCCTCGCCCAACATATCCGCCACAAACCCAAGTCCCAGCACCCCTATACCAAACCACCGAACACCGGCAGCGTGAAGATGGCCGAGCCGTGCACTTCGATCATGGACGACCGTCTTGCCGTCGTCCTGGAGGACATCTTTCTCTGGCTGCCCGGCGCAGCAGACCTCGTCCGCGCCTCCGCCGCCTGCGTTCCCTTCCGCCAGATCGCCACCGGCAGCTCCTTCCTCCGTCGCTTCCGCAAAACACACTCTCCGTCCTTCATCGGCTGCACGGACTGGCACGGCTTCTGCCCCGCGCTCCCGCCTCACACCGCCGCGGCCGTTGCCGGTGCAGTCGCCCGCGCTGCTGACTTCACCTTCTCCTTCCTCCCTCGCCCCACCCGCTACACGCTGCTGCCACACCCCGTCTGCTGGTGCGTCCGCAGCATCCGCGACGGCCGCGTCCTCCTCGACCGTGGCGGCAAGCGAGAGAATTTGTCAGTGGTCTTCCCGGAGCTCGTGGTGTGCGACCCGTTGCACCGGCGATACCACCTGCTTCCCCCGATCCCTGAAGACCTAGCCGCGTCGGTGAGGGACCCACTCGATCTGACTTACCGGCGCCACTGTGAGGTCATCCTTGTTCCTCCCGGCAAGGAAGTGCAAGAGGACAAGGAAGAGTACGATACTTCATTCCGTGTAATCTGGATGGCACAGTGCAAGACCAAGGTGGTGGCATTCGTCTATTCTTCAACCACGGGCCAGTGGCAATCCATCGCATCAAAGGTTTGGAGCGATTTGTTAGTCTGCGGCATGTCAACCATATCTTTGAAATACAGTTTGTTCTACCGTAGTCATTACGCCTATGGATGTTTGTACTGGCCGATGAAATATGGAATAGAATCTAGGCTGAAGGAAGCTATGCTCGTGCTTGACACCATGACAATGGAGTTCTCCGTTGCTGATTATCCACCTGGAAGGTCCAGGTGGAGCGGGTTGCAGGTTGGCATCGTGGAGGCAGGGGAAGGCAGGCTTGGATTGCTCACTTTCTCGAATAACGCAACATCAGAACTTCATTATACGGTTAGGCAAAACAAAGATGGGAGTAACAATGAGTGGCACAGTTGGAGAAGATAATCCCATTGGGTGCGCGCAATCATTCTATTGTAGCTTCAACCGAGAGGTACTTGCTCCTCGTAAGGTTAGATTCTAGGAGGTTAGATTCTAGGACAGATCACTCTGAAGGTTTCTCCCTAGATGCCAAGACATTTCAGCTTGAGAGGGTGTGTGAGTTATCTGTCGTTGAAAGCAGGTCCATATATACCAGCTTCCCTCCATCATTGTCGTCGAGGACAGTATGAATGAAGTGGTATGTGAGTGGTTTTTTGTAGCTGGGGCTACACAGCACCTTCTATCTATGCCGTTTATTCGCCTCCTGTACCTCGAGATCTGCATCAACTAAAACAAGGTCGCATGCAGAACAGGTGATTACAGACATGTCAGACCTTTTGTACACAGAGAGAGAGGGAAACGGAGGAGAGAAAGAGAACAGTCTGTCACGAATAAAAAAAAGAGAGAACAGTGTCATTGCATGCAGCACACACGAGCCCGTCAAACCAGTGAACAGTCACTTGAAAAGAGAGAAGTGTGAACAGTGTGTATCAGGACCGAGCTGCATGCAACCCTCTCTCTCCCTGTTAACCTTTGCATCCAGGGGATAAAACAAATCGGCATGCAGCACCCACAACTCTCCCTCTGCCACCTTTGCATGCAACACACGTCTCGCTCTTAACATATGCGTCCTACGCACACTTTCTTATTTTTTTAATTTCAATTCATGGCACCTTGAGTGTCTGAGCAATCACATGGTGGCACGGTTACGTTTGTGTTCCTCTGGCGCGTAGTGCAGAAAAAGATTCTGAACTGAGTCAAGGTTGCGTGCTAGTAAGAAATGAACGCAAGGATTCCTGACAATGCTGTGCTAATTGTCTGACTCTCCTTTGACCATTGCACATATCCCGAGGTGAACCAATGGTGGTGATAGTAGGTACCATGTAGGCCGGTCTAGGAAAGAACTTTGCGAAGTGGTATAGTTTCATTGCACAACCTTATTATTCCCTTTCTCTATTTCCTCAGTTATCACTTTTCTGATGCTTTTAACTATGAACTTCAAGCTATTATGTATGCGGCCGTTTATTATTTTCAGAATGATGCTGCATATTTTAACAAGTATTCTGTCTATATGCTGAAGAATCGTATTGCTTATATGTGACCTCTGATTCTCGATCTTATATTACACAAGCAGAATCCTTAGATTATCCATGTTTTCCTATTTTATATCATTATGATTATTTTAGTCTTGCTTGTGGTATCAATCTCTTGACCTGTGACCAGTTGTTTGTTTATAATGGAATACTACAAATTACAAGGAAATATGTCTTTCTGGAATAGTCAGTCATTTAATTCTTTTGCATTAAGTATATTATGTTTTCCATGAAATATTACGAATTATTTATCTGCAAGTTTAGTAACTACTTGCCCTCTTCTAGTTCTGTTAACTATTTTGTTCTTATTTACATCATGCTAAGCTGCTCTTCATTGCTTTCCATTGTTTCTTACATTAACAGAAGTGCCCTGCAGAAATGAGAGGGCTTCAGAAGGCTGTCCTGGCAATTGCATCCTGAAGGAGAAGTGGCGACATGCTGCTGCATACCGTTGCTGCAGAAGAAGTGGTTTTCTTTTTCTCCTGTTGGAGTTCTGTACTAGTTCTTTTGTATCACCATTGCCTATCATTGGTCATTTTCCTTATACTAGCTTGGAAGGAGGTTTGTTCACTCCGGTCATTTTGTTTCTCTTTGGAACAACTTGTCAAACTATATATCTTATATCAGTTTTGTGCATCATGAAACTTGGGGCATGGGGCTCCTTAGTTGATAGTAGCAACATCTGTTCCGTTTGTCCGACATCTATAAGAAACTTGCTGCAGTAACTCGTACAAATTTTGCTCTTCATGGATGATTTTTACTTGTGCTACAGAAAAGTCTGAGAGTGAAATATTAGGGATTATGTTATTGTGATGCTGATCTAACTTAAGTATGTACGAAAGATGGTCCTCATTGTTTGACAACGTAATGTTTATTCTTCAGTGGATCATTTAACTATCCCGCAAACATAAGACAAAATTTGGTTTGACCCTTTCGCAAGTGTACGTCCTGTTGGATCTTAGATGATTTTACTTGGTAGGCAAGTTTTTACATACAAACCTTGGATGATGTTACTAAAGTTATGTTGCGTTCGGCATGAATCTTAGTACTGCCTGAGAATGGGGCCTGATTCTGAAGATTGGAACAAGCCAGGAAAGGCAACTCAGCAAGTTTCAAACATGCAGGTCGTAATATATGCAACTTGGGCCAAATTGATGTTTCCACATGCACATGTTTTCTTCTACCTTTCTACTGATCAAAGTTTGAGGAGCATACGGTGGACACGCAGGCAACCACATGTGAGGGACATGATTCAACCTTGACATGTGAGCTGCATGAGGTGAACTCGCCTGGGCAGTCAAATCTGGCTTTGGCACCCGTTCCACCCCCACCGGCGGATAATTCAAATGCTCTCTTTGCAAAAGAGCTTTGTGACTTGCTTGCCAGCGTGGAGGCTGTTAGCCCTAGAACTGAAAGGGCGATTGCTTGCCTCATGACGGGAACGACATTCTAGGACAAATACAAGAAGGGAGTGATTGCCCTTAGACCGGTATAGTGAAGGAGAAGTCACTAAGGTGCAAATGCAAGAAGAGTGGTGCCATAGGTGAGGCGCCCGCGGTGGCTTAATGGATGATTCTCAGTCCCTCGGCTTACCCTCACGGTTTGGGTCGTCTTTGTGGTTTTTGCGTGGTCCACTATTTTTTTGAGATGTTCATGTCGGGTTCCATTGTGTTGCACGAGCGTCAGAGTTACAGTTTTTATGTGTTGGGATGGTTTGGCGGGTTCTCGTGGGGTCTCATGATTGGTGAGTACTCCAATTATGGGTTTCCATTAATTAACTGGGCAATTCTCTTCTTCTTAATTAATCGGTGAGGCAATTCTTTTGCCTCCGTTTCGTTTTTTTTATGTTTTTCAAGAAATCCAAAAAAAATCTAGTAAATACTACATATTACCAGTAGTAATCTGGGAAAAAATCAGTTTATTTGCACAAAAGGATTAGGAGATAGCCGGTTTTTTCCTTCAGGTAAGCGTTTAGTTTTGTCGATGTAAACTTTGAGCCCACCCTCCATTTGATTTCTAGACTCGCCATTGAGTGATCTGTTTATATGTCATGCTCATCGTTGTTATCTTTCTTCTGATCTATTTATATGTCATGCACTAGTGACATATAAGCTAGATTGGATCATTGGATTCCAATCAGTTTGTGCACTAGCAGCCTGAACTGAATAAGAGTAGTAGAAAATCATAGGTACATTTTTTTCCGAAAAGGAGGATGACCCCCGGTCTCTACATCTGGACGATGCATGCACAAATTTTATTTATTATTCACAAAGACCTTAGAAAGTAATACAATAGTAAGTCCGAAGCCATCATATTGACAACATCTCTCACTACACCTATCCAGTTGATGATGGGGTGCCGATAGTCCGAGCCGAATACCAAACAGACCTCGCACCAAAGCTTATCATCTAAAGCGGGAGGCCCCCACCAAGCCGCTTGCCGAGTCTGGGGCACACACCGGTCTGGCACACTGTCAGAGTCCACCGCCGCCGTCTTCCACCAAGAGTAGGTACTGACGCATCGACCATGCCAGGTCTGTCGTTGACGCCACCATGACGCCAGACAACACCACCTCTCTACGCATGTCCATCAAGACACATCTGACAACGAGACTCTGCTGCACCATGCCGTCGGGACCCACCGTCATCAACGCGATAAATGCCATGTCGCACCAATTCCTGATCTAGATCGCCTCCAACACCAATCGAACGGTGTCCACCAGCCACATAACACCCAAGGTGGTGCCTTCAAAAAGGGAACGACGCCAAGGACGCCGTCGCCGCCCACCGTAGTTAGGGCTTTCACCCGGGAGACAAAAGAGCGTGGTGGAGGTATAGGCAGATTCAACGAACGTCTCCATGGAGAGGAAACGGCACCCTCGGGCGTCGCCGACCAGGGCCGGCTAAAGATTTCTCCCGGTCTGAATGCCACCTCCAACTTCATCCGCATCGAGGAACAACAAGCCACACAATGCGACCCAGATCCGTACGGAAAAAAGCACACCGAGCATGGGGGAGGGGGAGACCAGATCCACTAGCTGTCGGCCTCCGGCGGCTGAGTCCCATCCCAGCCGGATCCGCCGCAAGCAGACCAAGCCGGTCAGGGTCGCCGACAACCACCTCGCCACACACCAGGCCGCCGTTCGCGGATGTTTGCAGCATCGTACGCCGCAACACCATAGGACACCACCGGGATCTGTCGCCCCAGATCCAGGGGACGCCGCGAGGAGCCGCCCCGCCGCCGCCGTCGGCCACACGAGCTTCGTCCGGTGGCGGTGCGAGGCAGGAGGAGTGTTACGTGGCGCTAGGCAAGAAGGAGACGCCCCCGAGTCGCCCTGGGCGAGAGCGACGCGGGGGTAGTTCAAATCATAGGTACATAATTTTGGATAACTAAAACTCCAGAAGTGCTATTGCCCACTCTACCACTAAATCCGGTAACCAGTGGACACTGCTCTATGTGAAGTTCAGATCTACGTCAAAAACACCTTGACATATGTTGGAAAAGGTTGCTGAAATAAATAAGCAATGTGCTCCGCATTCCGGCATCAAGCATTGCTGGTATGTACAAACAAACATTCAACACATGCATCAGATTCAAGATAATTCGGAACTAGAATCTTTCACGCTCTCACTGATCATGTGCGGAATTTCGAAGAAACATAGGTATAAAGGGGCAAGAGATCGTTTATTCTGAGTATGGATGTATTTGATGCCTATATTCATAGCCAGACCGACCAAAGCAACAAATCAAGTACACTCAGTTTTAGCCGAACGGGGAAGAGATAGCGCAGACACAGATTGAAAAAAGCAAACTATAAACAACTGATCAAATCGACTTTGCTGCTTGCCTTCAGGAATGGCATGGGGGCGAACGGTTCTCTATCTGGAAGTGTTGCCATTGCTTCTTCGTGCTGATCTTGGGGTTTTATTTGTAGGCCATTTTTTGTTCTTTACTACGTTTTCCAACAAGCTGATCTGGTGGTGGTCATGAAGGAAGGAGAAGGGAAGAAGAGTGGTCACCACAACCTTTTCTACGGCTCAATCTCAACATGCTCGCATCCAGAGCTTTCTGAACTCCGGGCGCAGAGCACAAGCTCAAGTCTTTCCATGTGGAATTGCCCGATGGGAACTGCGCCTGCGATTGCACAACTCCAAGTATGTACCTTTGATTCATCCTTCCATGTCTTTACATTCTTGCATTGCAAGCTTCATTCGAGATTGTGATGACATATTATGGGCCCTACTGGATGAAGAAAATAGGGAAAGACAGGAAGCCGAGATTGCATGGGAGGAATGCGAGGCAACATAGGCGGCAGACCTGTGACAAGAAAGGGTTGCAAGAGAGAAACTATTGGCATAGCTCGAGGTTAGTTCTTTCATATTACATTCATAGATAATACCAATAAAATTCTTTGCTACAATGCTAACTAAAATAATGCCAGCCGCTTACTGAACATCTAGCGGCTTTTTATGTCCATCCACCTCCACAACAACAGTGGTTATTTGTAGGACGGGCTACACGGTACCCCTTATCACAACCGTTCAATCTGGACTCCGATGCATCTGGATGTGTGCACGGATTAAAAAATCAGCAGCTAAGCAGGCACTCAACGCTTAATAACCTGGCAGTGGATGGAGACAGGTGACAGAGACAGGCAAGAAAGGCTCCGGTTTCTGCCACTGTGCACTGCCATGGCTACAGTTCTACACAAATAGAAAAACATACTCTCCCTCTCTTCGATGGATGACCTGCTCTTATACTATTTGACTTGCTGGTTATCTAAAAAAGGAATCTTTCCTTACAAAAAGCTCTGTTTCCCCGCATGCAAATGAAGTCTACATTCACATGTGCAAGCTCTCTCTCATATGTTCTCTCTCGCTTTCGTAAATAAAGTTTCAATTTAGAATAAATCCTCACATAGCTTCTCTATCTCTCTCCTTGCTTTATAAAAAAACAGATTCTTCTCTCAGTGTCACATGCTACTTGTCTCTTCAAATTTTGCAAAGGTGTTTTTTTTTTCTCTTTGAGACTCCCACGTAGGCACCTTCTCTCTCTCTCTCTCAGAAATTACATCAGCGATTTTTTTTCTCACTCACACCTGCTACCTTTCTCTTCACTTTTTCCTTAGGGACGCCACAATTTTCTATTAGCTGCCCCTCTCTTTCTCTCTCTTTCACTGTTGCAGCAGCGAGCCTAGAAATATGATATCCGGCTGTAGCCATGCAGACAGGACAACACGCTCTGCTAATGACACTGTAGCGAACAGCTACACTGCTCGTGATGCTCCTTATGTGCACAAATCTCGAAGCAAACCAACAGTCTGGATAAGAGGTACCGTGGAGCTCGAGCTAGGAAAAAACTTTGCCCAACAAGAATGTAGTCCTTGTTCGCTTCTAGGTTTATGAGTGAACCTAAGTTTGTACTTGTACTTGTCAGAACTTATGAGATTGTACTTGTATGAACTTATGAACTTGTACTTATGTTTGTAATATGTGTATGTCATGTGATATGGTTTTTGTGATGTGAGATATACATGAATTGTTTATGCTTGTGATGTGTGATATTTATGTGTGTGTGTGTGAGCGCGTTTGGGGGGGGGGGGGGGGGGTATTCCCGTGTTGATTGCAAAAACAAAGTAAAACTGTTGCTGAACAAAGCTTTGCTGAGAACCGAACTCAGCAAAGGTGACACATGGCAGTAACTCGCGGGTCCTGACCTTCTGTGATTTTAAAAAATAAAATGATAAAACTTTGTCGAGCTACGAACTCGACGAAGGTTCACATTGGTGATTTCTGTGGAAATGCTTACCGGGTACCTCTAGGAAGAACTCGGCAACGTCGAACACGTGGCTCCCGATGGTGTTCAGGACTTACCGCGTCTAAAAAAGAAAATAGTAAATGTTTGTTGAGTTTCTGTTAGAGTTCGGCAAAGGGATCCATGCCACCTTGGATTTGTCCCCTCTTCTGCATGGCGTCGTTCGTTAGATCTTTGTCGAGTCCTTTTTAAAGCCTACTGGGCAAAGGTTAATCTTTGCTGAGTTCCACATCATTACCCAGTTTTGTTTTTCTTGCGCTGGGCAAACCGCCCTCATCGCCGAGTTTCATTAGTTTACCGAGTTTTGTTTACCTTGAGTTCGGCAGACTACTTCCATTACCGAGCTCCCGATAAAAAGCACTCTGCAAACTTTGGGCACTAGACAACTTCCTCGATTCTAGTAGTGTAGCCACCATATGCGTTAAACAAGAGACATGTCATTTTCCGTTTCGGTGCCCAATTGACAATGCCTATCGGCGATGCTCAATCTCCTCCTTCCCAACCACCATGGTGGCAACAACCAGGCTCCTCCTGCCCGCCCTAGGCCATCGGTGAGCCGCACCCTAGCACGTAGCATCGCTGTCGCGCCTTGTGCGGGGCCAGGGAGGTTGCGGACTTTAAGTGCGTGCATGGAGGGAGGCCACTAGCTAGATTTATTGCGAGAACCTAGCCTAAATCGATTCCTCAATAAATCCAATTCACACCTGTTTCGATGTATTGGACAAATTTTTCCTATTTGGGTAGATCTTGGCACCTAGGAGACTTCTTGATCTAACTGTATCTTGTAACTACAACTGTAGTCCGATCTGATCTAATTTTGTGTGGCATCCACATCCGCATAACAACTGCTACAACACGTCACAGAGCTTCATCTTTCTTTTATGTATGGTGTAACTGATTGGATGGAATGGTTCAAACCATGGAGTTGCACATATAGAGTTGTTGGTTTGTCAATTGCGAGCTTACGAAATACAATCAACATCGGTATCAGCTATAGCAAAATGCGATGATGATGATGATGTGTATAACTCTTTCTTGTTGGTTCAATTTCTGTTTCATTAACAAGCCACCTTACCGAAACCAGCTACAGCTACTGCCAGTTTGTAATTTAAGAAAGAGCAGGTGGATTGTTGTATCTGATAAAAAGAACATACAAGTTCAAGGTATGCTAATTGAGATCCGTAATACATACATTTACTTCAATGGTATACATGAAAACATTCGTTTAACCACAAAGACACATGAACACATCCATCTGTCATGTTTTATTTTAAAAAAAATACAACAATAAATTTTTTTACAACGAGAGATATAGTACAAAGAGTTCAGAAACATAATCAGATTGGCAGTCCTCGTCGCTTCCTCCCTGGCATGGCACCACTTTCATGTACATCCTGAGCACAACTTCTAACACAATGAAGATATGATCTATGAGGGGGTATCCTTGATTTCCATGCAATTAGAGTGAAGTCTCCTTCCGGTCTAACACTAGGATCTGCTAGAAGGTCCCCCAGTGCCACACTTGGTGATTCCTTCTTGATTGTGTAAGGTAGCAAGCTAAGCGGATGCAAAGCGAGGTCCGTTATGTCCACTGGACGGCCTAGTTCTATAAGCTTGTTTGGATGCAAACCATAGCTTGATATGTTTCTTTTAACCATTTTCATCCCCTTGTCCAATATGCAACGCCAAAACTGAGCATGGTGATTCCTTCTCAATGCATCCGCGAACACATTTATTTCGACAAGTGAACATCGGACACTGTGCAACTCCCTGGTAAACTCATCTGCTATTTGTACTAGCTGTGGATATTCTGCAGGGTCTACGCTCTCGAATGCCAGTGTCTTGAAGAGGTACCTCAACTCATCATAAGACAAAACACTTAGGAAAATAGGCTGCACTGATCCAAACCTGGCCAATCTTTTGTGTTTACTTATGATGATGATCTTGCTTCCTCTGCTCATTCTTATAAGAAATGAGTGAAATTTTTCCCAGTCATCGTCAACTACATCAGACACAAACTCAATAACTACCAACATCATCCCAAACATAGTCCTTCCATGGTCAAGTATCGCCAATAGGTTGTCTCCATTCAAGTGCAAAATAGAGGAGAAGCGTGAGCGAACCTGTTCGTCGCCACATACATGAGCAACTAATGTCTTCTTCCCAAATCCACCACCACCTATGATCGGAAGAACTGCCGGTGCATGATCACCAGGAGAGTCGTTGTGCTCCAACAAGAATCTCAAAAGCTTTTGCTTTTCAGCATGTCGGCTGAACATCAAGTTGTTGGTATAAAGATAAATATCATATGGCCTACGAGACATGCGCTCGCATCCACCCAGGAGCACAACAAATTCTACCATGTTAGCAACTGCAATTTCTAAGCTTTCCAAGGCAGCTTCTGACTCGAGGCGCATGGCCTTGTCATCATTCTCAGTTTTTGTTCGAGAACGCTTGGAAGGAATAGATAAATGCAAGCTGCTGCTAGATGAGTCAGTACTATCTTGTAGTGTTTGGTACCTCAAGGTGTCCAGCACGCGGTGTCCTTTGTACATGGCATCTGAGAGCATCTTGAGCTGGAATATCATCCCAGAGTTGGTTATGTACCGCCCATCCGCCTCCTCAATGACGATGCCGACTCTCATCAGGAGGTGCTGCAATCTGTCCACCACCTTCTCTGATTGTGCATGACTCAAGGAGTGGTACTTGTTCATCAGGAAGGAGATGAAACGACTCACCAATTCACCTGTTACTGCAGATATGGAAGCCTCCATGACAAGCAAGAAGCAACCACAGAGTCTACGAGGGAAGCTGCTGCTGGTTGGTCTCTATAGAGTCTGGACAAATTGACTAGCCTCTGCCAAGTCTCAAAGAGATTTTTTGCGAAGTCTCAAAGCTATTGACTGGGATGAGGAGTTAAAGTATGGGTGACGGACGGCTGCTAACATGTATGCTTATAAGATTACCTGTAGTTGTACTCTATATTCGATCGAAAAATAATGGCCCATGGAATACAGAAGTTGCAGTCCTAAGTCCTAACAAAAACATGAGAACGACAAGCCAACTGTCCGAGCGACATGAAAACATTGACTTGTATTTTAATATCTGCAGTAGTACTAGGTAGGTTCAAATTAATATTTTTCCATGACAAACATGTACGCTGTAATTATCTTTGCATTTGTCTTCCATCTATCTATCCACCTATCTACTCCCTCCGTTTCTAAATATAAACTTTTTTAGAGATTTCAATACGAATTACATACGTATAAATATTTTAGAGTGTAGATTCTTCCATTTTACTCCGTATGTAGTCCATAATAAAATCTCTAAAAGGACTTGTATTTAGGTACGGAGGAAGTATCTATCTATCTATCTATCTATTATGTAATTAAAACAGAAGTCAAACGAGCTTTCATATTCAATATATTATCCATCGATTTACATATAATGGTTGAGACTAAAAGATAAAAAAGGTTACGTAGAACAAAATATTATGTACAGTTTTTAACATCCAACACGTAAGAAGCACAAACATCACGCATCTAAAAAAGCAACACGTCCCTTTCAAGAATCCAATCGGAATCGACCTATCAGGAAGTTAACAAAAAAAGAGACAACATCTTTCAAATCGCTAAATTTTAGCATCGAACCCTCCCATGTCGCTCCCGTGGGTGACGGGGAGGGCGCTCCGCCGCCGCCACCAGCACCCTTCTCTCCCTCCCTCCTTCGTCGCCATCGCCAGAAGACGCGTTCTGGCAAAGCCTGGCTGGCGTCGGTGGCGGGAGGTGTTTCACCTTCTTGCACAGGGCCTCCGTCACGGTGAGGGTCGTGGTGGTGCGGCGGTGGCACTCGGGACCGGCGACACACGACAGACTTCGAGGTGACGGATCACGCAGGCGAGGGGGTGGCGGTGGATCGGGATATGTCCCTATCTGGCGTCCATCTTCAGCCGGCGGGGCAGGCTGTGGGCAGAGTGGTTCGGTGTCCTCCGTCATGGCGGCAACGGCGTCTGCGTGGTGGAGGCAGCGGTATGGTGGCGTTCCTAGTGCTCTTATCGCATCACGACATCTATCTGCATGATCGCTCCTCCTCGATCTGGTCGTCGATGTATTCCGGAACTATTGCCAGAGATCTTGCCCAAGGATATCTGGATTGGATAGAATATGGTCGTGCGCGTCCATATCAGCCTACACGGCTCCATGAGGACGCGACGCTAAGCTCTATTGTTTCTTGGCACCATGGCACATGTCGGTATCTGGATTTTCATGGCGTAGACAGTGGTAGAGAAAATCATGGTGGCTGAGATCGGAGGATCAGTAAGGCGGAGGGGCCTTGGAGGCGATGGAGTCAACCTGGTGTTTGATAACTTTCAGAAGCAGCTGTGACAAGTGGAGGCGGCAGCACTAGAGCATTTCATTTTTTGTGGTGCTCCTCAGGTGCTGAGTCGTGACTTTTATGGTCAAAACAATACATTCAGCAAGGCAATTGCCAGCACAAGGAGAAGTCTATTTCCATAGGGTGTGGCACACACAAGCATAAAAGAAGAATCTCCTCGGAAAAAAAATGAAAATCGTGTACCGCCAGGATACGTGTAGTTCTTTATTTTTTTTCTACTATTTTTTCATCAAACCCTAACCATTGCGAATATATTGTAAGATTAGGGTTTGATGAAATATTTGGAGAAAACGGAAAGAAACGATAATAATTCGCTGGTGGGAAAATTGCGGAGAGAAGATCAAATAAGAGAATGGATACAATGATGATTGACTTATAACAATATAAAGAACGAATGAGACAAGAAAGTATGAAAATATTGCATTCGAGCAAGGTGGACCTAGCACAACTTATGTAGTAGTGGAATAGAAAAAAGTATTACTCGTAGATTTTTTTTAATAATCTAGCCACCGAAATATGCAAAACCACTAGCAATAAGGTACACATATCAAGTCCAAAAAACTAAATTTCCAGAAAATAGTACTAGTATTGAAGTATCCTACTCCCTCCATCCGAATATACATGGCCTAATACGTTTTTCGAGATCACCTTTGACCATCAATAAGAGTAATAATATATGGCATGTATAATAAACAAAGCATATCGTTAAATTCGTACGCAGAAGGAGTTTCTAATGTTATACTTTTTATATGATACGTCACATATATTAATAACTTTATCAATCTGCAAAGGCAATCTCGAAAACCCATATTAAGCCCTAAATATTTTTGATCGAGGGGGTAGCAATTCAAATTTTATGTCAGATACACAATGCCATATCACTATGTCAATTCAAATACAATATACATGGAAAACAAATATATGAAAATATGTATAAAAAAACTTAGCCGCACAAATGCGCCAGTCACCCCGCTAGTTGGTTTAATATTTCACACGGCATCTGGTATTTGTGCACTCTGCTGTACCAAACTTTGACGGTGTAAATTGTTTGAGTTTTTTCCGATGAACAAAATTCTTTCGCAAGATAACGGTATGCACCCTATTACCTTTAGTCAGTGAGACGATGAGAATCACAACTCCATACTTTAGTACTGTAGTAATCTCGCAAAGAACCTGCAGGCAGGATAATATATGCAACAAATAAATGGTTGAGTCTACAAAGATCCAAAACTTTTGTGGCTTACACTACCGGAATTTATGCTGACGGCGACGGCCTAATCTATGCCGACGGCCACCGTCGGCATATACGGACGTATGCCGACGGCCTATATCCAACCGTCGGCGTACCCAGGCCGTCGGTATACCTCCACCTATGCCGACGGTGGCTGTCGGCATCGCTAGGCCGTCGGCGTAACTCCATCCATGCCTACGGAGGCCGTCGGCGTAGAATCACCGTCGGCATATGTGCGGGCCCGGCCACCCCTGTTTTAACAGCCGATGGCCGCCGTCAAACGTATGCCGACGGCAATAACGTCGATCGTCGGCATACCTCTCTGCGCCACGTCATCGATCCGCGGCACCGTGGGCCCGGGATATGCCGACGGTTATGCCGTCGGCATATCTTCGGGCCAGCGGTGCCGCGGATCGATGACGTGGCGCAGAGAGGTATCCCGACGGCTTAACCGTCGGTAAATCTACGTTCAATTATTTTTTTATTCTGTATTTTATATATAATTTTTTTTCAAAAAAAATTCCATTGATTAAATTGTGTCTTATCTATACATAAACACACATAGATACACCACGCGTGTCTCTTGGGCCCAGTTTACCGCCCGGTCAACTCTCGCAGGGTTAGACGGGACGGGTGTAGTTTGGGGGGTAGCTATGCCGCCAGGTCTTTCTCTGGCCCCTCCAACACATCCGGAAATGCGGTGGCGGGTGCAAGCACACGGCACGGGGCTCCGTGGTGTGAACCCCTCACCGACGTCGCCGCCGCCGTCGCACGGAGGGGGGGGGGGGAACGGCCACGTCGGGCAGTAACGGAGGGAATCTTGGTGTGGGTTGTGCCCGGACCTTGATACGAAGTGTACCTAGGGGCTGGGCTATCACACCGAGGTGAAAATGTCCATCGGTCAAACCCCGTCCGGCGAAAGTCAAAGGGGTAGACCGCCCGGTCAACTGTCGCAGGGTTAGACGGGACGGGTGTAGTTTGGGGGGTAGCTATGCCGCCAGGTCTTTCTCTGGGCCCTCCTACACGTCCGGAAGTGCGGTGGCGTGTGCAAGCACACGACACGGGGCTCCGTGGTGTGACCCCCCCTCACCGCCGTCGCCGCCGCCGTCGCACGGAGGGGGGGAACGGCCACGTCGGGCAGTAACGGAGGGAATCTTGGTGTGGGTTGTGCCCGGACCTTGATACGAAGTGTACCTAGGGGCTGGGCTATCACACCGAGATGAAAATGTCCATCGGTCAAACCCCGTCTGGCGAAAGTCAAAGGGGTAGACCGCCGGTCAACTCTCGTAGCTATGCCGCCGTCGCACGGAGGGGGGGAACGGCAAACTGGGCCCAAGAGACACGCGTGGTGTATCTGTGTGTGTTTATGTCTAGATAAGGCACAATTTAGTTAACTATATTTTAATTTTTTTAATTTTTTTATAAAAAAAATCATAAAAAAAAATCGAAAATAGCTATCCCGACGGCTGCGGTCGGTATAGCCCCCCCACCTTATCCGGTCGGGCGCGGCCTCCCTCCTCCACTCATCCTCTATCCCCCACTCCTCCCGCCCCGCGCCAGCCCCGCGCCGTGCCGTCACCCCAGCCCCGCGCCGCGCCGCCGCCCCTCTCCGCGCCCCCGCCCTTGCCCCGCGCCGCGCCGTCGCCCCAGCCCCGCCCCAGCCCCGCGCCGCGTCTCCGCCCCTCCCCGCGCCCCCGCCCCAGCCCACACCTCCACCTTTCCCCGACCCCGCATCGACCCACGCCGCCGCCGTCTCCATCCACGCCGCCACCAGGCGCCGCCGCCGTCTCCGCCTGGATCCGCCCGCACCGCCGCCACCTCGTCCGTCCGCGCCGCTCCTGTCCGCCGCCACCTCGGCCTCCCTCGACCCTGCCCCTGCTCCGGGGCGCCGCCACCCCGGCCGGCCACACTGCCGCCCCGCCTCGGCCACCTCTCGCCGCGGCCTCCTCGTCCCCGCCCCGACCTCCCTCCGCCGCCCGCTCCAGCCCTCCACCACCCGAACCAGCCCTCCCCCGCGCCGGCCTTCCCCCACGGTGAGCACCTCCCCTATCCATCTCTCTGTAGCAATAGGTTTTCTTTTTTTGTTGTTGTTCATAGTTATGTAATTAGATGGATGGTTAGATGGATGGATGCAGTATGGATTGATGCATATGGCTTCATTTTAAAAAATGCAAAAAAAAAATGCAAGAAATGCAAATGTATGATGATAGTTACGTAATTAGATGGATGCATCATGTATTGCTATGGATTTAGAATTTAGGTGTTGCTATGGATATAGAATTTAGGTGTTGCTATGGATAATGTGACGGTATGATGATGATCTTGATCTTGATCTTAGAATTTAGGATTTGAAGTATGGATAATGTGTCAATGTTGTATGTCATGTGATGATCTAATTTTTTTCACTCGGTGGAATTTGCAGGCTTTGTGGTGTCGCATTTCATCGGAGTGACTGTCGTCCGACGCGTTGGTCCCTGAGCATCCCTCTGCTGTTCGACTACTTTCCCTACAGCCAAGGGTGAGCTACAAATCCATCTCCTCCATTTTTTCATGTCAGTAGATTTGATTATCACGTCAAGTCACGTAACCTAGGCGTCTCTCGTCCGAAAGGGTTGCATCGATAAATATGCATTCAATTGCATATTTATCACCGCAGTTCTTTCGGATTGTCCAGCGTTTTCCACGGACAGCCCGAGGATGTGTAGATTGGGTACGTTCTCCATGTTCTACCCCGTTCCGAGACAGGATTTCGGCAGCGCCTCCCCATTGTTCTCCGGAGCACATTCTCTCAGCTATTTGCCGAGACGTGTATCTGGAGAACAGCGGGGAGGTGCTGCCGAAATTTTGTCTCATAACGGGCTAGAGCATGGAGAACGTACTCAATCTACACATCCTCGGGTGGGATTAGGACCTATCTTTACCTATTAGAGATGTAGGTAGATTCAATGCCGTCAACGCATTAGAAAATAAAATTTTGACCGGCTTAATTTAAATGAATCCTTAATTTTGTTGTGTGGCTCCCAATAAAGCAGAGGATGGCAGATAATCAGTGGATGTATAGTGGTTTCATCCGCCGGAATCGAGTTACAGCAGAGTGGGTCGCGAGAACCGATGTGTTTTTGAAGGAGATATTTCGTCATCCAATGAGAATTATCCCACAGTGCCCCTGTGCGAGATGTGAACAACGTCACCGTAAAGATGAGAAGGACATGTCTGACCACCTTCGCATGCACGGATATATGCCAAACTTTGAGATGCCGTAGATAAACTTTGCCGAGCGGGACCATGGTAGAGAGGAGGTGATGTGACAACGCATCGGTGGTTATGAGGACGACGGGGTCAGAGACATGCTAGATGATGTCATTGTTGCAGAGATGGCACATGCGACACCTTCAGAGAATGAACCGGAGGAGCCGGAGGCAACCGCAAAAGCCTTCTTGGATATCTTGGACTCGTCAAAGAAACCTCTTTATGTGGGTGCCAAAGTCTCTCAGCTGGATGCCATCTCGCAACTGATGGCAGTCAAGGCTGAGTACGGCTGTAGCCGAGCTTGCTTCGAAGCATTTCTGGGAGTATGGGCTAATAGCCTGCCCGATGGTCATGAACTGCCGAAAAGCATGTATGCCACGAAGAAACTCATGAAGGCACTCTCTATGGATTATGAGAAAATACATGTTTGTCTGAATAATTGCCTTTTGTTTAGGCACGAGTATGCGGATGACAAGTACTGTAGGGAGTGCGGTTCCTCTCGGTACCTTGAGGTGGTCGGTGACGATGGTGAGAAGAGGCAGCTAGGCATCCCCGCAAAGGTTCTTCGGTATCTCCATTTCATAGAGAGACTGCAACGCCTTTTCATCACGGAGGAGTCTGCCAAAATGATGAAGTGGCACAAGGAAGGTATAAGGTACCATTCAAATAAAATCGTACACCCATCAGAAGGCGAAGCATGGAAGTCGTTCGATAAAGAATACCCCGAGGAAGCAGCCGAGGCTGGGAATCAAAGAATTGCCCTATCAGGTGATGGGTTCAATCCATATGGTATGTCGTCCAATTCATACAGCTGCTGGCCCGTGTTTGTTATTCCGCTCAATCTCCCTCCCGGTGCCCTAATGCAACGCAAGACCATGTTCTTGTCGCTCATCATTCCGGGGCCTGAATACCCGGGGAAGAAGTTGGGTGTGTTTATGCAGCCGTTGGTGGACGATTTGCACCATTCTTGGTACTTCCCGAGGTTGACATACGACCGAGATCTGCAGAGAAATTTCTTGATGAAAGTTTGGTTGCACTATTGCATGCATGACTTTCCCAGCTATGCCCTTTTCTGCGGATGGTGTACAAGTGGGAAGATGCCATGCCCAGTGTGCATGCAGGCTCTACGTTTTATTTGGCTAAAGAAGGGTGGCAAGTATGTAGCCTTTGACCTGCATCGACAGTTCCTCCCCCCAGACCATCCAGACAGGGAAGACAAGAAGAACTTCACGAAAGGCCTGGTTGTCCATGAAGTAAATGAGATTCCAACGTTTTCTGGGGCAGATGTTCTTGCTCAGCTAAAAGCTCTCAAGCCTAAAGGCGAAGGCGAAGGCAAAGGCAAAGGCAAAGCCATAGCAGAAGGCGAAGGCGAAGGCCAAGCCCAAGGCAAAGGCAAAGCCAAAGCCAAAGCCAAATGCTTCGAGGGATATGGTGAGACACACAACTGGACTCACATTACCCCCTTCGCGAAGCTTCCCTATTTCAAGGACCTCAAACTTCCTTACAACATCGATGTGATGCACACCGAAAAGAATGTCGCAGAGTCGCTTTTCCGCACGATCCTCAACATTCCTGATAAGACGAAGGATAACATTAACGCTAGAGCCGATCAACAGAAAATTTGTGACAGACCACGTCTAAACATGAAGCCTCCCACATGCAGTCGAAGAAACTGGTTCAAGCCAGATGCAGACTTCGTCCTTAAAAAACCAGAAAAGATGGAGGTATTGAAGTGGCTCAAACACATAGTGAAGTTCACTGATGGTTATGCATCGAATATAAATAAGGGAGTCAATCTTTCAACGGGCAAAGTGACCGGGCTCAAGAGTCATGACTATCATGTATGGATTGAGCGGATAATGCCGGTGATGGTTCGAGGCTATGTCCCCGAGCGTGTCTGGCGAGTGCTTGCGGAGCTAAGCCATTTCTTCCGCACGCTCTGTGCTAAAGAAGTATGTCCCGAGGTGATTATACAATTGCATAAGAAGGCACCGGAGTTGATATGCAAGCTAGAGAAGATCTTTCCGTCAGGCTTCTTTACTCCGATGACACATCTCATTTTGAACCTCGCGAACGAGGTATTGTTGGGGGGGCCTGTGCAGAATCGTTGGCAGTACGGCCCTGAGAGACAGAACAAGCATCTCCGACAGAAATGTGGAAACAAAGCTAAGATTGAAGCTTCCATAGCTGAGGCAGTTATCCTAGAGGAGGTGTCAGATCTCAGGACATCGTACTATCCAGACCACGTTCCCACTCTGCATAATAAGGTGCCTCGATACAACATAGAAGAGCCCAAGTATAAACCCAAGCTCCATCTGTTCAATGGGCAAGGTGGCAGGGCTGGGGGCTCAAAACCTTATAAGATGCCAAAAGAAGAGTGGGAGGACCTCATGTTCTATGTCTTGCACAACATCAAGGAAGTTGCGGATGTGTGGATGAGGTAATACCATTTCGTTTATGCCTTGCACAACATCATGTTCTATGTTCACTTAGTCCTGGTCTAACACCGCTTTTATTCTTTTAGTCAATTCGTTCGTGAGGAGTGGACGGGAATGATTCCTCCTACTGAGGCGGAGGAACTTACTCTTCTCCGGCATGGAAACCCTGGAAGGAAAATTTTTGTTGCTTGGTTCATGCAGAAAGTAAACTTTCACATTCCCCTATTAAATACCCAGTTCAACATTTATTAGTTTACCGAACTAATGCACCCAGCAAATTCAATTAAACTTGTAGGGAGGAGATCCGAACATATCCATGGATGACGAATTAAGATGGGTTTCCATGGGTTTTGACGCTCGGGTTAAGACATGTGAAAAGTATGATGTGAATGGGTATCGCTTCCATACAGAGGAGCACCAGAACAGCCGCCCTGATCCCAAAACTATAAATACCGGATTGTACATGCCAGGTCAAAATTCAGTTGACTACTACGGAAGGGTAGGAAAAATATAGGAGCTTACATTTAGCCGTGGGCGCGAAACCCTAAGTCTCCCTATGTTCAAATGCCGATGGTTCGACCCAGTAGAGGGGCTCAGACATACGCCTTCCATTGGTTTGGTCGAAGTTAAACCATCAACCGTGTATGCCGGAGCCGATGTCTTTATTGCGGCTACCCAAGCCACACAAGTTTATTACCTGCCTTACCCATGCCAGAAAGAGTACCTAAAGGGTTGGGAAGTTGTGTTCAAGGTGTCGCCACATGGTAAGCTACCGGACCCGAACGAGGACGATTACTACAACATTAACCCCATGACATACGAGGGAGTGTTCTATCAAGAGCAACCTGATGATGATGTTGTCAGAAGCGATGACGCTGACGCCTTGGGTGATGATGAAGTGGATCCAAACGATGACGATGCACGGAATGATGGTGAGACGATTGTTAATGAAAAGGACATACTTATGCTAGAAAAGTTAAACGAAGACGCCGACGACGAGGAGGAGCCTCCACCTCCGTCAGACAACGAAGATGATATGCGTGATAGTGATGATGAGACCGATCGAGGAAGAGGTTACAACAGTGATGATTCGTATGGGTTCTAGCAGATGTAAGTTTCATGTCTTTTTTTTCTATGGTTTGTTAATATGCCTTTTTATGCTTATTTATTATTGTGTTGTTTATTCCGTATTATAATGCCTTTTTCTTCATTATTGATGTACTAATTGTTTATTCTCTTTTGAATGCAGGTTCGCTAAACATGGGCAAGGGGAAGGCCGACGGAACGGGTTTCCTATCGAAGATCCCCACGATGGCTACTCGGAGTGGTCGAGCCCGTAATCTCCCCACCCGACTAGCTGAGGATGACTCCTCACAGGGAGGTCGAGGGAGAGGTGCCCCTAGAGGTGGAGGGGGTGGGGGGAGAGCCCCTAGAGGAGGACGGGGTCGGGGCCAGAAACAACGGTCCCTCACCGACTTAGGGGTGTCCTCTTCGAGGCCCTCCTCTACTGAGGTACCCTCCTCTAGTGAGGTATCCTCCTCTAGTGAGGTACCCTCTGCCGAGGAGGAGGAGGTTCAGGAGGAGGAGGAGGAGGAGCTTGGGGAGGGGGACGAGGAGGAGGAGGCGGAGGCAGGTGAGGAGGATTGTGGTGGCGGGGAGGTTGGTGGGGGGGGGGCAGCCAGAAGGGGTGGCTGCGAGGTAATGCCAAGCTCCCTCCCATTCCTGCTACCGAGGAGCAGAAGTGGCTCATTAAGCCCGTGGGGAAAGAGTAAGTGCCACTCATGCTAATATTTTCATTTTTTTGGTTGTTACACATGCTAATATGTTCATTCTTTTGATTGTACGCATTTTCATTCTTTCTATCCTTTGCAGCAACTGGAAAATTCCGAAAGATGCCCGTCTTCCAAACGGCATCATCACCGTTTTGTTGAAGAAGCACTGGCCGGGGCTGTTCTGTCCGGATCCAGTCAGGCAGCCTGAGCTCCAGGTTTTGGCCACGAGCTGGGAGCACTGGGAAGTGGCCCCCCACCCGGACCATGGCACGTATGCTAAGGCCGTGATCGATAATTTTTGGGTAAGTTCTCTTCAGAAGCACGAGTCTTGAGTTTCGTTCGTAGTTTATCATCGAATGGTTTAACTCATGGCTTCTTCCATTCTGGTTTTCTGAATGATTGTAGGTATACTATCGAGTTCTTGAGGAGCACAAGTCCGCTGCCGACGATATCGTGTACCGCCAAGCGAGGATCAAGGCCCGTCAGATGCAGTACGAGGCCAAATGGGTGGCCATCTCGACGTATTATGACGACGTTCTGGGTATGAAGATGACCAGGAAACATGCAAAGAGGCTGAATGTGCAGATGGATAAGGAGGAGTACTTGGCCGTAAGTATAACATACTTTTCATTCCATAGTTTGTGGTAAATTTCATCGTTTCGTGTTGACATGTCATTATGCTTTCATTATGTAGGTGCCTCCTGCTTGGTGTTTTGGAAAGGACGAGTCATGGGCTGCATTGGCGGATCTGTGGGCCGGTCAGGATGAAGAGTGGGTTGCTAAGAGCCAGAGAAACCGGGCTAACCGAGGGACCGATGGAACACATGGTCAGGGAAACCGGAACCACTTCAACCACAAGGCAGTTCAGGTATATCTATGTACATGAAACATTCTTCTTCTTCTTCTATTCACCGTCACTTTCTTATGTATCACTAACCTCTGTTTGGTGGTGCAGGAGGAGAAACTGAAGCGGCCGCTCTCTGACATAGAGTCGTGGGGTATCAGCAAACTGCGGCCAGAGCCCAAGGACGGCCAGGCCTACTACGGCAAGACCGAGGAGCACCTTGACGCCTACAAGGCGGAGTATCTGAGGGTACATCCTGACACACCTGACCCCATGAAGGCGCCTACGGACGATAGGGTGGTGGTGGGCCTAGGGCCAAAGCTTCATGGTCGGCAGACGGTTCTGGATCAAGTGGTCACTCCTTCTATCTCCTTCACACGGCTCCGAGCTACCGACCCGAGCCTGAGCCAGCGCACGAGCACGCCTAGTGCACAGTCACAGTCCCTCCTAGCCCAGCAGACCAACGTAAGTATTTTCCCTCTTATCTTCCTTTTTGGTCACTTGATTTTCCGCATTGAGATGTTATATGAGTTCATCATGTCATATTGTAGGCCTACATGGAGTACACATGCCAGGAGAACATGGCATGGCAGGCGAGAGTTGCAGCAGTCCAGGAGCACGCCACTCGCATGATGACGGTTAGTTTAGCCCCTTTCATTTCACTTCCATACTTGCACTTTCATTTTTCTGACCTTCGTGGTTGCTTGGTCAATTCACATGCAGCGCATTGTTGAGAGCATGGCGGCCGGCACGGTTCCTTTGATGGAACCACCACCACCACCTGTTGGAGCTGCACCAGTGCTCCTTCCATTTGAGGAGTTTCTGGCACAAAACAATCCGAATCCGGTTAGTACATCCCCAAACTCATCAACCACGGCTTATCGTTTATTCACCATAATCATATATGGCCCCTTAACATGTCTTTTCGAACATCCAGGGAAGAGGTGGATCATCCGTTAATGGTGGTGGAGGTGCCAATGATGGCATCACTCCCGAGTCGAGCCCGGTGGTCACTCCGATCCACGAAGGAGGTGGCGGTGGCGGTAGCGGTGCCGGTAGTAGTGACGACCTCGGCTTTGGTGGTCTTGGCGGTGACGTGCTTGGCGGTCCTGGTGGACGTCGTACGGCTTAAGCCTCTTGGTGGTGGTGACTTCTATCTCTTATGGTTCTCTATTATGTTGCCGTAGATGTTTATGTTGTGATGATTTGGCTTATGTTGTGGTGATTTGGCTTATGTTGTGAAGATGTTCTCTATTATGTTGTGGTGATGATGATGATGATACTTATGTGATGTTGATGTTATATGTATTTGTGATGTGCTTTTGAATATATGTATATGTGCTGTGCTATGAAATTGGAACGAAATAAAAATGGAAAACCAAAAAAAAAGCCAGTAACTATGCCGACGGCTTAACCGTCGGCATAGAGGCCACGTGGCGGCGCCTGGGAGCTGCGGGCAAGGGGTATGCCGACGGTGGCCGTCGGCATAGGGTTGGACCCTGGGTGCTGCGGGCGCCTGGGAGCTGGGGGCAAGGGGGTATGCCGACAGCTACGCCGTCGGCATATCTCAATTTAATTTTTTTTTGAATCATTTTTTATACGTAAAAAAACATAATGGTCGTAGGTATGCCGACGGTTAAGCCGTCGGCATGGTAGTGGTAATTCGTCGACGGTGCCGTCTGCCGTCGTCAAGCGGAAAACTTTGCCGACGGGGAAAGGTTGCCGACGGCCGTACGGACACCGTCGGCCTAGGGACCTATACCGACGGCTTTTCTATGCCGACGGTGACCCCGGGTATGCCGACATATATTACGCCGACGGGTTTATGCCGACGGTGGCCGTCGGCATAGGCGTATCCCGACGGTATATGGGCCTGTGCCGACGGCCTGGACCGTCGGCATAGCCACAGATTCCGGTAGTGTTATAAATTATATTAGCATCCGGTACATAAACTATAGTAGCCTCCAGAGTAGGTAGCTTAGTTTGTCGCTGTCTCAACTAAACCTGGACGCACGATTTCACGTCAGCTCCAGTGCCGTCCTCGGATGATCTGGATTGGTCGAAATTTGTTAGTTGATGGATTACCTAGCAATGAGCGAAGGTTTGGTGCATGAGTGAGCAGGTACTCCGTATACTAGGATGAGTGGTACCACGTCGACGTGATCCTATGTTTATGACCTGAAATATAACCATGATTTTAAATAGCGCGCTATAACTTCGTTATAGCACGCTATATCGTTTAGAAGAGGTTCTGAGTTAAGGGTTTTTTGTCCAAACACATGAGCAAACATTTTAAATAGCACGCTATAGCATCGCTGTAGCACGCTATAGCATTTAGAAAAGATCCGTCGCTAAGAGGCTTAGTGTGCTATTTAAAATTTTGAATATAACACAGAAACCTCCCATGACGGGGTGATGCTGGGCTCGGCGTCAGCACTATTCCTCCCCTCCCATGGCTGGGAGGCATGCAGGGTGGCGCTGAGGCTGACTGCTCGTGGATTGAGACCGGGCATCCGGATCTGGGTGGTGCAGGCGCTCTGGCGTGCCGCGGTGGTGACGCTGCAACGTGCTGCGACTATGGTGCGCACTGGGGTGCCTGGGGTCCCCTCCCTCGGCTGAGGGAGTTGTGGTGGCAACGTGCAAGTTCTGGATGGCGGCGCGACGGCGCCACAACGGTGGAAGTGTTGCGTATGACGGGTGAGCTGGGGAGTGGTTGCTCCAACCGATGCCCGTAGATCAGTGGTGGTGGCGGTGAGACACGGATCGAGGACAGAGGCATGGCGGCATCACTCTGGGTGGCCCTGGCTGCGCAGATATGGCGTCAGGTTGCTGGCAGCGGATCGACGACTGGTGTCATCCTGTAGCTCACAGTTGTGATTGGCGCCGTGGACAACGGTGGTGAGCTTCAGCTCGACGAGATTGGTTTGGCTTGGACGTGGGAACTGGTAGGCTATGGATGACTTATTTGGATGCGGGCTCGTCTCGTGTTCGTCAGCTCATTCTGGGTGAAAACCTAGTCCTGACCTCGGTCGGTGCCAGCGGCAATGGCGTCTTCGAACGCCGTTCTCCTCCTTGGAGGTACCACCGTGGAACCCTGGCCTCTCTGTCGCCCCAAATCCCCAGGCTCTCCAGGTGAAAATCTAGCTTCGAATTTGGCCGAAGCGTGGGATGGAGGCGTCTTTGTCGTCCCCCCCCCCCACCCCCTAGGGGTGTCGCCTTTGGAGAGCCATCCCGCGTCTGTTGGTTTTGCTATCGTTGTGCTCGTTGGTCTCGCCGGCAGGGTGGAGGAGTTCAAGACAATGGTCTCAAGTTTGCGTGCTGGATGGCAGGGTGGTGCCCACGGGCTACGGTGTGGCGATGGCCCTATGACGTGGTGTTGTGGCATTGCTCTGTGTTGGTGACATTCCGACGCTATGTAGGTGGTGTGGTCTGTCATTGTTGTGGGGTTTTTATATGATTATCCCTTTATCAATCATGTGGTCGTTTTTTTTTGCATGGTTGTCCTTTAATCAATCGTGTGGTCAGAGTTTTCGCATGGTTGTCCCTTAATTAATCTTGTGGTAGGTGTGCATTTGTATCATGTTTTTGTCCGATTATCTCTGATTAACTGGACAATTCTTTTCTACCCAAGAGCATCTACAACCGGACCCCTCATACCCCCCTCAAACGCCCGGTCAGTGTCCGGTCACAAAATTTCGACCCAACCGAAGCTCTCAAACCGCGGACAAACGCCTGGGCTGACCGGCACCCGCCTGCTCATCGTTGTCTCTGCTACAAAACCCGTTGATGAACAAAAACAGAACTAAAGAAAAACAACAAATGATTTTTTTCTAGTGGAGAATGAATTAGTTAATGCAAAAAATAATACAAAAAGTTGCTCACAATTTACACAAAAATTGCACTTTGGTACTATATAAGGAATAAGCATATAGGTGCGAGATTTACGCAAAAAAGTAAGTCCCCTAAGAAGGAATTAGTGAAATTGTTATTATACTTTTAAGAAAAATAAACAAAACTAAAATAAATAATGTAAAATTTTACTTACATTAGCACTTTGTGGATCTAAGACTTTGTTCTTGAACCTTTTTAATAATATGGCTGCATGCATCGATTGATGCAGAGGCTGGGGGCTTCGTTTTTCCTTTTTCAAAAAAAATAATGTAAAAATTTGCACAAAATTTAAACATAAATTATAATTTTGTAATATGCAAAAATAAGCATATAATAGTGAACTTTTCATAAAAAAGTGTTTTCTAAGAAGTAAAGGATTAGTGGCATCGATATTACCTTTAGAAAAGAAAAGAAAATGAAATGAGAACTGAAAAAACAATGAATGAAATCAAAATTACACAAAATTAAACAATAAAGTTTTTGTAAGGAAGAATTAATTAATGCATTGGTATTACCCTTTCAGAAGAGAAGAGCTAAATCAAAATCAAAATAATGAAGTTTTCTAAGAAGGAATAAACACTTTAAGAATAAACATTGATATGTGGTATTATATTAATTGCACGCTAAATATGTTGAGCGCTTACATTGAAGTAATATGGATCGTTGGATTGACATGGTTTCATGGTCATTAATTAGATATGCCCGTTCGAATCTTTTTGTATTGTTATAGATATAGATATAGATATAGATGCAGGATCCCATGCTCATCTCGAGGTGTTCTCGAGAAAATTATCTTTAATATAAGTCTGCACACATCGTTCTTGTGACGGCAGCTGCCATATCGCGTTTTGCATTCCAGAAAACTTAATTCAAGACGAATCTATTGACATTTCAACTTACAGTACTAATATGCTTGAGATGAAAACTTCAGCAAATATGCAATGATCAAGATTTCGCTTATGAGTGAATTTGACTTGTTGGTCACACGAAGGGCAGTCACAAAAGATACTCCCCCGTAAAAAAAATATAAGAGCGATTTCGATGACTGAGTACATGGCATGATGAAGACACCCATGTGTGCAGTCAACACTGAATTTGCCGACGGCGGTCATACCAGAGCTCGATCCTCGGACAGATACTGTACGGGAGCCGACGAGGAAGGTAGGAGCGGCAAGACGAGGCCAAAAACGAGGTTGCCTACCACAAACATGATTCTGCATAAGCCTATTTCTAACCAAATTATTAGTAAAGCTCGTTTTCTAGAAAATCTTTCTGAAACTTGTTGTGCTAAAACCAGGCTACAAGTTCAGTCATCCAAACAACCACTTCATGTTACAGCTGTGAAAACGAAATGGAAGTAAACAGTAAAGAATAGCTGCACCTAGTCACTTGTCCGCCCGGATCCTGACCGTCCATTCCATCCTGCCTGATAGAGCTGCACCGTCGCTTAACCGACGAAGTGTTGAGTGGGTTTCGACCGTTTACCGTTTCAACCGTAGCGAGTTCAGTTCGACAATCCTCTCCTCTGATACGTGAGCACATCACCGAATCCTTCTCGTTTTCGGTCGCATCTGTTTGATTTGGGCATCAGTGCCGCTGGACACCCCGTCATTAATCCCCCCGATCGACGCCAATACGGACACCTCAACCACGACGTCCGAGTCCCATTCAGATCTCGGGTCCGTCTGCGTAGGGATTTTTCAACCTATATATGGATCAGCAGCCGATAGCAGAAGCGGCATAAGGAAGATCAGTAATCTTCTGCCGTGATATATTCTCAGCTACTCTCGATCGAGCCTGTGTCCCGACGCGGGGGTGCGAGCCGTCTTCCGTGGATGCCGGATCTTGGACCCTGCGGCGAAATTGGTCGCCTGCTAGAACAAGGCCATATCAGATGGGGATCACGATCTCGTCGTTGCGAGGCCCTCTTCAACAGGCACGCGATCTGCTGTTGCAGATTCCATGGACCAAGACGCCGGTCACCTTGCCAAACGACGTCATCTTCGAAATACTATCTAGGGTCCCGGCCAAGTCCATGTGCCGGTTCCGCTGCGTGTCCAGTGAGTGGCGTGACCGCATCTCCGACCCCGTCTTCATCGCCGCGCAGAAGTGCCGCCCGCCGGAGCCGCTTCTCGTCGTCGGCTCCGACCACGACATGTCACTTCGCCTGGTCGATATGGACGGCAGCGTCGTGAGGGTGATCGGTGGCATGAATAGGCGTTGGATACCGGTCTCCATGAGTCCTGAGGGTGTCCTGTGTGTTACCACCGGCTTTTCAAAGGACACAAACCTCGCCGGGGTGATCGACCTCAAGACCATGAAGATGTCTATCACCAGCCTGAAAAGCGACAGAGCTTGGGGCTACGGTCGTGCCGTCCCATCCGGCGCTTACAAGATGGTGCGTCTCGGATTCCACCACTGCGAGGTCTTCACGGTAGGATCAGATGATGGTCACCGGTGGAGGCGGAGGAAATGTCCACCATTCCGTGTCGACGGTTTCAGTCATGACAACTACACTGCAACCATCAACGGTATGCTGCATTTCTTGCCAGTGGCGCTACCAGACCAGGAGGGCAGCCTGCTCTGCTTTGACCTCGAGAGCGAGGAGTGGAAGTGCGGGATCAAAGGCCCGCCAAAGGTGAAACTTGGACGGCTGAATATTAGGTTAGGTGAGCTCAATGGTTCCTTGTGCTTGGTCGAACCGGAGGTTCTCCACTCTGGATGTACAAACATATGGCTCCTAAAAGATCATCACAAGGGTGTATGGGTCAAGACATACACGATACCCTTTGACACATCGGCAATTGACCGTCGTCAGATGATGCCTTTAAGGATTCTAGATGATGGTTCCAAGCTGCTATTCTACAACAGGGGGCCACGAGAATCACCGGAACTACATGTCTACGACCGCCGTTACCGGACATGCACAAATGCAACGAAAGAACTGCTCGGTGATGACCATGTCTCCGGCATCGGGTTTTGCAGTTTGCATCTAGAGAGTTTTCTTTCGGGCGAGTTCCACTGCCCTGTATCATCTTCCTATTTTAGGTGAAGTGTTTCCTCAGAGCATTAGATATGTCAAACAGACATCTTTTTTGCAACTTTTCCATGTAAATATGCAATCGGAATTCATCCTTTTTTTGTCCACCCGTGTTGTTGTTATTTTCCCACCGAGGCAAGGATTGAGCTACTCACTTCATGATAATTTCATTCAATTATAGCATTCGGACATGTTTCAGTGGTTTTTTTTATGGTATTATGTACACAGAAAACTCGTCTAAAAAGGTTCATGAATTTAGATTTTTTTGTAAATTTGAAAAAATATTAACAAATTTGACCAAAGTTCATGAATTCAAAAAATTCAAGACTTCGGAAAAAGTTTATGAATTCAAAAACGTTCTTGAATCTTAAAATAGTTCACAATTTTGAAAAACATATTCATGAAATTTGAGAAATACTCGCTGAATTCATAAATTTTTAAAAAGTTCGCGAAATAGAAAAAGGTTCGTGCATTTGGACAAGTTCACACGTTTGAAAAACAAAAGCCGCGTGTTTTGAAATGTTGACAAAAAAATCAAAATGAAAAAAAATAAAGAGAAAAAACAAAAAGGGAAAATGAATAAGAAAAAGGAATGAAAACCAGATGAAAAAAGTGGGGAAAAACCAGCCTGGGAAGGTGATGCTTTCCCAAACCGGGCTGCACGAGCAGGCGCAGCTCGCAAACGCAAGCTACGACCGTACGGAGCAAACGAGAGAAAAAAAGGACGGAGCCTGGACGGCAGCGGCGTAGGAAACAATACTACTCCAAATTATCGGTTGATCTCGCGGCCTTAAACCTGATTTTTGGGATGAGATCGAAGATCGCCAAGAACAAAGCTAGATAATACGGTGACCGGCCCATCGTCGTACGCCCAAGGCCACGCCACCACGCGCCGCCGAGAAGACCGCCTCCACATATAAGGGCACCCTCTTTGCGTCGCTCCCCCGGCAACCATGGCCGAAGGCAACGCTCACGCTCTGTAACAGCCCAAGTGTAACTTTCCAATTCCTTGTAATATTTCCATGTGTGAACCTTCCATTTTATGCCTCATGTGGTTTGAGATAATAAAGTTTGCTTCATGTCACTCATTTGCATCATGGCATCATGTCATCCATCCTATATTTTTCTTTGTATCATGTGTTATGTTGAGTGAGTGTGTGTGGTGGTGTTGGTGTGTATTGCAACCAAGTGGTTCTTATTATGTGGAAAACCCCTTTCAAATGCTTTGGAAAATGCCTCCATCTCTCTTTAATTCAAATATTAGGAAGGTGGTGATTTTTGCATTGCCCAAGGCCTCACTAAAAGTGTTGTGGAGTTGTCTGATATTATGTAGGTTATTGTAAAATTGTTCTTAGACATGTTCTACTCTCTTTACCTGTTATTCTCTGCAAAACAGATTCAAGTGGTAATAAAAGGCATTTTATTTTTTCTCCCTTAAAATTCCCTAAACCAATTTTATAAAATTGTAGATATTCCCAGCTCTCCAAAACTATTTTGCTTTCACTCTAATTCCTTCCCAATCTTTCCCTGGCTTTTCTTTGTTTTGTTTTTTTTATATAAGGGAAATCAGGGAGAGAGAGAGGCTCGCATAGCCCAGCTGGGCCTCTTCTTTGCCGGCCCAGCCTTCCAGCGCAGCAGCAACCCAGCCTAGCGCGGTCCAACCAAGCCCCTCCACGCGAGTCGTCGTCCTCCTCTGTACGGCGCTCATCCAGGGGCTCCATGTCGACGTGCTCGTCGATTTGACGGTCGTCCGGCGCCCTAGAGCCCTATAAAGCGTGTCCCCGACCTAGCCGTAGCCTCCCGCAACCCGTTCCTTCCCTCTCCTCCCATCGCCGCCGCCAGGTAAGCCACTCCAAGCTCTCGCAGTCGCCGCGCCCACGATGCTCCGACCGAGCGTAAGCTCGAGCTCAGGGTGACATCTCCGCCGCGTCTCGGATCCTCCGGTGCCGTGGGAAGGAGTCCTGGCAGCTCCCTCTTCTTCCTCGTCATCCAGGAGAGCGGCAAGGCCCGGATCGACGCCGCCCCGAGCTCCTTCATCCTCTGCTTCTTGGACCCGAAGGACTGCCGCGCTCCGTCGTCCCCGCGTCGTCCCCAACCCGTCTCCAGCCCCTTCTTCGTGTCTGTCAGGCCCTAGGCGAGCCACGCGTCCACCCAGCCTCTGTTCGTCGCCGATGGTTAGGTGTGCGTCGTGCTGTGCCCATGCCGTCGTCGCCCTCCCCGTGCTCTGTAAAACTCATGTTTTTCTGTCGTTAGGATCATCACATCGCGCCTAGGCCTTCCTCTGTGATCCAGCTCGCGCTCGCATGCTTGCCCTTGCCTCCCTGCTAGCCGCGCTCGCCCGCTGGCCTCGCAGCACCTGAGTCGAGCTCCTGCTCGAGCTCGAGGCCAGCGCCCTCGCATCGTTAAGCCGCTCCCTAGCCCCGGAAACGGAACCCCTGCGTGATTCCGCCGCCCCGACGCCGGTCGCCTGCTCCGAGAGGTCACCGGAGCGTCTCCGGCACGACCTCGCCGATCCCTGCCTCGCCGCCATTGCCGCATTGTGTGAGCGTGCGTGTGTCTTTGACATGTGGGGCCCCGTCTGACCTCGGTGTCGAGTCAAGAGGGCCGACTCCCTCTTTCTGTCGAGCGCACCGAGCCAGCCCAGGTAAGCCAGGGCGACCCGGGTTCGAATCCCCCCCCCCCCCCCCCCCCGGGCGCACAATATCGCCCCCTTTTTTTTTGGTCCCACTTGTCAGCTGCTCGACCCAACCAGCGTGGCGCCTGGCCCACTAGTCAGCGTCATAGGCTAGCTCAGGCCTGGGTGTCCGTAGATTTTCTGAGCTGTTTTTTTTCTTCAAATCGGGCATATGCCAAATTTGGCATATACTAGGTTTTACCTAGTTGATTTATTTTTGCTTGTGGTTTGTGGCATTATTTTCTATTGTAACATAGGGATGTGATATATGATTTTGGAGTAGAAAAATCACTGAATCCAATGGTGGCATTAGTTTTGTCCTTTGAGCAAGTTTGTGTGGGGGCTATTTTGTGCTAATGTGTCATTTTGTTATTTTTGCATGACTTAATCGCTTGCACTCTTTGATGAACTTGTCAACATGAACTTTGCCCCTTGATATGTGTACTAGCCTCTGGTAATTATGCATGCCATGGAAAACCATGTTTAGGTGTGGAGTTCTTGTTGTCAACATGCTATGGTGATAATGTTGTTTGTTAAGGTCAAATAATTCTAAGTCCTAGAACTGGTTGTTTTGTTGCTATGTTTCCATGATGATTTCCATGAAACCATGGTTCCTTTGGGGTTGGACCAATGTAATGAATTGTAGAGCATGTTTCCCTCTGTTAGGATGTGCCAATGGCTTGCAAGTAGGGGTGTTGCATCTTAGTTAATTTTGCTGCCAAACATGTCAACCTGTGAAAACTGCCCTGCTTTGCCACTTGATAATTTTTCTATGTCTGAGGAACTGTTTAGTTCAATATTCCATGTTGGGAGGATGCTAGCCACGAATCTATGCATATTTAGATGTTGTCGTAACGGAGTTAATTGAAGTGCATGTTGTCCTCTATCATTCTCTTAAATTTCATGCCATGAAAATCCCTGTAGCATGTAGAATTATTGCTATCAATATGCCAACCTGACAACTCAGGTTGTGGAAACTGATATTTTTCACTAAGTCTTTAACTGTTATTCAACATGCCATGTTGTGAGCTCATTTGCTATTGATCCATGTTTCTATTACTATTGCTGATGTGAGATGAAATGTTGAGCATCATGTAGACTTCATCTCCATGTCTTGGTTGTGCATGATAGCTTGCTGTAGCTGGTAGTTTTGTTGTGTGCAATATGACATGTTGCTGTTTTGGACAGATTGCTTGTATAATTGTTTTGTGCTTTGTGAGAGTTCTACCCAATTGTTTTGCATGATCTTTAGGTCCATTTCACCTAGAATTTCATTCCCAATCCAGTGGCATGCTTAGGATACCAAGAAGTTGCCCATGGCCACCCTCAATCTTTGTTTTGTCTCCGTTAACGCTAGTACCTTGTCGTGAGTACTCCGTGAGTTCCGTTACTCCGTTTGCGACGTTCTTCATATGCATTTGCATCGTCTTCATGAGAAGCATTCATTTTTCCATGTTCATGCATGTCCAAATAACTAATCTTGAGGTTCTGTCCAGAATATTAAAGAAATAAATAAATGCATGTGAAATATGACTAGCATAGGGTTGCCATGTTAAATACACCAATTGGTCGTGCATCATCCTTGGTTGCGCATTGCACCTTGCTTGTATGTTTATTTGGTGTTTTGTCTTCTATGGGTAGACCCGAGTGATGAGACTGAGTACGAGGATCCTGACGAGAACAACTACGAGGAACCAACTCTTTATCCCTCTGAAGACCCTCCAGGCAAGATGATCGTTACCCGGATCCCGATACTATTTTTGCTATGCTAGATGTCTTGCTTCTACCGTTATGTCTCGTTAACTACCACTTAAATGTCAAGCCTTCCAAATTGCCATGAAAGCCTCTAACCCCTCCACTACCTAGCAAAACATTGATTGGCTAAATTACCGCTTCCTCATCCCCTTATAGCGTTGCTAATTGCAGGTGCAGGTTGTTTCCATGTGACAACATGGATATCTTGGGATATCACCTTATTTACTGTTATTTAATTTAATGCACATATATACTTGGCAACGGTGGAAGGCTTGGCCTTTTGCCCGGTGATTTGTTCCACTTTTGCCGCCCTAGTTTCCGAGTACCGGTGTTATGTTCCATATTGAGCGCTCCTAACATGCTTGGGGTTGTTATGGGGACCCCCTAGGCTATTCGTTTTGGGATAAAACTCGTTTGGCAAGACCCAATATTGGTACTACATTTGCTTAACAACCTAATAAAAATGCATAGGGCTTAGCTACCCCGTGGATAATTAATCAACCCCCAGGCCAGTGCTCCTCGTGAGTGTTGGTCCAAACCAGAGCCACTTGCGGGGCCACCCGGGGCAACTCTAGGATTTCTATCAGGTCACCGTACGTACTGCTCATCCGGTCATGTCCTGAGAATAAGATACGTGGCTCCTATCGGGTTCATCGACACGTTGGGTGGTCTTGCTGGACTTATTTTACCTTTCTCGAATGTCTTGTGTACGGAATTCCGAGGATACTTCGGGCAATCTCGAGGTTGAGGTTTTCCACCGGATTCCCAAGGATACTACGGGCTATCTCGTGGTTGAGGTTATCCATGCAGCTTGTGGTTAGTTTGTGATGGATGAGTTGGAGCACCCCTGCAGGGTTAAATCTTTCGGAAAGCCGTGCCCGCAGTTATGTGGCAACTTGAAAATTGTTTAACATACGGTTATAGTAAACTTGAAGTAACTCAAATAAAAATACACCAACCGTGTGGGTAACCGTGATCGTCTTTTTTCGAGGGAGTCGGGAAGAGAACACGGTGGGGTTATGTTTGACTCGTAGGTAGGCGTTCAGGATCACTTATTGATCCGCAATGCGTAGTTTCTCATCTTACTCTTGTACTCGTAAGTTAGCCACTCAAACAAATGCTTAGTGCTACTACAAACCTCACCACTTAACCATACCTTACCCACCAGCTTACATAGTCTCGGTATCCGGGTTAATGAGATTGTTGAGTCCCCGTGGCTCACAGATTACTAAAACAATACAGGTACATGTACTGATGAGTTCGTTCCAGTTGACGCTTCCTAGCTCCAGTGGGAATTCGACGAGTAGTGTGGGCGTATGTACGTGACTTACCCGGACGAGTAGGGGAGCTACTTGGTCGTCTTCCTGGGCTTAGCGAGATAGACTTCATTGCTTTTGTCGTTTGATTTCGTCCGTAGTCAGACCCTGTGTTTTCGAATGGTTGTATGGATGATTGTATGCTATTTGTACTTAGCTGGTGGCGAGTGTAAGCCAACTCATATAGTCATCTCCTCTTTTACATGTATTGCAATGATTTCTATACTTGCGAAACGGCGAGATGCGCTTTTATTCCCATCGAGGCCCTCGAGCATTAATAGGGATAGGACCGCATCTTGGACATTACACGCTCCCATCTCGCTGCCGCACGATGTCATCTTTGACATCCTGTCGTTGTTGCCGGTGAAATCCATGTGCCGATTCCGGCCTTTGTCGTTGTGCACAAGTCTCAGGCCGAAGCACTTTTCCTCGCTTTCTCCTTCCGGTTCCAAGGATCCTCCCTGCAGCTGATCGATATGGATGGCAATGTTGTGAGGGTGATCGCCGATGAGCTGGGTTCTCTTTCAAAGTATTCTATCTGCACCAGGGTGGATGACCACGCATGTGTCGTCAACGGATCTTTCACCGCTAAAGTGATCGACCTCGCCACCCATGAGGTGCTTGCGGCCTTTCACGGAGCTAGAGGACCCTGGGCTTTAGTCGTGCCGTCCCGTCTGGTGTGTACAAGGTTGTCAGCCTCAGCGACACGAGGTCTTCACGGTAGGAGATCGTGTTGGATGGAGGAAGAAGTCGGAACCCTCGACCAATCCCTATTATACTTGTGATAATAACAGTAGTATTATGGTCAGTGGCATGTGGTACCTATTTGTGCAACAACAAGGATATACCCAAGAGGACACTGTGCTCTGCTTCGACCTCGAGAGCGAGGAGTGGCGGAAGGAGATCCAAGGCCCGCCTAAACACAATTACTTTTAGTATGACATCAGCTTAATTAGGCGAGCTCAGTGCCTCCCTCTTCGTGGCTAAATCTAAATCACACTCATGAGACAACAACCGATGGGTAGTATCTCTTATTTACTAATTGAAGGCACCTTTAATGATCTCTCATTAATCCACATCATCCGAATTAATTCAGCAGTTAGATTGTAAAATTTACGATCAGGATAAAAGAAAAACTACCGTAACGCAAATGATGTCGCCCTATAAGAAAACTGCATGTGACACCTTTTTTTTTTTTGAACACAGTACAGACGCAGGTGCTCATATACACGCGCATACACTCATCCCTATGAACGCACACACGCATACCCTACCCTTATGAGCACCTCCGAGAGACTGAACCGGCATATCATCTTGAAATTTACGAAGTCACCGTAGGCACCTCGTCGTCGACGGAACGTCTCCTCCCACTGAATGTGCATCGCCGGAAATCCTGAAATAATTCCAGGAATAAATGCGAGCACCAGGATTTGAACCCTGGTGGGCTGGGGATACCACAGTCCCTCTAACCATCCAACCACATGTTGGTTCGCGCATGTGACACGTTCAAGTCCTACGTTACAAGCAAGAAAAGCCTCACATACAAAAGAAAAAGAAAAGAAAAGCCTCACGTACAGAAAAAATGATAATGAAAAAACAAGCAAAGGCTCACGAGGACACCATTTGGTCCCGGTTCCAGCCACAAACCGGGACCAATGGTTGTGGGCCAGGAGCCAGGCCCATTGGTCCCGGTTCGTGTCTGGAACCGGGACCAAAGGGGTCAGACGAACCGGGACCAATGGCCCACGAGGCCTGGCCGGCGCCCTGGCCTCACGAACCGGGACCGATGCCCCCATGGGTCCCGGTTCGTGAGTGAACCGGGATTAATGGGCTTTTCAGGGCTGGACCAAAGCCCTGTTTTCTACTAGTGTACGTACGTGCCAGAAAAAAAAGGAAAGCGTCATGTCCGTGCATGTACTAACGATAGGAGTTCTCCCAATAAAAAAAGGAGGAGGAAAGAGGATTCCTGAATACCCACGTGAAGTTTAAGCAAAAATTTAAACAACATCCATCATCACGTAATCAAAAAAACAAGGAAAGGCTCACGTACGTGCCAGAAAAAAAAGGAAAGCCTCATATAGGTGCACGTACTAACGATAGGAGTCCTCCCAATGAAAAAATAAGGAGGAAAGAGGAGTCCTGAACACCCACGTGAAGTTTCAGCAAAAATGAAAACAACATCCATCATCACGTAGATAAAAAACCCTTCGAACAGAAAAAGAAAAGAGTCCTTGACACCCATGTCCAACAATTCATAAAAAAAACAGAAAACCTATCTAATCATGTCCAAATCCAACGTTACTGATTCTAGCAAAAAGATGTCCACCATTATTGAAACAAAAAGAAAATTCTGATAAGAAGAAAAAAAGGAATTCCTCACGTCATCATCAATAAAACAAACAAGCAAAGCCTTCACGCGATCCCACAAATTAAGAAGGAAAGGTCCCGTTAAAAGCTCCAATTATAAATGCCCCATCAATCAAATATTTTTCCAATTAAGGTGTCCGTGGAATCAACTATATGGCCTGTGCCTGTTTATCTACTTCGATCCTGCTCTCCTACCTATGTCAGATACCTATGGTCGGAGCTGGTCGAGAGAGGTGGTTAGATGACACCGGCTACGCGCCAAGGAAAGGCGTGCTTCGAGTCAAGACTCAAGCCTCATGGATATAATATAGGAGATGAGATGACCCTCTCCTATTGCCGTGATGCCTCCCCGTACAGCCTGGTCTCTCCCGATCTTTCCTCTCTCTATCGCACGGCCGGCCAAAGTAGTCTTCTCCTCCTCGGCATTTAGGATTCCAAGTTGAGGAACTGAGCAATGTTTTGGTGGCTTTTGTTATATATTATCCTGTTGGCTCCATAGGATTATATTAGGGTTGAGAAGTGACAAGGCCTAGATGAAGTAACATGCGATCTCCAAGGATATGTTGCCTCTCCATGTCCCTGCACATATGAGAGATGTGATCTAAGGAAGGATGATATCGTTGGTTCCTATCCGACATACTGCTCTAATTCTGTTTTAATTTGATATTTCTTTTGTATGAAGTTGCAGTATTTGATGCAGTAAGTTTTTTTTGTGAGTCAATGCAGTAAGTTATCTCTTAAATTTTAAGAAGCATGGAAGAATCTGAATATCACATGCTGTGATTTGTTTCTTTCCTAATATCTCCTCTGCCGTTATATTCACCATGTGCTAACAGTCACCGGCTCACCGTTGCTTTCGGCATATACAGTTTGGCTTATACTTTATAACAAACCGAATTAAGTACTTTTTGTTCATCTCTGCATTTCTTAATGATGGTTGGTATTTAGTTCCTCTAGCGGAAGGGCACCATGCTGTAGTACTAGGAATGATTATCCTGACGTGAGTGTTTTTCTTGATGGATGGAAGGTGAGCTACTTTAGTATTACATTCAGAGATGATGTGTACGCAAATAAGGTATAGAACTTCGGATTTACCGTGCTTGGAGATCAAGGTTCCATGAGACCAATTGAGCTGTTAAATTGTTTTCAGTTTCGGTGTTCAGTTTTGGATGACAACAATGTCTATTTCAGTTTTGGATGTCAATACAAGAAAGAAAACCCTCAGTTCGATCCTCATTCAAAATGAGAAATCGGAGCATCAGCTATCAGGAAATTAAAACTGAAATCTAAAGGAAGGTAAGCATATATGTACAGTATGCTACTTCCATGTTTTTACGGCCACCATTTCTTAGTTTTTTCTTAGAAAAATCAGGATCGCATTCCGTTAATATTTTTTATTGAAATGAAATTACAGACATTGTTCATAGCGTCGTGCTCAGGACAAACTAGAGTCCCTACTGTATATATTGTTTTTCCAATAGCACAAATCAAACCTGTAGTAGCATAAGTATATTTCACTGCGATTACTAACGGGTCAGCCTAGAAAATTGGTTCTTGAACTTAGTTTTTTGTAGAATTTAATATCTGCATCCCTTAATATCTGTACTAAAACACCGAGAGAAATCAGTCCATCACGCATGAATGCTCTATTACCCCAAAGCACAATCTTACATGTTGATATCCATCAAACCCGCACCGCCGATCAGTACGTATCCCTGAAAGCTAATTTGGTTGGTTTAGTGATGTGTGACAAACGATGCCACTTCAGGATTGCATATCTTTCAGTTCTTCTTTTGGTTTATAGCTAGCGCTAAATTATTGTTCTGTGTACAATTCGCACTGCTACAGGGATGGTCGAATTTGCACCGTGTTTGTAACATATATCTACTGCAGATCTGCAATCTGAGAGTTAAAAAATAATAATACTTGAGTATTTTCTATCTTCCCACTTCAGTATGAATATTTGGTCTACTAAGCAACACAAACATGGTCAATCTTGAATTTTCAGGATGAATACCAAATAACCAAGGTTTGTACTATGTAGCTTAGCATTATGGCAGTTGTGGGAACGCATGAAGGCGAGGTATCAAAAAAGGATGACTATATATAACACAAGGCATGCTAGGATGCCACACTGCATAATGCCTAATCGCCTAACTATTATTCATGTGCTCAGTTATGTCAGTATACTTATACAACATTTAACAGACAAAAGTAGTCTAGGTACGTATCTCTGTTTAATTTTTACTCTATAAATCTCAATTTGAGTGGTTGCTACAAAAACAATCGACTAATTTTGGTTCACTTTCATGGACGTAGTTTTACGTTTAGTGTTTTTCTTTTCTTGCTTCTTAGCATCAGTTCTACTTTATAGCTGAACTCTCTATGATTGAAATCTAGGAGATGCATTATAGGAATACTAATTAGGTTCTTAAAATTCAACTTTGGTTGACCTGCGCTCAAATCGGCCGACTGGCTTGGGCCAATGGATTGCACCGCAGAGAAACACGGTATAGCAATGGATGGGCTTTGCAAAATACGTTGTCGAGAAAATAAAATGTGTCGAGGGCTGGTGCATAGGGTGTCTGCAAGCTTTTAGGTCGGCTATTTGACTATCCAAATATGTATTATGTGTGTCGAGAAGTATATCTTAAGAAACTTCATTCATATATGAATACAATGCCATAGTTTTTGTAACATATAACACATACTTGGTTAGTAAACTCGATTACCTAGAAGAACGCATATGCCTAGATAATCATTTTATATGTACCCATCCAGGGAGTACTTATTAGTCAACAAAAACTAGATTATTATTTTACATGTATTTTTCAGTGATAAATCCACTTTGTGTGGGATATCCAAATCGCTACCACCAACGTCATTTATATAATAGTCACACATATCGCACTTCCTTAGTTCTTCTATTAGTTTATGGTGTGGAGCAATGGTTCTGATTTTTTTTCATTCTTCAAACATGCATGTTGATGTGGTTAGGTTATTTTCTACGCAGGTTTGCAGGTGTCATGTAGTGATCTAAACGTTCTTATATGAGTACATATCTAGTGGAAACCATATATTCAGCGCAAACATGGAAACTTGATCGTGTACCGTTGGATAGGAAATGTGCGCTTGGAGATGAAAGGATGTACAAATTGCGAATTAAAGCCCGCAAGAATTCTGTACCTCGGTACAGAATCCTCGTGAGGCTGAGCCGTTCTGTACCTTTCCTCTTTTCCCATCGCATTATGCCATCCCGATTCAATTTCCTCGTCTCTAGGGTTAGGAGACGAGCCGGCGAGATCCTCTCGTTCCGCGCTCGGCCGGCGAGCGGCGCGGGTGATTCCTCTCTGGTGATTGTCCCGCTAACAGCTGCAGGCCTCCTCCGAGCGTTCCGTGCTGGGGCAGCCGTCGGCGAGCGGCGCGGCTGATTCCTCTATGGCGATTGTCCGGCCATACTCGTCCGAGCGATCCGCAACGACGTCATATTGGATCTGGGTTCCCAGGTATGCGGATTTGTATCCTTCATATTTTGTGCTTTGCCCCGTTCTCCTTTGTCCCATGGCTCATCTGGTGGTTCCCTCTTCTCTAGATTGGGTCAGATTTGCAAAGCAAACAGAGGAGGCGACAAGCTCGTGGCTCTTTGGGTTGTCTCCTCCAAGTTCAGCACATCCTAAGAAGGAAGTAGGAGAGGGGACGAGGTAGTGCCATCTTGTCAGCAACTGCTTATTTTCCCAGAGGTTATTGTCCAGATTTTGGTCTTGAATAAATTGGCGAGGTATAATTTATTTGCTCCTAATTAAGGGTTATATACATATATGACTATACGTGTGTCGCAGTCTGGCGTGTGTGCTATGTGTAACCGTAGTCTAATGAAATTTGATATCTGTATAAACTGCTATTGCTAGTTTGCTACTGTCTAGATGGAATTTAGATGATGGCAAGCATGTGAATTGAAAATTATGTCTAGATGGGAGTTACCAAAGAGAAAGTTTGAGCGGTGTGTAGGGCTTGTACAGGTTAATTTATGTGTGTGTGCTACTTCCTGTAGAGTGATTGAAAGTGAGAAAAAAATTCTAGACTAGTACGTGAGCTGAGATTAGGTTATACCAACACTTGAATGTTTCTTGTACCGTTTATTTTATTCTGTGCTATTCTGGAAGACACAAATTGAGTGGCTCCTATAGTTCCACTTACAAACTGTATATCTTGTCTTGTGCAGTAACTATGGAATGCCAAAGTGAAGTGAGCAAGGCTCCTTCTTTGGCTGTTTGTGATGTCCCGTCTGATGCAGAATCAGCCGTCCACACTAGACCAAGTCTGGACATTGCGTTTACCACACCACAGAAATCATATAGTGCACCTTTCTGTGTAAGTACTTTCCTAACTAATATGTACAGTACATCTCTATAATTTCCTGTATTCCAACATAGTAAATCTGTTGTGCTTTTCGTTCAAATTGTAGGGCTCATCTTGTACTCCAGAGTGTGATGATGCCATCAGACCAGCCATAGGGATGACTTTTGCTGATTTGAATGCAGCCAGGGAATTCTATGAAGCTTATGCACATCATGTTGGTTTTTCAGTACGTGTGGGGCAGCAAAAGACAGTCAATGGTGTCATTACTCACAAGCGTTTCTACTGTGATCGTGAAGGTTTCCGTGAGGAGCGGAAAGGTAAGGAAACTTTGGTAGCTAGCACTGGTAGTAAGAGGAGATATGAGAGGAAAATCAC
The DNA here is from genome assembly GCA_039707655.1 of Elymus sibiricus. Classification (NCBI taxonomy): domain Eukaryota; kingdom Viridiplantae; phylum Streptophyta; class Magnoliopsida; order Poales; family Poaceae; genus Elymus; species Elymus sibiricus. The sequence goes on from CM077675.1 coordinate 467,880,473, forward strand.
TAGATGTGGGTGTGAAGCTAAACTTGCGGTCAAACGCATGGCCGAGAATAATTACATTGTGACACTTTTCGAACAGGAGCACACGCACACACTTGTATCGCCCAGTAAAAAACAATTCATCAGATCAAATAGGAAAGTTAGCCAACAAGCAAAAACTACATTATGGAACTGTCATAAAGCTAGCATTGGCACATCCCTAGCATACAGGTTCCTTCGTGTAGACTTGGGGGGGTTTGAGAATGTTGGCTGTACAAAGAGGGACTTGCAAAATTACCACCGAAACCTTAGGTGCCTCATCAAGTCATCTGATGCTCAAATGTTTGTCGACCAGCTTGCTAGAAAACATCTTGCAAATTCAGGATTTTATTTTGATTATGTTCTTGATGATAAGGGCAGGCTGGTACATGTGTTCTGGGCGGATGCCACATGTAGGAAAAATTATGCTCTATTTGGAGAGCTTGTGTCCTTTGACTCGACGTATAGCACCAATCAATATAACATGATATTCACCCCCTTTACTGGAATCAATCGCCATAAGGCAAGTGTTTGTTTTGGTGCTGCAATGTTACACAATGAGAAGGCAGATTCCTATAAGTGGTTGTTTCGCACATTCTTGAAAGCTATGGGAGGGGCTGCACCTAGGTTTATAATTACCGACGAATGTAGTAGCATGGACAATGCAATAAGGGAAATTTTCCCAGCAGCCGCACATAGGTTATGCATGTGGCATATTATGAATAAGATTCCGCAAAAGGTTGGCCCTGATTTGAAGACCGATGATGATTTCCATGAACGATTAGGTCGGTGTGTGTGGTCTTCTGAAACTCCTACTGAATTTGAGGAACGATGGAAAGAAATTATGTCAGAGTATGGATTGGAAGATGATGATTGGTTCAGTAAAAGGTTCAGCCTTCGAGAATCATGGATACCAGCTTACTTCAAGGAAATAGCTTTGTCAGGGCTTATGCGGACCACTTCAAGGTCAGAGAGTGCCAATTCTTTTTTCTCACGTATTATCGGTTACAAACATGCCTTGGTTGAGTTTTGGCTTAGATTTGACACGGCTTTGGAAGAACAACGTCATAAGGAGTTGCAAGAGGACCATGTGAGCCTACATACAATGCCTGTGTTGAAGACATCGTGGGCGATTGAAAAGCATGGCAGCAAGGTATTCACGCATGAGATATTTCAGGATTTTGAACATGAGTTGCTTGCTGATAGGGATCGTTGCCTTGTTGAGATGATGGAACATGATGGTGAGGTTAAAACAGTAACCATACGTGATGGCTATAAGAAACTAAGGGTGGTAACTTACAACACAACAACCATGGTAGGTTATTGCACATGTAAGTTGTTTGAGACGCATGGTATCCCATGTCGTCATCTGATACATGTCCTAAGAACTGCCCAGCTAAATGAACTGCCAAAGCACTACGTGCTCAAAAGGTTTAGAAAGGACTGCAAAACCGAGACAGTCTTTGATGAGGATGGCATTCTATTGGAAGGCAATGAGAGCAGTTCAATTGATCCAGAGATACAAAAATTAGTTTCAGAAACATGTAAGAAGATGGAAGAACTTTTACTACAAGCGAAGCAATCTCAGGTGGGCATACAATTCTTGAGAGATCACATTTTCGCACTTGGAGAGCAATTGTCTACCCAAGTTCCAGCGAAAGAACAAACTCAAACAGAAGAATTTGAGGAATTTTTAGGTTGTTCCATTCCAAGTGAGCACTAGTAGAAAAAGGGCCTTATGTGAGACACATTAGTCCCGGTTTGTAACTGAACCGGCACTAACGTGACCATTAGTGCCGGTTCCAACAGCTAGGCAGGCGGCGCTCATTAGTACCGGTTCGTGGCGAACCTATAGTACCGGTTCGTGCCACGAACCGGTACTAAATAGGTGGTGGCAGGCTGTTGTCAGGCTGGGGCCTAACAGGACCTTTAGTCCCGGTTCGTATAACCAACCGGTACAAAAGATCATCCTATATAAACCCTTCGTCCAGCCCAAGCCGAAGCGCTCTGTTTTTCCCCCTCTCTGTTTTCTTCCCCTCTTGCTCGAGCTCACCTCCATTTTTGCCAAAATTTGTCCAAGATTTGAAGGCACCCCATCCATCCAAGTGATCACAAAGGTTAGCAACTTTGTCCTTTCATCTCTCATTGCTAGATTAGCTCTTGCAATGCTCTATAAGTATAGTGATTTGTGGGTTTTATTTTGGGAGGAATTATATGTGGTAGTATTTGATTTATATGCAATTTGAGGTCAATATAACTCTTAGTTTGCATATGTAGGTGTGGTTTACTTAGTGCCTTCCCGTCTCCGTCGTAAGCACCGTCGATCGCCCGCACCGTCCCGTCGCCGGCACCACCTTGTGGTGAGCCTCTTGTTCTTATCTTTTTTATATAAAAAAATCATGTTTGTGTGATTTAGATATATAGTTACTTGTATAATTATCTTACCCGTACGTTGTTTGTTATACATAGTGCCATGGCTTTGATATCCGTCCCCGTCGGCCCTCGTCCGGGTTATGATTCGGATGTGGTATATTCTCTTTTATAATTATTTGTTGCATTTCGTGTTTATGACAAATTATGCCCATCAAGTTGACATAGATATTTTTATCTAGGAGGTATGTGAACCGGAAATTCCAACCGACCCTATTGTCGAGAGGTTAAATTTAGTTGAAAAAGAAAACGAGTATTTGAAAGAAAAATTGAAAAGAATTGAGGGGGAGAAGATGGAATTGGAGTTGCATGTTGCCGAAGTCGTCGATGATCACAAGATCAAGATGGAGAAAATGCGCTTGAAGATTAGAAAGATTAGAAAATATGCCATCGATAGTGAGGCTTGGTATCATTATGCTGTTGGATCAATTGTTACCTTAGTTGCGATCTTGATCGCATTTGTTGTTGCATTTAAATGCTTTAGCTAGAGAGTTATTTGTATGTTGTTTTATGATAATAAGTGTTGTATGAACTTTATGTATGAACTTGTATTAATTTGGACTTTTCGGTGCTGTGTAATGAAGATGAGCCGGCAATGGATGTACGATGACCGATGCTCTGCCCAGTTCATTAATGGCGTGCAGACTTTTCTGCTTGCGGCTGAGGCGAACAAGCGGGCGGATGGTTTTATGCCTTGTCCATGTGCTGGATGTAAGAATGATCGGAATTACTCTAAGTCAAGAACCATTCACGTCCACCTGTTTGAGTCCGGTTTCATGCTCCACTATAATGTTTGGACCAAGCACGGAGAAAGAGGGGTTATGATGGAAGACAATGAAGAAGAAGAGGACGACGACAGCTATCCTGGCCATGGGTTCCATGAATACGATGGTACAACAATGGGGGAAGAAGCTGAGCCGGCAATGCGGGAAGAAGCTGAAGAACAGGCATCAGATGAGCCCGCTGATGATCTTGGTCGGGCCATTGCGGATGCAAAGAGAAAGTGTGCAAGTGAAAAGGAGAAGCTGAAGTTGCAGAGCATGTTAGAGGATCACAAGAAACCGTTGTACCCAAATTGCGAAGATGACAAGAAAAAGCTGGGTACCACACTGGAATTGCTGCAATGGAAGGCAGAGAATGGTGTACCTGACAAGGCATTTGAAAAGCTGCTGAAAATAATGAAGAAGAAGCTTCCAAAAGATAACGAATTGCCTGACAGTACGTACGAAGCAAAGAAGGCTGTCTGCCCTCTAGGATTAGAGGTGCAGAAGATACATGCATGCCCTAATGACTGCATCCTCTACCGCGGTGAGTACGAGGATTTGAATGCATGCCCAGTATGTTGTGCATTGCGCTATAAGATCTGCCACGATGACCCTGGTGATGTTGAGGGCGAGCGCCCCAGGAAGAAGATTCCTGCCAAGGTGATGTGGTATGCTCCTATAATACCACGGTTGAAACGTTTGTTCCAAAACAAAGAGCATGCCAAGTTGATGCGATGGCACAAAGAAGACCGTAAGAAAGACGGGAAGTTGAGAGTACCCGCTGACGGATCGCAGTGGAGAAAAATCGAGAGAAGGTGGAAGAACTTTGCAGCTGACGCAAGGAACGTATGGTTTGGTTTAAGTGCAGATGGCATTAATCCTTTTGGGGAGCAGAACAGCAATCATAGCACATGGCCTGTGACTCTATGTATCTATAACCTTCCTCCTTGGTTGTGCATGAAGCGAAAGTTCATTATGATGCCAGTGCTCATCCAAGGCCCCAAGCAACCCGGCAACGACATTGATGTGTACCTAAGGCCATTAGTTGAAGAACTTTAGAGCTGTGGAGCATAGAAGGTGTACGTGTGTGGGATGAGCACAAACAGCAGGAATTTGACCTGCGAGCATTGCTGTTTGTAACCATCAATGATTGGTCTGCTCTCAGTAACCTTTCAGGACAGACAAACAAGGGATACCACGCATGCACGCACTGTTTAGATGATACCGACAGTATATATTTGGATAAATGTAAGAAGAATGTGTACCTGGGGCATCGTCGATTTCTTCAGAGCAGGCATCCCGTAAGAAAGAAAGGCAAGCATTTCAAAGGTGATCCAGATCACCGGCAGAAGCCTCCCCACCGTACTGGTGATGATATACTTGATATGGTCAAGGATTTAAAAGTAATCTTTGGAAAGGGTCCTGGCGGACAATCTGTTCCGAATGACGCTGACGGACGCGCACCAATGTGGAAGAAGAAATCTATATTTTGGGACCTACCCTATTGGAAAGACCTAGAGGTCCGCTCTGCAATCGACGTGATGCACGTGACTAAGAATCTTTGCGTGAACCTGCTAGGCTTCTTGGGCGTGTATGGCAAGACAAAAGATACACCGGAGGCACGGGAGGACCAGCAACGTATGCACGGAAAAGACGGCATGGATCCAAAGCAGTTCCAGGGTCATGCCAGCTACGCTCTTACCAAAGAAGAGAAGGAAATCTTCTTCGAATGCCTGCTCGGTATGAAGGTCCCGTCTGGCTTCTCGTCGAATATAAAGGGAATAATAAATATGGCAGAGAAAAAGTTTCAGAACCTAAAGTCTCATGACTGCCACGTGATTATGACACAACTGCTTCCGGTTGCATTGAGGGGCCTTCTACCGGAAAACGTTCGATTAGCCATTGTGAAGCTATGTGCATTCCTCAATGCAATCTCTCAGAAGGTAATCGATCCAGAAATCCTACCAAGGTTAGAGAGTGATTTGGTGCAATGCCTTGTCAGTTTCGAGTTGGTGTTCCCACCATCCTTCTTCAATATCATGACGCACGTTCTAGTTCACCTAGTCGAAGAGATTGCCATTCTGGGTCCTGTATTTCTACACAATATGTTCCCCTTTGAGAGGTTCATGGGAGTCTTAAAGAAATATGTTCATAATCGTGCTAGGCCAGAAGGAAGCATCTCCAAGGGCCATGAAAATGAGGAGGTCATTGAGTTTTGTATTGACTTTATTCCTGACCTTAAGCCGATTGGTGTTCCTGAATCGCGGCATAAGGGCAGACTGGGTGGAAATGGCACGCTAGGACCGGAACAAATAATATGTATGGACGGGCATTCTCTCACTCAAGCACACTACACAGTTCTACAAAATTCCGCCTTGGTGGCTCCGTATATGGAGGAACACAAGAATTTTCTATGCTCCAAAACCCGGAGCAGTCTGACGACTGGATTACACGTGAACAAACGGGGACTTTCGCCGGTTGGTTGCAGACACGTGCCATGCATGACGCCGCTGTTGAAGATGACCTGTACTTGCTGTCCCAGTTACCATCTTCGAATATAATGACTTTCAAAGGGTACGAGATAAATGGGAATACATTTTACACGATCGCCCAAGATAAGAAGAGCACCAACCAAAACAGTGGTGTCCGCTTTGATGCAGCAACCAAGAGTGGAAAGGACACATATTATGGTTACATAGAGGACATATGGGAACTTGACTATGGACGTGGTTTGAAGGTCCCTTTGTTTCGGTGCAAATGGGTCAATATGACACGAGGCGGGGTAACGAAAGACCCGCAGTACGGAATGACAACAGTGGATCTCAACAATCTTGCGTACGCAGACGAACCATTCGTCCTAGCCAATGATGTGGCGCAGGTTTTCTATGTGAAGGACATGTCTACCAAGCCGAGAAAAAGAAAAGATAAGGAAGCGAATACATCATACGATGAGCCAAAGCGCCACATAGTTCTTTCAGGGAAAAGAAACATCGTGGGAGTGGATGACAAGACAGACATGTCAGAAGATTATGAAAAGTTTGATGAAATTGCTCCCTTCACAGTGAATATTGACCCGAGCATCCAGTTAAATGATGAAGATTGTCCATGGTTACGGTGCAAAGGGACACACGCGAAGAAAAAGTTTCACACCCAAAGATCCCACTCTGGGATGTGACCGACTTCACTGTCATCACTTTCTTCTCTAGTGAGTTTCCGGACTAATATATCTGGAAAGTCCCACTTCGGACAAACCGGAGGGAATCTTTGTAATAGTTAATTAGGGTACTTATGTGTTTTGGCATTTGAAACGCGAAGAAATATTACGGCAAAAACTGGATGCACTTCGTGTACAAAATGGACAATCTCTTTCGAAGTATCAGGGTTTCGGACGAAAACTCGTCTGTTACAAAGGCATTTCATTTTTTTAAACTTATTACAACTCCAGACTTTTTGTGCGTTCAGTATGCATCATTCAAAGCCACGTCATCAACTTTCAACCCTTTCTGACTTCATTTGCTATTTTTCATGCATTTACTGATTTTTTTTGAGCTAAATGACCCTGAAATTGAAAAGCACTACAAATGAACTCTGAAAAGGTTGAAAGTTGGCATGGTATCATTATTTCACCCACATAGCATGTGCAAAAAAGTAGAAAGGGTTACGGCAAAAACTGGATGCACTTCGTGTACAAAATGGACAATCTCTTTCGAAGTATCAGGGTTTCGGACGAAAACTCGTCTGTTACAAAGGCATTTCATTTTTTTAAACTTATTACAACTCCAGACTTTTTGTGCGTTCAGTATGCATCATTCAAAGCCACGTCATCAACTTTCAACCCTTTCTGACTTCATTTGCTATTTTTCATGCATTTACTGATTTTTTTGAGCTAAATGACCCTGAAATTGAAAAGCACTACAAATGAACTCTGAAAAGGTTGAAAGTTGGCATGGTATCATTATTTCACCCACATAGCATGTGCAAAAAAGTAGAAAGGGTTACGGCAAAAACTGGATGCACTTCGTGTACAAAATGGACAATCTCTTTCGAAGTATCAGGGTTTCGGACGAAAACTCGTCTGTTACAAAGGCATTTCATTTTTTAAATAACCTAAGTATTACCAAATTGAATATAATGATAAAACACACTAATATTAAACATAAGAAAAAAGAATCACTGAAAAATCTATTTTTAAAGTAAAGTTATTCACAAACTAGTGAGCACAAATTTCAAATAATTCAAATTTAAACTATTAAAATTTGAAAACTACTGGCACTAACAGAAAGTTTGTAATTTTTTGTACCTAAAGCAAAAATATTCAGAAAGAAACTCTAAATACAGCAAAAAAACAACTCAGAAATAAATACAAGAAAATAAATAAAGCAGAAAAGAAAAAAGAGAAAAAATATAAATAAAAAAAAGCCCGCCTACTGGGCCACAGCGGCCTGCATACGACTAGACACCCAACTTATAGTTGGGCCAGGATGCAAGCCCGCAGGCCCAGTAGGCCCAACAAGGCATAGCAGCAGAGGTAGGCACAGAAGGCCTGCAATACAGAGGAGCTCGAGACAGCAGCCGCGGCGGGGCTTATAACCTGGTGCGGGCGCCCTTCGGCAAGCGAGGTGGGACTAAACTTGCCCGCACCGCACCTGCGGCAGCGCACCACCTTTAGTACCGGTTGGTAGATCCAACCGGTACCAAAGGGATGTCTTTAGTACCGGTTGGAGCCACGACCCGGTACTAAAGGGGGTCGCTTCCCACCGCTTGGCCTGGCCAAATTTGACCGTTAGTACCGGTTGGTGGCTCCAACCGGTACTAAAGGTCCATCCTATATAAACAACCCTTATGAAAATTTTCACTTCTTCTCTGTTCGCTCGTCTCCTCTGCTTCTTCGATCGACAGCGCCGCCGCCCCCCGTCGCCGCCCCCGTCGCGCGCCGTCCCCGTCGCCGCCCCCGTCGCGCGCCGTCGCCGTCGCCGTCGCCGTCCCTGTCGCCGTCGCCGTCCCCGTCCACGTCGCCGCCCCGGCCCGTCCCTGTCGCCGTCCCCGTCGCGCGTCGCCGTCTCGCCGCCGCCCCGTCGCCGCGCCCGTCGCCGCGCCCGTCGCCGCCCCCCGTCGCCGCCCCGGTCGCCCCGCTGTGAGCCCCCTGCGCCATGGCCGCGCCCTCGATCATCCAATCGAGCCCGCCCGCACACACACACACACACAGAGTACACACACACACGTACACACACACACACACACATTTTTCTTAATTATTTTCTGTTTTCTCTGTTTTGTAGTTATATAAATGTTAGATTAATGTTAAAGTTTTAGCTAGATGAATTAGATTAATGTCAATTTGTTAGATGATCGAATTAGATATATTAATGTCAAATGTTAGATGAATTACATAGAAATGTTAGATTAATGTCAAATGTTAGATGAATTAGATATATTAATGTCAAATGTTAGATGAATTAGATATATTAATGTCAAATGTTAGATGAATTAGATTAATGTCCGTTATGTTAAATTTGCATATAGAATTTGCATATAGAATTTGTATATAAGAAAAAATGTTACATTTGCATATAGAATTTGTTATCGACGTCAACGATGCCCGGCCCGCATCCTCGCCGTCGACCCGTTCGCGACGACGTCCTGCTTCAGTGGAGCCATGTCCGGGACTGGGCTCCGCCGGGCTGGCACTGGGAGGTGCTACCTTCAGGGGGGCGCCGCTTGGTGAGGAACCCGGCCCCGGGTCCCGTCGACGACCCGGAGCTCCTTTGGTGGCTCCGGGCGCCACTTTCGATAATATTCGAGACGATGTATTCGAGATTATATTCGATGATGCATATTATCTACTATGATTCAGTTTTATCTTTCGAGATGCATATATATTATCTACTATTATTCGAGATGCATATCAATTATCTACTATTATTTGAGATGCGTACTAAATTGTTTTATATTTCTTCTGGATTAGTTAAATAAAAGCTATGGCGGACAATACCGGCAGAGAAGGAGAAGAGGCCGTGTTCGAGATCATACGCTCCCCTCGCGGGCCACATGATCAGAATGAAGAAGATGACGGCTCCCAATATCTGAACAATACCGGGGAGGGTGATATGATATTCGATCAAGACGACCGAATTGATGAAGTCCAGAACTATGATGATCTTGAAATAGCAAATACCGGCGAGGTACATTATAGAAGCAGGCATCTGGTGATCATCACGTGTTTTAAATGATTTTGTATATATATATATATATATATTAACGAATCGATCTTTCTTCTTTCAGCCCTCCGGATCGAGTAAATCGTCTGCAGGCAGCAAAAAGCGAGGCCCGGCCAAAAAGTTGAAGGATGGCGTAAAGTACAACATCGATGCCATCAAACCTAATGGCGAACCAAGCGAGCCTAAGAAGAATGCGGACAAGTGGATTCGTCAGTGCGGAGTTCTTGTGAAGGACCAAATCCCGATCTCCATTCAAGAATGGAAAAAGCCAGCAACGGAACGTCCAGATCTTACTTATGTTGACCAAAGAGCAAAAGATCGGCTTTGGGAATCTCTCATGTCACATTTCACCCTACCAGATCATTTCACACATGCAGATGTGCAGAAAGTCAAGGACGCTGCTCTTAGGAAGATGGCGCGTGCATTCAACAACCACAAGAAAAATATATGGGCCAAGTACGGAGGAAAGAAGACTCCAGAATTCACGGGAACACTGGAGAAGCAAAGAGATCACTGGCCCGCTTTCGTGAAATTCAAGGAATCGGAATTAGCTAAGGAACGGTCGAGAATAAACAAGCTCAATGCCGCGAAAAAGGAGCATTACCATAGGCTGGGGCCAGGTGGCTACGCGGTGGCCCGGCCTAAGTGGGATAAGGCTGAGCAAGAGATGATAGATGCAGAGGTCATTCCAGTTACATTGAGCTGGCCCCCCAGGTGCAGGACTTGGTTCTATGCGCATGGGGGGCGTTGGACCCAAAGACAGGCCAGGTTTTGAAGAAGGCAAGTCTTAAAGGAGCCGACGACAAACTACTTGTTGCAATAGAAGAGGCTCGAACGGGGGTGTTCACGCCCAACAGAGAGAACGACGAGCTTACACGCGCCCTGGGAAATCCTGAACACCCGGGAAGAACACGAGGCAAAGGCATTGTTCTGTGGTATCAGGGGTTTGCGGACTGGAACGCCGACTACAGAAGCCGTGCGAGAAAGAAGATGGAGGAGGAGAAGAAGAGGAAGCTGGAGGAGGAGCAGAGGAAGCAGGAAGCAGAACGCGTTAGAGGCCTAGAATCAGCGCACGCGGAGTTGGCACTCCAATTAGAGCGGCAGCAGCAGCAGATCAACTCACTTAGCCAGGAAAGGGGGTCTCAGCAGCGGCAGCAGCTAGCGGATCCATCATTGGATAGCACCGAGCCATCCATGCCGAGAAGCAGCGTGGGTTCCGCCCTGGGCGATGAGTCACTACTGCTGGATAGATACCCTGTGGATGACATCATGGATAACACTAATTGTGAGCTACACTTTAAAATGAAGAACATATCCATGAAGGTGGCGGACGGCATTGCTTATACAAATCCCCCTGAAGCAACCTTCCATTGCAATCCGATTCCAGCTGACTATGCTCGTGTCACGGTTGATGAAGTTGTGGCACAATATTCGGGGCTACAGCTTGACATTCCTGGAGGTGACGACGAGCGCACACTGGGAGAGGCCATACATCGTATCATTCTATGGAGAAAGGATTGCATTGTCTTTCCAAGGCCACCGACACCGCGTCAGCCGACTCCTTCTCCAAGTCCGCCACCGCGTCAGGACACTCCTACTCCTCCAAGTCCGGCAACGCGTCAGGCCAGTCCTCCTCCTCCAAGTTCGGCACCGCGTTAGGCCACTCCTCCTCCTCCAAGTCCGGCACCGCGTCAGCCCAGTGCTCCTGCACCGCGTCAGTCGTCTCCGCCGCCTAGGCAACAGCGGAAGAGAGCCGCCGCAGCTATGGCGTCTAGCGGTACAAGTACAGGAGGCAAGAGACGAGGATACCAATTTGGTCCAAGCCTCGCGCCTCTTCCGAAGAGGCCTTACGACATGACGGATGAGGAAATCAAAGCCAAATGCAGGGCGGACTTGGACGCCCATTTTGCACCGAAACCGCCACCGCCGCCAAAGGAGAAAGTGCCTGAGGTTGTCGTTGAGCACTTTATTCGTATGGCTAAAGAACCAGCTCCCAAGCCTGTTGACTCAGACTATGAGCGCCAACTCAGGAAGGCACATCTAGCAAAAAAAAAGAAGGAGTCGAGCTCGAGCTCGAGCCAAGGCGCAGCTGCCAAAAAAAGCGGGAAAACTGTTCCCCAGCTGGGAGAACAGGCGGTGCAATCGATCCCCCCGCTCATTGTACCAACACATGTGAGTACCGACGCGGCCGATGAGCTGGTAATAACCGACGATCATAGAAGGATGGCTGCCGAGGCCGGTGTCACTGTTTATCAACTCCTAGGCATTGAGCCCATGGATAAGATTAGAGAGGAGGACGTAAAACGGAAATATGCCCGCGGCGAACCTCTGGTAAAGCCTGAGGAGGTCAAGAAGCTCCCAACGAGAATGTATGAATTGCATGAATGGTACATGAAAATTGCCAAGACTACCAATCGAGAGTCCCTCATGGTGAAAGTCAAGGCAGAGCATTACTACCATGAGAATGCTCTGTATGTTGAGTTTACAGAACTGTTTCAGTTATTCAATCAAGACGCACTCGACAAATCTATCGTCAGTTGCTATTGTCTGTAAGTGATTTCTTTCTGTAATTTAAGTCTCAAGCTAGCTGTAGTGCTCGTTGATCATTACCTGTAATTATCCTCACTATATTCTTTTCTGTGGTATTATGCAGGATGAAGATCTATGAAATGAATAAAAAGGGACGCTATGGCATTGGGTTCATTGACCCAAATACCATTAATCAAGAGATATGGACGGATGAATGTTATCGAGAAGACACAGAGAAAAGCATGCTAGAGTTCTTCAAGCGCCTAAACACCAATCGAGATATACTACTTCCTTACAACTTCAAGTGAGTCACACTGTCTTGTACTACAAATTCTGTTTTTGCTTACTAGCTAGATGTTAATAAGTGTATAGGGTTTAGGGTAGTTGATGAGTGTTATGCACATGCCCGCTTAATTTATACATGCAAACGTGTGCGCATGCAGATTCCACTGGATCTTGTTAGACATTCAAGTTGAAGAAGGAAAAGTTGAAGTACTGGACTCACTAATTAAACCAGTTGAGGAGTACGAAACCGTCAAGGGGATAGTCAACAGGTAATTTCAATCATTATTGAACTATATGTCGGCCTATTTAGTTCGTCATTTCCTGATATCAACTAATTAATAACTCCTTTATTCATTTTCTTTGCCGGCGGGCAGGGCTTGGGCAAAGTTCATCAAAACGGTTCCAGGCCAATGGAAACAAAAGCTGTATTGGTATCGACCCAGGGTAATTAATTAATTAGTACTAGCTAGCTACCATCTCTTTAATTCTAGTTTCAATACCATTAATTATCATGCTTGATTAATTATTATCTGATTGAATTCTATTCTCGTAAAGTGCATGAGGCAGAAGCCGGGGAATGATTTATGTGCATACTACGTTTGCGAGAACATTCGCATGATGACGATCGAAAGTAGCACATCTGCTAGACAGCAATGGGTACGTTTGCCAGAACACTATTCACAATTTTTACATCATTATCGATATCTAATCACACAAGTAATACATGCATATTGATCTCCTTCTTAAAAGTTCGATATGGTGCGGGATCAGCTCCTACCAACGGATCGCGTACGAGCAATTCAAGAGGAAATAGCGGGATTTTTGCTCGACCAGGTCATAGATCCCAAAGGAGTATACCATTACCCGCTACCGCAGTAATGCCTCCATGTAGGAGAAATTGTATATACCAAATTGTATATATACATGTGTATGTGTGAATGGTGGTGCGAGACATTCGATGATATATATATATATATGATCGGTTCTACGAGAAATTCTATTTATATATATGCATAACGTGTACAATATGTAGTATCGTAAAATACCAGCAAATGAAAAAGAATTAAATGGAAAACACAAAATTAAAGGAAAAAAGATATCATAAACCCAAAACCCCCTAAACCTTTTAGTACCGGTTGGTGTTACCAACCGGTACTAAAGGTCTTCCACCCCCCGGCGCTGGCTCGTGCCACGTGGTGGCCTTTAGTGGCGGTTCGTGTTGAACCGGTACTAAAGTGGGGGACCTTTAGTCCCCACCCTTTAGTGCCGGTTACAGAACCGGCACTAAAGGGCCTTACGAACCGGTGCTATAGCCCGAATCTGCACTAGTGGAGGTTGAGATCCATCCTCCAAATGATATTCGATCAAGGGGCAGAATCAAAAGACTGAAGGGATATAGGGATAAGGGTGGAAAGCAAAGACAAAAGGAAAAGAACAAGAACAAGGAGAAGGAAATGCAGCAGACATGATTACGGTACATTCCTCTGGACTTAGATTAGAGAATAGTTCTAAAATTTTGCTTGCTAATAAATTTCATAAATACAACATGCACTGATGTATTTATATCCATAGATTAGTATTAAAAAATTGTTTATAAGAATTGGTATCATTTCTTGAAAGATTTTTCTTACTGCTTGACCAATTAAACCTTTTTGTTTCAGGTTGCTTGGTGGCCTATCGACTTCTGCAAGTTATTAGGACTAATGGTATTCCATTGGTATGTTCTTGGATAGAGTAAAGGTGCTAGTAGGTATTGGCGCACTTCTGCAAGTTATTAGCTAGTGTACTGGAGCTATGTGATCATGTATAAAGGTGTAGATTTGCCATCACTGTTAATGATGCGTCTATTTTGTAAGTGTGTATTGGGGTGAGCACTAGTGCAGATTCGGGCTATAGCACCGGTTCGTAAGGCCCTTTAGTGCCGGTTCTGTAACCGGCACTAAAGGGTGGGGACTAAAGGTCCCCCCCCTTTAGTACCGGTTCAACACGAACCGCCACTAAAGGCCACCACGTGGCACGAGCTAGCGCCGGGGGGTGGAAGACCTTTAGTACCGGTTGGTAACACCAACCGGTACTAAAAGGTTTAGGGGGTTTTGGGTTTATGATATCTTTTTCCTTTAATTTTGTGTTTTCCATTTAATTCTTTTTCATTTGCTGGTATTTTACGATACTACATATTGTACACGTTATGCATATATATAAATAGAATTTCTCGTAGAACCGATCATATATATATATATCATCGAATGTCTCGCACCACCATTCACACATACACATGTATATATACAATTTGGTATATACAATTTCTCCTACATGGAGGCATTACTGCGGTAGCGGGTAATGGTATACTCCTTTGGGATCTATGACCTGGTCGAGCAAAAATCCCGCTATTTCCTCTTGAATTGCTCGTACGCGATCCGTTGGTAGGAGCTGATCCCGCACCATATCGAACTTTTAAGAAGGAGATCAATATGCATGTATTAGTTGTGTGATTAGATATCGATAATGATGTAAAAATTGTGAATAGTGTTCTGGCAAACGTACCCATTGCTGTCTAGCAGATGTGCTACTTTCGATCGTCATCATGCGAATGTTCTCGCAAACGTAGTATGCACATAAATCATTCCCCGGCTTCTGCCTCATGCACTTTACGAGAATAGAATTCAATCAGATAATAATTAATCAAGCATGATAATTAATGGTATTGAAACTAGAATTAAAGAGATGGTAGCTAGCTAGTACTAATTAATTAATTACCCTGGGTCGATACCAATACAGCTTTTGTTTCCATTGGCCTGGAACCGTTTTGATGAACTTTGCCCAAGCCCTGCCCGCCGGCAAAGAAAATGAATAAAGGAGTTATTAATTAGTTGATATCAGGAAATGACGAACTAAATAGGCCGACATATAGTTCAATAATGATTGAAATTACCTGTTGACTATCCCCTTGACGGTTTCGTACTCCTCAACTGGTTTAATTAGTGAGTCCAGTACTTCAACTTTTCCTTCTTCAACTTGAATGTCTAACAAGATCCAGTGGAATCTGCATGCGCACACGTTTGCATGTATAAATTAAGCGGGCATGTGCATAACACTCATCAACTACCCTAAACCCTATACACTTATTAACATCTAGCTAGTAAGCAAAAACAGAATTTGTAGTACAAGACAGTGTGACTCACTTGAAGTTGTAAGGAAGTAGTATATCTCGATTGGTGTTTAGGCGCTTGAAGAACTCTAGCATGCTTTTCTCTGTGTCTTCTCGATAACATTCATCCGTCCATATCTCTTGATTAATGGTATTTGGGTCAATGAACCCAATGCCATAGCGTCCCTTTTTATTCATTTCATAGATCTTCATCCTGCATAATACCACAGAAAAGAATATAGTGAGGATAATTACAGGTAATGATCAACGAGCACTACAGCTAGCTTGAGACTTAAATTACAGAAAGAAATCACTTACAGACAATAGCAACTGACGATAGATTTGTCGAGTGCGTCTTGATTGAATAACTGAAACAGTTCTGTAAACTCAACATACAGAGCATTCTCATGGTAGTAATGCTCTGCCTTGACTTTCACCATGAGGGACTCTCGATTGGTAGTCTTGGCAATTTTCATGTACCATTCATGCAATTCATACATTCTCGTTGGGAGCTTCTTGACCTCCTCAGGCTTTACCAGAGGTTCGCCGCGGGCATATTTCCGTTTTACGTCCTCCTCTCTAATCTTATCCATGGGCTCAATGCCTAGGAGTTGATAAACAGTGACACCGGCCTCGGCAGCCATCCTTCTATGATCGTCGGTTATTACCAGCTCATCGGCCGCGTCGGTACTCACATGTGTTGGTACAATGAGCGGGGGGATCGATTGCACCGCCTGTTCTCCCAGCTGGGGAACAGTTTTCCCGCTTTTTTTGGCAGCTGCGCCTTGGCTCGAGCTCGAGCTCGACTCCTTCTTTTTTTTTGCTAGATGTGCCTTCCTGAGTTGGCGCTCATAGTCTGAGTCAACAGGCTTGGGAGCTGGTTCTTTAGCCATACGAATAAAGTGCTCAACGACAACCTCAGGCACTTTCTCCTTTGGCGGCGGTGGCGGTTTCGGTGCAAAATGGGCGTCCAAGTCCGCCCTGCATTTGGCTTTGATTTCCTCATCCGTCATGTCGTAAGGCCTCTTCGGAAGAGGCGCGAGGCTTGGACCAAATTGGTATCCTCGTCTCTTGCCTCCTGTACTTGTACCGCTAGACGCCATAGCTGCGGCGGCTCTCTTCCGCTGTTGCCTAGGCGGCGGAGACGACTGACGCGGTGCAGGAGCACTGGGCTGACGCGGTGCCGGACTTGGAGGAGGAGGAGTGGCCTAACGCGGTGCCGAACTTGGAGGAGGAGGACTGGCCTGACGCGTTGCCGGACTTGGAGGAGTAGGAGTGTCCTGACGCGGTGGCGGACTTGGAGAAGGAGTCGGCTGACGCGGTGTCGGTGGCCTTGGAAAGACAATGCAATCCTTTCTCCATAGAATGATACGATGTATGGCCTCTCCCAGTGTGCGCTCGTCGTCACCTCCAGGAATGTCAAGCTGTAGCCCCGAATATTGTGCCACAACTTCATCAACCGTGACACGAGCATAGTCAGCTGGAATCGGATTGCAATGGAAGGTTGCTTCAGGGGGATTTGTATAAGCAATGCCGTCCGCCACCTTCATGGATATGTTCTTCATTTTAAAGTGTAGCTCACAATTAGTGTTATCCATGATGTCATCCACAGGGTATCTATCCAGCAGTAGTGACTCATCGCCCAGGGCGGAACCCACGCTGCTTCTCGGCATGGATGGCTCGGTGCTATCCAATGATGGATCCGCTAGCTGCTGCCGCTGCTGAGACCCCCTTTCCTGGCTAAGTGAGTTGATCTGCTGCTGCTGCCGCTCTAATTGGAGTGCCAACTCCGCGTGCGCTGATTCTAGGCCTCTAACGCGTTCTGCTTCCTGCTTCCTCTGCTCCTCCTCCAGCTTCCTCTTCTTCTCCTCCTCCATCTTCTTTCTCGCACGGCTTCTGTAGTCGGCGTTCCAGTCCGCAAACCCCTGATACCACAGAACAATGCCTTTGCCTCGTGTTCTTCCCGGGTGTTCAGGATTTCCCAGGGCGCGTGTAAGCTCGTCGTTCTCTCTGTTGGGCGTGAACACCCCCGTTCGAGCCTCTTCTATTGCAACAAGTAGTTTGTCGTCGGCTCCTTTAAGACTTGCCTTCTTCAAAACCTGGCCTGTCTTTGGGTCCAACGCCCCCCATGCGCATAGAACCAAGTCCTGCACCTGGGGGGCCAGCTCAATGTAACTGGAATGACCTCTGCATCTATCATCTCTTGCTCAGCCTTATCCCACTTAGGCCGGGCCACCGCGTAGCCACCTGGCCCCAGCCTATGGTAATGCTCCTTTTTCGCGGCATTGAGCTTGTTTATTCTCGACCGTTCCTTAGCTAATTCCGATTCCTTGAATTTCACGAAAGCGGGCCAGTGATCTCTTTGCTTCTCCAGTGTTCCCGTGAATTCTGGAGTCTTCTTTCCTCCGTACTTGGCCCATATATTTTTCTTGTGGTTGTTGAATGCACGCGCCATCTTCCTAAGAGCAGCGTCCTTGACTTTCTGCACATCTGCATGTGTGAAATGATCTGGTAGGGTGAAATGTGACATGAGAGATTCCCAAAGCCGATCTTTTGCTCTTTGGTCAACATAAGTAAGATCTGGACGTTCCGTTGCTGGCTTTTTCCATTCTTGAATGGAGATCGGGATTTGGTCCTTCACAAGAACTCCGCACTGACGAATCCACTTGTCCGCATTCTTCTTAGGCTCGCTTGGTTCGCCATTAGGTTTGATGGCATCGATGTTGTACTTTACGCCATCCTTCAACTTTTTGGCCGGGCCTCGCTTTTTGCTGCCTGCAGACGATTTACTCGATCCGGAGGGCTGAAAGAAGAAAGATCGATTCGTTAATATATATATATATATATATACAAAATCATTTAAAACACGTGATGATCACCAGATGCCTGCTTCTATAATGTACCTCGCCGGTATTTGCTATTTCAAGATCATCATAGTTCTGGACTTCATCAATTCGGTCGTCTTGATCGAATATCATATCACCCTCCCCGGTATTGTTCAGATATTGGGAGCCGTCATCTTCTTCATTCTGATCATGTGGCCCGCGAGGGGAGCGTATGATCTCGAACACGGCCTCTTCTCCTTCTCTGCCGGTATTGTCCGCCATAGCTTTTATTTAACTAATCCAGAAGAAATATAAAACAATTTAGTACGCATCTCAAATAATAGTAGATAATTGATATGCATCTCGAATAATAGTAGATAATATATATGCATCTCGAAAGATAAAACTGAATCATAGTAGATAATATGCATCATCGAATATAATCTCGAATACATCGTCTCGAATATTATCGAAAGTGGCGCCCGGAGCCACCAAAGGAGCTCCGGGTCGTCGACGGGACCCGGGGCCGGGTTCCTCACCAAGCGGCGCCCCCCTGAAGGTAGCACCTCCCAGTGCCAGCCCGGCGGAGCCCAGTCCCGGACATGGCTCCTCTGAAGCAGGACGTCGTCGCGAACGGGTCGACGGCGAGGATGCGGGCCGGGCATCGTTGACGTCGATAACAAATTCTATATGCAAATGTAACATTTTTTCTTATATACAAATTCTATATGCAAATTCTATATGCAAATTTAACATAACGGACATTAATCTAATTCATCTAACATTTGACATTAATATATCTAATTCATCTAACATTTGACATTAATATATCTAATTCATCTAACATTTGACATTAATCTAACATTTCTATGTAATTCATCTAACATTTGACATTAATATATCTAATTCGATCATCTAACAAATTGACATTAATCTAATTCATCTAGCTAAAACTTTAACATTAATCTAACATTTATATAACTACAAAACAGAGAAAACAGAAAATAATTAAGAAAAATGTGTGTGTGTGTGTGTGTACGTGTGTGTGTGTACTCTGTGTGTGTGTGTGTGTGTGCGGGCGGGCTCGATCGGATGATCGAGGGCGCGGCCATGGCGTAGGGGGCTCACAGCGGGGCGACCGGGGCGGCGACGGGGGGCGGCGACGGGCGCGGCGACGGGGCGGCGGCGAGACGGCGACGCGCGACGGGGACGGCGACAGGGACGGGCCGGGGCGGCGACGTGGACGGGGACGGCGACGGCGACAGGGACGGCGACGGCGACGGCGACGGCGCGCGACGGGGGCGGCGACGGGGACGGCGCGCGACGGGGGCGGCGACGGGGGGCGGCGGCGCTGTCGATCGAAGAAGCAGAGGAGACGAGCGAACAGAGAAGAAGTGAAAATTTTCATAAGGGTTGTTTATATAGGATGGACCTTTAGTACCGGTTGGAGCCACCCACCGGTACTAACGGTCAAATTTGGCCAGGCCAAGCGGCGGGAAGCGACCCCCTTTAGTACCGGGTCGTGGCTCCAACCGGTACTAAAGACATCCCTTTGGTACCGGTTGGATCTACCAACCGGTACTAAAGGTGGTGCGCTGCCGCAGGTGCGGTGCGGGCAAGTTTAGTCCCACCTCGCTTGCCGAAGGGCGCCCGCACCAGGTTATAAGCCCCGCCGCGGCTGCTGTCTCGAGCTCCTCTGTATTGCAGGCCTTCTGTGCCTACCTCTGCTGCTATGCCTTGTTGGGCCTACTGGGCCTGCGGGCTTGCATCCTGGCCCAACTATAAGTTGGGTGTCTAGTCGTATGCAGGCCGCTGTGGCCCAGTAGGCGGGCTTTTTTTTATTTATATTTTTTCTCTTTTTTCTTTTCTGCTTTATTTATTTTCTTGTATTTATTTCTGAGTTGTTTTTTGCTGTATTTAGAGTTTCTTTCTGAATATTTTTGCTTTAGGTACAAAAAATTACAAACTTTCTGTTAGTGCCAGTAGTTTTCAAATTTTAATAGTTTAAATTTGAATTATTTGAAATTTGTGCTCACTAGTTTGTGAATAACTTTACTTTAAAAATAGATTTTTCAGTGATTCTTTTTTCTTATGTTTAATATTAGTGTGTTTTATCATTATATTCAATTTGGTAATACTTAGGTTATTTAAAAAATGAAATGCCTTTGTAACAGACGAGTTTTCGTCCGAAACCCTGATACTTCGAAAGAGATTGTCCATTTTGTACACGAAGTGCATCCAGTTTTTGCCGTAACCCTTTCTACTTTTTTGCACATGCTATGTGGGTGAAATAATGATACCATGCCAACTTTCAACCTTTTCAGAGTTCATTTGTAGTGCTTTTCAATTTCAGGGTCATTTAGCTCAAAAAAAATCAGTAAATGCATGAAAAATAGCAAATGAAGTCAGAAAGGGTTGAAAGTTGATGACGTAGCTTTGAATGATGCATACTGAACGCACAAAAAGTCTGGAGTTGTAATAAGTTTAAAAAAATGAAATGCCTTTGTAACAGACGAGTTTTCGTCCGAAACCCTGATACTTCGAAAGAGATTGTCCATTTTGTACACGAAGTGCATCCAGTTTTTGCCGTAACCCTTTCTACTTTTTTGCACATGCTATGTGGGTGAAATAATGATACCATGCCAACTTTCAACCTTTTCAGAGTTCATTTGTAGTGCTTTTCAATTTCAGGGTCATTTAGCTCAAAAAAAATCAGTAAATGCATGAAAAATAGCAAATGAAGTCAGAAAGGGTTGAAAGTTGATGACGTGGCTTTGAATGATGCATACTGAACGCACAAAAAGTCTGGAGTTGTAATAAGTTTAAAAAAATGAAATGCCTTTGTAACAGACGAGTTTTCGTCCGAAACCCTGATACTTCGAAAGAGATTGTCCATTTTGTACACGAAGTGCATCCAGTTTTTGCCGTAACCCTTTCTACTTTTTTGCACATGCTATGTGGGTGAAATAATGATACCATGCCAACTTTCAACCTTTTCAGAGTTCATTTGTAGTGCTTTTCAATTTCAGGGTCATTTAGCTCAAAAAAAATCAGTAAATGCATGAAAAATAGCAAATGAAGTCAGAAAGGGTTGAAAGTTGATGACGTGGCTTTGAATGATGCATACTGAACGCACAAAAAGTCTGGAGTTGTAATAAGTTTAAAAAAATGAAATGCCTTTGTAACAGACGAGTTTTCGTCCGAAACCCTGATACTTCGAAAGAGATTGTCCATTTTGTACACGAAGTGCATCCAGTTTTTGCCGTAATATTTCTTCGCGTTTCAAATGCCAAAACACATAAGTACCCTAATTAACTATTACAAAGATTCCCTCCGGTTTGTCCGAAGTGGGACTTTCCAGATATATTAGTCCGGAAACTCACTAGAGAAGAAAGTGATGACAGTGAAGTCGGTCACATCCCAGAGTGGGATCTTTGGGTGTGAAACTTTTTCTTCGCGTGTGTCCCTTTGCACCGTAACCATGGACAATCTTCATCATTTAAATGGATGCTCGGGTCAATATTCACTGTGAAGGGAGCAATTTCATCAAACTTTTCATAATCTTCTGACATGTCTGTCTTGTCATCCACTCCCACGATGTTTCTTTTCCCTGAAAGAACTATGTGGCGCTTTGGCTCATCGTATGATGTATTCGCTTCCTTATCTTTTCTTTTTCTCGGCTTGGTAGACATGTCCTTCACATAGAAAACCTGCGCCACATCATTGGCTAGGACGAATGGTTCGTCTGCGTACGCAAGATTGTTGAGATCCACTGTTGTCATTCCGTACTGCGGGTCTTTCGTTACCCCGCCTCGTGTCATATTGACCCATTTGCAGCGAAACAAAGGGACCTTCAAACCACGTCCATAGTCAAGTTCCCATATGTCCTCTATGTAACCATAATATGTGTCCTTTCCACTCTTGGTTGCTGCATCAAAGCGGACACCACTGTTTTGGTTGGTGCTCTTCTTATCTTGGGCGATCGTGTAAAATGTATTCCCATTTATCTCGTACCCTTTGAAAGTCATTATATTCGAAGATGGTAACTGGGACAGCAAGTACAGGTCATCTTCAACAGCGGCGTCATGCATGGCACGTGTCTGCAACCAACCGGCGAAAGTCCCCGTTTGTTCACGTGTAATCCAGTCGTCAGACTGCTCCGGGTGTTTGGAGCATAGAAAATTCTTGTGTTCCTCCATATACGGAGCCACCAAGGCGGAATTTTGTAGAACTGTGTAGTGTGCTTGAGTGAGAGAATGCCCGTCCATACATATTATTTGTTCCGGTCCTAGCGTGCCATTTCCACCCAGTCTGCCCTTATGCCGCGATTCAGGAACACCAATCGGCTTAAGGTCAGGAATAAAGTCAATACAAAACTCAATGACCTCCTCATTTTCATGGCCCTTGGAGATGCTTCCTTCTGGCCTAGCACGATTATGAACATATTTCTTTAAGACTCCCATGAACCTCTCAAAGGGGAACATATTGTGTAGAAATACAGGACCCAGAATGGCAATCTCTTCGACTAGGTGAACTAGAACGTGCGTCATGATATTGAAGAAGGATGGTGGGAACACCAACTCGAAACTGACAAGGCATTGCACCAAATCACTCTCTAACCTTGGTAGGATTTCTGGATCGATTACCTTCTGAGAGATTGCATTGAGGAATGCACATAGCTTCACAATGGCTAATCGAACGTTTTCCGGTAGAAGGCCCCTCAATGCAACCGGAAGCAGTTGTGTCATAATCACGTGGCAGTCATGAGACTTTAGGTTCTGAAACTTTTTCTCTGCCATATTTATTATTCCCTTTATATTCGACGAGAAGCCAGACGGGACCTTCATACCGAGCAGGCATTCGAAGAAGATTTCCTTCTCTTCTTTGGTAAGAGCGTAGCTGGCATGACCCTGGAACTGCTTTGGATCCATGCCGTCTTTTCCGTGCATACGTTGCTGGTCCTCCCGTGCCTCCGGTGTATCTTTTGTCTTGCCATACACGCCCAAGAAGCCTAGCAGGTTCACGCAAAGATTCTTAGTCACGTGCATCACGTCGATTGCAGAGCGGACCTCTAGGTCTTTCCAATAGGGTAGGTCCCAAAATATAGATTTCTTCTTCCACATTGGTGCGCGTCCGTCAGCGTCATTCGGAACAGATTGTCCGCCAGGACCCTTTCCAAAGATTACTTTTAAATCCTTGACCATATCAAGTATATCATCACCAGTACGGTGGGGAGGCTTCTGCCGGTGATCTGGATCACCTTTGAAATGCTTGCCTTTCTTTCTTACGGGATGCCTGCTCTGAAGAAATCGACGATGCCCCAGGTACACATTCTTCTTACATTTATCCAAATATATACTGTCGGTATCATCTAAACAGTGCGTGCATGCGTGGTATCCCTTGTTTGTCTGTCCTGAAAGGTTACTGAGAGCAGGCCAATCATTGATGGTTACAAACAGCAATGCTCGCAGGTCAAATTCCTGCTGTTTGTGCTCATCCCACACACGTACACCTTCTATGCTCCACAGCTCTAAAAGTTCTTCAACTAATGGCCTTAGGTACACATCAATGTCGTTGCCGGGTTGCTTGGGGCCTTGGATGAGCACTGGCATCATAATGAACTTTCGCTTCATGCACAACCAAGGAGGAATGTTATAGATACATAGAGTCACAGGCCATGTGCTATGATTGCTGTTCTGCTCCGCAAAAGGATTAATGCCATCTGCACTTAAACCAAACCATACGTTCCTTGCGTCAGCTGCAAAGTTCTTCCACCTTCTCTCGATTTTTCTCCACTGCGATCCGTCAGCGGGTACTCTCAACTTCCCGTCTTTCTTACGGTCTTCTTTGTGCCATCGCATCAACTTGGCATGCTCTTTGTTTTGGAACAAACGTTTCAACCATGGTATTATAGGAGCATACCACATCACCTTGGCAGGAATCTTCTTCCTGGGGCGCTCGCCCTCAACATCACCAGGGTCATCGTGGCAGATCTTATAGCGCAATGCACAACATACTGGGCATGCATTCAAATCCTCGTACTCACCGCGGTAGAGGATGCAGTCATTAGGGCATGCATGTATCTTCTGCACCTCTAATCCTAGAGGGCAGACAGCCTTCTTTGCTTCGTACGTACTGTCAGGCAATTCGTTATCTTTTGGAAGCTTCTTCTTCATTATTTTCAGCAGCTTTTCAAATGCCTTGTCAGGTACACCATTCTCTGCCTTCCATTGCAGCAATTCCAGTGTGGTACCCAGCTTTTTCTTGTCATCTTCGCAATTTGGGTACAACGGTTTCTTGTGATCCTCTAACATGCTCTGCAACTTCAGCTTCTCCTTTTCACTTGCACACTTTCTCTTTGCATCCGCAATGGCCCGACCAAGATCATCAGCGGGCTCATCTGATGCCTGTTCTTCAGCTTCTTCCCGCATTGCCGGCTCAGCTTCTTCCCCCATTGTTGTACCATCGTATTCATGGAACCCATGGCCAGGATAGCTGTCGTCGTCCTCTTCTTCTTCATTGTCTTCCATCATAACCCCTCTTTCTCCGTGCTTGGTCCAAACATTATAGTGGAGCATGAAACCGGACTCAAACAGGTGGACGTGAATGGTTCTTGACTTAGAGTAATTCCGATCATTCTTACATCCAGCACATGGACAAGGCATAAAACCATCCGCCCGCTTGTTCGCCTCAGCCGCAAGCAGAAAAGTCTGCACGCCATTAATGAACTGGGCAGAGCATCGGTCATCGTACATCCATTGCCGGCTCATCTTCATTACACAGCACCGAAAAGACCAAATTAATACAAGTTCATACATAAAGTTCATACAACACTTATTATCATAAAACAACATACAAATAACTCTCTAGCTAAAGCATTTAAATGCAACAACAAATGCGATCAAGATCGCAACTAAGGTAACAATTGATCCAACAGCATAATGATACCAAGCCTCACTATCGATGGCATATTTTCTAATCTTTCTAATCTTCAAGCGCATTTTCTCCATCTTGATCTTGTGATCATCGACGACTTCGGCAACATGCAACTCCAATTCCATCTTCTCCCCCTCAATTCTTTTCAATTTTTCTTTCAAATACTCGTTTTCTTTTTCAACTAAATTTAACCTCTCGACAATAGGGTCGGTTGGAATTTCCGGTGCACATACCTCCTAGATAAAAATATCTATGTCAACTTGATGGGCATAATTTGTCATAAACACGAAATGCAACAAATAATTATAAAAGAGAATATACCACATCCGAATCATAACCCGGACGAGGGCCGACGGGGACGGATATCAAAGCCATGGCACTATGTATAACAAACAACGTACGGGTAAGATAATTATACAAGTAACTATATATCTAAATCACACAAACATGATTTTTTTATATAAAAAAGATAAGAACAAGAGGCTCACCACAAGGTGGTGCCGGCGACGGGACGGTGCGGGCGATCGACGGTGCTTACGACGGAGACGGGAAGGCACTAAGTAAACCACACCTACATATGCAAACTAAGAGTTATATTGACCTCAAATTGCATATAAATCAAATACTACCACATATAATTCCTCCCAAAATAAAACCCACAAATCACTATACTTATAGAGCATTGCAAGAGCTAATCTAGCAATGAGAGATGAAAGGACAAAGTTGCTAACCTTTGTGATCACTTGGATGGATGGGGTGCCTTCAAATCTTGGACAAATTTTGGCAAAAATGGAGGTGAGCTCGAGCAAGAGGGGAAGAAAACAGAGAGGGGGAAAAACAGAGCGCTTCGGCTTGGGCTGGACGAAGGGTTTATATAGGATGATCTTTTGTACCGGTTGGTTATACGAACCGGGACTAAAGGTCCTGTTAGGCCCCAGCCTGACAACAGCCTGCCACCACCTATTTAGTACCGGTTCGTGGCACGAACCGGTACTATAGGTTCGCCACGAACCGGTACTAATGAGCGCCGCCCGCCTAGCTGTTGGAACCGGCACTAATGGTCACGTTAGTGCCGGTTCAGTTACAAACCGGGACTAATGTGTCTCACATAAGGCCCTTTTTCTACTAGTGGAGGCATTCTCTTAAGTGAGTAAATGAAATTGATGCTGCATAATCACACTATGTGCAGCTGTACTGTTTGCTTTACTTAAATCTATTCTAGGCAATGGTTACAATTGCTAGAATGTGCTACGTGAAGTGGAGGTGTTCTTGAACTGGGCAATGGTTTTGGTTTTGGTTTCATCATTGATCTGGCCAATGGTTTTAGCTGTTCTATTGTACTGTTTGGTCTACTTAAATTTACAAGGAACTGAGCAATATTTTGGGCAGAATTTTGTTGGACATGGTTCTAATTAAGCTAGCTGTGATACGAGCCTCATACATAGAAAAGCAGACACAAACAAGGGACAGTACCACATGTGACGAGGAGCTACTTGTGATACTCGTAAGCGTCAGGGGGTTATGTGCATAGTAGCTTTGTTGGGAGCGGGCGTTTTTCTGCAAAACTGCATGTAGCAGTTATGGACGAATCTAGTCCATGCATGCAAGATCCAACGGCATGTGATAAGGTTTCCACGCTTCCACTGAAAACTGGGTTTTCACCTGATATTGTCTCCTTATATTTCATTATAGAGGGAGTATATCTTAGAAAAATATATTAGAAAACAATACAAGAAATCTGCTAAAGTTTTATAAGTTATCAGGTTGGTGGAAGACATCGTCTCTAAAATACGTCTTTGATATATATATTATTTTACAAGATGTTGGTTATAGTAACACTAATTGCGTAAATTTTGAACTCTATAATAGTAATCGTTTGTGACATAAACACGAGGAACTGCTTTGGAGTACCGTCTGAGAAGAAACCATGTTACTACAAAAAAATGACACTCCTAAAATATTAGAAACTATGAAACAACTCTCTCTGATGAATGATACATAATATATCAGACTAAAACTTGGAAAATAAAACAAATTGTTCCTCCACATTCTAATATATATTGAGGAATACACATGCCATTTAGTCCAATCTGTATTACAAATTAATCAGTGTATAAACCAAGGGTATGCTTTTTAAAACACGTAGTCCAACGGTATTTAGCAAACACTAGCCCGTGCAGAAGCACGGGTTGATAACTAGTGGATCCTAGCTGATTTTGACAAGAGCATGTGGGTCATGGCGTATGTGATTCCGCTAGATGCGTCCGCGTATTCCCAGTTGACACCTCTGAGGGTGTGACCTGATGGTGAGAAGTTGCTCTTCAGCTGCTCCCGCCCACGCAGAAGAGGATCAGCACCTGCACCACTGTTGCGAATCTCCGACCGTCGCCGCAGGACATGCATGAAGGAGCTGAAGATGCCACCCTACTGCGCCTGGAACATCAGCCTTTGCAATTTGAATCTGGACCGTTTTATCAACGTCAAGATCTAGTGCCAGGAAATTGCTTCTTTCTTTCATTCTTTCTGAAGTGAATGTTAGGCTTGTCGCACAGGCATCCGTGCGACCTTTAACTGAAGTTAAACGGATCAGGAATTTCCTTGGAAAACTGAAGATGAGTTAGATGAAATATCCATTGCGTATGCATACACCAGGGATGGACTCATATATGTAATCTTTTCATCTGTGAGGCCTTCATTTGGAGAGCTTAACTTGTGAGTTAAGACTGGGTATTATTATATAGTTGGCTTCTGGTTTATGTGATTAACTGTATATAGTTTGACTCCTTTGACTATATATTGTTATCCTCAAACAAATTAATAAAATCTGGAAGTATCAGTTTTTATTTCCCTGAGGAGTCTAGATTAATTTGTGTTTTCTGAATATCACATATACTTTTAGGATTTCACTACAAATGGAAGTCAGGTTTAGCATGGCAAATTGGAAGTTTTTATGGCAAATTGTGTTGTCGCGAGGATGAAAAAATTTCTTTAGAAACTCATGATTTGCCATGCTTGTTAAAGCAAAATGCTATCGTCACGAAAACATAATTTTCCATAAAAACGTTCGATTTATCATTCTTAAAAATCTGAAGTCAGATTTTTAACATTCATGTACTTTTATGTACATTACACGTGTGATCCCATTTACCATGAATTTTGTACATTTTTTTACATTAACACTCTGTAATCACAATTGATCCCTAGTCTCGATATTGTCTTGCAAGGTTTGTTGCGCAATGGCTCCTCCTTAGTCTCAGTGTCGCCACGTAAGGTGACTTCTCAAGCTGGCAGGTTAAAGTAACTTTTTTAGTTTAATGTAATTACCGAAGAGATTTCAGTTTCAGAGTGCCAAACCTAGCAGCATGGCTGGTAAATAGGTAGGGGAAAGAGCACGACCGCTCGCGGGCTTGAGAGGAGGAGGGCGCCCGAAAAATTGAATTCTAGTATGAATCGTTCAAAACATTATTGTATATATGAAAAGGTAGAGTCATAAATTTGCAGAAGCAAGTCTGCGCTAGAGACCAACAATGTGGACCACATAGGAATAAATTACTCTAAATGAGTTTAGTTGGCATATTAGTCACATGTTGCAAACTTATTAGTAAACCTAACGTGCCTCAAATTTGCAAATGGTTCAATTTCTACTCTAGGAGGTTCTATAAAGTTGTCTTTCTAGCAGTAGTACACAAGAAAGCACTATTAAGATATTAGTTAGACAATACACTTTAGAGATCTCTATGCTGATATTAAAATATACATCAACGTATGCAGATACACACACATATATACATATGGACAATTTATGAAATTTTAATTTTTTTATTGAAAGAAAAAAAAAATTAACACAAAATTAAAATTTAGCAAAATTGTTCTTTTGAGTGACTCACAGTAAATTGATAACAAAGATCGATATGCTTCATATCATACAACATAATTATATGGTTATCTGTGCCACCTAAATAATACTCCCTTCATTTGGGATTAACTGTCGTTGAAATGAGTGAATCTACCCACTAAAATGCGTCTAGATACACTCATTTCATCCACAGTCAATTCTGGACAGAGGTGGTAGTAATTATATCTGTGACTATGTAAAATAACTTTAGATAGATATAAAATTTCAGTATAAAAATAATTATTTTGATTCGCTCCAGGCCCAAACTTTGTTTAGACCACCACTGTCTAGCAGGTTTTTTGCTAGTATTTTTTGTAATATCTTGATTACGAATAATTTTGGTGATTTTGCACATATAGGAATTATGTTATTGACGCACAGTTTCGGGTGTGGGCTAATGTACTGATGTTGTTGACGTGTCGCTAGGAAAGATGAATGTTTTATACTTTCGATAACTTGTATACTTTTTTTGCGCTATGTATCAATCATGCCATGGTTACGATGCCTTTGCTAGATAGCTTGAATGATGCTTTTGAGAGGTAAATACAAGTGTCATAAAAAAATCTTTGATAATAATATTTGAATTTTATATATTGAATTCATATTGTAGTTTGAAGCAGATGTTGGTGCTGAATGCAAGGATGGGATATAGATTGATTGAGAAAACAGAAGAGTCAAAATATCTTGCATCCTGTCAAAAAGTGGCCAGGTATAATAGAATCCTTTGATTGTAAACTGTGTCTCATAATTTGGAAGGCAATAGGTCTATTTGTCACCAAAGAGTCGAGTCATTTTGGATGCTGGGATTGTTGCACTGAAAATATGCAAGATGCAGTTATAGTCGCAAAAGGATATGGTATAACTCTATCGTACTTTTATACTTATGTCGGTCTTGTACAATGTATTGAACTATACCTGATGTAGTTTTTATATCTTTTCCATAGAAGCTGACCTATATGGTTGCACGACATCTGAGCAATGAGAGTGTAGTTATCTTTGCAAGTTTAAGGGTTTATTGGGAGTTATTTTTACCACAAAGAATAGTGATCTTATAAACAATAATGTGATACTTGTGAACTGCGTTGGGATTTTCCCCGAAGAGGATGGGATGATGCAACACAGTAAAGGTAAGTATTTCCCTCAGTGAGAACCAAGGTTATCAAACCAATAGGAGGACCACGCAATTTCCCGTTTTCAGCGCCTACACACAAAAGAGCACACACTTGCACCCAACACGGGCAAGAGGGTTGCAATCCCCTTGAACTCGTTACTTGCAAGCGATAAGTAGTGATAGATAGATAATTTAATAAATATAAATTGAAAGGAAAAATAAAGTAAATAATGGCAGCAAGGTATTTAGAGTTTTTGAAAATATCTTTGTGAGGAGGACCGGGGGGCATAGTTTTCGCTAGAGGCTTCTCTCACCGGAAAGAATCCCAATTATTGTCACCTTGGGGTATGAGGATCAAGACACGTAATAGGTGCATACAACTTGCAAGATAGGATCCAAATCAATCTTATATTCAGAGATAATATGATATGTTCAGATCTGAAATCATGGCACTCGGGCCCTAGTGACAAGCATTAAGCATAGCAAAGTCATAGCAACATCAATCTCAGAACATAGTCGATACTAGGGATCAAGCCCTATCAAACTTAACTCGATTACATGATCAATCTCATCCAATACCACCACCGTCCAGTAAGCCTACAAAGGAATTACTCACTTCCGGTGGTGAGCATCATGGTGGTGTTGATGGAGAAGGGTTGGTGATGACGACGGCGACGATTTCCCCTCTCCGAAGCCCCAAACGGACTCCAGACCAGACCTCCCGAGGAAGAGCAGGAGGTGGCGGCGGCTCCGTCTCGTGAAACGCGATGAAAACTTCTCTCTAATTTTTTTCTCCGAAGATGTAATTTTATAGGACTGGAATCAGGGTCAAAGGAGCCTCGTGGGCCCCACAAGCCATCAGGGCGCGGCCTAGGGGGCGCGGCCTATTGGCTTGTGGCCCACAGGTGGCCTCCCTCCGGCAGGTCTTCGCAACATAATTCATTATAAATCCCAGAAAAAATCCACAAAAAGTTTCGTCCAATTCCAAGAACTTTTATTTCTGCACAAAAATAACACCAAGGTAGTTGTACTGAAAACATCGTCAGTCCGGGTTAGTTCCATTCAAATCGTGCAAATTAGAGGTCAAAACGAGAGCAAAAGTGTTTGGAAAAGTAGATACGTTGGAGACGTATCAACTCCCCCAAGATTAACTCATTGCTTGTCCTCAAGCAATTCAGTTGACAAACTGAAAGTGATAAAGAAAACTTTTACAAACTCTTTTGTTCTCGTCATTATACACATGCTTAGCTAGTGCTCAAGTTTTCAGCATAAATTATAAATAACCACATCCATGATAACAACTAAACATCATATTAACTCATGGCAATACATAACCAACTAGCAGGTAATAATAAGATATCTCACATGCCAACAATTTATCAAAACAATCATGATGTAATATGGTGACATGGTATTTCGCTAGCCCTTTCTGGGACCGCAAAACCTAAATGCAGAGCACCTCTGAGGTTCAAGCAGCGACTAAACATTATAATTCAGAATAGAAAAGATCTAGTCATGCTCACATCCAACATTAACTAAACTCAATGCATAAGAATGACAATAATGCTCTCCAGTATGGTGCTTCTAGTAAGAGGATGATGACTCAACATAAAAATAAATAGATAGGCTGTTCGCAGAGGGAAGCATTGATTTGCAGAGGTGCCACAGCTCGAGTTTTAAAACATGATTGAAATATAGTTTTTGGGGTGATGCACTTTTTTTGTCAACGTTACGACAAAGGTTTTCAATATCTTCCATGCTAAACTCATTATTGGCGGTCCCCAAATAGAATAGTAAAGTTTACTCCTATCCACCATCCATACACAAACCATGGCTGACCGAATCCACGGATGCCTGCCAACATATCAACTGTCCCAAGGAGTTTTGTTTAATTAATTTTAATTATGCAGGACTAGGCATCCTTTTTACCTGCCTATCTCGTGCAATGCATGACGGCGAATAAACGACCGTCTCGAGAATAACTCACTTAGCATGGAAGATACCGACCGCCTCGTCGCTCCATGAGCGAGACGAGTGCACCAAATGGATGTTTATTTGAATAATTAGAGATGACACATGCAAATTTACTTGGAACGGCAGGGTAATACCGCATATACATAGGTATGGTGGACTCATATGGAATAGCTTGGTTTAAAGGTTTTTGGATGCACAAGCAACATTCCCGCTTAGTACAGGTGAAGGCTAGCAATAGGTTAGGAAGCGACCAGCTAGAGAGCGAAAACAGTCATAGGTATGCATTGTGAATAATTAGCATTGGACAAAGCATTAGTAGGATATGAGCACTCTGAATTTAAACATCATGAAGGCTGCATTGGTTTTGAATCAACTACATGTTTGCACATGGGCCAAGTCAAGCCGCTCGAATTACTCAGAGGGAAATATCATACTGTCATACTACATCATAACCATTTTAATGCATGTTGACCTATAAGATAAATCATTATTCACTACTAGCTATTTAAGCATGGCATGAGAAGCTATAATCTCTAATTGTCATCATGAACATGTTCACTCATAATATACTGAATCAAGATCGAACGAGCTAAACATATTTACAAAAACGGACAACAAGAAGAGTTCATACTAGCTTCCTTTGCCACGATCACTTCGTCAAATATCGTCATTATTGCCCTTCACTTGCATGACCGAATGATGTGATAGTAATAATAGTGCAAGAATACCGTGGACTAAGCTGGAATCTGCAGGGCAGTTTTAGACAAAGGAGAATGGCAACAACTTTAAAATTTGAAAAAAATATGAATAGCAACAACTTTAAAATTTGAAAAAACATTCACAAAATTTGAATAAAGGTTCATGAATTTAGAATTTTTTGTAAATTTTCAAAAAAAATATTACAAACTTAGACAAAGTTCGTGACTTAAAAAAATTCAAGAGTTTGGAAAAAGTTCATGAATTCAAAAATGTTCTTGAATTTTAAATAATAGTTCACAAATTTAAAAAACGTTCATGAAATTTAATAAATACTCGTTGATTTCATAAATTTTAGAAAAGTTCGTGAAATAGAAAAAGGTTCTTGCATTTGGACAAGTTCACTCATTTGACAAACAAAAGCCGCATATTTTGGAATGTTGCAAAAAATTAAAATTAAAAAACAAAAAATTATGAGAAAAAAAGAAAAACGAAAATGAATAAGAAAAAAGAATTAAAACCAGATGAAAAAAGTAGGGGAAAAAACAGCCTGGGAAGGTACTAGATGCTTTCCAAATCCGGGCTGCACCGAACGCAAGCTGCGACCATACAGAGCAAACGAGGAAAAAAGGACGGAGCATGGACGGCAGCGGCGTACGAAACAATACTTACTCCAAATTATGCGCTGATCTCGCTGCCCTAAACCTGATTTTTTGGGATGAGATCGAAGATCGCCAAGAACAAAGCTAGATAAGACGGTGACGCCACCACCCATCGTTGTGCTTAGGATGTATACCCAAGGTAGTGAGGGTGATCGCCGATGAGCTAGGTCCTCTTCCGAAGTATTCTATCTACACCAGGGTAGATCTTTCACGGCTAAAGTGATCGACCTCGCCACCGGGGAGGTGCTTGCGGCCTTTCACGGAGCTAGAGAAACCCTGGTATGTACAAGGTGGTCAGCCTCAGCGACACCTGTGAGGTCTTCACGGTAGGAGATCGTGTTGGGTGGAGGAAGAAGCCCGAGCCCTCGACCTATCCCTATTATACTTGTGATAATAACATTAGTATTATGGTCAGTGGCATGTGGTACCTATTTGTGCAACAACAAGGATATACCCAAGAGGACACCGTGCTCTGCTTCGACCTCGAGAGCGAGGAGTGGCGGAAGGAGATCCAAGGCCCGCCTAAAGACAATTACTTTTGGTATGACGCCAGCTTAGGCGAGCTCAGTGGCTCCCTCTTCGTGGCTAAATCTAAATCATACTCACGGGACAACGACCGATGGGTAGTATGGCTCCTAGCTGATTTTGACAAGAGCATGTGGGTCATGACGTATGTGATTCCGCTAGATGCGTCCGCGTATTCCCAGTTGACGCCTCTGAGGGTGTTATGTGACGGTGAGAAATTGCTCTTCAGCTGCTCCTGCCCACGCGGAAGAGGATCAACACCTGCACCGCTGTTGCGAATCTATGACCGTCGATGCAGGACATGCACGAAGGCGCTTGACCCTACTGCGCCTGGAACATCAGCCTTTGCAATCTGAATCTGGAACGTTTTATCAACGTCAAGATCTAGTGCCAGGAAATTGCTTCTTTCTTTCTTTCTTTCTGAAGTGAATGTTAGGCTTGTCGCACAGGCATCCGTGCGACCTTTAACTGAGGTTAAACGGATCAGGAATTTCCTTGGAAAACTGAAGATGAGTTAGATGAAATATCCATTGCGTATGCGTACACCAGGGATGGACTCATATATGTAATCTTTTCGTCTGTGAGGCTTATCTTTCTTGAGTTTACAAGCTGATGTGGAGAGCTTAACTTGAGAGTTAAGACTCAGTATTGTTATACAGTTGGCTTCTGGTTTATGTGATTAACTATATATAGTTTAACTCCTTTGACTATATAGTGTTATCCTCAAACAAATTAATAAAATATGGAAGTATCATTTTTTATTTCACCGAGGAGTCTAGATTAATTTGTGTTTTCTGAATATCACATGTACTTTTAGGATTTCGCTACAAATAGAAGTCAGGTTTAGCATGGCAAATTGGACGTTTTTATGGCAAATTGTGTTGTCAGAGGATGAAAAAATTTCTTTAGAAATTCAGGATTTGCCATGCTTGTTAAAGCAAAATGCCATCCTCACGAAAACATAATTTGCCATAAAAACGTTCGATTTATCATTCTTAAAAATCTGAAGTCAGATTTTTAACATTCCCGTACTTTTATGTACATTACATGTGTGATCCCATTTACCATGAATTTTGTACATTTTTTTTACATTAACACTCTGTAATCACAATTGATCCCTAGTCTCGATATTGTCTCACTAGTAGAAAACTGGTCTTTGGACCGAAGCATTAGTCCCGGTTGGCTATTGGACCAGGACTAATGCTGCCAATAGTCCCGGTTCATTAGTCCATGCATTAGTCCCGGTTCATGAGGACCCTATAGTCCCGGTTGGTGTTACAAACCGTAACTAAAGGGGTGGTGGCAGGGTTGCGTCAGGCTGGGGCCCCCACGAGACCCTTTGGTCCCGGTTTGTAACACCAACCGGGACTAGAGATGGACCTCTAGTCCCAGTTGGTGTAACCAACCGGGACTAAATGTATCCCTATATATAGTTGGTTCTTCCAGCCCGAGCTCATCCTCTCCATTCTCTGTTCTTCCCTAGTTCGAGCTCATCCCTCCATTTTTGCCAAGATTTGTCAAGATTTGAGGCACCCCAATCCATCCAAGTGTCCACAAAGGTTAGCAACTTTGTCCTTTCATCTCTTATTGCTAGATTAGCTCGTGCAATGCTTTATAAGTATAGTGATTTGTGGGTTTTTGTTTGGGTGTAATTATGTGGTAGTTTTTTTTATTTATATGTAATTTGAGCTCAAATTAACTTCTTAGTTTGCATATGTGTAGGTGTGGTTTACTTAGTGTGCCTTCCCGTCCCCGTCCTAACCACCGTCGATCGCCCGCACCGTCCCGTCGCTGGCACCACCTTGGTGAGCCTATTCTTGTGTTCTTATCCTTTTTATTAAAAAAATCGTATTTCTATGATTTAGATAGTTACTTGCATAATTTTCTTACTTGTGTGATTGTTGTTATATATAGTGCCATGGTTATGATATCCGTGCCCGTCGGCCCTCGTCCGGTTTACGATTCGGATGTGGTATATTCTCTTTTATAACTATTTGTTGCATTTCGTGTTAATGACAATTATGCCCATCAAGTTGACATAGATATTTTTATCTAGGAGGTAGTTGAACCGGAAATTCCAACCGACCCTATTGTCGAGAAGTTAAATTTAGTTGAAAAAGAAAACGAGGATTTGAAAGGAAAATTGAAAAGAGTTGAAGAAGAGAAGATGAAATTGGAGTTGTACGTTGCCGATGTCATCGATGATCACAAGATCAAGATGGATGCAATGCGCTTGAAGATTAGAAAGATTAGAAAATATGCCATTAATAAAGAGGCTTGGTATCATTATGCAGTTGGATCAATTGTTACCTTAGTTGCGATTTTGATCGCATTTGTTGTTGCATTTAAATGTTTTAGCTAGATAGTTGTATGTTGTTTTATGACAATAAGTGTGTATGAAATTTATGTATGAACTTGTATTAATTTGGTCTTTTCGCATAGTTTTCTGCGTGCGGCTGAGGCAAACAAGCGGGATGGTTTTATGTGTTGTCCATGTGGTGTGTGTAAGATTGATAAGACTTACTCTAGCGCAAAACAAATTGACGTCCACCTTTTTACGTCCGGTTTCATGTCCGGCTATAATTGTTGGACCAAGCACGGAGAAAGAGGGGTTCTAATGGAAGAGAATGAAGAAGAAGAGGATGATGACAACTATCCTGGGGTTCCTGAATATGATGGTACTACAATGGGGGAAGAGAATGAAGAAGAAGAAGCTGAGGCATCAGATGAGCCCGCTGATGATCTTGGTCGGGCCATTGCTGATGCAAAGAGAAACTGCGAAAGTGAAAAGGAGAAGTTGGAGTTGCAGCGCATGTTAGAGGATCACAAAAAAGGGTTGTACCCAAATTGCAAAGATGACAACACAAAGCTCGGTACCACACTGGAATTGCTGCAATGGAAGGCAGATAATGGTCTATCTGACAAGGGATTTGAAAAGTTGCTGAAAATAATGAAGAAGAAGCTTCCAAAGGACAACAAATTGCCCGACAGTACATACAAAGCAAAGAAGGTTGTCTGCCCTCACGGATTAGAGGTGCAGAAGATACATGCATGCCCTAATGACTGCATCCTCTACCGCGGTGAGGAGTACGAGAATTTGAATGCATGCTCGGTATGCGGTGCATTGCGATATAAGATCAGTCGCGATGACCCTGGTGATGATGTTGAGGGCGAGCGCCCGAGGAAGAGGATTCCTGCCAAGGTGATGTGGTATGCTCCTATAATACCACGGTTGAAACGTTTGTTCCAAAACAAAGAGCATGCCAAGTCGTTGCGATGGCACAAAGAAGACCGTAAGAAAGACGGGAAGTTGAGAGTACCCGCTGATGGGTCGCAGTGGATAAAAATCGAGAGAAAGTGGCCGGACTTTGCAGATGACCCATGGAACGTATGGTTTGGTTTAAGTGCAGATGGTATTAATCCTTTTGGGGAGCAGAGCAGCAAGCATAGCACATGGCCTGTGACTCTATGTATCTATAACCTTCCTCCTTGGTTGTGCATGAAGCGGAAGTTCATTATGATGCCAGTGCTCATCCAAGGCCCTAAGCAACCCGGCAACGACATTGATGTGTACCTAAGGCCATTAGTTGATGAACTTTTACAGCTGTGGAATAAAGAAGGCGAACGTGTGTGGGATGAGCACAAACAGCAGGAATTTGACCTACGAGCGTTGCTGTTTGTAACCATCAATGATTGGCCTGCTCTTAGTAACCTTTCAGGACAGACAAACAAGGGATACAACGCATGCACGCACTGTTTAGATCATACCCAAAGTATATATTTGGACAAATGCAAGAAGAATGTGTACCTGGGACATCGTCGATTTCTTCCGACCAAGCATGCCTTAAGAAAGAAAGGCAAGCATTTCAAAGGTGAGGCAGATCACCAGAAGAAGCCCGTCCTCCGTACTGGTGATGATATACTCGATATGGTCAAGGATTTACATGTAATCTTTGGAAAGGGTCCTGGCGGACAATCTGTTCCGAATGACGCTGACGGACACGCCCCCATGTGGAAGAAGAAATCTATATTTCGGGAGCTAGAATATTGAAAAGTCCTAGAGGTCCGCTCTACAATCGACGTGATGCACGTCACGAAGAATCTTTGCGTGAACCTGCTAGGCTTCCTAGGAGTGTATGGGAAGACAAAAGAAACATCGGAGGCACGACAGGACCAGCAACGTATGAACGCAAAAGACGGCATGCATCCAAATCAGTATGAAGGTCCTGCCAGCTACGCTCTTACCAAAGCAGAGAAGGAATTTTTTTTGAATGCCTGCTCAGTATGAAGGTCCCGTCTATCTTCTCGTCGAATATAAAAGGAATAATAAATATGGCAGAGAAAAAATTCCAGAACCTAAAGTCTCATGACTGCCACGTGATCATGACGCAATTGCTTCCGGTTGCGTTGAGGGGGCATCTACCAAAAAATGTTCGATTAGCCATTGTGAAGCTATGTTCATTCCTCAATGCAATTTCTCAGAAGGTAATCGATCCGGAAATCCTACCAAGCTTACAGAATGATTTGGTCCAATGTCTTGTCAGTTTTGAGTTGGTGTTCCCACCATCCTTCTTCAATATTATGACGCACGTCCTAGTTCACCTAGTCGAAGAGATTGCCATTTTGGGTCCTGTATTTCTACACAATATGTTCCCCTTTGAGAGGTTCATGGGAGTCTTAAAGAAATATGTTCGTAACCATGCTAGGCCAGAAGGAAGCATCTCCAAGGGCCATGAAACAGAGGAGGTTATTGAGTTTTGTGTTGACTTTATTCCTGACATTAAGCCGATTGGTGTTCCTCAATCGCGGCATGAGGGGAGACTGCGTGGAAAAGGAACGCTTGGATCAAACACCAATAGGGAAAAGGACACGTATTATGGTTACATAGAGGAGATATGGGAACTTGACTATGGAGGTGATTTGAAGGTCCCTTTGTTCCGGTGCAAATGGGTTAATCTGACTGGAGGAGGGGTAATTGTAGACCCGCAGTACAGAATGACAACAGTGGGTCTCAACAATCTTGGGTACACACACGAACCATTCGTTCTAACCAATGATGTGGCGCAAGTTTTCTATGTGAAGGACATGTCTACCAAACCGAGAAAACGAAAAGAGAAGAAAGCGGATACATCATACGATGAGCCAAAGCGCCACATAGTTCTTTCTGGGAAAACAAACATCGTGGGAGTGGAGGACAAGACAGACATGTCACAAGATTATGAAAAGTTTGATGAAATTCCTCCCTTCGCAGTGAAGACTGACCCAAGCATCCTGTTAAATGATGAAGATAGTCCATGGTTACAGTACAATAATCAAGGGACACACAACAACAACAACAACAAAGCCTTTAGTCCCAAACAAGTTGGGGTAGGCTAGAGGTGAAACCCATAAGATCTCGCGAGCAACTCATGGTTCTGGCACATGGATAGCAAGCTTCCACGCACCCCTGTCCATGGCTAGTTCTTTGGTGATGCTCCAATGCTTCAGGTCTCTCTTTACGGACTCTTCCCATGTCAAGTTCGGTCTACCCCGGCCTCTTTTGACATTATCAGCACGCTTTAGCCGTCCGCTATGTACTGGGGCTTCTGGAGGCCTGCGTTGAATATGTCCAAACCATCTCAGACGATGTTGGACAAGCTTCTCTTCAATTGGCGCTACCCCAACTCTATCTCGTATATCATCATTCCGGATTCGGTCCTTCCTTGTGTGGCCACACATCCATCTTAACATGCGCATCTCCGCCACACCTAAGGGACACACGCGAAGAAATTTTTTTATACCCCAAGATCCCACTCTGGGATGTGATTGGCTTCACCGTCATCACTTTTCTTCTTTAGTGAGTAGCCGGGATGGTCCAGTTTGTACACGAAGTGCATCCAGTTTTTGTTGTAACCCTCTCAACTTTTTACCACATGCTATGTGGGTGAAATGATGATACCATGCCAAGTTTTAACCTTTTCAAAGTTCATTTGTAGTGCTTTTTAATTTCAGGGTCGTTTAGGTCAAAACAATTCATTAAATGGATGCAAAATAGCAATTGAAGTTAGAAAGCGTTGAAATTTGAGGATGTGGCTTAGAATGGTTCATATTGAATGCACAAAAAGTCTGGAGTTGAAATAAGTTTAAAAAAATGAAATGCCTTTGTAACAGATGAGTTTTCGTCCAAAACCCTCATACTTCGAAGTAGATGGTCCAGTTTGTACACGAAGTGCATCCAGTTTTTGCCGTAACCCTCTCAACTTTTTAGCACAAGCTATGTGGGTGAAATGATGATACCATGCCAAGTTTCAACCTTTTCAGAGTTCATTTGTAGTGCTTTTTAATTTCAGGGTCATTTTGCTCAAAAAAAAATCATTAAATGCATGAAAAAAAGCAAATGAAGTTAGATAGGGTTGAAATTTGAAGATGTGGCTTAGAATGGTGCATATTGAATGCACAAAAAGTCTGGAGTTCATTTGTAGTGCTTTTGATTAAAACTAATGAAGGTATAAAACTAAAAGAGTTAAACAGAATCTGGTTTTGATTAAAACACCTATTTAAAATATCCTAAAAATTCCCAAATTGAACATAATGATAAAAGATACTAATATTAAACAACAGGAAATACAATCACTCAAAAATCTATTTTTAAACTAAAGTTAGTCACAAACTAGTGATTCACACAAATTTCAAAAGAATTCAAATTTAAACTATTTAAATTTGAAAACTACTGGCACTAACAGAAAGTTTATAATTTTTTTGACCTAAAGCAAAAAGATTCATTCAAAAAATATAAATATTCTAACAGTTATTCCAAATCTAAAAACAGGAACTGTCCTGTTTAGAAAAACAAAACAAAACAAAAAAGAGAAAAGGAGAAAAGGAGACCTTTAGTCCCGGTGGGTAACACCAACCGGGACTAAAGGTCCCTTCCTGCGCGGAATTTGGGCCACCGAAAAGGAGACCTTTAGTC
The DNA here is from genome assembly GCA_039707655.1 of Elymus sibiricus. Lineage (NCBI taxonomy): Eukaryota > Viridiplantae > Streptophyta > Magnoliopsida > Poales > Poaceae > Elymus > Elymus sibiricus. The sequence goes on from CM077675.1 coordinate 467,921,438, forward strand.
CCGGTGGGTAACACCAACCGGAACTAAAGACGACTAAAGGTTCATCTTTAGTCCCGGTTGGTGTTACCCACCGGGACTAAAGGTACATACGTATTTAACCCACCTTCTCCTTCCTCTCCTCATTTTCTCCCCTGATCGACGCCGAACCACACACGACGCCGCCAGGCTGCCGGATCATCGTCGCCTCTTCTCCCTCGACCTCGCCGTCGCGCTGCCAGGCTGCCCGTCTTCAACCTCTCACCTGAGATCGTCGTCCCCGTCCCGCTCGCTCCAGCCCCTCTTCTCCCTCGACCTCGCCGTCGCCTCGACCTCGTCGTCGCCTCGAACTCGCCGCCGAAGCCGCTGTCGCCTCGACCTCGCCGCCGAGCCCGTTGTGAGCCACTCTCCTCCTTAAGCCCCCCTCCCCGTCCGCCATTGCCGCCATGGCCGCCCCTCCCCGAGCCCATCCCCCACCTAGCCACCACCAGAGATGCCCGAGAGCCGCCGCCCCATCCATCTCCAGCGTAGGAGCCCCGCCGCCCGTCCATCTCCGACGTAGGAGCCCCACCGGTGCCGCAAACACACACACACACACACACACACACATATTGTGTTTAAAAACGTGCAAATATTTTCTAATTGTTAGAACATCTTTTTAGTGTTATGAAATTTTTTGTGGTTGGTATGCAACATTTTTTCATTAAACAATGTGTTAAGAAAATTGTAGTAGATGGATAAGTAGATTGATATGGATAGATGTTATATTGATGTATGTTAATTAGAATGATGGATGGATATGTAGATGAATGATGGATATGTAGAATGATGTATGTTATGAAAAAAATGAAGAAGGAAAAGAAAACCAAATAAAAATGATGTATGTTAGAATGATGGATGGATATGTAGAATGATGTATGTTATATTGATGTATGTGCTTGCAATTTTTGTAGAGAGTTTTTCAAATTTGCCCATCTACTATATAGTTGTAAAAGTTTATTAAATATGAGTAGCATAATAAAATGATAATTATTGCATAGGAATTTGTTTTCATAAGAATTTGTTCCCGACGTTGACGATGCTCGGCCCGCATCCTCATCGTCGACTCGGCAGTGACAACCTGCTTGAGAGGCGCCATGTCCGGGACTGGGCTCCGCCGGGCTGGCACTGGGAGGTGCTACCTTCCGGGGCGCGCAGCTTGGTGAGGAATCAGGCTCCCCTCGTCGACCCGGAGGTTCTTTGGTGGCGGTCGCATGGACCACTGTCGGTGCAGAGGGAGCCGGCCCCCGCGGAGGTGGTACGTCGCCGTGTCAGGGAGGAGGACGAGCACGTCCGACGCTACATGGCTGCGTTGGACGCCAGGTTCTCTAATAGCTGGCAGGTTCTTCAGGGATATCACCCGAGCTATGATCCTGTCATAGTTCCTTATCTTTGGGTGTCCACCGCCTGCGCCGTGAGACGTCAACTAGATCTGTATTAGTGATATTATATTCGCGATGTATTAGTGATAATATTCGATGATGTATTAGTTATATTATATAATAATATTCGAGATGTATTAGTGATACTATTCGATGATGTATTAGTGATATTATATGATCATATTGTTGCATTACCTTGTATTGATTTGCATATCTCCAGTTTTGCTTATTGAATGCATTCTAATTGTTTTATATTTGTTCCGGATTAGTTAAGCTATGGACGGTAGAGACAGAGACCGTGATCAAGAGAATGCCATGTACGACTTGATACGCTCCGGAAACGAAGAGAATGAAGAAGTAGATGATGGCTCACAATACCTTAACCCATCCGGTGAGGGAATTGAGGAAGAACAACCAAGAGACGAAGGGGAACCAACTGACAATGATGGCGAAGAAATTTTTCTCCATCATCAGAAGTCCGACGAGGTATTAATTTGCCCTCTGGTGATCATCAGAAGTATTGATTGATTTGTATATATTAACGAATGTTTCTTCTTTTAGCCCTCCGGATCGAGCAAATCTTCTACAAGGGTTAAACGTGGCCCGACAATACCGTTGAAACAAGGCATAAAGTACAACATCGATCAAATCAGAGCAGATGGCGAACCGATTGCTCCTAAAATTAATGCAGACAAATTTATACGTCAATGCGGAGTTATCGTTAGGAACCAAATCCCGATCACCGCTCAAGAATGGAATCAGCCAAAAGATCGCGGAGTTCCTTTTGTCAGCCAAAGAGCAAAAGATCTGCTTTGGGAGGAGCTCATGAAACATTTCACCCTACCAGAGGGTCTCACAGATCTCCAACAGGAGAAAGTCAAGAAGTGTGCTCTTAAGAAGAAGGCCACACAATTCCAGACTTATAAGAAAAGATTATGGACCAATTACGTGAAAGGAGGAAAGAAGACTCCAGAATTCAAAGGAGAATATACGAAGTTAAAATATGACTGGGACAGATTTGTGTACTTCAAGGAATCAGAAGAAGCTAAGAAACGGTCGAGAGTAAACAAGAAAAATGCCGAGAAAAAAACGTGGCACCATCATCTGGGGCCAGGTGGCTACAAGTCTGGGTTGCCTAAGTGGGATGAATCCGAGAGAAACATGAAGGCTGCAGGGGTCACTCCAGAAACAGAGAATTGGCCCGACAGGTGCAGGACTTGGTTTTATGCACATGGGGGAAAGTTGGATGATACGTCTCCAACGTATCTATAATTTATGAAGTATTCATGCCATGTTTACAATAATTTTATATGATTTTGGTATGATTTTATTAGAACTAACCCGGACTGACGCTGTTTTCAGCAGAACTACCATGGTGTCGTTTTTTGTGCAGAAATAAAAGTTCTCGGAATGGGCTGAAAATTTACGGTGAATTTTTATGGACCAAAAGAGACCCCCGAAGCACCGGAGCTGGGCCAGGAAGTGACCGAGGAGGCCACAAGCCTGGGGGGCGCCCCCCCCTAGGGCGCGCCCCCCTGGCTTGTCGCCGCCTCGACCACCCCCTTGACGTGATTCCAACGCCAAATATTCTTATAAATACAGAAACTTCCGAAAAGAAACCTAGATCGGGAGTTCCGCCGCCGCAAGCCTCTGTAGCCACGAAAAACCAATCGGGAGCCCGTTCCGGCACCCTGTTGGAGGGGGAAACCATCACCGGAGGCCATCTTCATCATTCCGGCGGTGTCCATGACGACGAGGGAGTAGTTCACCCTCGGGGCTGAGGGTATGCACCAGTAGCTATGTGTTTGATCTCTCTCTCTCGTGTTCTTGAGATCACACGATCTTGATGTACCGCGAGCTTTATTAATATAGATGAATCATATGGAGTTTTTCCCTCTCTATCTTCTTGTGATGAATTGAGTTTTCCCTTTGAAGTTTTCTTATCGGATTGGGTCTTTAAGGATTTGAGAACACTTGATGTATGTCTTGCGATGGGATATCCGTGGTGACAATGGGATGTTCTATTGATCCACTTGATGTTTGTTTTGGTGATCAACTTGCGGGTTCTGTGACCTTGGGAATCTATGCATAGGGGTTGGCACATGTTTTCGTCTTGACTCTCCGGTAGAAACTTTGGGGCACTCTTTGAAGTTCTTTGTGTTGGATTGAACATGATGAATCTGAAATTGTGTGATGCATATCGTATAATCAAGCCCATGGGTACTCGTGGTGACATTGGAGTATCTAGGTGACATTAGGGGTTTGGTTGATGTGTATCTTAAGGTGTTATTTTAGTATGAACTCTAGGGCTGTTCGTGACACTTATAGGGATAGCTCATACGATTGATCGGAAAAGATAACTTTGAGGTGGTTTCGTACCCTACAATAATTTCTTTGTTTGTTCTCCGCTATTTGTGACTTTGGAGTGAACTCTTTGTCGCACGTGAGGGATTTACATATGATTCAACTATGTCAGTATTGTTGAGAGAACTTGCACTAGTGAAAGTATGAACCCTAGGCCTTGTTTCTAAGCATTGCAATACCGTTTGTGCTCACTTTTATCATTAGTTACCTTGCTGTTTTTATATTTTCGGATTACAAAAATCTATATCTACTATCCATATTACACTTGTATCACCATCTCTTCGCCGAACTAGTGCACCTATACAATTTACCATTGTATTGGGTGTGTTGGGGACACAAGAGACTCTTTGTTATTTGGTTGCAGGGTTGTTTGAGAGAGACCATCTTCATCCTATGCCTCCCATGGATTGATAAACCTTAGGTCAGCCACTTGAGGGAAATTTGCTACTGTCCTACAAAACTCTGCGCTTGGAGGCCCAACACGAGTCTACAGGAAGAAGGTTGCGTAGTAGAGATCATTGGAACCAAAGACAGGGAAGGTTCTTGAACAGGCAAGTCTTAAAGAAGCCACAGACGAGTTACTTAAAGCAATAGCAGAAGCTCGAATGGGTCTGTACCAGCCCGAGAGAGAGAACGACGAGCTTACACGCGCCCTCAAGAATCCTGAACACCCGGGACGAACACGAGGCAAAGGCCTTGTTCCGTGGCTTCTGGGGTTTGCGGATTGGAACGACAGTTACAGAAGTCGTGAGAGAAAGAAGAAGCATGAAGTAGATCGGATTCAGATGGTAGAAGCAAAGAACGCGGACTTGGAACGCAAATACATGCTGCAGCAGGAGCAAATCAACAAACTAAGCCAGCAAGGTGCGTCTCAGCAGCAGGAGCATCCAGATGGAGCATTGGATGGTGCCATTCCATCATCTATGCCAGAAAGCAGCGTGGGTTCCACGGAGATCCCGGCCGATGATGCACTGCTGTCTCGCTACCCCGTGGATGATATCCTAGAGTCGACAGCTTGTGAGCTACACGTGAAACTGAAGAACATATCCATGAAGGCGGCGGACGGCTTTGCTTTACCGAGTGGACCTGAAGCAACTTTCCACGTCAATCCGATTCCACCTGGCTATGCTCGTGTCGGGGTGGATGAAGTTGTGTCGGTATATGAATCACTAGATCTTGACTACCTTGGAGGTGAAGGGGAGCGGACACTGGGAGAAGCCAGGCGTTGTGTCATTTTATGGAAAAAGGAATGCATCATGTTTCCAAACTCGGTGCCAAGGCCACCGACTCCTCCTCCAAGTCCGCCGCGTCAGCAGACTCCAACCCACCTCGAGACGGAGCGCAGGGCGAGTCCTCCAAGTCCACCGCATCAGCTGACTCCAACCCACCTCGAGACGGAGCGCAGGGCGAGTCCGCCATATCGATCTCCGCCACGTCAGCATAGTCAATCCCACCCCGAGACGGAGCCTAGGGCGTGTCCGCGATATCGATATCCACTGTCTCCCAAGGGGAAGAGAGCACAAAAGAAGAAACCCGAGCCTCCTGCCAAAAAGAAGTTAGCTTACGAGATGACTGAAGAGGAACTCAAAGAACAAACAGCTAAGGAATTGCAGGCCCATTTTGGACCGAAACCGCCCCCGCCGCCAAAGGAGAAAATACCTGAGGAAGTCGTACAACACTTTTTGAATGCAGCTAAACCGGCGGAGAAAAGGACGCTATCAAACTATGAACGCTCTATTAGCAAGTCCTATCATAAACAAAAAAACAGAAGTCGAGCGGTAGTAGCAGTAAATGCAGGAAAACTGTTCCCCAGCTCGGAGAACAGGCAGTGCAATCGATCACCCCGCTCAAGGTGACTACCGATAAGGTGGTAATAACCGACGCTGATAGAGAGAATGCTAGACAGCTCGGTATCACTGTTGAACAACTCCTAGAGATCGAGGAATTCCCACCGACGGATCCGAAGGAACTAGAATGGGCATATGTCCTCGGGAACCCTCTCGTGAGTCCTGAAGATGAGAAGCTTCTATCAACGCAAATGTATAGCTTGCATCAGTGGTACATGAGAGAAGTAATGGTCAGGAGAGAGAGCCTCATGGTGAAAGTCAAGCCAGAGCATTACATCCATGAAAATGATTTGTGGATTGAAAATGAAGAATTATTCCAGTTATTCAATCAAAAAGCACTCGACAAATCTATCGTCAGTTGCTACTGTCTGTAAGTGATTTCTTTCGGTAATTTGATTAAGTCTCTAGCTCATCTCGTTCATTGCCGGTAATTATCCTCACTATATTCTTTTTTGTGGTATTGTGCAGAATGAAGATTTTTGAATTGGAAAGAGATGGAGTCTATGGCATTGGGTTCATTGACCCAAATACCGTTAATGAAAAGGTGTTAAGTACTTACCCTAAAGACATGGAGAAAATGTTGCTAAGGTTTTTGAAGGCCCTAAATACGAAACCAGAAATACTTTTACCTTACAACTTCAAGTGAGTGTTACTTTTACCTTACTTTTACCTTATATATATATATATATATACTCGATGTTAAGTGTAGTTGATGAGTTATGCATGCCCGCTTATACAAATCGTGTCCGCAGCTACCACTGGATCCTGCTAATCATTAGAATTGACGATGGAACTATTGAAGTACTCGACTCACTAAGTAAAGACCCTGAGCAATACAGAAGCCTGCATTCGATGCTCGACAGGTAATTTCAATCATTTATGCACTATGTCGGCCTGTTTAGTTTGTTTCCTGATATCAAGTAATTAGTAACTCCTTTATTCATTTTCTTTGCCGGGCAGGGTTTGGAAAAAGTTCACCAAAGATGTTAGAGGTGAATGGAAAGAGGAGCTAAAATGGCGAAGGTCCAAGGTATTTAAGTAGTACTAGCTATGTCCGCGCATCTCTTTAAGTATAGTTTCAATACCATTATCATCCTTGATTATTATCTGATTGAATTATATTCTCGTAAAGTGCATGATGCAGCAACAAGGGACTTCTTTATGTGCATATTACGTTTGCGAGAACATTCGTTTTATGACCGAAAGTACCAAAACTACAAGAGATCTTTGGGTACGTAAACACCATTCACATTTTTTTATCATGATGTAATATATATATATATATATATATATATATATATATATATATATATATATATATATATATATATATATATATATATATATATATACACAGACAACTAACATGTTCATATTGATCTCCTTCTTTAAAGATGCACGAGATGCGGGAGAAGCTCCTACCAAAGGACCGCATATATACGAGCAATTCAAGAGGAAATTGCTGGTTTTTTGCTTGAGTAGGTCATATATCCCGAAGGAGAATACCATTACACCTAATGCCTACATGTAATGATTTGCAAATTGTAGGAGAAATTGTATATACCAAATTGTACATATGTGTATGCATGGTCGTACGAAAAGTTCTATGTATATGATTGGTTCTACGAGATATTCTATTATATATGCATAACGTGTACGGTATGTAGCAGCGTAAAATATGTTTGAAATGAAAAAGAATTAAATCGAATACACAAAACAAAAAGGAAAAATAAACAATAAAACCTAAACCCATAAACCCGAAAGCCCCTAAATCTTTAGTCCCGGTTGGTGTTACCAACCGGGACTAAAGGTCCCTATCCCCCGGGCGCGCTGCCATCCCACGTGGCAGGTATTTAGTCCCGGGTCATAGACAACCGGGACTAAAGGCTTGTACCCTTTAGTCCCTATACATTAGTCCCGGTTGGGGAACCGGGACTAAAGGCCCTTCCCAACCGGAACTAATGGCATGTTTTCTACTAGTGTCTTGCAAGGTTCGTTGCGCAATGGCTCCTCCTTAGTCTCAGTGTCGCCTCGTAAGGTGACTTCTCAAGCTGGCAGGTTAGAGTAATTTTTTTAGTTTAATGTAATTACCCAAGAGATTTCAATTTTAGAGTACGAAGCCTGGCAGCATGGCTGGTAAATTGGTAGGGGAAAGAGCGCGACCGCTCACGGGCTTGAGAGGAGGAGGGCGTCCGAAAAATTGAATTCTAGTATGAATCACTATATATTATTAATCATTACTTTCAAAACATTATTGTATATATGAAAAAGTAGAATCATTAATTTGCAGAAGCAAGTCTATGCTAGAGACCAACAATGTGGACCACATAGGAATAAATTACTCTAAATGAGTTTAGTTGGCATATTAGTCACATGTTGCAAACTTATTAGTAAACCTAACTTTCGTCACATTTGCAAATGGTTCAATTTCTACTCTAGGAGGTTCTATAAATTTGTCGATCTAACATTAGTACACAAGAAAGCACTATTAAGATATTTGTTAGACAGTACACTTTAGAGATCTCTATGCTGATATTAAAATATACATCAATGTATGCAAATACACACACATATATATACATATGGACAATTTATGAAATTTTCAAACTTGTATTGAAAGACAAAAAAATTAACACAAAATTAAAATTTAGCAAAATTGTTCTTTTGAGTGACTCACAGTAAATTGATAACAAAGATCGATTTGCTTCATATCATACAACATAGTTATATGGTTATCTGTGCCAGCTAAATAATACTCCCTTCGTTTGGAATTAACTGTCGTTGAAATGAGTGAATCTATGCACTATAATGCGTCTAGATAGACTCATTTAAGCCACAGTTAATTCTGGATAGAGGTAGTAATAATTATACCCGTGACTATGTAAAATAACTTTGGATAGATATAAAATTTTAGTATAAAAATAATTATTTTAATTCGCTCCAGGCCCAAATTTTGTTTAGACCACCACTGTCTAGTAGTTTGTTTGCTAGTATTTTTCGTAATGTCATTTTGGATGCTGGGATTGTTGCAATGGAAATATACAAGTTGCAGTTATATATAGTCGTAAAAGGATATGATATAACTCTATCGTACGTTTATACTTATGTCGGGCTTGTACAATGTATTGAACTTTACCTAGTGTAGTTTTTATATCTTTTCCATAGAAATTGAGCTATATATGGTTGCACGACGCCTTTGTAAGTTTAAGGGTTTAATTGGAGTTATTTTTACCACAAAGAATAGTGATCTTATAAACAACAATATTATGTAGGATACGATCTCTCATGGCCCTGAGTTCGTTTTCATTGCATGCGATGGGGTTTGGTAAGTTCTTAGCCACCATCACTGATTTCCGTGTCACAAAACCTTACATGAACCCAGAAATGCTGATTTGTCATTCTTGTATTTAGCTCTTACAATCTTAGAATTTCCCCCTGTATAGGTGCTTGATCCAGCATCTTTCTGTCCATATGGATAATTTTGATAACCCACAAGTATAGGGGATCGCGACAGTCTTCGAGGGTAGTATTTTACCCAAATTTGTTGATTCGAGACAAAAGGAGCCAAAGAATATTTATGAGTCTTAGCAGTTGAGTTGTCAATTCAACTACACCTGGAATATGATATCTCTACAGCAAAGTATTTTGTAGCACAGTAGTTTGATAATTTTGATGGTTTCAGTAATAGCAGCAATAGTAACAGGAACAATAAAAATAGTAGTTTGCGATGTTTGTAACAACACCAGCAGTAGTAACTTAGCCAACATCAATAGGAGAAAAGCGTAGGCATTGGATCAACGATGGATAAATATGATGGATGGCATTCATCATCTGGCAGTCACAACCTAGAGCGATACAAAATAGCTCCAATTCATCAATGTAATGTAGGTATATATTTCATATATAGTCATACATGCTTATGATAAGAACATGCATGCTATCTTTTTTCCTACCCTCCCGTGGCAGGGGGGTCTAAAGGGAAACGAAGGGATATTAAGGCCTCCTTTTAGTAGAGCACCGGAACAAAACATTAACACGTAATGAATACATGAACTCCTTGAAGGGGAACGCGACAGAAAACAAAAAAAATGGTACAGCGAGCACGCCCAGGACCACTATGGAGACTGCATGCAAGGTTTGATCTGATCATTACCGACTCATAGGGCAGCGGAAGTAGAGTCGATGTAGATCATCGGTGTAGATCCCCGCAGCTAGGATTTATAACCTCCCAACCGCAAGGATGTATTCGCTCGCCGGACAGCCCTTCGGGAGGCGGTCGGACAGTCCCTCGGACGATGTCACAGACAGCCCTTCGGGAAGACCCTCGAAGCTCGGACAGCCTTTCGGGAGGACCCTCGAACAGCCCCTCGGGCAAAAGATCGAACCTACGACCTCTCTACGGGGTTGCACACATACGGTATCAGCTATCCGGCAGGGCTTCACCGTCCAGAACTAGTTGCTACCGGAACGCAGACAGCCTTTCGGCTCTACGAAACTATTTCGCGGGGAGGGAGAGAGAAGGCCAGATCATGCATGGCATTTGTATGTGAGAAAGAGTGTGTCCATGGAGAGCACCTCTCCACCTCTATTTATAGGCCAAGCCCAAGGGGTAGAGCTCACATGGAAATACCAAAATGCCCTTAAGGTGGATTCTCCAAGAAGCCAATAAGGGAAAATACCAAAGAGCCCTCAAGGTGGCTTCTCCAAGAAGCCACCAAAAAGTGCTTTTCACTATTCACGAAACCATTTTTCCGCGACCGTTAAATCCGAAAATATTTTTGTAGGTCTTAGAATATTTCCAGTGCCCACTAAAATAATTTTGGACGCGTTCCGAAGCAATTCCGGATTAGTGATTTTCATCAGCGAAAAGCGGTTCCGGCAGCTCCGGAACATTTCTCGGTTTTTTCTCCGGAAAAATCCCAGAAGTTCCCAGAACAATTCTGGCAGCCTCCAAGAATTTACACGCATGTGCCGAAACCATTTTGACTTAATGGTATACTCCAAAACAACTTTTCGGTTTTACCGAAACTATTCCAGTGTTCTCTCTCCGGAACTCTGATGACCCACAAGTATAGGGGATCAATCGTAGTCCTTTCGATAAGTAAGAGTGTCGAACCCAACGAGGAGCAGAAGGAAATGACAAGCGGTTTTCAGCATGGTAATTTCTGCAAGCACTGAAATTGTAGGTAACAGATAGTTTGATAGCAAGATAATTGGTAAAAAGCAAGTAACGGTAACGGTAAACAAGGTGCAGCAAGGTAGCCCAATCCTTTTGTGGCAAAGGACAGGCCAGAACAGTCTCTAGTGATAGGCAAAGTGTTCTTGAGGGTACACGGGAATTTCATCTAGTCGCTTTTATCATGTTGGTTTGATTCGTGTTCGCTACTTTGATAATTTGATATGCGGGTGGGCTGGTGCTTTTGTGTTGTTCTTACTTGAACAACCTCCCACTTATGATTACCCCCCTCGCAAGCATCCGCAACTATGAGAAAAGTATTAAGATAAAATCTAACCATAGCATTAAACGTTTGTATCCAAATCAGCCCCTTACGAAGTAGCGCATAAACTAGGGTTTAAGCTTCTGTCACTCTAGCAACCCGTCATCTAATAACTACTCCACAATGCATTCCCTTAGGCCCATGAATGGTGAAATGTTATGTAGTCGACGTTCACATGACACCACTAAGGGAATCAAAACATACATATCATCAAAATATGGAAAACATATCAAATTCATATGATTACTCGCAACATGACTTCTCCCGTGACCTCAAGAACAAAGGTAACTACTCACAAATAATAATCATGCTCAAGATCAGAGGGGTATTAAATAGCATAATGGATCTGAACATATAATCTTCCACCAAATAAACCATATTGTAATCAACTACGCAAGGTAATCAACACTACTAGTCACCCACAGGTACCAATCTGAGGTTCCGGTACAAAGATAAAACACAAGAGATGAACTAGGGTTTGAGAGGAGATGGTGCTGTTGAATATGTTGATGAAGATTGGCCTCCCAAAGATGAGAGGGGTGTTGGTGATGACGATGGCTTCGATTTCCCCCTCCGGGAGGGAGTTCCCCCGGCGGAATCGCTCCGCCGGAGGGCAAAAGTGCTGCTGCCCAAGTTCCGCCTCGAGGCGGTGGCGCTTTGTCCCGAAAGTCCTCCCCTGGTTTTTTCTAGGTTAAATATGACTATATACCAGAAGATGGGCTCCGGAGGTGGGCCGAGGTGGCCACGATACACCAGGGCGCGCCCAGGGGGTCTGGCGCGCCCTGGTGGGTTGTGCCCACCTGGCAGGCCCCCTCCGGTAGTTTTCTACTCCAGTATTTTTTATTAAATACAAAAATAATCTCCGTAAAATTTTAGCTTCATTGGAGTTGTGCAGAATAGGTATCTCTGACGTGCTTTTCTTAGGTCTAGAATTCCGGGTGCCGGTATTCTCCCTCTTTGTGTAAACCGTGCATACTATGAGAGAAAAGGCATTAGAATCACTTCCCAAAGCATAATTATTCAACAAAACAAAGTAAATAACAGTAGGAAATCATGATGCAAAATGGACGTATCAACTCCCCCAAGCTTAGACCTCGCTTGTCCTCAAGCGAAAGCCGATATTGAAAAGCATGTCCACATGGTTTGAGAGAGAGGTGTCGATAAAGACAAAATCCGGACAAAGAAGCATCATGCTTATTAATATAACAACAACAAACTCTAACATAAAATTTATTCAACATAATTTCATCATATAACTTCTTACGCACAAGTAACAATTCATCACAACATAGAAGTATGAAGCATAAACCTTATTGAAAACCAACAAACTGTGTTCTCAGTCAACTTTGCAACTACAATTCATCATATTTTCAGGATGGGTCTCATGTAGGAGCCTTTTCGCAAGTCCAAATACTCAACCATCATTTAGTCTTCTATGATTGCTAACACTTCCGGCATACCCATGAACAAAAAGTTTCAACCGAACACATAGGAAGATAGGGGCTTATAGTTTCGCCTCCCAACATATTCACCTCAAGAGTGATGTCAACAATAATAACTCATGCCCACCCATATCCAACTGGATATTTGTGCTAGATCTTTCCTCACCACATGATGCTTGCAAAAGAAAAAGTAAAGAGGAATAGGGAAGAATACTTTGACTCTTGTGATACGTCCATTTTGCATCATGATTCCCTACTGTTATTTACTTTGTTTTGTTGAATAATAATGCTTTGGGGATTGATTCTAATGCCTTTTCTCTCATAATATGCAAGGTTTACACAAAGAGGGAGAATACCGGCAGCTGGAATTCTGGACCGAAGAAAAGCACGTCAGAGATACCTATTCTGCACAACTCCAATGAAGCTGAAACTTTACGGAGATTGTTTTTGGAATTAATAAAAAATAATGGAGCAAAAATCTACCGGAGGGGGGCCACCTGGTGAGGAGCACCCACCAGGGCGCGCCAGGCACCCCCTGGCGTGGCCTGGTGGGTGGTGCTCACCCTGGCCCACCTCCGGAGCCCATCTTCTGGTATATATTCCCCAAAAACCTAAAAAAATTAGGAGGAGGACTTTGGGACGAAGCGCCGCCGCCTCGAGGCGAAACTTGGGCAGGAGCACTTTTGCCCTCCGGCGGAGCGATTCCGCCGGGGGAACTTCCCTCCCGGAGGGGGAAATCGAAGCTATCGTCATCACCAACACCCCTCTCATCTTTGGGAGGCCAATCTTCATCAACATCTTCAACAGCACCATCTCCTCTCAAACCCTAGTTCATCTCTTGTGTTCAATCTTTGTATCGAAACCTCAGATTGGTACATGTGGGTGACTAGTAGTGTTGATTACCTTGCGTAGTTGATTACTATATGGTTTATTTGGTGGAAGATTATATGTTAAGATCCATTATTCTATTCAATACTCCTCTGATCTTGAGCATGATTATTATTTGTGAGTAGTTACCCTTGTTCTTGAGGTCACGGGAGAAGTCATGTTGCGAGTAATCATGTGAATTTGATATGTGTTCAATATTTTGATGATATGTATGTTGTGATTCCCTTAGTGGTGTCATGTGAACGTCGACTACATGACACTTAACCATTCATGGGCCTAAGGGAATGCATTGTGGATTAGTTATTAGATGATGGGTTGCTAGAGTGACAGAAGCTTAAACCCTAGTTTATGCGCTACTTCGTAAGGGGCTGATTTGGATCCACATGTTTAATGCTATGGTTAGACTTTGTCTTAATACTTTTCTCGTAGTTGCGGATGCTTGCGAGGGGGTTAATCATAAGTAGGTTGTTAGTTCAAGTAAGAACAGCCCCTTAGCACTGGTCCACCCACATATCAAATTATCAAAGTAGCGAACACGAATCAAACCAACATGATAAAAGTGACTAGACGAAATTCCCGTGTACCCTCAAGAACACTTTGCCTATTACTAGTGATTGTTCTGGCCTGTCCTTTGCCTCAAAAGGATTGGGATACCTTGCTGCACCTTGTTTACCGTTACCGTTACTTGCTCATTACAAATTACCTTGCTATCAAACTATCTATTACCTACAATTTCAGTGCCTACAGAAATTACCTTGCTGAAAACCGCTTGTCATTTCCTTCTGCTCCTCGTTGGGTTCGACACTCTTACTTATTGAAAGGACTATGATTGATCCCCTATACTTGTGGGTCATCAAGACTCTTTTCTGGCGCCATTGCTGGGGAGTGAAGTACTCTTGGTAAGTGGAAATCCGTAAGGAAAAACTTATACTTCGTGCTGAAATTTATTGCTACTTGCTACTATGGAGAACAATCCTTTGAGGGGTTTGTTCGGGGTATCTTCACCTCGACCGGAACTACAATTAGTTACCCATCAACCTACATCACCTACTGAAAAAGGTGCTTATGAAATTCCTTCGAGTATGGTAGAACACTTGCTTGCTAAACCTTATGCAGGAGATGGAACTGAACATCCTGATATGCATCTCTTATATGTGAACGAAATATGTGGATTACTTAAGCTTGCAGGTTTACCCGGAGATGAAGTTAAGAAGAAGGTTTTCCCTTTATCATTGGAGGGAAAAGCATTGACATGGTATAGGCTATGTGATGATCTTGGATCGTGGAACTGGAATCGTTTGCAATTGGAATTCCATCAAAAGTTTTATCCTATGCATCTAGTTCATCATGATCGGAATTATATATATAATTTTTGGCCTCGTGAAGGAGAAAGTATCGCTCTAGCTTGGGGGAGGCTTAAGTCAATGTTATATTCATGCCCCAATCATGACATTCCGAGGGAAGTTATCATTCAGAATTTTTATGCTCGGCTTTCTCGTAATGATCAATCCATGCTCGATACTTCTTGTGATGGTTCTTATATGAAGAAGACTATTGATTTCAAGTGGGATCTCTTGGAAAGAATTAAACGCAACTCTGAAGATTGGGAACTCGACGAAGGTAATGAGTCAGGTATAAAGCTTGAATTTGATTGTGTTAAATCTTTTATGAATACCGATACTTTTCACAAGTTTAGCACTAAATATGGACTTGACTCTGAGATAGTAGCCTCTCTTTGCAAAGCATTTGCTACTCACGTTGACCTCCCTAAGGAGAAGTGGTTTAAATATCATCCCCCTGTTAAAGAAGAAATTAAAAAACCGGTCATAGCTAAAGAAGAAACCATCTTTTACAATGTTGATCCAGTTGTGCCTACTGCTTATATTGAAAAGCCACCTTTCCCTGTTAGGATAAAGGAACATGCTAAGGTATCAACCGTGGTTCGTAAGAGTAATATAAGAGCACCTAAACCCCATGAGCAAATTAAAGTAGAACCTAGTGTTGCTATGGTTAAAGATCTCTTAGAAGAAAATATTGATGGGCATGTCATTTACCTTTGTGATGAAGCTGCTAGAATTGCTAAGTCTGATAAGAAAGATAAACATAAACCTATAGAAGGCTTGCCCGTTGTCTCAGTTAAAATAGGAGATCATTGCTACCATGGTGTATGTGATTTAGGTGCTAGTGTGAGTGCTATCCCTTTTACCTTATACCATGAAATTATGAATGAAATAGCACCTGTTGAAATGGAAGATATTGACGTTACTATTAAACTTGCTAATAGAGATACTATCACAACACTTGGGATTGTTAGAGATGTTGAAGTCTTGTGTGGGAAAGTAAAATATCCTACTGATTTTCTAGTTCTTGGTTCCCCACAAGATGACTTTTGTCCCATTATCTTTGGTAGACCTTTCTTGAGCACCGTCAATGCTAAGATAGATTGCAAAAAACAAACTGTCAGTGTCAGTTTTGGTAATGTGTCTCATGAGTTTAATTTTTCCAAGTTTAGTAGACAACCTCGTGATAAAGCGTTACCTAGTGAAGATGAAATAATTGGTCTTCCTTCTATTGCTGTGCCTCCTACTTATCCCTTAGAACAATATTTGCTCGACCATGAAAATGATATGCACATGCGTGAAAGAAATGAAATAGATCAAATTTTCTTCGAACAACAACCTCTCTTGAAACACAATTTGCCTATTGAGAATCTTGGAGGTCCTCCTCCACCTAAAGGTGATCCCATGTTTGAATTGAAACAATTGCCTGACACTTTGAAGTACGCTTATCTTGATGAGAAAAAGATATATCCTGTTATTATTAGTGCTAACCTTTCAGAACATGAAGAAGAAAGATTATTGAAAGTTCTAAGGAAGCACCGGGCTGCTATTGGATACTCTTGATGATCTTAAGGGCATTAGTCCCACACTATGTCAGCACAAGATCAATATGGAACCAGATGCTAAACCCGTCGTTGATCACCAACAGCGATTGAATCCTTAGATGAAAGAAGTGGTAAGGACTGAAATATTAAAGCTTTTGGAAGCAGGTATAATCTATCCCATAGCTGATAGTAGATGGGTAAGTCTCGTTCATTGTGTCCCTAAGAAAGGAGGTATTACCGTTGTTCCTAATGATAAGAATGAACTCATTGCACAAAGAGTTGTCACTGGCTATAGAATGGTAATTGATTTTAGAAAATTAAATAAAGCTACAAGAAAAGATCATTACCCTTTGCCTTTCATTGATCAAATGCTAGAGAGACTATCTAAGCACACACACTTTTGTTTCCGTGATGGATATTCTGGTTTCTCTCAAATACCTGTGTCACAATCTGATCAAGAGAAAACCACCTTTACTTGCCCTTTTGGAACCTATGCTTATAGACGTATGCCTTTTGGTTTATGCAATGCACCTGCTACCTTTCAAAGATGTATGACTGCTATATTCTCTGATTTTTGTGAAAAGATTGTAGAGGTTTTCATGGATGATTTTTCCGTTTAAGGAACTTCTTTTGATGATTGCTTAAGCAACCTTGATCGAGTTTTGCAGAGATGTGAACAAACTAATCTTGTCTTGAATTAGGAGAAGTGCCACTTTATGGTTAATGAAGGTATTGTATTGGGGCATAAAATATCTGAGCGAGGTATTGAGGTGGATAAAGCTAAGGTTGATGCAATTGAGAAAATGCCATGTCCTAAAGATATTAAAGGTATTCGAAGTTTCCTTGGTCATGCTGGTTTTTATAGGAGGTTCATTAAAGACTTCTCTAAAATTTCTAGGCCTATTACTATTCTTTTGCAAAAGGATATTCCTTTTGTTTTTGATGATGATTTTGTGGAAGCCTTTGAAACACTCAAGAAAGCCTTAACCTCTCCACCTATCGTTCAACCACCTGATTGGAACTTGCCTTTTGAAATTATGTGTGATGCTAGTGATTATGCTGTTGGTGCTGTCCTAGGACAAAGAGTTGATAAGAAATTGAATGTTATCCATTATGCTAGTAAAACTCTAGATAGTGCCCAACGAAATTATGCCACTACTGAAAAAGAATTTTTAGCAGTTGTGTTTGCTTGTGATAAATTTAGATCCTATATTGTTGACTCCAAAGTTATTGTTCACACCGATCATGCTGCTATGAAATATCTTATGGAAAAGAAAGATGCTAAACCTAGACACATTAGGTGGGTTCTCTTACTTCAAGAATTTGATTTACATATCGTTGATAGGAAAGGAGTTGAGAACCCCGTAGCTGATAACTTGTCTAGGTTAGAAAATATTCTTGATGACCCACTACCTATTGATGATAGTTTCCCTGACGAACAGCTAGCTGCAATAAGTGTCTCACACAACACACCTTGGTATGTTGACTATGCTAATTACATTGTTGCTAAATATATACCACCTAGTTTCACATACCAACAAAAGAAAAAATTCTTCTATGACTTGAGACAATACTTTTGGGATGACCCACATCTTTATAAAGAAGGAGTAGATGGTATTATTAGGCATTGTGTACCTGAACATGAACAGGAACAGATCCTATGGAAATGTCATTCCGAAGCTTATGGAGGACATCATGCGGGAGATATAAATGCTCATAAGGTATTGCAATCCGGATTTTATTGGCCTACTCTTTTCAAAGATGCTCGTAAGTTTGTTTTGTCTTGTGATGAATGTCAAAGAATTGGTAATATCGATAAGCATCAAGAAATGCCTATGAATTATTCACTTGTTGTCCAACCATTTGACGTGTGGGGTTTTGATTACATGGGGCCTTTTCCTTCCTCTAACGGGTACACTCATATTTTAGTTGCGGTTGATTATGTCACTAAGTGGGTAGAAGCTATTCCAACTAGTAGTGCTGATCACCACACTTCCATTAAAATGCTTAAAGAGGTTATCTTCCCGAGGTTTGGAGTCCCTAGATATTTAATGACCGATGGTGGTTCACACTTTATTCATGGTGCTTTCCGTAAGATGCTTGCTAAGTATGATGTTAACCATAGAATTGCATCACCCTATCATCCTCAATCTAGTGGCCAAGTAGAACTTAGCAATAGAAAAATAAAATTAATATTACAAAAACTGTTAATAGGTCTCGTAAGAATTGGTCTAAGAAATTAGATGATGCACTTTGGGCCTATAGAACAGCTTATAAAAATCCTATGGGTATGTCTCCATATAAAATGGTATATGAAAAGGCTTGTCATTTGCCTCTAGAACTAGAACACAAAGCATTTTGGGCAATTAAAGAACTCAATTATGATTTCAAACTTGCCGGTGAGAAGAGGCTACTTGATATTAGCTCACTAGATGAATGGAGAACCCAAGCGTATGAAAATGCCAAGCTATTCAAAGAGAAAGTAAAAAGATGGCATGACAAAAGAATCCAAAAGCGGGAATTCAAAATAGGAGATTATGTTCTTTTATTCAACTCTCGTTTAAGATTCTTTGCAGGAAATCTTCTCTCCAAATGGGAAGGACCATATATTATTGAAGAGGTTGGAGCTATCAAGATCAATAACGCCGAAGGTACTAACCCGAAGGTGGCAAATGGCCAAAGAATTAAGCATTATATCTCAGGTACGCCTATTAATATTGAAAGCAATGTTATCCAAACCATGACACCGGAGGAACACATAAAAGAAACCTTCCGAAACACTCCAGATTACTTAAAAATAGGAGGTACATGATACGGTAAGTAAACGGACTCCGAAAAATCCGCAAAAATATTTTCTGTCAATTTTGGAATATTTTAGAATTTTAGGAATAAAAAAATAAACTGGAAGGTGATCGAGGTGAGCACGATACACCAGGGCGCGCCAGGCACCCATGGACGCGCCCTGGTGGGTGCTGCCCACCTCGGATGCCTTCCCGGCTCCGTTTTCCTTCCAAATACTTGTCTCCCAAGAATAAAAATTCTCTATATATACCCCCGACTGTTTTGACGACCGCATCGCAGAAAAATCCTCTGTTCTTGCTTCTTGCTGTTTCCCATCAGATTTGTCAAGTCAGGCATCATGTCTTCTCCCTCTCCTAACAATACGAAAGAAGATGCCTGGCTAATGAAGATAGAGTTGAAGAGGGAGGAGCCGGAAGAAGCCTACAAGGAGAAGAAGGACAATGAAGTTAAGGTGGATTATCTCCCTGAAGAAGATCAACTCACACCAGCAAAGGAGGGAGAGGAAGAAGATATCCTTCAACCTTATTACAGTCATCTCACCCCTATGGAAATCGAAGCCTTTAGAACTTTCGAAGCGGTTCGTGTTCAAAATAAATTTCTCATCCGTGAAAATATCTTGTTGCAAGAACACATCGACAATCTTAGGAGAGTCATCCGCAAATTGGAGGATCTTCTGAAGCTAAAGTGTGACATCACATCATCACCACCTACATCAACACCTCCACCTTCTTCATCACCACCACCAAAGGAGACTTAAGTACATGGGTATGGGCACTCCCCTTGGCTAGAGCCAAGCTTGGGGGAGGTGCCCCAGTATCGTATCACCATCACTTTTATTCACCTTTACCTATTTTGGTTCTATTTTTAGTCTTTCCTTTGCCTTAGTCGAATAAACGATACTCTTCCCTAATTAATTTTTTCATGAATTGCATCATTGACCAATGATATGTTTGTCAACCTCCAATAAATTTTACTACTTATACGATGCAATTCATGTTTGTCAACCTCCAATAAATTTTACTACTTATACTTTTCCTTATGTGATGTCATTACTCACCATAAGATTAGCATATGATTCTTTTCATTTATTTGTCTTTCTTTTATTTGAATGCAACAAGAAAGTAGAGAAGCAAAAACTCAAACTAAACTTTATTATATAGTTTTCACTCGATTACATAGATAGGTAGACCACGAGACTAACACACGAAAATAGATCACGCTAAACTTTTATTCGACTAAGGCAAAGGGAAACTAAAGATAGAACCAAAATAGGTAAAGGTGAATAAAAAGTGGTGGTGATACGATACCGGGGCACCTCCCCCAAGCTTGGCTTAAGCCAAGGGGAGTGCCCATACCCATGTGCTCAAGTCTCCTTTGGTGGTGGTGATGAAGAAGGTGGAGGTGTTGATGTAGTAAGCTTTACCTCCAGCTTCTAGGGTAAGGGCTCCCCATCAAAGGTTGACGCGAGAGTCCCCTGAGTCCTGCAACTGGCAGCTAAACTCATACCTTTAAATCTTGCTTCATATTCGAAGACTTGGTTTTGGAGATCATAAACTTGGCTCTGCAAAAAATTAATTTGCTCGTTGAGGGTGGAGATGATGTCCTTCACGGACCGGCCATCCACCGTCTGATCACGGGTGAATTCCGTGATCATGGAGTGATTGGCACTAAGTGCACGCTCCACCATCTTCTGGCACTTGAAGATTTCCTGCTCCACCGCCTCAAGCCTAGCCTCCACGCTTCCGGTTTTCTTGGGTCCTTGAACATCGCGGATGTGGAGCACCCCCTCACGCATCTCAATGGCTTGAGGGTGCTTCATCACCTCTGGCAAGTATGGGTTGATGACCTTCTCAAAGAACTTGTCCTTGGAGGAGCTTGGTGGAGCCATGGAGATCTAGATCTAGAGAGAAAACAGCAAGAAACAAGAACAGAGGATTTTTCTGCAATGCAGTCGTCAAAACAGTCGGGGGTATATATAGAGAATTTTTATTCTTGGGAAACAAGTATTTGGAAGGAAAACGGAGTCGGGAAGGAATCCGAGGTGGGCACAACCCACCAGGGCGCGCCCAGGGGTGCCTGGCGTGCCCTGGTGTATCGTGCTCACCTCAATCACCTTCCGGTTTATTTTTTTATTCCTAAAATTCTAAAATATTCCAAAACTGACAGAAAATATTTTTGCGGATTTTTCGGAGTCCGTTTACTTACCGTATCACGTACCTCCTATTTTTAAGTATTCTGGAATGTTCCGGAAGGTTTCTTTTATGTGTTCCTCCGGTGTCATGGTTTGGATAACATTGCTTTCAACGTTAATAGGCGTACCTGAGATATAATGCTTAATTCTTTGGCCATTGACCACCTTCGGATTAGTACCTTCGGCGTTATTAATCTTGATAGCTCCAGAACGATAAACCTCTTCAATAATATATGGTCCTTCCCATTTGGAGAGAAGTTTCCTGCAAAAAATCTTAAACGAGAGTTGAACAGAAGAACATAATTTCCTATTTTGAATTCCCGCTTTTGGATTCTTTTGTCATGCCATCTTTTTACTTTTTCCTTGAATAGCTTGGCATTTTCATACACTTGGGTTCTCCATTCATCTAGTGAGCTAATATCAAATAGCCTCTTCTCACCGGCAAGTTTGAAATCATAATTGAGTTCTTTAATTGCCCAAAATGCTTTGTCTTCTAGTTCTAGAGGCAAATGACAAGCTTTTCCATACACCATTTTATATGGAGACATACCCATAGGATTTTTATAAGCTGTTCTATAGGCCCAAAGTGCATCATCTAATTTCTTAGACCAATTCTTACGAGACCTATTTACAGTTTTTTGTAATATTAATTTTATTTCTATATTGCTAAGTTCTACTTGACCACTAGATTGAGGATGATAGGGTGATGCAATTCTATGGTGAACATCATATTTACCAAGCATCTTACGGAAAGCACCATGAATAAAGTGTGAACCACCATCGGTCATTAAATATCTAGGGACTCCAAACCTCGGGAAGATAACCTCTTTAAGCATTTTAATGGAGGTGTGGTGATCAGCACTACTAGTTGGAATAGCTTCTACCCACTTAGTGACATAATCAACCGCAACTAAAATATGAGTGTACCCATTAGAGGAAGGAAAAGGCCCCATATAATCAAAACCCCGCACGTCAAATGGTTCAACAACCAGTGAATAATTCATAGGCATTTCCTGACGCTTACCGATATTACCAATTCTTTGACATTCATCATAGGACAAGACAAACTTACGGCCTTCCTTGAAGAGAGTAGGCCAATAAAAACCAGATTGCAATACCTTGTGAGCAGTTCTATCTCCCACATGATGTCCTCCATAAGCTTCGGAATGACATTTCCGTAGGATTTGTTCCTGTTCATGCTCAGGTACACAATGTCTAATAATACCATCTACTCCCTCTTTATAAAGATGTGGGTCATCCCAAAAGTAATGTATCAAATCATACACTTTTTTTCTCTTTTGTTGGTATGTGAAACTGGGTGGTATATATTTAGCAACAATGTAATTAGCATAATCAGCATACCAAGGTGTGTTGTGTGAGACACTTATTGCAGCTAGCTGTTCGTCAGGAAAACTATCATCAATAGGTAGTGGGTCATCAAGAATATTTTCTAACCAAGACAAGTTATCAGCTACGGGGTTCTCAGCTCCTGTCGGGCCCCTTTCTGGAAATAATCACAGAAGAGCCCTCGAGTCTCACCAGCCCCAATAACCACTGGTGGACTCCCTTGATATAGATAACTAGTACAAATATAATATTACACAGGGTTGAGTCAGGGTGACTCAACAAATTTATTACAAACTTGCCAATATACTACGGGGTGGAATATGACAGTGGTGTGGTGGTACTGTAATACTGATACAATAAAATAGAGCCAAGTGTCAGTGTGAGACTTGACTACTTTGTTTGTGTAGCGGAAGCTCAGCGGATGATACATGTGGTAGACTCCTATATCACAGGTGGTCTGACTGGGACTCCTCTAAGCGTCGGGCTCGCTAGCGCAATCCTCCTCCATAAGCTCGTCCTCCTCCAAGTCTGGCCAAGTAAATAGCCAGGGACAAGCCAGTGAGTACGTTGGAATGTACTCGCAAACATAAAGAACAAAGGATATACTGAATGCATATGCTCAAGGTGTGAAATGCTCATGCTACCCATAACATATATATGCATGCTGGCGGAGTTAAATCATGGCATGATAGAATTTGTAACACGTACAGAAGTGAAGCGTTAGTGGTAAGAAAACATACAAGAAAATGCCGGTCGGATGTCTAGAAATGACATCACGGTAGGTCTTGAAGAGAAATGCCAAACGGGTGTCCACAAGAGTAGTGGCGAGACATACCGCCTGTTAAACTCGAGGGACGCCACGAGAGGTCTTGAAAAGAAATGCCAATCGGGTGTCTAAAAGAGAAATCGGACGAGACAGGACCATCCGAGAACTCAGGCGATGCCACGAGAGGTCTTGAAAATAAAACTGAATGTCCGGGGTAGTCTAGCCAGCCCCTGAGACACTCAGAAAATATAATAAGAGAGACGGGTTAGTCCACGATAATATTCATATCATCAGCAATATATTCATGATAATATTAGTAGTGACAATAATTAATCCTGCAAAATATCCATGCTTGATGTTAATTATTTCCTCCAAAGACCGACACCGGGACCGACACTTGACCCACCCAGCTAACGTCCTTGACCGTGGACACGGCTATTCGAATAGATATAACTCTGTAGAGGGTGTACTTTTTACCCACGAGTATGAGATTTCTTTAGTCAGTACCGTGACACTAACTAATTCTCATTACTGTTTTTGGGTTGAAGACACACCTAGCCAGCACACACCAGATTAACCGTCCGGATGCCAGGAATCACCCAAGCATCTTTCCAAAAAAACTCTAAGACGGGGAGACCATCGTCCTGCATGGGATCACTATTCATATGCGCGGATTACAAGGGGGGACCCCCTCTCGGCTACACTGCCGGAAACACCCATGCCCCCTGACCCGATGACAGAATTTAGTCCATGGCCCTGGAAACCCTCATCGTGGCCCTCTATGTGGTGTGTACCCGGACAGGGGTTATCAACTTACTAAACCGTAGCTTCCTAACGGAAGGACCCATGGCAGCACGGTATACATCTAGGTGTAACGGAACAAGACTCGATCTAGGTCGACTCAGGAGGTGTTATTAATATGACCGGTATGCTCCACATATGTCACGTGACACCATCGTGTCAAAAATGGCCCGTGCCCACCGGCACGTCCAAGGCAGGAGTACACTCCTGGTTTCCCACAAACTTCCTGCACTTGAGTAAAGTACAAGCAAAAGATGATATGACCATGCATGCATGCACTTGTGATATATATCCTACACATGCGGTGCAATTCCAAACCAAATGCAAACATGCAAATGCAATCACCATATCCCAAGTTCAATAATGCTTGCCTTGCCCAGAGTAGTCAGAAGAAGAACCCTCGAAATTCCCGGCAAAGTCTCCCTCTCCTTTTTCTGTAAAAATCAATTTCAAATACTAATTCAAAATTTTGTAACAATACCAAAAGTTACTTAGAAACATTTTTGAATAAATACTAAAAAAACTAGAGTGAAAAATAAGAATTTCAAAAAAAGAATCAACTGAAACAGAGTTGTGGTTTAAAAGTTATTAAACTTTTAAAACCAGGGGCCTTTCTGCAAAACAGCAGGTCCCTGTACGCTTTAAACTGAAAACGCTTCGGGCAGAATATGTTTTCCAGAGCAGAAAGCATAAAAGGCTAAATACGTTTTCTGTTTAAATGGTGAAAAATAAATAAACGCTGACGGGTGGGGGTCCACTCGTCAGGTTTGAACTCAAACGCGATCGCGCGCGTTGACAGAAGGGAGGCGACGTTCGCCGGCGGCGATCGCCGGGGTTTCAGCGAGTGGTGGTGGTCGGAACGCGATCAGGGTGGACTACCACGTCGGTGGGTGGTGGTGGTAGTCGCCGGTGAGCTTCAGAATGACGGCGAGGTTGACGCCGGCGGACGGTGGTTCGGGTGGTTTTGGATTTCGTCGGAAAGAGGTCGGGAGGCGGAATTGTAGTGTGGAATCGATGAGTGGGTGTGATATGAGGCTACTGGCAATATTTGAGTGGTGGAGGTGGAGTGATAGCGTTGAACGGATCGGGGAGGGTGGCGGCGGATCGGTGGTCGGAGTCGGAGAAGAAGACCTCCCCGAGGTTGGGGAAGTGCATGGGAGGTCGATTGGAAGGTGGTGTGGGTGAGGTGAGTGGTTATCGAAGCTCGGGGTCCCCTTTTATAGGCGATCCGAGGGTGGCCGGCGAGGGCGGATAACACCGGAGTTACTCCGGTCGGCGAGGTAGGTTAGGGGCGGTGGGAAGTTGCGGCGCGCGATCAAGGAGGTCATAGGAGTCCTCTGGAAGCCTCAGCTTGGACGGGCTTGAGCTCCTTGGCCTCATCCATGGAACGATTCCCGTACGGGTGCGGCGGCGATGACCATCTCCGGCGACTGCCAGGAGGGGTCCAGCGGCTTGGACGGCGCGTCGACGATGCGGAGGACGTGCCGCGTGGAGGGGAGGTAGGTGGAGAGAGCGGTATGAGGAGTGAAGATGGCGGGCGCGGTGCCGATCCCCTCGGCTCGCCGTGTATGAGCTCGGTGGTTGTTGCACCGGCCAGCCACTGTGCTTGTCGGCGGCGAGACACTGACCAGAGGGTCCGCGGTGGCTCAGTTAAGATGGCAGGAGGCGCGGATGAGGAGGAGAGGCGATGGAGTGGCGTGCACGGCGCCGATCTCCTCTGTCTCTGAATAATTCAGCTAACTAAATTTTTTTGACAGTGCTACAGTGTGCCCACCAAGTGTATGACAAAATGTCAGAGAGGTCTAGGCATTTTAGGAATTTGCAGGGATTTTTGTGGTGATGTGTTGATGCACAAAAGAGAGTCTGGTAAAGTTTCAGAATTTTTGGAGCTATAAAAATTGAGTTTGTATCAGAAAGTTTGAATCTGGTCCAAATTTGAATTGAAGGGGATTTGAAATTTTTGAACTGTGGCAACCAAAGTTTTTGGTGAAATGGGTTATAGGTACTGTCTAGTTGCTAGAACAATTTTTTGTGGGAGCAGAAGACTTGTAGAAAATATGGTTCCTTTGTAAACCAAAGAAACTATGGATAATATAAATTCCAACTTTGGAATTTAGTAAATATTGTGGAAATATTTTTGTAAGGTGGAAAGGAGTTGGTTGCTGTCCTATAGAGTGTGAATGACATATGAAATGTTTGAAGAGTGGTAGAGAGATTGTTGGATGGATTTTGGAAGTGTTAGAAAAGAAAAGAGCTTCACCTTAGAGTATTTTAGTTATGTCAAAAACTTTTCCAAAAGAAAATACTTGAATTCTAAGAATCATTTTCCAAATAAAACCATAAATCAAATCAGACCCTTTTTTTAGAAAATTTTGAACTCAACTAAAATTTGAAAAGGTTTCCAAACAGAAGGAATAAAATAGGATCAAAATGGTTTCCAATGAATTCATTTTAAAAAAAGATTTTTAAAAATCCAGAAGAAAATTTTGGGGTGTTACAACACCTACCCCCTTAGGAAAAATCTCGTCCCCGAGATTTCAGCTTCTGGCGGATTTGGCATGGAATGAGTCCAGGGGCGATGCATTTTTTTTTCCTCGGGTATTTGTGTAACATCGATGAGAAAAGAAGTGACAGAGAAGGAATTTTTTTTAAGAGACTGAAAATAATTTCGTCCCCAAAATTGTAAGTGCAGAAAATAACAGATTATATCACACAAGCAGATTTAATTATACATGCCAGATTTTATCATACAAGCATGGTTTAATTATACAAGGTGCTCGTAGAAACTTGCTTACTACACGACCACTTATTTAAGCTAGCGTGCTACACCGCCCTCTCAGCGTGATGTGGTCCAAGCCTTCACTTCGCTATTTTACAAAAGATAAAAAAGAAACAGAAAATAAATATTTTACAACTGCGCTCTCATATCGGTCGTTTGCACTAGAATGCCTCGTCCGTCCTCACGGAGTGTCTAGAACATCAAGGGCCTGCCGAGGGTGAGTCCCCGACGAGGCACTGACGACTCGACCTCCTCCTCCTCCTCGGGAATAGTCTCCAGTCGGGCAGTCGTCGATGCCACGCCAGCTGGGGGTGGCACCGTGCTTGTCGGTGGTGGAGCTCTAACCGAAATAGGTGCAACCAAGCGGCTGGCCTCATCACCTGGGGGTGAGTGCTGGATCGCGGAACCGAGAGGAGGATCATATAGTGGAGTAGGGATGTGAGGGGCACGAGGCGAAGGGGAACGGTACTCACTCCTGCGGGTAACCCTCGCACGAGCTATGTCCATCCGTGCAGCAAGATGGTCATCCACCAAAGAGGTGAAGACTGACTCTAGTGACATGATGTACTGGACAAGGGGCTCGATCGCCTCATCCCTTTCTCCCGCGGTGTAGGGAAAGGCATAATGACTGGTGTACGGAACATGGCATGGTAGGTAGTGATAGGGACGAGTCTGCATGACAGGCAGGATGTCCCTGAGACGAGCGATAGCCTCACAGGCGGCCATCTGAATAGCATGCCTCTCAGAGGGCATGACTCTCCCCATAAAACGATAGTG
The DNA here is from genome assembly GCA_039707655.1 of Elymus sibiricus. Lineage (NCBI taxonomy): Eukaryota > Viridiplantae > Streptophyta > Magnoliopsida > Poales > Poaceae > Elymus > Elymus sibiricus. The sequence continues at coordinate 467,949,221 of CM077675.1, forward strand.
GCGGAAATACAAGACATTTCTGCCCCGAATATATACCGAGGCCTGGTACATAGTCAGGGTGTCCGTGATCCTGTCAGGGAAAACGGTGTACTCCGGACGGCCTGGAGACCTCATCGCGTCCCTAGCAATGACCGAGAGAAGACGGGAAAATCCCGCGGGCTCGTTGGCGAAAATATGGGATGAGCAATTGCCACCGGCCATCTACAACGGTAGACAAAAATCCAAATAGTCATATCATAAGTATATGATGACCAAGGAAAATTTGCTACAATGCATGAGATGCATGCTAAAAATGTTAGTACTGACTCGAGTGCTAGCGATCGTGCCTAGGGCTTCCTACAGTCAGCCTGGCTCTGATACCAAGATTTGTCGGGCCCCTTTCTGGAAATAATCACAGAAGAGGCCTCGAGTCTCACCAGCCCCAAGAACCACTGGTGGACTCCCTTGATATGGATAACCAGTACAAATATAATATTACACAGGGTTGAGTCAGGGTGACTCAACAAATTTATTACAAACTTGCCAATATACTACGGGGTGGAATATGACAGTGGTGTGGTGGTACTGTAATACTGATACAATAAAATAGAGCCAAGTGTCAGTGTGAGACTTGACTACTTTGTTTGTGTAGCGGAAGCTCAGCGGATGATACATGTGGTAGACTCCGATATCACAGGTGGTCTGACTGGGACTCCTCTAAGCGTCGGGCTCGCTAGCGCAATCCTCCTCCATAAGCTCGTCCTCCTCCAAGTCTGGCCAAGTAAATAGCCAGGGACAAGCCAGTGAGTACGTTGGAATGTACTCGCAAACGTAAAGAACAAAGGATATACTGAATGCATATGCTCATGGTGAGAAATGCTCATGCTACCCATAACATATATATGCATGCTGGCAGAGTTAAATCATGGCATGATAAAATTTGTAACACGTACAGAAGTGAAGCGTTAGTGGTAAGAAAACATAAAAGAAAATGCCGGTCGGATGTCTAGAAATGACATCACGGTAGGTCTTGAAGAGAAATGCTAAACGGGTGTCCACAAGAGTAGTGGCGAGACATACCGCCTGTTAAACTCGAGGGACGCCACGCGAGGTCTTGAAAAGAAATGCCAATCGGGTGTCTAAAAGAGAAATCAGACAAGATAGGACCATCCGAGAACTCAGGCGACGCCACGAGAGGTCTTGAAAATAAAACCGAATGTCCGGGGTCGTCTAGCCAGCCCCTGAGACACTCAGAAATAATAAGAGAGACGGGTTAGTCCACGATAATATTCATATCATCAGCAATATATTCATGATAATATTAGTAGTGACAATAATTAATCCTGCAAAATATCCATGCTTGATGTTAATTATTTCCTCCAAAGACCGAGACCGGGACCGACAATTGACCCACCCAGCTAACGTCATTGACCGTGGACACGGCTATTCGAATAGATATAACTCTGCAGAGGGTGTACTTTTTACCCACGTTTATGAGATTTCTTTAGTCAGTACCGTGACACTGACTAATTCTCATTACGGTTTTTGGGTTGAAGACACACCTAGCCAGCACACACCAGATTAACCGTCCAAATACCAGGAATCACCCAAGCATCTTTCCAGAAAAACTCTAAGACGGGGAGACCATCGTCCTGCATCGGATCACTATTCATATGCGCGGATTACAAGGGGCGACCCCCTCTCGGCTACACTGTCGGAAACACCCATGCCCCCTGACCCGATGACAGGATTTAGTCCATGGCCCTGGAAACCCTCATCGTGGCCCTCTATGTGGTGTGTACCCGGACAGGGGTTATCAACTTACTAAACCGTAGCTTCCTAACGGAAGGACCCATGGCAGCACGGTATACAGCTAGGTGTAACGGAACAACACTCGATCTAGGTTGACTCAGGAGGTGTTATTAATATGACCGGTATGCTCCACATATGTCACGTGACACCATCGTGTCAAAAATGGCCCGTGCCCACCAGCACGTCCAAGGCAGGAGTACACTCCTGGTTTCCCACAAACTTCCTGCACTTGAGTAAAGTACAAGCAAAAGATGATATGACCATGCATGCCTGCACTTGTGATATATATCCTACACATGCGGTGCAATTCCAAACCAAATGCAAACATGCAAATGCAATCACCATATCCCAAGTTCAATAATGCTTGCCTTGCCCAAAGTAGTCAGAAGAAGAACCATCAAAATTCCCGGCAAAGTCTCCCTCTCCTTTTTCTGTAAAAATCAATTTCAAATACTAATTCAAATTTTTGTAACAGTACCAAAAGTTGCTTAGAAACATTTTTGAATAAATACTAAAAAAACTAGAGTGAAAAATAAGAATTTCAAAAAAAGAATCAACTCAAACAGAGTTGTAGTTTAAAAGTTATTAAACTTTTAAAACCAGGGGCCTTTCTGCAAAACAGCAGGTCCCTGTACGCTTTAAACTGAAAACGCTTCGGGCAGAATGCGTTTTCCAGAGCAGAAAGCGTAAAAGGCTAAATACATTTTCTGTTTAAACGGTGAAAAATAAATAAACGCTGACGGGTGGGGGTCCACTGGTCAAGTTTGAACTCAAACGCGATCACGCGCGTTGACAGAATGGAGGCGACATTCGCCGGCGGTGATCGCCGGGGTTTCAGCGAGTGGTGGTGGTCGGAACGCGATCAGGGTGGACTACCGCGTCGGTGGGTGGTGGTGGTAGTCGCCGGTGAGCTTCAGAATGACGGCGAGGTCGACGCCGGCGGACGGTGGTTCGGGTGGTTTTGGATTTCGTCGGAAAGAGCTCGGGAGGCGGAATAGTAGTGCGGAATCGATGAGTGGGTGTGATATGAGGCTACTGGCAATATTTGAGCGGTGGAGGTGGAGTGATAGCGTTGAACGGATCGGGGAGGGTGGCGGCGGATCGGTGGTCGGAGTCGGAGAAGAAGACCTCCCCGAGGTCGGGGAAGTGCATGGGAGGGCGATTGGAAGGTGGTGTGGGTGAGGTGAGTGGTTATCGAAGCTCGGGGTCCCCTTTTATAGGCGATCCGAGGGTGGCCGGCGAGGGCGGATAACACCGGAGTTACTCCGGCCGGCGAGGTAGGTTAGGGGCGGTGGGAAGTTGCGGCGCGCGATCAAGGAGGTCATAGGAGTCCTCTAGAAGCCTCAGCTTGGATGGGCTTGAGCTCCTTGGCCTCATCCACGGAACGATTCCCATACGGGTGCGGCGGCGATGACCATCTCTGGCGACTGCCAGGAGGGGTCCAGCGGCTTGGACGGCGCGTCGACGATGCGGAGGAGGTGCCGCGTGGAGGGGAGGTAGGTGGAGAGAGCGGTATGGGGAGTGAAGATGGCGGGCGTGGTGCCGATCCCCTCGGCTTGCCATGGATGAGCTCGGTGGTTGTTGCACCGGCCAGCCACTGTGCTTGTCGGCGGCGAGACACTGACCAGAGGGTCCGGGGTGGCTCAATTAAGATGGCAGGAGGTGCGGATGAGGAGGAGAGGCGATGGAGTGGCGTGCACGGCGCCGATCTCCTCTGTCTCTGAATAATTCAGCTAACTGAATTTTTTTGACAGTGCTACAGTGTGCCCACCAAGTGTATGACAAAATGTCAGAGAGGTCTAGGCATTTTAGGAATTTGCGGGGATTTTTGTGGTGATGTGTTGATGCACAAAAGAGAGTCTGGTAAAGTTTCAGAATTTTTTGAGCTATAAAAATTGAGTTTGTATCAGAAAGTTTGAATCTCGTCCAAATTTGAATTGAAGGGGATTTGAAATTTTTGAACTGTGGCAACCAAAGTTTTTGGTGAAATGGGTTATAGGTACTGTCTAGTTGCTAGAACAATTTTTTGTGGGAGCAGAAGACTGGTAGAAAATATGGTTCCTTTGTAAACCAAAGAAACTATGGATAATATAAATTCCAACTTTGGAATTTAGTAAATATTGTGGAAATATTTTTGTAAGTTGGAAAGGAGTTGGTTGTTGTCCTATAGAGTGTGAATGACATATGAAATGTTTGAAGAGTGGTAGAGAGATTGTTGGATGGATTTTGGAAGTGTTAGAAAAGGAAAGAGCTTCACCTTAGAGTATTTTAGTTATGTCAAAAACTTTTCCAAAAGAAAATACTTGAATTCTAAGAATCATTTTCCAAATAAAACCATAAATCAAATCAGACCCTTTTTTTTAGAAAATTTTGAACTCAACTAAAATTTGAAAAGGTTTCCAAACCGGACGAATAAAATAGGATCAAAATGGTTTCCAATGAATTCATTTTAAAAAAAGATTTTTAAAAATCCAGAAGAAAATTTTGGGGTGTTACAGCTCCTTTCCTATCAACAATATGTAAATCAAATTCTTGAAGCAAAAGAACCCACCTAATGAGTCTAGGTTTAGCATCTTTCTTTTCCATAAGATATTTTATAGCAGCATGATCGGTGTGAACAATAACTTTGGAGTTAACAATATAGGATCTAAATTTATCACAGTCAAACACAACTGTTAATTTTTTTTCAATAGTAGCATAATTTCGTTGGGCACTGTCTAGAGTTTTACTAGCATAATGGATAACATTCAATTTCTTATCAACTCTTTGTCCTAGGACAGCACCAACAGCATAATCACTAGCATCACACATAATTTCAAAAGGCAAGTTCCAATCAGGTGGTTGAACGATAGGTGCAGAGGTTAAGGCTTTCTTGAGTGTTTCAAAGGCTTCCACATAATCATCGTCAAAGACAAAAGGAATATCCTTTTGCAAAAGATTAGTAAGAGGCCTAGAAATTTTAGAGAAGTCTTTAATGAACCTCCTATAAAAATCAGCATGACCAAGGAAACTTTGAATACCTTTAATATCTTTAGGACATGGCATTTTCTCAATTGCATCAACTTTAGCTTTATCCACCTCAATACCTCGCTCAAATATTTTATGCCCCAAGACAATACCTTCATTAACCATAAAGTGGCACTCCTCCCAATTCAAGACAAGATTAGTTTGTTCACATCTCTGCAAAACTCGATCAAGGTTGCGTTAGCAATCATCAAAAGAAGTTCAGTAAACGGAAAAATCATCCATGAAAACCTCCACAATCTTTTCACAAAAATCAGAGAATATAGCAGTCATACATCTTTGAAAGGTAGCAAGTGCATTGCATAAACCAAAAGGCATACGTCTACAAGCATAGGTTCCAAAAGGGCAAGTAAAGGTAGTTTTCTCTTGATCGGATTGTGACACAGGTATTTGAGAGAAACCAGAATATACATCTAGGAAACAAAAGTGTGTGTGCTTAGATAGTCTCTCTAGCATTTTATCAATGAAAGGCAAAGGGTAATGATCTTTCCTAGTAGCTTTATTTAATTTTCTAAAATCATTTACCATTCTATAGCCAATGACAATTCTTTGTGGAATGAGTTCATTCTTATCATTAGGAACAACGGTAATACCTCCTTTCTTAGGGACACAGTGAACGGGACTTACCCATCTACTATCAGCTATGGGATAGATTATACCTGCTTCTAGAAGCTTTAATATTCAGTTCTTACCACTTCTTTCATCTTAGGATTCAATCGTCGTTGGTGATCAACAAAAGGTTTAGCATCGGGTTCCATATTGATCTTGTGCTGACATAGAGTGGGACTAATGCCCTTAAGATCATCAAGAGTATATCCAATAGTAGCCCGGTGCTTCCTTAGAATTTTCAATAATCTTTCTTCTTCATGTTCTGAAAGGTTAGCACTAATAATAACAGGATATATCTTTTTCTCATCAAGATAAGCATACTTCAAAGTGTCAGGCAATTGTTTCAATTCAAACACAAGATCACCTTTAGGTGGAGGAGGACCTCCAAGAGTTTCAATAGGCAAATTGTGTTTCAAGAGAGGTTGTTGTTCGAAGAAAATTTGATCTATTTCATTTCTTTCATGCATGTGCATATCATTTTCATGGTCGAGCAAATATTGTTCTAAAGGATCAGTAGGGGGCACAACAATAGAAGCAAGACCAATTATCTCATCCTTACTAGGTAACGCTTTATCACGAGGTCGTCTACTAAACTTGGAAAAATTAAACTCATGAGACACATTACCAAAACTGACACCGACAGTTTGTTTTTCACAATCTATCTTAGCATTGACGGTGCTCAAGAAAGGTCTACCAAATATAATGGGACAGAGTTGCGTTTAATTCTTTCCAAGAGATCCCACTTGAAATCAATAGTCTTCTTCATATAAGAACCAGCACAAGAAGTATCGAGCATGGATTGATCATTATGAGAAAGCCGAGCATAAAAATTATGAATGATAACTTCCCTCGAAATGTTATGATTGCGGCATGAATATAACATTGACTTAAGCCTCCCCCAAGCTAGAGCGATACTTTGTCCTTCATGAGGCCAAAAATTATATATATAATTCCGATCACGATGAACTGGATGCATAGGATAAAACTTTTGATGGAATTCCAATTGCAAACGATTCCAGTTCCACGATCCAAGATCATCACATAGCCTATACCATGTCAATGCTTTTCCCTCCAAACATAAAGGGAAAACCTTCTTCTTAACTTCATCTCCGGGTAAACCTGCAAGCTTAAATAATCCACATATTTCGTTCACATATAAGAGATGCATATCAGGATGTTCAGTTCCATCTCCTGCATAAGGTTTAGCAAGCAGTTATTCCAGCATACCCGAAGGAATTTCATAAGTAACATTTTCAGTAGGTGCTGTAGGTTGAGGGGCAACTAATTGTGGTTCCGGTCGAGGTGCAGATCCCCCGAACAAACACCTCAAAGGATTGTTCTCCATAGTAGCAAGTAGCAATAAATTTCAGCACGTAGTATAAGTTTTTCCTTACCGATTTCCACTTACCAAGAGCGCTTCACTCCCCGGCAACGGCGCCAGAAAAGAGTCTTGATGACCCACAAGTATAGGGGATCAATCGTAGTCCTTTTGATAAGTAAGAGTGTCGAACCCAACGAGTAGCAGAAGGAAATGACAAGCGGTTTTCAGCAAGGTAATTTCTGCAGGCACTGAAATTGTAGGTAATAGATAGTTTGATAGCAAGGTAATTTGTAACTAGCAAGTAACGGTAACGGTAAACAAGGTGCAGCAAGATAGCCCAATCCTTTTGAGGCAAAGGACAGGCCAGAACAATCACTAGTAATAGGCAAAGTGTTCTTGAGGGTACACGGGAATTTCGTCTAGTCACTTTTATCATGTTGGTTTGATTCGTGTTCGCTACTTTGATAATTTGATATGTGGGTGGACCGGTACTAAGGTGCTGTTCTTACTTGAACTAAGAACCTACTTATGATTAACCTCCTCGCAAGCATCCGCAACTACGAGAATAGTATTAAGACAAAGTCTAACCATAGCATTAAACATGTGGATCCAAATCAGTCCCTTACAAAGTAGCGCATAAACTAGGGTTTAAGCTTCTATCACTCTCGCAACCCATCATCTAATAACTACTCCACAATGCATTCCCTTAGGCCCATGAATGGTGAAGTGTCATGTAGTCGACGTTCACATGACACCACGAAGGGAATCACAACATACATATCATCAAAATATCGAACACATATCAAATTCACATGATTACTCGCAACATGACTTCTCCCGTGACCTCAAGAACAAGGGTAACTACTCACAAATAATAATCATTCTCAAGATCAGAGGAGTAATGAATAGCATAATGGATCTGAACATATAATCTTCCACCAAATAAACCATATAGTAATCAACTACACAAGGTAATCAACACTACTAGTCACCCACAGGTACCAATCTGAGTTTCCGGTACAAAGATTGAACACAAGAGATGAACTAGGGTTTGAGAGGAGACGGTGCTGTTGAAGATGTTGATGAAGATTGGCCTCCCAAAGATGAAAGGGGTGTTGGTGATGACGATAGCTTCGATTTCCCCCTCCGGGAGGGAAGTTCCCCCGGCGAAATCGCTCCGCCGGAGGGCAAAAAGTGCTCCAGCCCAAGTTCCGCCTCGAGGAGGCGGCGCTCCATCCCGAAAGTCCTCCTCCTAATTTTTTTAGGTTTTTGGGGAATTTATACCAGAAGATGGGCACCAGAAGCGGGCCAGGCTGGGCACGATACACCAGGGCGTGCCTAGGGGGGCCTGGCGCGCCCTGGTGGGTTGTGCCCACCTGGGGGCCCTCCTCCGGTAGTTTTCAGCTCCAGTAATTTTTATTAAATACAAAAATAATCTCCGTAAATTTTCAGGTTCATTGGAGTTGTGCAGAATAGGTATCTCTGACTTGCTTTTCTTGGGTCCAGAATTCCAGCTGCCGGTATTCTCCCTCTTTGTGTAAACCTTGCATATTATGAGAGAAAAGGCATTAGAATCACTCCCCAAAGCATTATTACTCAACAAAACAAAGTAAATAACAGTAGGAAATCATGATGCAAAATGGACGCATTACTAAACTTTTATTCAACTAAAACAAAGGAAAACTGAAGATCGAACTAAAATAGGTAAAGGTGAATAAAAGTGGTGGTGATACGATACTGGGGCACCTCCCCCAAGCTTGGCTCAAGCCAAGGGGAGTGCCCATACCCGTGTGCTCAAGTCTCCTTTGGTGGTGGTGATGAAGAAGGTGGTGGTGATGATGTAGTAGGCTTGTCCTCCAGCTTCCAGGGCAAGGGCTCCCCATCAAAGGTTGACGCGAGAGTCCCCTGAGTTCTGCAACTGGCAGCTAAACTCATTCCTTTAAATCTTGCTTCATATTCGAAGACTTGGTTTTGAAGATCATAAACTTGGCTCTGCAGAAAATTAATTTGCTCGTTGAGGCTGGAGATGATGTCCTTCACAGACCGGCCATCCACCATCTGATCACGGGTGAATTCCGTAATCATGGAGTGATTCGCACTAAGTCCATGCTCCACCATCTTCTGGCACTTGAAGATTTCCTGTTCCACCGCCTCGAGCCTAGCCTCCACGCTTCCAATCTTCTTGGGTCCCTAAACATCACGGATGTGGAGCACCCCCTCACGCATCTCAATGGCTTGAGGGTGCTTCATCACCTCCGGCAAGTACGGGTTGATGACCTTCTCTAAGAACTTGTCATTGGAGGAGCTTGGTGGAGCCATGGAGATCTAGATCTCCTATTTTTCAGAACTCTGGAGTATTCCGGAAGGTTTCTTTTAGTTGTTCCTCCGGTGTCATGGTTTGGATAACATTGCTTTCAACGTTGATAGGCGTACCTAAGATGTAATGCTTAATTCTTTGTCCATTGACCACCTTCGGGTTAGTACCTTCTGCGTTATTAATCTTGATAGCTCCAAAACGATAAACTTCTTCGATAATATATGGTCCTTCCCATTTGGAGAGAAGCTTTCTTGAAAAAAATCTTAAACAAGAGTTGAACAAAAGAACATAATCTCTTATTTTGAATTCCCGCTTTTGAATTCTTTTGTCATGCCATCTTTTTACTTTTTCTTTGAATAACTTGGCATTTTCATACGCTTGGGTTCTCGATTCATCTAGTGAGCTAATATCAAATAGCCTCTTCTCACCAGCAAGTTTGAAATCATAGTTAAGTTCTTTAATTGCCCAAAATGCTTTGTGTTCTAATTCTAGAGGCAAATGACAAGCTTTCCCATATACCATTTTGTATGGAGACATACCCATAGGATTTTTATAAGCTGTTCTATAGGCCCAAAGCGCATCATCTAATTTCTTAGACCAATTCTTATGAGACCTATTGATAGTTTTTTGTAATATTAATTTTATTTCTCTATTGCTAAGTTCAACTTGACCACTAGATTGAGGATGATAGGGTGATGCAATTCTATGGTTAACATCATATTTAGCAAGCATCTTACGGAAAGCACCATGGATAAAGTGTGAACCACCATCGTTCATTAAACATCTAGGGACTCCAAACCTCGGGAAGATAACCTCTTTAAGCATTTAAATGGAGGTGTGGTGATCAGCACTACTAGTTGGAATAGCTTCTACCCACTTAGTGACATAATCAACAGCAACCAAAATATGAGTGTACCCATTGGAGGAAGGAAAAGGCGCCATATAATCAAAACCCCAAACGTCAAATGGTTCAACAACAAGTGAATAATTCATAGGCATTTCCTGACGCTTACCGATATTACCAATTCTTTGACATTCATCACAAGACAAGAACGACTTACGGGCATCCTTGAAGAGAGTAGGCCAATAAAAACCAGATTGCAATACCTTATGAGCAGTTCTATCTCCCTCATGATGTCTTCCATAAGCTTCGGAATGACATTTCCGTAGGATTTGTTCCTATTCATGCTCAGGTACACAACGTCTAATAATACCATCTAATCCTTCTTTATAAAGATGTAGGTCATCCCAAAAGTAATGTCTCAAGTCATAGAATTTTTTTCTGTTTTGTTGGCAAGTGAAGCTAGGTGGTATATATTTAGCGACAATGTAGTTAGCATAATCAGCATACCAAGGTGCGTTTTGAGAAAAAATTATTGCGGCTAACTGTTCGTCGGGGTAACTATCATCAATAGGTAGTGGGTCATCAAGAATATTTTCTAACCTAGACAAGTTATCAGCTACGGGGTTCTCAGCTCCCTTACTATCAACGATGTGTAACTCAAATGCTTGGAGCAAGAGAACCCACCTAATGAGTCTAGGTTTAGCATCTTTCTTTTCCATAAGGTATTTTATATCAGCATGATCGGTGTGAACAATAACTTTGGAATCAACAATATAGGATCTAAATTTATCACAGGCAAACACAACTGCTAAAAACTCTTTTTCAGTAGTAGCATAGTTTCGTTGGGCACTGTCTAGAGTTGTACTAGCATAATGGATAACATTCAATTTCTTATCAACTCTTTGTCCTAGGACAGCACCAACAGCATAATCACTAGCATCACACATAATTTCAAAAGGCAAGTTCCAATCAGGTGGTTGAACGATAGGTGCAGAGGTTAAGGCTTTCTTGAGTGTTTCAAAGGCTTCCACACAATCATCATCAAAAACAAAAGGAATATCCTTTTGCAAAAGATTAGTAAGAGGCCTAGAAATTTTAGAGAAGTCTTTAATGAACCTCCTATAAAAACCAGCATGACCAAGGAAACTTCGAATACCTTTAATATCTTTAGGACATGGCATTTTCTCAATTGCATCAACTTTAGCTTTATCCACCTCAATACCTCGTTCAGATATTTTATGCCCCAAGACAATGCCTTCATTAACCATAAAGTGGCACTTCTCCCAATTTAAGACGAGATTAGTTTGTTCACATCTCTGCAAAACTCGATCAAGGTTGCTTAAGCAATCATCAAAAGAAGTTCTATAAACAGAAAAATCATCCATGAAAACCTCCACAATATTTTAACAAAAATCAGAGAATATAGCAGTCATACATCTTTGAAAGGAAGCAGGTGCATTGCATAAACCAAAAGGCATACGTCTACAAGCATAGGTTCCAAAACGGCAAGTAAAGGTAGTTTTCTCTTGATCGGATTGTGACACAGGTATTTGAGAGAAACCAGAATATCCATCTAGGAAACAAAAGTGTGTGTGCTTCGATAGTCTTTCAAGCATTTGATCAATGAACGGTAGAGGGTAATGATCTTTCCTAGTAGCTTTATTTAATTTTCTAAAATCAATTACCATTCTATAGCCAGTGACAATTCTTTGTGGAATGAGTTCATTCTTATCATTAGGAACAATGGTAATACCTCCTTTCTTAGTGACATAATGAATGGGACTTACCCATCTACTATCAGCTATGGGATAGATTATACCTGCTTCCAGAAGCTTTAATATTTCAGTTCTTACCACTTCTTTCATCTTAGGATTCAATCGCCTTTGGTGATCGACAACGGGTTTAGCATCAGGTTCCATATTAATCTTGTGCTGACATAGAGTGGGACTAATGCCCTTAAGATCATCAAGAGTATATCCAATAGCAGCCCGGTGCTTCCTCAGAACTTTCAATAATCTTTGTTCTTCATGTTCTGAAAGGTTAGCACTAATAATAATAGGATATATCTTTTTCTCATCAAGATAAGCATACTTCAAAGTGTCAGGCAATTGTTTCAATTCAAACACAGGATCACCTTTAGGTGGAGGAGGACCTCCAAGAGTTTCAATAGGCAAATTGTGTTTCAGGAGAGGTTGTTGTTCAAAGAAAATTTTATCTATTTCATTTCTTTCACGCAAATGCATATCATTTTCATGGTCAAGCAAATATTGTTCTAATGGATCAGTGGGAGGCACAACAATAGAAGCAAGACCAATTATTTCATCTTTACTGGATAACGCTTTATCACGGGGTTGTCTACTAAACTTGGAAAAATTAAACTCATGAGACACATTACCAAAACTGACACCGACAATTAGTTTTTCACAATCTATCTTAGCATTGACGGTGCTCAGGAAAGGTGTACCAAAGATAATGGGACAAAAGTCATCTTGTGGGGAACCAAGGACTAGAAAATCAGTACGGTATTTTACTTTCCCGCACAAGACTTCAACATCTCTAACAATCCCAAGTAGTGTGATAGTGTCTCTATTAGCAACTTTAATAGTAACGTCAATGTCTTCCATTTCAGCAGGTGCTATCTCATCCATAATTTCTTGGTATAGAGTAAAAGGGATAGCACTCACACTAGCACCCAAATCACATAAATCATGATAGCAATGATCTCCTATTTTGATTGAGACAACAGGCATGCCTTCTATGGGTCTATGCTTATCTTTTTCATCGGGTTTAGCAATTCTAGCAGCTTCATCACAGAAGTAGATAATATGCCCATCAATATTTTCTACCAGGAGATCTTTAACCATAACAACACTAGGTTCTACTTTAATTTGCTCAGGGGGTTTAGGTGCTCTTATATTACTCTTACGAACCACAGTTGATACCTTAGCATGTTCCTTCATCCTGACAGGGAAAGCTGGTTTTTCAATATAAGCAGTAGGCACAACTGGATCAACATTGTAAAAGATGGTTTCTTCTTTAGCTATGACCGGTTCTTTAATTTCTTCTTTAATAGGGGGATGATATTTAAAACACTTCTCCTTAGGGAGGACAACGTGAGTAGCAAATGCTTCGCAGAAAGAGGCTACTATCTCAGAGTCAAGTCCATATTTAGTGCTAAACTTGTGAAAAGTATCGGTATTCATAAAAGATTTAACACAATCAAATTCAAGCTTTATACCTGACTCATTACCTTCATCGAGCTCCCAATTTTCAGAGTTTTGTTTAATTCTTTCTACGAGATCCCACTTGAATTCAATAGTCTTCTTCATATAAGAACCAGCACAAGAAGTATCGAGCATTGATTGATCATTATGAGAAAGCTGATCATAAAAATTCTGAATGATAACTTCCCTCAGAATGTCATGATTGGGGCATGAATATAACATTGACTTAAGCCTCCCCCAAACTAGAGTGATACTTTCTCCTTCACGAGGCCAAAAATTATATATATAATTCCGATCATGATGAACTAGATGCATGGGATAAAACTTTTGGTGGAATTCCAATTGCAAACGATTCCAGTTCCACGATCCAAGATCATCACATAGCCTATAGCATGTCAATGTTTTTCCCTCCAAAGATAAAGGGAAAGCCTTCTTCTTAACTTCATCTCCGGGTAAACCTGCAAGTTTAAATAATCCACAAATTTCGTTCACATATAAGAGGTGCATATCAGGATGTTCAGTTCCATCTCCTGCATAAGGTTTAGCAAGCAGTTGTTCTAACATACCCGAAGGATTTTTCATAAGTAACATTTTCATTAGCTGCTGTAGGTTGAGGGGCATCTAATTGTGGTTGCAGTCGAGGTGAAGATACCCCGAACAAACCCCTCAAAGGATTGTTTTCCATAGTAACAAGTAGCAATAAATTTCAGCACGTAGTATAAGTTTTTCCTTACCGATTTCCACTTACCAAGAGCGCTTGACTCCCCGGCAACGGCGCCAGAAAAGAGTCTTGATGACCCACAAGTATAGGGGATCAATCGTAGTCCTTTCGATAAGTAAGAGTGTAGAACCCAACGAGGAGCAGAAGGAAATGACAAGCGGATTTCAGCAAGGTAATTTCTGCAAGCACTGAAATTGTAGGTAACACATAGTTTGATAGCAAGATAATTGGTAACAAGCAAGTAACGGTAGCGGTAAACAAGGTGCAGCAAGGTAGCCCAATCCTTTTGTGGCAAAGGACAGGCTAGAACAGTCTCTACTAATAGGCAAAGTGTTCTTGAGGGTACACGGGAATTTCATCTAGTCACTTTTATCATGTTGGTTTGATTCGTGTTCGCTACTTTGATAATTTTTTATGTGGGTGGACCGGTGCTTGGGTGCTGTTCTTACTTGAACAACCTCCCACTTATGATTAACCCCCTCGCAAGCATCCGCAACTACGAGAAAAGTATTAAGATAAAATCTAACCATAGCATTAAACGTTTGGATCCAAATCAGCCCCTTACGAAGTAGCGCATAAACTAGGGTTTAAGCTTCTGTCACTCTAGCAACCCATCATCTAATAACTACTCCACAATGCATTCCCTTAGGCCCATGAATGGTGAAGTGTCATGTAGTCGACGTTCACATGACACCACTAAGGGAATCACAACATACATATCATCAAAATATCGAACACATATCAAATTCACATGATTACTCGCAACATGACTTCTCCCGTGACCTCAAGAACAAAGGTTACTACTCACAAATAATAATCATGCTCAAGATCAAAGGGGTATTAAATAGCATAATGGATCTGAACATATAATCTTCCACCAAATAAACCATATAGTAATCAACTACGCAAGGTAATCAACACTACTAGTCACCCACAGGTACCAATCTGAGGTTCCGGTACAAAGATTGAACACAAGAGATGAACTAGGGTTTGAGAGGGGATGGTGTTGTTGAAGATGTTGATGAAGATTGGCCTCCCAAAGATGAGAGAGGTGTTGGTGATGACGATGGCTTCGATTTCCCCCTCCAGGAGGGAAGTTCCCCCGGCGGAATCGCTCCGCCGGAGGGCAAAAGTGCTCCCGCCCAAGTTCCGCCTCGAGGCGGCGGCGCTTCATCCCGAAAGTCCTCCCCTGATTTTTTCTAGGTCAAATGTGACTATATACCAAAAGATGGGCTCCAGAGGTGGGCCGAGGTGGCCACGATACACCAGGGTGCGCCCTGGTGGGTTGTGCCCACCTGGCAGACCCCTCCAGTAGTTTTCTGCTCCAGTATTTTTTATTAAATACAAAAATAATCTCCGTAAAATTTCAGCTTCATTGGAGTTGTGCAGAATAGGTATCTCTAACGTGCTTTTCTTAGGTCCAGAATTTCGGGTGCCGGTATTTTCCCTGTTTGTGTAAACCTTGCATATTATGAGAGAAAAGGCATTAGAATCACTTCCAAAAGCATTATTATTCAACAAAACAAAGTAAATAACAGTAGGAAATCATGATGCAAAATGGATGTATCAAACTCTTCCGTTGTCTCCGAAACTTTTCCGGTGACTTTCTCTCAGACTCCATGTCTAGTATTCAGCAGATAGATGACCCTTAAGCGTGTGACCCTATAGGTTACGTGAAGTATAGACATGACCGGAACACTTTCCTATCAATGATCGACATCGGAGCCGTGGACACCCATATTGACCCCTATACCCACACGAATAAATATTCGAGTGAACCTTCGGTTGCCGTGTGCTATTCCTGTTACTTCACGATATATTACAAACACCCGAGATGAGATTTATTTGCATCCCCGTGCATCAACAACTTGTCCACTATGCTAGTTACTCGTTACCGGTTTTGTTCTCTTTTCACGTTTCCGTGTTCCGGCATCCCTGTGATCAAATCACCCTATGTCTGGCCAGACGATGATGGATACCGTAACACCGAGAGGGCCCGATAATATCTCTTCATCGTCGGAGGAGAAAATCCCAATCTTGAGCTATCTCACTCCTTCTCATACTTTTCCGTGAACCCGTAAGCCGCCGTAATAGCCAGCCAGTTACGGATGACGTTTAACAAACCCCAAAGTTCACGAAGCAAGCACGAAGGAACTCGATACTCTCATGGTCTAAGGAATTATGCAAATATTAACTTTCTCTGTGTTATTAACCATTAAGTTGTGACGAATGTATCGCATAGCATAACATCAATTCGGGTCGATTCAACACAAGTGTGATACTAACAGTGTGCCCTCAAAATTCCCGGCATAGCCATGCCCATGATTAGGAAAATAGGATCATCATGCAATACTTGAGCTAGTCTTAGAGGCATGACTAGGAATACATTTTACCGTTTATTATACCACACGTGCATATGAGTTTCCCTCCGAGCCTCGTGGATATTGTTGACTCGAGAATCATTGCAGTTATAGCATGGAACATAAACATTCATTACAAACTTGGAGATGCAAAATAACTATTATTATTGCCTCTAGGGCATATCTCCTACAGACTCCCACTTGCACTAGAGTCATAATCCAGTTACATGGCTTCTCTAACACCAATGGTTATCCGGTGCTGCTCATGCTTTGCTCGTGGTAGAGGCTTTGTCATCGGGTCTGACGCGTTCAGATCCGTGTGAATTTTGCGTACTTTCACTATACCCGCTTCGACATGATGTCGAATGAGTTTATATTTGCGTTCAATATGTCTTGTCTTATGGTGCGAAGATGGCTCCCTAGCCTGAGCCACGGCGCCACTATTATCACAATAGATCTCCACCGGGTCCAGCGCACTTGGAACCACACCAAGGTCTTCAAGAAACTGCTTGATCCAGACCGCCTCCTTGGAGGCTTGCAAAGCTACAACATATTCCGCCTCCGTCATAGAATCTGCCACAGTATTTTGTTTGGAACTTTTCCAATCAACTGCGCCACCATTCAATATAAAAAACATAGCCTGATTGAGATTTGAAGTCATCTGGGTCAGTCATGAAGCCTGCATCAGTGTAACCACTTACAATGAGCTCTTCATCACCTCCGTACACAAGGAGTAAATCCTTGGTCCTTCTGAGGTACTTAAGAATATTTTTGACTGCGGCCCAGTGTTCCAATCCTGGATCACTTTGGTACCGGCTGCAAACACTTAGCCCATAGGAAACATCCGGTCTTGTACATAGCATGGCATACATAATAGAACCAACTGCCGAAGCATATGGAACATCATTCATTTGTACTCGCTCATCGAGAGTCCGAGGACTCTGATTCTTGCAAAGCACTGTGCCAGGTGACATGGGGAGCAGGACTTTCTTGGAGTTCTCCATGTTGAACCTTTTCAACACCTTGTCAATGTATGTGCTTTGGCTAAGCGCTATCAGGCGTTTTGATCTATCTCTATAGATTCTGATGCCCAATACATATGTCACTTCGCCTAAGTCTTTCATGAAAAACTCTTCTTCAATGAGTCCTTTATTTCGCTAAGAAAATTCACGTCATTTCCAATCAACAATATGTCATACACATACAAGATTAGAAATGCTTTTGCGCTCCCACTAAACTTCTTGTAAACACAAGATTCTTTGTCATTCCTGATGAAGCCAAACTGTTTGACCACTTCATCGAAACGAATGTTCCAGCTCCTTGATGCTTGCTTCAGACCATAAATGGCTTTCTGAAGTTTGCATACCTTTCCAGCATCATTATGAACGACAAAACCTTCTGGTTGTATCATGTATACATCCTTGTTGTGGTTTCCATTTAGGAAAGCCATTTTGGCATCCATCTGCTATATTTCATAACCGAAATAAGCAGCAATCGCTAGTAATATCCGAACCGACCTAAGCATAGCTACAGGCGAGAAAGTCTCGTCGTAGTCCTTTCCTGGAACTTGCGTGAACCCTTTCGCGACAAGTCTAGCTTTGTGGATAGTAATGTTACCATCCGCGTCTGTCTTTCTTTTGAAAATCCATTTACAACCAATGGGATTAACGCCTTCTGGAAGTAGTTCCAAGTTCCAAACTTGATTTTTCGTACATGGATTCCATTTCAGATTTCATGGCCTTGTGCCATTCCCTTGAGCTGGGCACCGCCATCGCTTCCTTGTAATACGCAGGTTCATCATCTTCAAGAATGAAGATTTCGTTATGAAACCACTCAGGTAGCTGAATAGCCCTAACTGATCTGCGCGGTTCAGTTACAACGTTGTCTGAAGTTCCCGCATCGCATGCGACAACTTCCGGCTCGGTTGTAGGGATAATTTGTGGAATTACTTCCGGTTCCTTAGCCATATCAACGGTTACCGAAGATTCACTAATCTCATTAAGTTGTACTATCCTCCCACTTGATTCTTTAGCGAGAAATTCTTTCTCGAGAAAGTGTCCAACTCTTGCGACAAACACTTTACCCTCGGAATGGTTGTAGAAGGAATACCCAATGGTGTCTTTGGGATAACCTACAAAGTAATATTTGTCTGATCTGGGATCGAGTTTGCTTGGTTGTAAACGTTTTACATAAGCTTCACAACCCCAAACCTTGAGATGCGACACATTGGGTTTCTTCCCATACCATATTTCAAATGGCATCGTCTCAACAGACTTAGACAGTGCTCTGTTTAATGTATAAGCGGCAGTAAGTAGTGCGTGACCCCAAAAAGATATTGGCAGATCTGTAAGAGACATCATCGACCTCACCATGTCTAATAGGGTTCGGTTACGCCGTTTCGACACTCCGTTTCGCTATGGAGTTCCGGGAGGCGTAAGCTGTGAAACAATTCCACGGTCACTCAGATGTTGGCTAAACTCATGACTAAGATATTCACCCCCGCGATCTGATCGCAAAAACTTAATCCTTTTGTTACGATGATTTTCTACCTCATTCTGAAATTCTTTGAACTTTTCAAAGGTTTCCGACTTATGCTTCATCAAGTAGATATAGTCATACCGACTTAAATCATCAGTAAAAGTCACGAAGTAGAAATGCCCACCCCATGCGGTTGTGCTCATCGGACCACATACATCACTATGTATTATATCCAATAATTCACCCGCCCGTTCAGGATGACCCGTGAACGGCGTCTTGGTCATTTTCCCCATCAGGCAAGCTTCACATGTGTCAAATGATTCAAAATCAAAGGACGGTAAAACTCCATTTCTTTGGAGTCTTTGCATGCGTTTCTTTCCGATGTGGCCAAGCTGACAGTGCCACAAGAAAGTGGTGGTGGTATCAGCCTTCTTAAGGCGTTTAGCATTCACGTTAAAGACATCATTTCCACATTCAAGATTCAGAATGAAAAGGCCCCCAACAATGGGTGCAAATCCATAAAACATATCCTTACAATAAAGTGAACAACCATTGTTCTCAGACTTGTAGGAGTAACCATCGTGTACTAAACATGATCCAGAGATAATGTTTCTACCCAATGCCTGAACAAAATAACAGTTACTTAGTTCTAGGGTAAATCCTGAAGGGAGACGTAGAGGCATAATGCCGACGGCTTGAGCGGCGATTCCAGCGCCGCTCCCGACACGCATCACGACTTCATTCTTTGCCAGCTTAAGCACCTTCTGAAGCCCCTCTATCGAGTTGCAAATGTGAGCAACCGATCCGGTATCAAATACCCAAGACTTAGAATTTTCGCTAGCAAACAAAACGTCAATGACATTAACTTGTATAACAGTTATACCTTTTCCGGTTTTCCCGGCCTTCTTATCTTCCAGATACTTCTTGCAGTTTCTCTTCCAGTGTCCTATGCCCTTGCAGTAGAAGCACTCAGTTTTATTCATGGCTCCGCCCTTAGAGTTGCTTTGGGAGTCGGTCTTACCGGCGCCCTTGCCCTTCTTTGGCTTGCCTTTCTTTTTGAAACTGGCGGTTTTAGTCACAAGCATTTTCTTAGCGCTCCTGAGGACAATCCTCAGGTTACGGACCCAGTCCGCATAGTTGTTTCCAGTCGTAGCTAACTTCTCTTTCTCTAACATTGGGCCTAAGTTGAATGGGGTGTTGCGAGCCATTTGATCTACAATGGTAAACACAAGTTTCACTTAGACTTTGTTCATAATAATTTATACTGTGAATAAAGATTTTTATTCTAAAGTGCGCTTCCACTCAAATCAATATCTCTCATAATTGATTCTGAGTGATTCAAGACACATATTTCAATTCAACGTCACGGTTCGAGATGAACTCAAATGGCGTGAACTTCAATCGGTAGGCAAACTTGCCAATCACATCTCTATGTGATTCTTGTTCATCTTTCGATGCGTGTGTTCCGAGCTCAGGACTATCCTGCGTGAACGTCAAGTCAACCAAGTGATCTTGTTGCGAGGTCTCAACTCACCCATTTCACACTTCTCTAATCGTTCGTACCCATGGAGATCATGTGATGCCCCGAAGAGATAGGTGTCGTGACGGTGCTACACTTGGGAGAACACGAACTACTTGATATTTTAAGTGAGAGATCACCCTAATAAAAAGCGACTACCGCGCAATCAAAAGGGTGCATCATAAAGATAAACATCTTAGGCAATTCATAATAGCATGATATGGTATAGCCCTTTCTGACGGAGAAGTCTAATATTTCTTCGTCTTCGGAATTTGTGTCGGTGTTCACCTTCGCTAAGATTGCCACCACCTTGTCGATGCACCCGATAACATTGCTATCTCTATAGCTAATAAAATAAGTGGATTACTTAAGGTTGACACACAGGTCATTAAAGTGACAATCATATGGCTCCAGCCATCATGCCAAATCATGACACGCAGGTCATGTTAGTAAATTTACATCATATAGTCATCTCATACATAATCAAATTAATATGAGAACTGCTATAACACGTCACACGCACATCCTGCAAAACCAAGTTAGACGCCTCTAATCGGTTTATGCAAAAATTTATTTTACGTGGCTTCTAAGGTTTTGACTTAAACCGCAGCTACCAACGTTTATCATCAAGTATGATTTATTCAAGTCGCTAGATTAACTTTTCGGGGTGTATGAAAATCGAGAAAATAAAATCTCAAGCCCCATATTGAACTTCATCATACGCATGACCCCCGTGCAGATCATATCTGCATTGCCCTTTCGTCTGTGAAATTTCATCTTTCTTTTAACTATGGTGGAACCCAAAGAACTGATAGCACTTCGTTGATCAATCAGGATCGCGGATTGCCAGAACTTTGTGAAATTCAGTCATGCCGTTATCAGATCAGAAATACGCAAATTCTAGGGAAGCAACAAGAACATCGGGTAACAGATTTAATCTGCCACCCGCATAAATAATTTTCAGCAATAGATCTCATCTACTACAAAATTACATTATGCAATACCCATACATCTCTATGTATTCTAGATCGTAACCTGCATCTACGCATAATCTGGCTCCGGTACCATTGAAGGGGAACGCGACATAAAACAAAAAAATTCGGTACAGCGAGCACGCCCAGGACCACTATGGAGACTACATACAAGGTTTGATCTGATCATTACCGACTCGTAGCGCAGCGGAAGTAGAGTCGATGTAGATCGTCGGTGCAGATCCCCACAGCTAGGATTTACAACCTCCCAACCGCGAAGATGTATTCTCTAGCCGGACAGCCCTTCGGGAGGCGGTCGGACAGTCCCTCGGAAGATGTCACGGACAGACCTTCGCGAAGACCCTCGAAGCTCGAACGGTAACTCGGACAGCCCTTCGGGAGGACCCTCGAACAGTCCCTCGGGCAAAAGATCGAACCTACGACCTCTCTACGGGGTTGCACACATACGGTGTCAACTATTCGGCAGGGCTTCGCCGTCCAGAACTAGTTCCTACCGGAACCTAGACAGCCTTTCAGCTCTACGAAACTATTTCGCGGGGAGGGAGAGAGAAGGACAGATCATGCATGACATTTGTATGTGAGAAAGAGTGTGTCCATGGAGAGCACCTCTCCACCTCTATTTATAGGCCAAGCCCAAGGGGTAGAGGTCACATGGAAATACCAAAATGCCCTTAAGGTGGCTTCTCCAAGAAGCCAATAAGGGAAAATAGCAAAAAGCCCTAAAGGTGGCTTCTCCAAGAAGCCACCAAAATTGCTTTTCATTATTCACGAAACTATTTTTCCGCGACCGTTAAATCCGAAAATATTTTTGTAGTTCTTAGAATATTTCCAGTACCCACTAAAATAATTTTGGATGCATTCCGAAACAATTCCGGATTAGTGATTTTCATCAGCGAAAAGCAGCCAAAGCGGTTCCGGCAGCTCCGGAAATTTCCGGGTTTTTTCTCCAGAAAAATCCTAGAAGTTCCCAGAACAATTCTGGTAGCCTCCAAGAATTTACAGGCATGTGCCGAAACCATTTTGACTTAATGGTATACTCCGAAACAACTTTTTGGTTTTACCAAAACTATTCCGGTGTTCTCTCTCCGGAACTCTTCCGTTGTCTCCGAAACTTTTCCGGTGACTTTCTCTCAGACTCCCTGTCTAGTATTCAGCAGATAGATGACCCTTAAGCGTGTGACCCTATAGCTTACGTGAAGTATAGACATGACCGGAACACTTTCCTATCAATGATCGATATGGGAGCCGTGGACACCCATATTGACCCCTATACCCACACGAATAAATATTCGAGTGAACCTTCGGTTGCCATGTGCTATTCCTTTTACTTCACGATATATTACAAGCACCCGAGGTGAGATTTATTTGCATCCCCGTGGATCAACAACTTGTCCACTATGCTAGTTACCCCGTTACCGGTTTTGTTCTCTTTTCTCGTTTCCGTATTCCGGCATCCCTGTGATCAAATCACCCTATGTCTGGCCAGACGATGATGGATACCGTAACACCGAGAGGGCCCGAGAATATCTCTACATCGTCGGAGGAGCAAATGCCAATCTTGAGCTATCTCACTCTTGTCATACTTTTTCGTGAACCCGTAAGCCGCCTTAATAGCCAACCAGTTACGGATGACGTTTAACAAACCCCAAAGTTCACGAAGGAACTCGATACTCTCATGGTCTAAGGAATTATGCAAACGTTAACTTTCTCTGTGTTATTAACCATTAACTTGTGACGAATATAAAGAGTGTGTCCCTGGAGAGCACCTCTCCACCTCTATTTATAGGCCAAGCCCAGGGGGTAGAGGTCACATGGAAATACCAAAATGCCCTTAAGGTGGCTTCTCCAAGAAGCCAATAAGGGAAAATACCAAAAAGCCCTCAAGGTGGCTTCTCCAAGAAGCCACCAAAAAGTGCTTTTCACTATTCATGAAATCATTTTTTCCGCGACCGTTAAATCCGAAAATATTTTTGTAGGTCTTAGAATATTTCCAGTACCCACTAAAATAATTTTGGACGTGTTCCGAAACAATTCTGGATTAGTGATTTTCATCAGCGAAAAGCAGCCAAAGCGGTTCCGGCAGCTCCGGAAATTTCCGGGTTTTTTCTCCGGAAAAATCCCAGAAGTTCCTAGAACAATTCTGGCAGCCTCCAAGAATTTACAGGCATGTGCCGAAACCATTTTGACTTAATGGTATACTCCGAAACAACTTTTCGGTTTTACCGAAACTATTCCGGTGTTCTCTCTCCGGAACTCTTCCGTTGTCTCCGAAACTTTTCCGGTGACTTTCTCTCAGACTCCCTGTCTAGTATTCAGCAGATAGATGACCCTTAAGCGTGTGACCCTATAGCTTACGTGAAGTATAGACATGACCGGAACACTTTCCTATCAATGATCGATATGGGAGCCGTGGACACCCATATTGACCCCTATACCCACACGAATAAATATTCGAGTGAACCTTCGGTTGCCATGTGCTATTCCTGTTAATTCACGATATATTACAAACACACGAGGTGAGATTTATTTGCATCCCCGTGGATCAACAACTTGTCCACTATGCTAGTTACCTCATTACCGGTTTTGTTCTCTTTTCTCGTTTCCATGTTTCGGCATCCCTGTGATCAAATCACCCTATGTCTGGCCAAGCGATGATGGATACCGTAACACCGAGAGGGCCCGAGAATATCACTACATCGCCGGAGGAGCAAATTCCAATCTTGAGCTATCTCACTCCTTGTCATACTTTTCCGTGAACCCGTAAGCCGCCGTAATAGCCAGCCAGTTACGGATGACGTTTAACAAACCCCAAAGTTCACGAAGGAAGCACGAAGGAACTCGATACTCTCATGGTCTAAGGAATTATGCAAACATTAACTATCTATGTGTTATTAACCATTAACTTGTGACGAATGTATCTCATAGTATAACATCAATTCGGGTTGATTCAACACAAGTGTTCTACTAACAGTGTGCCCTCAAAATTGTTGGCATAGCCATGCCCATGATCAGGAAAACAGGATCATCATGCAATACTTGAGCTAGTCTTAGATGCATGACTAGGAATACATTTTACCGTTTATTATACCACACGTGCATATGAGTTTCCCTCCGAGCCTCGTGGATATTGTAGACTCGAGAATCATTGCAGTTATAGCATGGAACATAAACATTCATTACAAACTTGGAGATGTAAAATAAATGTTATTATTGCCTCTAGGGCATATCTCCTACACTCCTCATACTACGGTCATCACCGGTGATGATCCCAACTTATGTCACTTTGGGGTCTATAGATCATAACACATAATAGGTGCATATAACTTGCAAGATAGGATCTAAAACAATTTCATATTCATGAAAAAAATAGGTTCAGATCTGAAATCATGGCACTCGGGCCCTAGTGACAGCATTAAGCTTAGCAAAGTCATAGCAATATCAATCTCAGAACATAGTGGATACTAGGGATCAAGCCCTAACAAATTGACACGATTACATGACAAATCTCATCCAACTCCATCACCGTCAAACAAGCCTACAAAGGAATTACTCACTCCCGATAGTGAGCACCAGGGAATTGTTGATGGAGAAGGGTTGATGATAGTGATGGCCACGAATCCTCCTCTCCGGAGCCCCAAACGGACTCCATATCAGCCCTCCCGAGAAAGAACAGGAGGTGATGCCAGAGGTCCGAGGGGCCCACGAGCCGGCATGGCACGCCCTGGGGGGGTGGGCGCGCCACTTGATCTCGTCGCTCCGTGGTGCCCCCCTCCTGTAGTTCTCTTCGCCAATATTTTTTACATATTTCAAAAATAATCTCCCTAAATTTTCAGCTCAATCTGAAAACTTTTATTTCTACACAAAAAAACACCATGGTAGTTCTGCAGCAAACAGCGTGAGTCTGGGTTAGTTTCATTCAAATCATGCAAGTTAGAGTCCAAAATAAGAGCAAAAGTTTTTGCAAAAATAGATATGTTTGGGACGTATCAAGTTTATATTTCATTTTAGTGTGCTTTGTCGAGTTGGTGGGTTCAAGTCCCTTTTTTGAGTTCAATGTGGTCACACGGAGAAATTTGAGTTTCGGAATACCGGAGTCTAATGTCCCGATAATGTTTAACTAGGACATGAGAAAATATATCGACGCTCATAAAACTTAATTGATTTTGCTTGTAGGAGGTTACTTGAATCGATGTTTTCCCAGGTTAACAAACATATTTCCATTTTGTAGTAATCTCATGGACAACATGAATGCAGTTAGCTTCGTGTATCAAGCAGCCAGAGTGGTAAGTTATTATTTTACACTGTATCCTCGCACCTGATGATTATGCTTTGCACAAGCTTCTTGTTTTTTTCATGCAAAGTACTCTAGTTCACAAAGTGACATCATGTGGTGTAACCAGCAATCTGACTCTTCAAATATATTGGCACTAGTAGTTACTTAATAGATTATCATGATTGCTTCTAATGGGGACAGTTTGTGCCTTCTACTGTTTAATTATTCGTGATTTTTGTTTGTTCTGTGATAATCATGCCGCCGATAGAACGAGCCTTAGGTATCTAACGTTCAGATGCTCTGACATTGATCAAGTGTTAGGGGATAGAATGCTTGCAATACATGGACCCCCTGCATGATTGAACTGACAATTGCTTCTTTCCCGATTGAATGATAAATAACTATCTTGAGAATTAAGTGGCATTCTGGTTGTCTGTGAGAGTGTTCTAACAACCAATGCCAAGATAACATTTGCTAGAAAAAATTTACGTTTACTTGTGGTCTATAGCCTTGGTATGTTATCTTGTTACAAGTATTGTTCTTCAATTATCTTTTTGCTATATACTTTGTTTGCACTGTTATTTTGAATTGACTTTCCTGGGGAAATAAATCAACAGATGGCTAATCATGCACCTGTTATAGACTTGTATATCTTACATACTGAATATTTAGATGCTTTTGCGTCTTAATCGCCTGCCGAACGATGTCCCAGACCACTGGTTGCCAGTTTTACAATTTCATGGTGTGGTAGAATGGCTGAAAAGTGGCAAACATTCCAGCATATTATATGTTAACGTAGCAATGTAGGATTTGGATTTGTAGATAATTTCCCTCACATGAAGAGATTATTATACCATGAGCGTTCTTCTGCAGTTCTGCTGTTTGCCACCTATTTCTTGTTTGCATTTGATCAGTCCTCAAGGCATCTGAGTAAGTGCTTCCTAAAAGTGGCATGTTGTTGTTTCTCTTTGAGAATAGAATGTACTTCCTCATCTTGTCGAGTACAATTATTTCGATTGTGACCGGGAAACATCATGTATTACGTTGTTTTTATTTTGTTTGTGTTTGTTTTCTTGCCGGCTTTGACATCTTTCTAAACTAACATAGGAAATGGAGCTGCGTCCTCTCTGCGGCGTCCTCCTTGATGGCCTACTATCATCAGGAAGCTCAGCAAAGATGGTGTCTGTACTTGTTCAATTCAAGGCTCCACACTTGGGTGAGTCAGTTGATACGGCTATTCATATATGTTACTCTGCTCCATATGGACCGGTGTTTCTTCTTTGCGTTTGTGTAAAGTTTGTATGACATTTGATGTTGATTTTGCATTTAGGGCATGTACGACAGATTAGATGGATACCTACTACAACGGGTTGTCTCTAGAGGAGTCTATTGAGTAATCTAGAACATCATAATGTGCATCACTGCATGCAACTTTATAGTTTGTTGATAAGAGCATGTTATCTCTGTACTTCTGTAGTCTATTGCGTTTGCTTGTTTCCTTGTATAACATAATTAAGGACGGAAGAGACTTGCACATAATCAATTTCACAAAATTTGGAAAGAATATAATGAGCCATAGGATCTCTCCATCCGAAAATGCCTTTTGGAGCTCGGCCTCCATGGAGGCCGGTTTTTGAAAAACACAAAATTCATGAAAATTCATATTTTTAAAATTCAAAAAAATCTGAAAAAAACACACAGATATACATGGAGGCATAACACACATGTGTGTAAATTTTTAGGATGAAATACGTTGAAATGAAGGCTGTGCAAAAAAGACAAATCTGAGGCTTTTTAACCCATGATACTATTCATCCTCAAAGTCCAGAAATTTGTCTTTTTTGTACAGGTTGCATTTCAAAGTATTTCATCTTGAATTTTTACACACACATACATTTCATCCTTGTATAGTTGCATATTTTTTTTCGGAATTTTTTGAAGTCGAAAAGTTTGAATTTTGAATTTTTCAAAATAAAGGGCTCCATGGAGCTCGGTCACCAAAACGCCCTACTCCTCTCCATCCCATTCCTTAGGCTGGTTGTAATGGGGAGTATCATATATTAGTATCATGCATATGATACTAGTGTATGATACTACATCCGTAATGCATAGTATCATATGTTAGTATCATATGGTCTCATTTATTGCCATGCATGACACATAGTAGCACATTATTTAATATGATACGGTATCATGATATGATACTCAACTCTCTCTTTTTTCATTTAATTCTATGCCATCTCATCACAATTGCCTAGTTGGCATGCATGATACTACTTATGATACTCCCATTACAACCAGCCTTATTACGCGGTGACTGCCCCAATGGCATGCCAAAACAGTGGCCACCGCCACTGCTCCAGCCGGCCCCTACCCCGGCACCGTGCTGCCCGCGCTCATCCCCTACCCATAGCCTCCCTGTGCTTCCTATGATGCTCCCCTGATCCTCCCCCTTGTTATGGTCACGTGCCCGGACCCCGGTAGAGAGCCGCCCGAGGCCAGCCACGTTCGTCACTGTTCGGCCGGCTACTTACTACCGCTGTGGACTTACATCTCCATGCATCACCTCTGAGCTCCACCTCCTCTCGCTCCTGACCTCTCTGTCGCCGAGCACCGACACCTCCCGAGCAGCGTACTTAACTCCTCCTCTCTGCCTCGCCTATATAAGCCCACGAGCACGCCGGAGCACTCCAGTATCTTCATCTCGTGTCTAGTAGCACGCACGTGCACGGGATCGGTCTGCCGAGACCTTCTTCCTCCTCTCCGGTGAGGTGCCGCCGCCCAACCCCTCTGTCCGTTTTGAGCCACTTGAACTTCGCCCCTCCAATTACTCCCGACGTGTGCTCCTCTGGGAAATTGGCTCCCCGAATCACCTTAAATTTGTCTAAATAGTCACCTCGACGACGACCGACGAGCTCCTCTGCGGGAAACGAAGCCGATGTTGCCTCGGTCCTCCCTGTAGTTCTTGACATAAATCGTCGGGTGGGCGCGTTTCCCTAAGAACTACGGTAGCCGGAGCACCGCTAACGGTGGCCGGAGCCGCCGGGAATCGCCGTGGTGGCCGCCTTGGCCCCTCCCGCTCGACGCACACCTAAGGGAGGAGAAGGACCTGCCAGTGGGATCGGTGACCCTACAATTCAGTCACCGAAGCGGTACCCCGCTGGGCCCGCGCATCAGTTAAAGTATTTTATACTTTAAAATATTTTACATATACCTATACATACATATATATATATATATATATATATATATACACACACACGTATATATAACAGTATGTGTGTGTGTGTGTAACACTCTTCAAAAATACATTAAAAAATGTTAAACAAGTATTTGAAAATTGTTGAATAAACGTTCGGACAATGTTGAAGGTGTATACAAAGAAGTTTGAACACGTATTAAAAATGTTTTTGACATATACGAAAATATAGAGTGAAAACGAAAACATAAGAAAAAAAAATTGGGAAAAAAGAAATCTAAACAGAAAATGGATAATAAAAAATAAAACAAAACAAAAAAGAACAAAAAAATAAAAATGCAAAAAAGAATGACAAAGAATGACAAAACCAATGAAAAACCTGATTCATTCCCTCTAAGTAGGTCGCGCCCCTTCGAGTTATCACAAAATGGGAAGCTAGCGCGGTGGCTATCGGTGTTGCCTACTATTAGGCGATCACTTGGACCGACTCCTGGCGCTTGTCGCTTTTTATATTCTTACTATTTTATTATTTCTCTTTTCGAAAGTTGAAAACGGGTTAATTCTTTTACATACGTCTTTTTTTAGGCGGGCGACATCGATATGCGGCATAAGTATTACATCGTGTATATAACTTAATCACACACCACTTTTAGCAATGGCTCGTAATGCGGCATCTGTTCCACTACCGGGACGTTGGTCTTTACCATAACTTCTGCTCGTTGCAAACCTACTGTACGAATAGCATCTACTGATGTTCTTTGACAGCATAGGGTGATGCTTTTTTGAGCTATTGAATCCACAAGTACTAGCCGAGGACTAGAAAATCACCCGACCTTGTGGGTCTGTAAGAGTTATAATGGTATTGTTGAAACTAGCTTGAATATGAATTTCCTCTTTTATTTTTCTATGTGCACTCTTCCGTAGACTAAAACGTGCCTTCCTACGTAAACCAATACGCACTTTCTTACGTGAACCAATTTTTCATATAGCTTTTGCCATATTTTATTATCTCATAAATATGAGTTAGAAACATTGTTAAAAAAATCTTCCGATTCAGCGATTTATCGTTCGATTTATCGCTACTCTTGGGGTGACGGATAAGATTAGGCCTTATCTTCACCGTGTATCGTTTTGGTTGAGTTGTCGCTATGACGAGCGATTTATCGGAAATCTATCAATAAATCGGGCATATTCATCACACTATGTTTGCAAAAACTATGTTTATTTGCGTTTTGTGGACCTTATTACACAATATGTACTGTTGTCCTATTTTGTTTATCATTATACGAGGATTCAAAGGCTAGGAATCAAGATAACACTTTTGTCCAATATTTTTTTGGTGTTGAATATAGCATATTTTACTGTTGGGTACCTAGGATTTGCAAACAATGGCCGATTAATAGTCGACTGATAAAATCGATTAATCGACCGATTTTCGATTAATCTCTAATCACCAACTGACCGAGACGCTAACGTTAAGCGATATCCTCAACATTGATTAGAAATAAATAAAAAAATACAAAGATATTCGTTTCAAGGTAAAATACACCCTTCTGTGAACCAAGCAGTGACTAGCCTCTGGCACTCACTTTCCAAAGCACCAATTGACTTGCTTTCAGAACAACCCTCGTCAGTTATACCTGAAATACCAACCGTACGTAGTACGCCATTCCCAACGCGGAGCACCTATGGACCCGTCACTGTATGTGCTTTAGCGACTGATCCTTCTTCAATCGCTTAATGCGATAAATAGCTCCTGCATACCCCCCCCCCCCCCCCCCAAGCCCCGCTGCGCGTAACTGGCCGGCCTAGATAGATCATGTCCGATTTCCTTTTTGTCTCCTTTTTCAATTTCTTTTTTGCTTTTTCATTTCATTTTTTGTTTTACTTTATTTTTTCCAATTTTTATTTTCTTCTTCATTTCCTTTTTCTTCTTGTTTGTTTTTCATTTTTCTCGTTTTCGTGAACATTTCATAAAAATCATGGACATTTATTTGTTCATTTAATTCAAAAAAGTTCATCTTATTCAAAGAATGTTCAAGAAATTCAAACTTTGTTCATCTTTTCCAAAATTTGTTCACCATAATTTTTAAAATGTTCATAAAGTTCAAAAACTGTTCATTCATTCTCCCACAAAAATGTTCTTGAATTGAGGGTTTTTTCATCAAGTTCAAAAAATATTCATTGTATTGCAAATTTGTTCACCAAATTTTAAAAATGTTCATAAAATTCAAAAAATGATCAACAATTTTTTTTAAAAAGCATGATAGTTTCAAATAATTTTCTGGTACTGAGAATGTATTCATCAAGTTCAAAAAATGTTCATCAAATTAAAAATTTGTTCATCTGATAAAAAATGTTCGTGAATATTCAAATTCACGAACTTTTTTTGAAATCATGACCATTGTTTTCCAAATTGATGAGCATTATTCAAATTCAGGGTCATTTTTTGACTCCAGGAGTTTTTTCAAAATTTGCATTTTTTGGATTTTGGAACTTTTCCAAAATCCTGAATTATTTTAAAAAAAGGAAAACGAGAAAATGAAAATAGGGCGCGCCCCGCCACCGCTCATGGGCCAGCCCAAATGGGCGTGCGGGGGAGCGGGGGGTGCGCACGCTTTGGCCTCCGAACGCATATCGTGCCGAATAGGAGGTCCCCTGTGCGAGGGTCATTCATTTTATTTCACACGGGTATATTTTTCAGGTGTTTTGGGGCCCAAAACGAGAAACTCAGAGGGGGTTAAAACAACTGAATGGGATCGAGTATGAATTTCTGTTTACGCCATTTAAATTGAGTATCCGGAGTCCCGGCCAGAACCACACAGGCAAGTTTCATTAGGGTGGAAGGTAGGTGATACATACTCCATTGTAAGGCCAACTCCAATGGGTAAATCCTATTCGGCGCTTAAGGTGCTGGAAATAGGCTAACTGGCCAACCGGCACACACACCCTATCTGCCTTGGGCCGGCTCATGTACATCCTTTTTTTTCTTATGAAGAAGTTGAAAAAACATGCGCCGGTCAAGCATCGAACTCCCAACCTCTAGAAATCGCAGGCACCGTGGTAACCAACATGATGCCTTAGCATTTGTTACCAGTATACGCCTTTCCTCTTTAAATATAAAGCTAGAAAAACACGTGGTTCCCTGTTTTTTTCATTTCAGTTGGTTTTTCTCTTTTTTTATATTTTTTTCAGTTCGTGAACTCTTTTTAGAAATAGTGAACTTTTTTTTGAATCCAAACCTTCTTTTAAAATCGATGAACTTTTGTTTATCAAATTCGTGAACTTTTTTCAAAACACGTGATTTTTTCTTCAAATTCATCAACTTTTTCAAAACACGTGATATTTATTAACTTTGATGAACTATTTTTCGAAATCAATGAACTCTTTTCGAATTCATGATTTTCTTTCCAAACTCGGTGACCTTTTTTTAATTCATTGAACTTTTTTTTCAAAATTTATGAACTTTATTTTCAAATTCGTTGAATTTTTTATGAATAAATGAAGTTTTTTCAAATTTATGAACTTTGTTTCTCAATTTGATGATATTTTTTTAATTCGATGAACTTTTTCCTTTTTTCATGAATTTTATTGAAAATTGATGAACTTTCACCGGTAACTTATGTTCAATTATGCACACAACAGAGCTGATAACTCACTACAAACATGACGGTTACTTTTGACCCCAGGATAATATATGCATAGGAGAGCTGATAACTCATGTAAAAACACGGTGATAGTTTTCCGTCCCAAGGAAAAAAGTCGTCGAAAAGCATACCCTGGTAATTTTCGTGTAAATAGCATGGTAATGTATACTCTCTCCGCCTGAAAATACTTGTCGAGGATGTGGATGTATTTAGACTTATTTTAGTTTTTAATACATCCATTTTTATCCATTTCCATGGCAAGTAATTCCGGCAGGAGGGAATACACAACAAAGCTGACAACTCACTACGAACACAACAATAACTTTTGAGCCATTTTGCATGTGGGGAGAAGGCCGGATGAATCATTTTAATGCTTCGGTAAATTCTATGTAAATAGTTGGTAATTTATGCCCCACGGACATGATAACTTAAGTAGCACATGCGTGGTAACTTTTTAGGCAAAAAAAGTTGTCAAAAATACGAACATGGGATCTAGTTTTGAAGGCCTCATCGGGAGGGACTTTTATTGTAAAAATGTTTTTTGAATCGAAGTGACCCTTTGAGCTACCAAATATTTTGAATATTAAAATTGGAGAGAATCTATGATGACATCATCACGTGTCCTCTAGTGCATGTGTGCATGTCCGTGCGGGGAGAAGGTCGGAGGAATCATTTTTATGCCCCGATAATTCTCATGTAAGCAACATGGTAGCTTATGCATTACAGACACGATAAATTACGTAATCCAAGACTGGTAACTTTGGTCCAGGAAAAAAGTCATCAAAAAAAGTCCAGCGATGTTAACTTTGGTTCAAAAATTGTTGAAAAACATATGCCGATAACTTCTACGTAAATATGATGGTAGACATAATAAAGCTGATAACTCACATACAAACACCATGATAACTTTTTGAACGGGAAAAAGGTTGTTGAAAAACACGTCCCAATAACTTGTGTATATGTAGCATGATAATATACATACAATAGAGTTAATAACTCACATAGAAACACCACAGTAACTTTTTGAGGGGAAAAAGATTGTTGAATAACATGCTCTGGTGACTTGTGTGTACATACCACAATAATATACACATAATAAAGTTGATAACTCACATACAAACACACGGTAACTTTTGACTTGGAAAAATGTGTTGAAATATATACACTCAGTAACTTCTGTGTAAATAACATGGTAATATGTGCACACCATAGATGATAACTCATTACAAACAGCACGGCGCACACACACCTAAACGAGCCTGTCCGGCATGACCCGCAAAGTTCCATTTGTGAGCGGGCCATGCCACATCGATATGTGAATCTCATCTTATGACCCATGCACGACATCGATGGCAGACGTTGGTATTGCAGGCCTGATAATTTACTTACAAATTATGTGATATCTTTCGACTCGGGCAAAAAAAAAGTAGTTGAAACACACCCCGATATCCTTAGAGTAAACATCATGATAAGTTATGTATTGTACCTGTGATAATTTATGTAGTCTATATGTGGTAACTTTTTATGTGAATTTTTTTTGTTGAAACATACCAAATCTACTTTCAAAGATCTCGTCACGACGAATCTTTTATGTGAAGACAGTTTCCCAATCCGATCGACGGTTTAAGCTACAAAATATTTTGAAATCTCAAATTTATTGAAATCTTTGCTGACGCCATTGTTTTTCGTATTATATGCATGCCCGCATGCACACATAATTGGTTGGATTTTTTTTGTGAGAGAAAGCAGTACAGATGCATCTATTAGTAAGGAATAGAATGGAAAATCATCGCACGAGAGAATCGTTCGTTCCTATACCTAAAATATGTAACGTTCGTTGTTTATCATAGTCCATTTATGTTTACTCACTTTATATTGAGTATCCGGGGTCCCGGCCAGAACCACACGGGGAAGTTTTTCTACGGCAGAAGACAGGTGATACATACAACATTGTAAGGCCAACTCCAACGGGTAAATCCTATTCGGCACTTAAAGTGCCGGAAACAGGCTAACTGGCCAACCGGCGCACACCCCCTATCAGCTTTGGGCAGGCTCATGTATATTCCTTTTTTCTTTTTATGTAGAAGTTGAAAAAACATGCGCGGCCGAGCATCGAACTTCCAACCTCTAGAAATCGCAGGCACTGTGGTAACCAACATGATGCCATTTGTGACTAGTATACGCCTTTCCTCTTTAAATAGAAAGCTAAAAACGTGTGGTTCCTTGTTTTTTTTTGTTTTAGCTGGTTTTCTCTTCTTATTTCTGTCCGTGAACTCTTTTAGAAACCGTGAACTTTTTTCGAATCCAAAAGCTTCTTTTAAAATGGATGAAATTTTGGTTTTCAAATTCATGAACTTTTTTCGAAACACACCAACTTTTCTTCAAATTTATCAACTTTTTCCTCAAAAACCGTGAACATTTATTAAATTCGATGAACTATTTTTTGAAATCAATAAACTCTTTTCAAATTCATGTTTTTTTTTCTTGCAATCTCGATGATCATTTTTTTAATTCATTGAACTTTTTTTTTCAAAATCGATAATTTTTTCGGGCTTTTTACAAGTCCCCTGCAATGCGCGTTCCTGAGCCGGACCAATTGGGCGCTGCAGTGAGCATCATTCTTCTTCCACGATGCTAAAGGCGCCTAATAGGAGGCCCCATTCAAACGCAGGGACACACTTCCTCCGTTCGTGTCCGTTTGGGTTCGCGTGGACAAATAGGAGGCCCCATTCAAACACGACCGGACACGTCGACGCAAACGGACGAAGGTCCACCATGTACTCCTCGGCAGCGGCCTCCGCCACGGTGCGCTCCCTCGCCTCCCGGTCCTCCCTAGCCAACGCCGCAGTCACCACCTCCATTGGCATCGATGAGATTTTTAACTGAATTTAAATGGATCAGCAGGCATTTCGTTAAGAGCACACCAGATGAATTCG
Organism: Elymus sibiricus; assembly: GCA_039707655.1. Lineage (NCBI taxonomy): Eukaryota > Viridiplantae > Streptophyta > Magnoliopsida > Poales > Poaceae > Elymus > Elymus sibiricus. The sequence continues at coordinate 467,984,476 of CM077675.1, forward strand.
AGGAAATATCCGTTGCGTATGCATGCACCTTGCATTGACTCCGCTAACGCAATCTTTCGGTGTGTGAGGCCTATCTTTCTTGAGATTCCAAGCTCATGTGGAGTGCTTTGACTTGAGAGGGCTGAGGCTGGAGTATTGTAATCCTCAGACAACCTGAGTTGGCTGCTGGTTTATGTGACTAATTATACTCTCTATACCCTTGTAATTAGCTGGTTTGCCTCGTTTGACTAGATGCCGTTGACTATTGGCTCATACACTTGTGTATTCTCTATACCCTTCTGCTCTGCTTTCTGAAGTTAAATTAGTAGTCAGTGGTGTACAAACTTCTACCACAAGCTAAATTTGCAGATCAAACTGATCACAGAGGAAGTTGCATACGTCAAGGATGATTCAGAATATGAAGACCAACTTTAATGTAGGCATGATGGCTAATTAAGCTCATCAGACTGAACACTCCCATCCACTAAACAATTCAGAGTCACAGTATTCTAGGCCATCCGGTCTCATGTTCCCTGCAGCAAAGGACAACCCACTAGCAGGAAAAATACAGAGCCTCCACATGCACAGACCACCAGCATCTGGCTAACATTTGACCCCGGAAGTTAACTAATCATCAATCAATCACACTGTCATTAGGCAGCAGACAAGAACATATATAGTAGAAACAGCCACAAGATTCTCTCTCTTTCCCCCCCTTGTTTCATGCAGATCAAGATCCCCTGGTAAATCCCTAGAAGCCAGAGCTTTGCATTCAAGAAGCACTTGCCTTTGGACTCATCAATGCAAGCCACATAACGCCTTTACACATCAATAAATTAATTAACAACGCTGTAAGCTAGTAGTAACTGATTTGCCATGCATGAGATGCAGATTCAGTGTTTTATCTGTGCAAGATTTGAGAGTGTGCAGAGATCTGTCCAGGCAGGAAGTATACTGAAGCATCTAGCTCTTTTCCCGAAAGCATCAGGGTGATCCTGCCATGCGATTTGGGAACCGCATGCATTAGTTTATCCAATGTGAGATTACAAGTTACATTTACCTTGGCACACACTTGTGGCCAGATCATGTGTCACTCACTGGACGGATCTTAGTTTAGTACTAGCAACTTGTCGATTTAACGGTTGAACTCTTCATACTCTCAAATCAAGGATAATATAAAAAAATAATATAAAAAAATAAAAAATGGAATCAAGGATATGTTTGTCTTTCCTTTGAATTCCTGTCTAGGGTCCTACTTAGTCCTGCCTATCCTTCTGCTTGATCTCATGCATCTTCAGGTATTCAGGACAGCCCACATGTTCATTAGCCATTTTCTCTCTAGAATTCTACTTCTCCCTACACATAGATTTGCAGCCTTGGTTCTTCAAGATTATGACTCTATATCCCAAGGAGAACGTAGTAGAGTATCGTGATCGGGAGCGCCACCAGCATTCCAAAAATAACCCTGAAATTCCAGAAACATACATGGAAAATTGAGTAAAGTTTTGTATTGCTCAGATACATGTTAGCAAAAGATTGAGCATGCAATGGCTAGCTTACGCTGTGCTAAGTATTTGTGGATGGCAATTGTATTCCTTCGCGAATACAAACGGTACTATTCCTTGTGGAAGTGCTGCCTGTTGATCAATCACACATTCAAAAATAAGATCACCATCTCCATAGATTCCACATTTATCAGAACCACTATTGTGTGCAAATTAAAATGGCTATAGCTTTGGAGTTAAATTTTGATTTATGGCATAGTTTCTGTCCAAACCTGAACAATGGCAACATGTAGGAGCACTCCCCGGAGCCCAACAGCGATGGAGGTCGCTGCGATCACCGCCGGACCCGTCAAGAACCTCACCGCCATCGCGAACGTTGCGACAGATTTTCCACAAGAGATGATCTTGGGTTGCAGAGCCATGAAGAGACCTGGATCCATTGCATGGTTACCGTTAGCATTTCTTGCAGCAAATGAGAAAAAGAAAGGTACATAATTTGTTATGAATAGACATCAAAAATGTCAACGCTGTACCTAAGCTGAACATAGCCATCCCTAGCCCTGCATCAGACAGGATGGATATGGATCCCTTGATTATTGTAGGCATCTGAATGTTCCACCTGAAATTTTTTGAAGAGAAATTTTTAGTTAATTAATATATTGAGTTATTACTATTTGCATTGCACCATGAATGTGATGAGAAACCCAAAGCTGTAGCCTGCATGTGCCCCTCTCTCCTGAAAATGCCCTCTGCTTCCTCTGAAGTTTCCTCCAGATGTATAATAAATAGTACTCCAATGATATGGATGCAGATATCATCTGTACGTACAGTGTACACGCGATGTGTCGTGCATGAGCAGTAGATGAGAGTACATATTGTTATGTCATGTGTGCAACCGATCTGGAACTCTATGGATGGAGACAAACACGGCATCCGCATGCAGTTGATTTTCTAGATTTGCTCTGCTGCTACAGGACTCCAGGTCAGGCCTTGCATAAGACCTGCATCTGCAGCTGCATGCATGTGCCGGCCGGCGGACCAGATCCAAGACCGACGTGATTATCATGTGCTCTCACATGCATCCATGGAACAATTATAAGCAATCTATCATCAGTTTATAGTTAATGGACAAAGAGCAATGTCAATCTAGCCTCGATCGAACCAGTTTAGCAAACTAATTAACTTGATTTTTGTACGCAAGCACTAGTGATTCTGATGCATGCATGCATGAGTGAATTGATGGACATGGACGGATGTGGTTTGTCACAAAGTGGTGATGGGATTGTGATTGTACCTGAAGGAGACGAGTGACCAGACGAGGCCGATGAGGCTGGAGTAGGTGTTGGGGTTGCGGATGAGCTTGCGCCACACCATGATGAGGATGAGCCGGGTCATCACGCTCGCCGGCGGCATCGGGTGCGCCGCCTCCTCCAGCCCGGGCACGTCGGCAACCTTCTTCCGCGGCGCCACGTAGGGCGACCCCGACACCGGGAACTTGGCGCCCAGCCCCGTCGCCGGGCTCTTCATCATGCCGTCCTCGATCTCCACCTCAACCGCGCCGTTGCTGGCGTCCTTCTTCATCACCGGCGTCACCGTGCCGCTCACACCTGAAGGCCGGCGCGAACACAGTGTCAGTGTGTGTCATGGTGTGAAGCTGCATGGCTATTGCAGCTTTGATTAGGACGGAGGAGTCGCGTGTTTGTAACGTACCTCTAGGTGTGGCGCCGTCGCGTGGCGTGGCTGCCGCCGCCGGCGCGGCGGCGAAGTCGGTCGACGCGGCATGGTTGACGGCGTTGCGGAGGTTGGCCTCCGACACGGGCGACGCGCTGGAGCTCCACACGAACATGTGCAGCTCCTTGTTCGAGTTGGAGTTGGAACCCCCGAGCTCCTTCTTCCTATTACACATTATTATCCCAAGGAATCCACAAGTCAACTCAAGATCATCCAACACAAGATCCAAACAAGAACTAAAGACAATTATTCATGTTCATGGTTGCATTTGGGTGTCAGTGACACGTACCGTGGCGCCGGCATCATCATGCCGGGGTTGGGCGCGGGGTACGGCGCCGCCGCCTCGCCGCCCTTGAACTTGTTGGCCACCTGCTCGTCGAGGCCTTGCCCGCGTGCACCGGGGGTGCCGGCGACGGGGCGCTGGCCCTTGGGGCTGGCCAGCTTGCTCCCGTTGAACATGGAGTAGAAGTCGGACTGGTTGAAGCTGGACTGCCGCGGCGTGGGTTCCCGCGACGTCTGCAGCGAGTAGATCTCCACGCCCGTCAGGTTGGACGCGCGCGGCGTCATGGCGTTGGACGCGCCGCGGTAGATCCCGGAGCGCCCGGCGCCGCCGTGGCCTCCCGTGGTGGACCCCGACGCGGACCGCCGGATGACGACGTGGACGCGGCCGTCGCGCCCGACCTCGGCGTCGGCGTGCAGCGCCTCGCGGCCGTTGAGCGAGACGACGTCGGAGTCGACGCGGAAGGAGGCGATGCTGGCGCCGACGTCGGGCGGGAACTGCTCGGAGATGAGCGCCTTGGCGCCGCGGTACTCGAAGAGGAAGAGCATGAGCGTGTACCAGATGACGCTCTGCAGCACCACGATCTGCACCATGAGCGACCCCGAGAAGTCGCCGTACATGGCGCGCAGCAGCGGGATGCCCATCACCAGCGTGTTGGGCAGCGTGGCCAGGGAGAAGAGCGTGATGGTCCAGTCCAGCGAGGAGGCCTCGCCGGCCTCGGTGCCGCCGCGGCACCGGTACCGGGACAGCACGTTGTGCCACACGGCCAGCGCCGCCAGGATGACGAGCTTCTGCAGCGAGTCGGCCGCCAGGAAGCGGTAGTCCATGGCGTAGGGGTCGTTGGTGGAGATGAAGTGGAAGGAGAGGAGCGGCACCGCAAAGACGGCCACGAAGCGGTTGATGCCGGAGCACTGGTCCGGCGTGAAGATGCCCCACCACCGAACCGACCCGTACGCCATGAACATGGCCACGTACAGCGGTACCACCGCCGCCAGCACGTCATAGATGTCCTTCCCGGTGATCATCGCGGCCGATCGTTCGACGAGCTAGCTACTAGCTCTAGATCCCAACGGTTGCTTTTGGGATCTCGTCTCTGGGGATCGATCGATCGGGGTGACGTTAAGAGTGTGGGAAGAGAAGTAGAAGGGTGACTATATAGGAGAAGATGGTTGAATTGGTTGTTAATTAAGTAGTAGTAAGTGGTACGTAGTACACTACACTGGGTTTAGATTATGCTAAGCATGGTGCATGTGTGCGGGGAAAGATTCCAAGCTAGGGGACAAGGCACCTACACTTGCACGCATTCATTCAATTGGTTTTTCTTTAGCGAATTTCGTTTTGTTCTATCTGTGATCAAGTGTAAACACTTCTACTAGCTAGATAGGTTGTCTATGAGACATGAACACTAGGCTCGCGTCAAGGCAGGCGGCCGCAAAACCCTAGCCGCCACCCATCGCATACCCCTCTCGTCGCCACCAAGGCACGTCGCCGGACAAAGCCCGTGCAGCCTCTGCGGGGAGGTCCTGAACTCCTGAACGGAGCGGCCTACTACGGAGGCAATGGATGGTTGTTGTGCGACGGCGAAGGAGATGGGCACTCGAGCGGTGGTCTACGTCTTGCGGTGTGTGACGGTGGGGTTACTGAAGCCGATGGTGGCTGGAGCGACACTCTTCATCGGTGACCCGACATGGCTAGATCATCGGAGAAGAGGGCGTCGGTGCATGGTTCTGAATGGCAGTGAGCTTGACATCAGACTCGGATCTGTCGTACAACGATAAGGGTGTTATTTATTAGGTTTTCTTTAGAGAGTCTTTGTGTTTGATTTGGGGCAGCGAGACAGCCACATTGCCCCAAGATTGGAATAATGTTCTTCCTGCCCTATCCATGTTTAGTTGGTGTGTTTTGCGCCCAGGCGTAAGGAGTTGTCTTCAGCGGGTCTTTCGGATTCATGCCAGTTTAGGTTTCCAGTGAACCCGTCTAGATTCGACCGATTTTCGTGGTCTTCAGAGTTTCTACATGCCTTTATTGGCAGGTATTTTCTCACGGGCGGCAATTTTGTTCGAATATCACGGTCCTCTCCGTCTTTTGGTCTGCATTGACGACTTCCTAGCGGCTGCTTCTACAAGCTCATGAGTTTAAGCAAGTTTGCACTGCCAAGGCGTAGGCCCAGAGACAACCTTGGGCTATGCTCACGGCGCACCAGTAGTAGCTAGATGCTGGAGGAAAAAGACTCCGACACCCGCAAGATTTTGAATGTAATTTTCCTTTTCTACCCGATGAGTTTGTAAGAACATACGATACTTAATATTTGTTCTTAGGCCTTTTCGCACAAAAAAATAGAACAAAGCTAGTACATGGTGATATTCTTTGCATGGATCTACCGCCCACCGCTACTTTGAGATTCGTATTTTTTTCCAAAATTTGTCTTGTTTCATACGGAGTATGTAATGTTTCATTGCGTTTATATCTTGTTTCAAAGTGCATAGTCATCATGTACCAACAGATAGGAGTGCACTTATTTCAGACACACAATGAAACATTTTGATGCATGTTGAAACAAGAAAAGAAAAAACTAATGTCCAGGGGACAAGGTGCGTACACTTGACGCGGTGATCAAGTGTAAACACTAGCTACTAGGCTGGTAGCTGGTTGGAGCCAAGCAGCTGCATGTGTTCATGTGTGAATCAAGAGGTGGATCTGACGGACATGGCCGGAGACAGGACTGAAGCCTCTAGATACCACTTGCCTAAATAGACTTGGCAGATAACATAGCAAGGTAGGTAGACGCCCAGATACGACATTACGAGCGTGCTTGGATGCCTGCATGAAATTTGCAGGTACGTAGGCCCCGTGAGCCGGGCAAGTCATGTAGATTGATTGTAGAGTCACGAAACCTTCAAAGAGTCTAGGGGGCGTGCATGATTGCCCGCGTCTGTTTAGCCAAGTCGGGAAAAGGCGTGGCTTGGTTTGGTTACTCTCGTTTGTGTGAGTCCGCAGGCACGAGTGAGTGAAAACACAATAATGCAGCCTGGTGGTCCATGTGCTTGAGAGCAGATTTTGCACCTGCTCTGATCAACCTGGTCCCGAGAAACGGACGTGAGCAAAATTGTTGTTTCGATTTGGTATAAGTGCCAGCTGACTGGAATTTATTTTAGTCTTTGTGAACGTCGGGAATCGTCGATCCGACGTTGAGATCCATGTGAAAATTTACGTTTTGATGGGTCCTAGAATGAACAAGTCATACAGAAATTCGCAGGGGCATGCAACTGCCAAGCCCTGTCCGACCGCCCGATTGCCTCGCGATTCGTGAAGTAGTTGGATCTCGTACGAGGGCATAGTAAGTTTCAAGTTTTAATCATCGAAACTTACGATTTTAAACTGAAACTTGCGATTTTGTCGCTCACTCTTATCAAGTTTCATAGATAAAATTTAAAGACATTTATTTTTGTTGGTCGTAGGCACAAAAATTGTGATTTCATCGGTCGCTCACACTAAGTTTCAGGAGGTGAAAGTTAACATTTATTTTCAAACTTCGTCAAAACGTATTCAAAATAGGTCTTATTTGAAAGCCCTCATCACGAGAAACACGGATATGAAAACATAACTTAATTTGAACTTTTTTTTTCAAGAGATATGAAAATTTGAAATTCGAAAAAAAATAAAAGGACGCTCGAGGGACTCGGTGCCCTGAGACCCGTGTGCCATAAATCCTCTTCCACAAGTCATCCCTTTTCACTGGATGGACAAAACAACACTCTCTCTGCTTATTTTTTACTTCGTGTTTTACTCCTTTTCTAAAGTCAAGTTTTCTCGACGTTGGCAACACTGTCGGGTCTACGACCGTGCACGAAGGCATGAGAGATCCGGCAGCACTAGTATGGCAATACGACACCATCTGCATGCACGGGAAGCGTGCAACCGCGAGGAGGGTGCACCTATGACGATGAAGCACTGGTGACGAGTGCATGGGAAGGACGCAACGGGAGGGTGTGGTGACGAAGAACCAAGTGATGGATGGATCGGCGATGGCAAGGAGGGAGGAGAGGAAGGGCTAGTGATGAGAGGGGCTGTTAGGAGGTGCTAGGATGGAGAGGAACCGGGTGGAGCAAGGCGAGGGAAGGAATAGATGATAGGGTTTAGGGAGTGGAACTGCGGCTGCTCCTGCCTAGTCATTACTGACCGGTCACTAGGCATGGTCGGTTAGTAATGAAAATAGGCCGCCGGTATGGTAATGTATCACTGAGAGCATCTACATCCGAATTTGGCAAATCCGACCCCCTATGTGTCCGCGGACACAATGACCAATCACCGGTATGGCAAATTAGATTTTAAGTTATATCACTTAAAACTTTTTTTTCAATGCAAATTCATCTGCCGGCACCAGCTCTTCCAAGTATCGGTGAACGTCTCGTCGATCTCCGCATCCCGATGGCGGAGGAAGTGGCGGTTGGCCTCCACCTCCGCCTTCGACTGGGTGGGGTCGAGGATGGCATATTGCTTCGCCGTCTCCTCAAGCCCGGATCTGCTCAAGGAGCTGGAAACTAACTCCAGATCGACTCAAGATCGTTAGAAACTGAGCACGAGTCACTTTCCACGGCTCGACCTTCAACCTCGCTCAGTTTCAGCTCGTTCGAATTTTTGTATAAATTGAGCTGAGTCTAGTCTAACGTGCTCGAACTCTACTCGTTTGCAGCCCTATGAGGGAGATATTAGAAATATAAAGTACAATTGCTCAAAGAAAATACTCTCTCCGTCCGGAATTATTTGCCGTGGAAATACATGTATATAGACGCATTTTCATGTAGATACATTCATTTTTATCATTTTTGCGACAAATGATTCGATTCATTTTTATCATTTTTGCGACAAATGATTCGGGACGGAGAGAGTCTAAAGTATAGATATCGCTGATTAGCTACCAAAAGATATCCCCCCATCGAAAGTAACCCGCGGAAAATCCCCGACATGTTGTGTCGTTCACGAGGTAGACTGGTACAGAGAGTACTTCCTCCTCTCCTCTTCTAGGGTCATGCATGCGCTCATAGACAACGGCCACAAGAACCTTTTGAGCAAGGTACTCAAGGTAAGCGTAATCAAAGCGATCACATCTTCCTGACGGTGATTAGTTTACTAACGTGTGGTCTCCTGGCATTGTTGACTACCAAACAGCGCGCGGCTTCAAGCTGCTTATACTAAATAGTGTTCCCTTGATGCTCTTGCCGTTGGAGCTGGAGCAGCTGGTTTTGCAGCCATGGCGTTGACCTGAGAGATGCATGCAAGCAGAGGGTTCGAATCCACACACCACTGGATGGTATCCCGGTTTGAGTTGACCATCCAACAACCGTAGCAAGCACGAGAGGTGTGTCCGGTCAGACCGTCGGACCAACGATAACCTCTTCCACTTCCACACCGGCAGGGAGGGTTCATTGCTAAGCTTCAGCCAGCCAAGTAATTAACCTGAGGTGTCAAGTGGTTAGTATATTTAACAGCGGCATGCCGGGTGCACGTTGGGCACCGGAACCCCTCGGGGCAGGCCGTGTCGTTGCCGCGGCAGACACCCGCACGCTGCCGGTCACCGCCGCCGAGGAACACGGCCGCCGTTCTAGCTGGCCGCCGATGGACAGTCTGCGTGCGTGTACATGGACTACGTCATCGTGAAGAAGAACGGCAAGTGGTCCATGCGGTGTATGTAACGTTGGGGTCTGTCTGGGCGGGGATGGCGGAATTCAGATTTGACGCGGCTTTCACCACCCGATTTGAGTAATCCGTATGTCAAACAAGTTCATGTGTGCCCTCCACGCTCCACCCCACTCTTTCAGAGATCAAGATGATGCTATTAGAAGCTTTCGGATATTTAGACGGTCGCTTGGAGAGCATGGCATTTCAAACGTCTTTTCAGACAATTTTAGTTGTATGTGAGGTGACCATTTTTCCTTTGTTTTTATTTTCCTCCTTTCTTTTTTTCCCCATTTTTGTTTTTTTACTTGTTCTTTCTTATTTTTTATTTTATTTTATTTTCCTTTTTAGTTTGGTTTTTCTTTCTTTTTTTATCCTATTTTCAATGTTTGAAAAATCAAGAAAAATTATTTAAGTCATGACATATTTTGAATTCATGAATTTTTTTTTGAATCACGAACATTCTTAGTACAAATTCCTGACATTGTTTTAAATAAGAAACATTTTCAGAAATACGTGATTTTTTTTTCAAATCATGAAAATTTTCCAAATTTTCCAACAGTTCTTTTTATAAATTCGTGAACATTTTTTTTGAAATCATCAACATTTTACAAATTCCTGAATTTGTTTACAAGTCACGATAATTTTTAAAAATCACGACCTTTTTGAGAATAATGAACATATTTTCAAATTTATGAATATATTTTAAAATTCACGTTCAATTTTGTTTTACATATGTGAAACTTTTTTTCTCTACTCATGAACAGTTTTTTAATTCTCCAACATTTTCCAAATTCTTGATTTTCTTTTCCAATTTGGGAACATTTTTTGAATGATTTTTTTTTAAAATTACAGTCATTTTCTGAAGGGAAAAGCTAATGCTATACCGGCTGATTGCACGAGAAGTTCCGCCACCTGCATAGCCGTTGGATCGCCCTTGATCCATGCGACCTCAAACGTGCTCACACACCTCCGCTCTTTTCTTTGCCTACCACGTGCTTTTTTGTCGTATCTTGCAATAACGGTGTTGCAAACCACGTCGGGGAACGACGATGGCAACTTACACTAGTTTTTGCAACATCAGCTATGTTGCACAAAATAATTACAACAAAATCTCTGTTGCGAAAAAATTTGCGACAAGAACTTTGTTGCAAAAAATATCCTGCAACACAACCGATGTTGCAAAAAACATTTCGCAACACAACCTATGTTACAAAAAAATCTACAAGTGTTTCCGCAACACGATCCTTGTTGCAGAAAATATTCTATAACAAATTCTGCTGCAAAAAAAATACGAACGTTTTCGCAACATGCTCTTTGTCGCAAAAAAATCTGCAACATAATTTATGTTGCAAAAGACCCGTAAGCCACATTTTAACACTAGATCTGGTGGCAAACGCCCCGACCGATCTTTTGAAAAGATCGGCCGGCGGACGCGTAGCAGCGCCCTTTTCTGAATTCATGAATATTTTTAAAATTTGTGCAAAAGCATTTCAAACTCATGGGAATTTTTTGAAATCGACGAATAAATTGCCAAAAAAAGGAGCGCAGGGATCCAAGGCAAAAATATATCTCGCTTATGGCGACTGTTTTTTCGGTGTCGTTGAATCATCTACACTTTGCGGCCCATTTTCGCATGCTTAAATGGACATTACTAGAGAGAAAGTGCAGCGCAAGGATCCGATCCTGCGATCTGTTGGTTCCTGCTTGGATAGTAGGTCATGACCTTGTTAAAGAAAAAAAAATCGTTTTTCCACTGTTTTACTAGGTGTGTTTTTGTTTTTTTGTTTTTCTTAGTTTCTTTCTCTGTATTTATTGGTTTTTCATTTTTTTTGTTTTCCTTTGGTTTTCTATGTTTTTTTCATTTTTCATCAAATTATTTTCCTTTTTCTTTAAGTTTTATTTTTTTCTAAATTTTTGTTTTTTAATACAAGTTTAACATTTATTGAATACATGGTCAGTATTTTTTGTATATATTTAACATTTTTGAAATTCTTCCTTAATGTTTTCTCAACTACCAAATTAACATTTTTTTCATCATTTATTCTATGCACATATTACACCTATCATCAACGGTTTCATTAAAAATTTCAAATACAAGTTTAACTTTTCTCATTACATGGTCCACATTTATTGTATACACGGTTAAAGTTTTTTGAATACGAAATTAATATTTTTTGAATACATAGTCAATATTTTTTCTATATACATTTAAATTTTTTAAAAGGTTGATTAAAATTGTCCAAATACAAATTTAATATTTTTTCAATACACAGTCAACATTTTTCTATACACATTTAATTTTTTCAAATACAAGTTTACAATTTTTTGAATGCACGGTCAACATTTTTTCTATACACAATTAACAATTGTCAAATGATTGATTAACATTATTTTCAAATGGTAGGATTAATTTTTTTAATACATTATCAATTCTTTTCACACACATTATATATTTTTTGTATATATGAGAAACATTTTCTTTGTGTTAACATTTGTTTCGAAATATTTTATGTAAAGTGTCTTTATCATATACTTTTTTTCGATAAAGGGAATACATTAATATCGCAAAGATACCAATTACACCCGGCCTCTGCAACAACGCAATACCCTAATGGCATTACGGATGCACACAGCCAAAAAAAGAAAAGGCTAAAAAACAAGAAAAGCCCCATTACAGAGTTCCAGTCCATGTAGCAACAGTACAACCACCACCAAAACAACACATGAAGTCCAAGTTCTCTAAAAGTCACGCCTCAAAGAAGGAAACAGTGCACAAGCACCGTCGTCACCCGATCGTAGATCTTGGGTTTTCACCCTGAAGATAGTCCCCGCTCTCAAAACAATGCCTTCACCAAGACCATTGCCAAGCACAACCAATTAAGGCCAGACCTTGGATTTTCACCCTCAGAGGTAAGACTTTGAACTGCACTTGTGTTGTCGCCCCCACTTACATACCATTGCTACAAAATCCGAAACTCCAAGCAAGTTCCTCATCGCCAGAAAGGCTCCAATCACCATTACTAGTCCTCCGATCTCGACTTCCATGCCATTCTCCGCCTCTGACTTCACCATGAAACTAAACATATCTCCTGATGGCAACAGATAGCAGAGCTTCGCACCGCTCCCTCCTTGACGGAGAACCAGTGGGCACGACCGAATTCCACCCGATCCAGAAATCTCCAGGCATAACGCGCCCATGGGAATTCACCGGCGGAGCCTTCCGGAACCCGACACTCCGACCAGATCAAGAAGGACAGGCGTCAGGCAGATCCTCGTCTTGTCACTTGAGGAACCCTAGGACCGTCCCCTTAAAACAGGCCGAGCATGCAGCCCCACGCCGCCGTGGCACCCCAGATCAGATCGGGGATCGGTGCGCGGATCTGGCGCCGCATCGGGAGCAGCAGGGGCGTCGGGAAAGGGTGCCTCGCCGGTAGCCAACAGCGCGCCGCCGCGCATGGATGAGCAGGCCACGCAAACGCCATGGCCGACCACCGCCTCGGCCTTGAATCTGAGGGAAAAACGCTGCGCCGCGAGAGAGCTCGCCCCGCCGCCGCCGTCCGCGGCACGGGCTTAGCCGGCCGCCTCCTCCGACGACGGCGAGGGGGGGATGGATGGGAGGGCCTTGCGGTGGCTGGCGGCTGAGTCTCCCCCCGTGTCGCCCGTGAGAGCGACGCGGGGGTCAGGGGATAGGAGCATATCATATACTTATTAAGAATCTTTGGAAACGTAAACGAAAGGAAAAAATGGTAGAAGAAAAACGAAAATGACGTGAAAAAATCAGGCAGTGGCCTCGCGCTTAGTTGCAGAAACAAATTACGGTAGATGTTATCTCGCGCGCCTGGGCGTTGGTTAGTATTCTCCGCTTAGTTGCAGTGCAGTATGTTCAATTTGCCTTGTTTTCGGGCCATTTAGGTCCCGGACTTTTATTATTTACAAAGAATATGTTAAACATGATCATACTATAACTTTGCAATCGTAACTCGGATTAAAATAATCTGTATATGAAATTTGATCAGAAAAATGCGTAGTTTTCGATCATGCTATTATTTATTCTTGTGAATCACTTTAAAATTCTGTTTTGGAAATAACCTTAATTAATCTAACTAATTGTTATGGTTTAGTTTAAAAAATGCTAACACACAACATATCTTTTTTTTTTACGGAACTTCGTCAAGAGGGCGGGGTGCAACATATCATTTATATAGAGAGAGTATGTTAGGAGGGTCTATATATATAGATTGGAGGGAGTATAAATGATACATTTTAATGGACATATATGAGTAATAAAGAAAGGAAAGAATAAATGCGTGAGATAATTTTTTATTAATCTTCAAGCTTATGCAGAGATGTCCTGGAACACATTTAATAGAATCCTTTATTGGGATTATTCTCATGACATTATTTCAATTTACAAGTAATGCTTTGGTATGAAAAAAATGAAAATTATGCTATTTAAGATCTGATTAGTCATACAAACATCGCACCAAAAACCGTTTCGAAAAAAAAGTCATACCCAAAGTATTGTATGCATGCTTCTTAATGTACTACTGATATAAATTTCTATTAGAACTCAGTGTATGCCTCTCTACCGTGGTCGGGCACAATTCAGATATTGTTGGGTCGTGTTGACGGAGAGTGGACACGTCAAATATCTCCCCCGTTGCAACGCACGGGCATATTGCTAGTAAAGACATATGTGTTTAAAACATATTCATTTCATTTTTCATGAAAAATAATTTAAACTTTTATTCACGCATTTTAAAAACAAGATATTAATGAAAATAAAAATAAAAAGTAAATTAAAAAAAACATAGGATTTCTTCGTTTCTTCCTTTCAGTTTTTAATTTTAACTTGCCTTACTTACTTATTTATTTATTTATTTTTATTTTGTATATTTATGTGTATATGTCAAATACGTAGTTTTTGATGAATGAATGAAAATTCTCATAAATATGCAAAAAAATCAAAATGCATGAATAATTTTTTAATCACAAGAAATATTCTACTCCCTCCGTTCATAAATATACGTCTTTTTAGAGATTTTACTACAGACTACATTCGGATGTATATAGACATACTTTAGAGTGTAGATTCAATCATCTTGCTCCGCATTTAGTCCGTAGTGGAATCTCTAAAAAACTTATATTTAGGAACGGAGGTACTACCAAGATATATGATGAATTTTTATATAACGCGCACATGTGTTGGCCATGTTTCAGTATCCGTGGTCTTTTCTATTGTCTGCTTTTTAAAAACAACTCTTACTGATTCTATTTATATTTCCCCCACAAATTTCACTTTTATTTTTGTGTATGTGTTTGTTTCCTTGTCGTGTTTTATTTTTTAGGGGGGGGGGGGGGGGGGGGGGGGGCTAAAACACAGAAGGTCTGATTGAGGCATGTGAACGTATTAAATGTATACGCACGTGCATAGACCATTTTTAAAGCCCACAAGCTCTCATTTTAATGCAATTTGTGAAAAATGCCTGAATATTTCAGTGTACAAAGATCTTTTTTATCATGGACGTTAACATCTCATTTTAGATAGATGAACATCTACGTTCAGGTACATTTATGTTATATTGTCACAAAACAAATCTTAATTTTATATATTGACTTTTGACAATTTTAAAATTATGTAATTAAAAATACATTTTTTAAAATATATTTAAAATAAAAATGCATTTTGTAAATCACCCTGGTGGTGACCCATACAGAACCTTGCACACCATGTGCGCCCTCTATCTATCGCACAGGGTGCCTTATCGAGCGGTAACAGCGCCTTGGTCAGCCAGTGAACATGCCCTGGTTTCTAATCTTTTCTTGTATTTTTCTTGATGGTTTATAATTTTTTTTCTTTTTTTTATGTTACTCTTTACAATTGTCATCAGTTTTCTTCTATTTTCAGCGGTTTTTCTATTCTTTCCTTTTCTATATGTTGTTTTATGCCTTCATCGGTATTTAATAGTTTTTAATGTGTTTTTCTTTACAGTTTTTTTTTCATTTTATTCTATTGTATTTTCTTTTTATTTTTAAAAAAATTCTCATTTTTTCGTTTGCCTTTTCAATACATGTCCACTTTTCAAATACTATCTCAACACACGCAAAGAGAAGTTACCCTAACCAACATGGTCAGCATAGCGCATGTGAAAGGTCGTCCTACAGCCACTCGTGCACATCTCACGTAGGGGTGATACCCGTCATAACCGGATGCCGCGTACGTCGATAGGCAAATGACATGCATCGGAGTCGAAAGTTGCCATTGTAGCCCATCTCGGAGACGCGCATGGTCAAGAGGGGACTTGCCCATATTATTCCGAGACGATGCCTCGCGTACGGTCGAAGGTACGACCGTGGTCCCCACGGCATGGAAAGGTGTGGAACCACGTGCAGTGTTGTGTCCAATCGGTCAGGATTCGCTGTCTGTCGGCCGTGTGCTCCGGAGGACAAATTCACTGTTTTGACCCTTTTTTAAAAGTTCAGCCGGATCTGACCCCGGTTTGCAAAAATTTCCGGATCTGACCCTTTTTTTACCGCCAGATTCCTTGGCGGTAGGGTATGACAACCTACCGCCGAGGACACTGGCGGTAGGGAAATGGCCTACCGCCGCAGGGGCTAGCGGTAGGATGTGTAACCCTACCGCCAAGGGGTCCGGCGGTAGGCACGCATGCTCCCGGGATCCGTAACTTAGAAATTTTTCGCGGTAGGGCGTGCAACCCTACCGTCAGGGTCCTTGGCGGTAGGTTGTCATACCCTACCGCCAAGGTGTGTGGCGGTAGCAAAAGGGTCAGATCCGGAAAAAAGTTCGGACCGGGGTCAGATCCGGCTGAACTTTTCAAAAAGGGTCAAAACAGTGAATTTGTCCTGCTCCGGATTGCCGCTTTGAGAGTTGCATGAGTCGACTCGACCCGGCCCAACCTGAGAAAACGAGTGGACAATAAGGATGCTTCTAATGCAAAGGTGCTTAGGCCAACTTCAACGCGCGACCCCATAATACGTTTTCAACGCATCTATAATTTTTAATTGTTCCATGCTGATATATTATCATTTTAGGATACTTTTTGGGTCATTATTTACCAATTTATAATATTTTTTAGCACTAACCTATTGACCCAGTGCCAGTTGCTGTTTGCTGCATGTTTTTGCCTTTTCAGGTTTACAGTACCAAACAAAGTCCAATTGCCACGAAACTTTTTGATGATTTTTTCTGGACTATAAGAAGACCTAGAAGCTTCGAAAGGAAGCCAGGAGGTGCACGAGGGCCCCACCACACATCAGGGCGCGCCCTGGGGGGCGCCATGATATGTGGTGGCCCCCTCGTGGCTCTCCCGACGTGCCTCTTCGGCCTATAAATTCTCTAATATTGCAAAAAAACCCGGAGGCAGTCCTGAAACCCTTTTTCCGCCGCCACAAGTCTCTGTTCCGTTGTGAGGCCATCTGGAGCTCCGTTCTGACACCCTATCGGAGGGGTGATCGATCACGGAGGGCCTCTTCATCAACCTTGTTGCCCTCATGTTGATGTGTGAGTGGTTCACCACAGACCTACGGGTCCATAGCTAGTACCTAGATGGCAATCTCTCTCTCTTATGATCTTCAATACAATGATCATCGCATCTTCGCTTTGATCTATCCGATGTAATCCTATTGTGCGGTGTGTTTGTTGGGATCCGATGAATTGTGGGTTTATGTTCAGATTATTCATGAAAAGTATTTGAGATGCCTCTGAATTATATTATCTCTTAAGTGCATGATCATTATAGCTTCGTATTGCTCTCCGATCTATTGATGTGCTTTGGCCAAGTAGATTGATATTTCATCAGTGGGAGTGGTGCGTTGTGGTAGGTTCAACCTGGCGAGTTTCTATATCCCAGTGACAAAGTAGGGGACAAGATGCGTCTTTGTGTTGTTGCTACTAAGGATAAAACAATGGGGTTCATTCATATTGTTTGAGTTTACTTTGTCTACATCATGTCATCGTTCTCCAAGCATTGCTCTGTTTTACTTAATACTCTAGATGCATGCTGGATAGCGGTCGATGAGTAGAGTAATAGTAATAGACGCAGGCAGGAGTCGGCCTATTTGCTTATGGACGTGATGCCTATATATACATGATCATTGCCGTGAATATCGCATAACTATCCGCTTTTCTATCAATTGCCCAACAGTAATTTGTTTACCCACCGAATGCTGCCTACATGAGAGATGCCACTAGAGAACACTATGGCCCCCGGGTCTATTCACTTATATATTTACAAACGCTACAATTACCTCGCTGCCTTTATTTACTTTTTATTTATTTGCATTTTATATTTATCAACAATTATCTACACAACTCATTTGCTTGAAAATAACGAGACCAGGGGGATTGACAACCCTCTTGCCCGCGTTGGGTGCAAGTTGTTTGTTCATTTGTGTGCAGCCGCTAAAGACGGTTGAGGATTGATATTCCTATTGGTTCGATAAACCTTGGTTTCATAACTGAGGGAAATACTTACCCACTTTGTGCTGCAATTACCCGTTCCTCTTCATGGAAAACCCAACGCATATCACAAGTATTAGGAAGGATTTCTGGCGCCGTTGCCGGGGAATATCATCATCAACTATGAAGTAACTTCACACAAATTTTCATTCACTTGTTCTTCTTTTTATTTGATGTTATATTTAGCTTGTCTCATAAAAATTAAAAATACAAAAATATTTATCTTTGCTTGTTATTAGTTTTCTTATTTGAATTCATGGCTAGTTCCTCTCCGGATATGCCTCAGTCTCCCTACTTGGGAGAGGGTTCCCCAATCTTAGATTTTAAGCAAGTAGGTGATGAGTCCCTTAAAGAGGCATGGGATAGATTATTAGAAATACAAGCAAGAGCTAATCCTAAGAGCCACATTAAATTGCTCCTTAGAAGTTTTTATGTTGGTTTATCCCTTTCTCATAGGCGTGTCCTGGATTCTATGTTCGAGAAAGATTTCCTTGGGAACAATGCTTTTGACACCTATGATAAGATGAAAAATATATTTGGACAACCCAAAATAGAAACCATTGAACCACCCATATTGGTATGCTTTCGTCAAACTGAGTTAATAAAAGAAACTAAGACCATCATGGAAGCTAATTTTAAGGGATTGTATAACATGTCCACTAAAACCAATGGGAACGTGGTATTGCAAAATAAGAAATTTGACACTATGGACCAAAATATTGATGCTCTTAGCTTGTTGAAGGATAAAATTAAGACTCTCAATTGCAAGCTTGAACAATACATCCTAAGGGTCAAAGATGACAATACTTGAAACTAATTATGCCTAGCTAGGGGCATAACACAATAGCGCTAGTTGGGAGGCAACCCAATAGTTATCTTAAATTTTTTGCTTTAAACTTTATATTTATTTTTAATAGCATGATTATTGCCTCTGTAATGATTATGTTTTTGTGTTTAAATTAGTGTTTGTTCCAAGTAAAGCCTTGGGGATGACTCACAAGATGAGTAGAATCGATGCTGAAACAAAACAAAAACTTTTGACTCCAGTACAGGAATTTTCATTTTTTCTGGAGCGTGATAATGATCTGAAATCTTTACACAGTGTTGATATACAAATTTTCGAGGTTGTCCTAATTTTTCAGAATTTGTAGAGTTACATAAGTATAGGCTCTCTACAGATTGCTACGGACTGTTCTGTTTTAGACAGATTCTGTTTTTGCTTGCATAGTTGCTTATTTTGATTAAGCTATGGATTGTATCGGGGGTATAAGCCATGGAGAAGTTAGATTACAGTACCTATTATGCATTTATGAAATTTGAATCAATTTATAACAGTACTTAAAATATCCAATATGTTTCTTATACTAACGGATCTCACGAGGTTTTGCTGAGTTTTGTGTGATTGAAGTTTTCAAGTTTTGGGTGTTATCTTGATGGACAAAGGAATAAGGAGTAGCAACAGCCTAAGCTTGGGGATGCCCAAGGCACCCCAAGGTAATATTTTAAAGGAGACTCAAGCGCCTAAGCTTGGGGATGCCCCGGAAGGCATCCCCTCTTTCGTCTCAAATCCATCAGTATGTCACTTGAAGCTATATTTTTATTCGTCACATGATATGAGTTTTGCTTGGAGCATCATTTGCTTTTGGTTGCTTTTACTTTCAGTTTACCGCAATCAGTATTTGCTGGACACACCTATTTAAGAGAGACACGCCTTCCTCATAATTTGTTAGAATACTCTATGTGCTTCACTTATATGTTTTGAGCTTAGCAGTTGCTCTAATACTTCACTTATACTCCCTCCGTTCCTAAATATAAGTCTTTTTAGAGATTTCACTAGGGGGCTACATACGGAGCAAAATGGTTGAATCTATACTCTAAATTATGTCTATATACATCCGTATGTAGTCCCTTAGTGAAACCTATAAAAAGACTTATATTTAGGAACAGAGGGAGTATCTTTTTGAGCACAGTGGCGTGTAGATTTTATAGAAATAATTTCACTCTCGTTCTTCACTTATATTTGTTTGAGAGTTAATAAATAGTGACGGTAATTTGCATGGGTCATAAAGACTAGTCCAAGAATATTAGGTATTCAATGAGTGATAAACAAAACCATCATGTAGCACATATAAAGAAATTGTGGGTCAATGATATTGATGTAGTAATATGAAATAGGTGTGAGTTCAGAATTCTTAAACCACAGAAGTGTCGATATTAAGAGGGGTTGACCTTTTTGTTCATCTAAAAATTAAAAAGGCATGGTGATGATGTGTGAGCATTTCTATTCCTTGTTGAAATCCTAGTGTTGTTTCGGGTCGGAAGCGCGCGAGGGTTCACTCCTGCCAACCTCTTCCCTCGGGGCATGCGATTAGTACTTTGATCTATGATAAACTAATAAAACTTTGCAATAAGTATATGAGTTCTTTATGACTAAAGTGAAACCATGGACATACGCAGTCTTATCTTTTCATAGTTTGCTAGCCTCTTCGGTACCGTGCATAGCCCGTTCTCACCTCGAGGATCGATGCAACTTTCGCCGGTGCATCCAAACCCCGTGACATGACACGCTCTATTGCACATAAGCCTTATTATATCTTCCTCAAAACAGCCACCATACCTACCTATCATGGCATTTCCATAGCCATTTCGAGATATATTGCCATGCAAATTCCATCGTTACTTCACATGACTAGTTCGTTCATCATCATATTGCTTTGCATGATCATATAGAGCTGACATAATATTTGTGGCAAAGCCACCGTTCATAATGTTTATGATACATGTCACGCTAGATCATTGCACATCCTGGTACACTGCCAGAGGCATTCATACAAAGTCGAATCTTCATATCAGTTCTCCATATTGAGTTGTAAGTAAATAAAAGTGTGATGATCATCATTATTAGAGCATTGTCCCAGTGAGGAAAAAATGATGGAGATGATGATTCTCCCATAAGTCGAGATGAGACTCCGGACGAAAATAAAGATTGGGGAGGCCAAATGAGCCCACCATCCATTCAAAAAAAATGAGAGAAAATGAGAGAAGGGACTTTGCTACTATCCTTTACCACACTTGTGCCTCAAAGTGGCACCATGCTCTTCATGTAGCGAGTCTCATGATATATCACTTTCATATGCTAGTGGGAATTACCTATTCATCATTACAAACTTGGCTTGTATATTCCTATGAAGGGCTTCCTCAAATGCCCGAGGTCTTCATTAGCAAGCAAGTTGGATGCACACCCCACTTAGCTTCATTTGAGCTTTCATACACTTATAGCTCTAGTGCATCATTTGCATGGCAATCCCTACTCCTTGCATTGACATCTATCGATGGGCATCTCCATAGCCCATTGATACGCCTAGTTGATGTGAGACTATCTTCTCCACTTCGTACCCCTTTGATATCTACCACCATACTCTATTCCACTTAAATACTATGTCCAATGGCTCACGCTCATGTATTGCGTGAAGAATAAGAAGTTGATGCATATTGAAAAAGTACGAACCAATTGCCTGACTTGGACACCGTGGTGCTTGACATTTGTATTAATGTGGTGAAGATGGAGCCATGCCTTGCTAATATAACAAGATGAATGGGGGGGGGGTTAAACATTTCTTAAGGATCATATACTTTTAAGAATTAACAATTCTGTTTCTTCCATTTTAATTATTGCTATGTTAATATTTGTTGATTCATCTTTTCTTAATGAGCATACGTGAATAAGATTACATAATGGATAGCATGTCACATCAAAAATTCTGTTTTTATCATTTACCTACTCGAGGACGAGCAGGAATTAAGCTTGGGGATGCTTGATATGTCTCCAACGTATCTATAATTTTTGATTGTTCCATGCTGATATATTATCATTCTAGGATACTTTTTTGGTCAATATTTACCAATTTATATTATTTTTTAGCACTAACCTATTGACTCAGTGCCCGGTGCCAGTTGCTGTTTTCTGCATGTTTTTGCCTTTTCAGGTTTACAGTACCAAACAAAGTCCAATTGCCACGAAACTTTTTGATGATTTTTTCTGGACTACAAGAAGACCTAGAAGCTTCGGAAGGAAGCCAGGAGGTGCACGAGGGCCCCACCACACATCAGGGCGCGCCCTGGGAGGGGCGCCCTGATATGTGGTGGCCCCCTCGTGGCTCTCCCGACGTCCCTCTTCGGCCTATAAATTCTCTAATATTGCAAAAACCCTGGAGGCAGTCCCGAAACCCTGTTTCCGCCACCACTAGTCTCTGTTCCGTCGTGAGGCCATATGGAGCTCCGTTCCGGCACCCTCTCAGAGGGGGATCGATCACGGAGGGTCTCTTCATCAACCTTGCTGCCCTCATGATGATGTGTGAGTGGTTCACCACAGACCTACGGGTCCATAGCTAGTACCTAGATGGCAATCTCTCTCTCTTATGATCTTCAATACAATGATCATCGCATCTTCGCTTTGATCTATCCGATGTAATCCTATTGTGCGGTGTGTTTGTTGGGATCCAATGAATTGTGGGTTTATGTTCAGATTATTAATGAAAAGTATTTGAGATGCCTCTGAATTATATTATCTCTTAAGTGCATGATCATTATAGCTTCATAATGCTCTCCGATCTATTGATGTGCTTTGGCCAAGTAGATTGATATTTCATCGGTGGGAGTGGTGCGTTGTGGTAGGTTCAACCTGGCGAGTTTCTATATCCCAGTGACAAAGTAGGGGACAAGATGCGTCTTTGTGTTATTGCTACTAAGGATAAAACGATGGGGTTCATTCATATTGTTTGAGTTTATTTTGTCTAAATCATGTCATCGTTCTCCAAGCGTTACTCTGTTTTACTTAATACTCTAGATGCATGCTGGATAGCGGTCTATGAGTGGAGTAATAGTAATAGGTGCTGGCATGAGTCGGCCTATTTGCTTATGGACGTGATGCCTATATATACATGATCATTGCCATGAACATCGCATAACTATCCTCTTTTCTATCAATTGCCCAACAGTAATTTGTTTACCCACCGTATGCTGCCTAGATGAGAGATGCCACTAGAGAACACTATGGCCCCCGAGTCTATTCACTTATATATTTACAAACGCTACAATTACCTCGCTGACTTTATTTACTTTTTATTTATTTTGCATTTTATATTTATCCACAATTATCTACACAACTTATTTGCTTGCAAATAACGAGATCAAGGGGATTGACAACCCTCTTGCCCACGTTGGGTGCAAGTTGTTTGTTCATTTGTGTGCAGCTGCTGAAGACGGTTGAGGATCGATATTCCTATTGGTTCGATAAACCTTGGTTTCATAACTGAGGGAAATAGTTACCCACTTTGTGCTGCAATTACCCGTTCCTCTTGACGGAAAACCCAACGCAGATCACAAGTATGACCCCATTCTGTATGGCCACGTCTGTTTGGGAGTAAATGGACAGAGTGGGCCGCCCAATGCGTGGGAGCAAACAGACCAATGCCCGTTTTCGGTCCGCTTTCGTCCCATTCCTGGCCCAACTTTGGTCTGCGTTTGCGGCCAAACGGACACGCGCGGACGAGCGGGACGCCCACATTGTCCTCCCCTGGCCTGCCTGTCGGGGACACGACCGCCCCCCTTTCCCTCCATTTTTCCCAAAACAATCCCGCGCCCCCTCTCCCCTCCCCCCTCCACTATGGCCAACGACCCGATGAATCCCGGCGACCCAGCCGCGGCCACGTGCCCCGCATCGAAGATGAAGGCTCCCAAGAAGAAGTCGGATCTCACACCGGCGGAGCTTGCCAAGCTCAACGCCGAATCGGCCAAGAGGCGGAACCGGCGTACAAAGGACAAGGAGAAGAAGGTCGCCGCGAACATCACCGCCAGGACGGTCGCGCCGCGTGCCGCGCAGCACAAGGCCGAGGTCGACGACAAGGAGGCCATTGTTGCCAAGGCGCACGCCCTTCTCAGGTTAGGGTTGTACCGACCCTCGCCGGCCATTATGTCGGTTGCTGCCATGGCCGCGGCCAGCACAGGCTCATCGGTCGTCCGTCCTCCGCAGCACCGTTCCAATAGCTCGTCTATCACGCCTGAGGCATACCTCGCACCGCCGCTCCACGGCCATGGGCAGATGATACGTCCATTTTGCATCATGATTTCCTAGTGTTATTTACTTTGTTTTGTTGAATAATAATGCTTTGGGGAGTGATTCTAATGCCTTTTCTCTCATAATATGCAAGGTTTACACAAAGAGGGAGAATACCGGCAGCTAGAATTTTGGACCCAAGAAAAGCACGTCAGAGATACCTATTCTGCACAACTCCAATAAAGCTGAAACTTTACGGAGATTATTTTTGGAATTAATAAAAAATACTGGAGCAAAAATCTATCGGAGGGGGGGGGCACCTGGTGAGGAACACCCACCAGGGCATGCTAGGCACCCCCTGGCGCGGCCTGGTGGGTGGTGCTCACCCTGGCCCACCTCCGGAGCCCATCTTCTGGTATAAATTCCCAAAAAAACCTAAAAAAAATTAGTAGGAGGACTTTCGGGATGAAGCGCCACCGCCTCAAGGCGGAACTTGGGCAGGAGCACTTTTGCCCTCCCGCGGAGCGATTCCGCCGGGGGAACTTCTCTCCCGGAGGGGGAAATCGAAGTTATCGTCATCACCAACACCCCTCTCATCTTTGGGAGGCCAATCTTCATCAACATCTTCAATAGCACCGTCTCCTCTCAAACCCTAGTTCATCTCTTGTGTTCAGTCTTTGTACCGGAACCTCATATTGGTACCTGTGGGTGACTAGTAGTGTTGATTACCTTGTGTAGTTGATTACTATATGGTTTATTTGGTGGAAGATCATATGTTCAGATCCATTATGCTATTCATTACTCCTCTGATCTTGAGCATGATTATTATTTGTGAGTAGTTACCTTTGTTCTTGAGGTCACGGGAGAAGTCATGTTGCGAGTAATCATGTGAATTTGACATGTGTTCGATATTTTGATGATATGTATGTTGTGATTCCCTTAGTGGTGTCATGTGAACGTCGACTACATGACACTTCACCATTCATGGGCCTAAGGGAATGCATTGTGGAGTAGTTATTAGATGATGGGTTGCTAGAGTGACAGAAGCTTAAACCCTAGTTTATGCGCTACTTCGTAAGGGGCTGATTTGGATCCACGTGTTTAATGCTATGGTTAGACTTTGTCTTAATACTTTTCTCGTAGTTGCGGATGCTTGCGAGGGCGTTAATCATAAGTAGGTTGTTAGTTCAAGTAAGAACAGCACCTTAGCACCGGTCCACCCACATATCAAATTATCAAAGTAGCGAACACGAATCAAACCAACATGATAAAAGTGACTAGACAAAATTCCCGTGTACCCTCAAGAACACTTTGCCTATTACTAGTGATTGTTCTGGCCTGTCCTTTGCCTCAAAAGGATTGGGCTACCTTGCTGCACCTTTTTTACCGCTATCGTTACCTGCCCGTTACAAATTACCTTGCTATCAAACTATCTGTTACCTACAATTTCAGTGCTTGCAGAAATTACCTTGCTGAAAACCGCTTGTCATTTCCTTCTGCTCCTCGTCGGGTTCGACACTCTTACTTATTGAAAGGACTACGATTGATCCCCTATACTTGTGGGTTATCAAGACTCTTTTCTGGCGCCGTTGCCTGGGAGTGAAGCGCTCTTGGTAAGTGGAAATCGGTAAGGAAAAACTTATACTACGTGCTGAAATTTATTGCTACTTGATACTATGGAGAACAATCATTTGAGGGGTTTGTTCGGGGTATCTTCACCTCGACCGGAACCACAATTAGTTACCCCTCAACCTACAGCTCCTACTGAAAATGTTGCTTATGAAATTCCTTCGGGTATGCTAGAACACTTGCTTGCGAAACCTTATGCAGGAGATGTAACTGAACATCCTGATATGCATCTCTTATATGTGAACGAAATATGTGGATTATTTAAGCTTGCAGGTTTACCCGGAGATGAAGTTAATAAGAAGGTTTTCCCTTTATCTTTGGAGGGAAATTCATTGACATGGTATAGGCTATGTGATGACCTTGGATCATGGAACTGGAATCGTTTGCAATTGGAATTCCATCAAAAGTTTTATCCTATGCATCTAGTTCATCGTGATCGGAATTATATATATAATTTTTGGCCTCGTGAAGGAGAAAGTATCGCTCTAGCTTGGGGGAGGCTTAAGTCAATGTTATATTCATGCCCCAATCATGACATTCCGAGGGAAGTTATCATTCAGAATTTTTATGCTCGGCTTTCTCATAATGATCTATCCATGCTCGATACTTCTTGTGCTGGTTCTTATATGAATAAGACTATTGATTTCAAGTGGGATCTCTTGGAAAGAATTAAACGCAACTCTGAAGATTGGGAACTCAACGAAGTTAATGAGTCAGTTATAAAGCTTGAATTTAATTGTGTTAATGAATACCGATACTTTTCACAAGTTTAGCACTAAATATGGACTTGACTCTGAGATAGTAGCCTCTTTCTGCGAAGCATTTGCTACTCACGTTGATCTCCCTAAGGAGAAATGGTTTAAATATCATCCCCCTGTTAAAGAAGAAATTAAAGAACCAGTCATAGCTAGAGAAGAAACTATATTTTACAATGTTGATTCAGTTGTGCCTACTGCTTATATTGAAAAGCCACCTTTCCCTGTTAGGATAAAGGAACATGCTAATGTATCAACCGTGGTTCGTAAGAGTAATATAAGAGCACCTAAACCCCCCGAGCAAATTAAAGTAGAACCTAGTGTTGCTATGGTTAAATATCTCTTGGAAGAAAATATTGATGGGCATGTCATTTAACTTTGTGATGAAGCTGCTAGAATTGCTAAGCCTGATAAGAAAGATAAACATAGACCTATAGAAGGCTTGCCCGTTGTCTCAGTTAAAATAGGATATCATTGCTACCATGGTTTATGTGATTTAGGTTCTAGTGTGAGTGCTATCCCTTTTACCTTATACCAAGAAATTATGAATGAAATAGCACCTGCTGAAATGGAAGATATTGATGTTACTATTAAACTTGCTAATATAGATACTATCTCACCACTTGGGATTGTTAGAGATGTTGAAGTCCCGACAAGATGACTTTTGTCCCATTATCTTTGGTAGACCTTTCTTGAGCACCGTCAACGCTAAGATAGATTGTGAAAAACAAACTGTTGGTGTCTGTTTTGGTAATGTGTCTCATGAGTTTAATTTTTCCAAGTTTAGTAGACAACCTCGTGATAAAGCGTTACCTAGTGAAGATGAAATAATTGGTCTTGCTTCTATTGTTGTGCCTCCTACTGATCCCTTAGAACAATATTTGCTCGACCATGAAAATGATATGCACATGCGTGAAAGAAATGAAATAGATCAAATTTTCTTCGAACAACAACCTCTCTTGAAACATAATTTGCCTATTGAAACTCTTGGAGGTCCTCCTCCACCTAAAGGTGATCCCGTGTTTGAATTGAAACAATTGCCCGACACTTTGAAGTATGCTTATCTTGATGAGAAAAAGATATATCATGTTATTATTAGTGCTAACCTTTCAGAACATGAAGAAGAAAGATTATTGAAAGTTCTAAGGAAGCACCGGGCTGCTATTGGATATACTCTTGATGATCTTAAGGGCATTAGTCCCACTCTATGTCAGCACAAGATCAATATGGAACCTGATGCTAAACCCGTTGTTGATCACCAACGACGGTTGAATCCTAAGATGAAAGAAGTGGTAAGAACTTAAATATTAAAGCTTCTGGAAGTAGGTATAATCTATCCCATAGCTGATAGTAGATGGGTAAGTCCCGTTCATTGTGTCCCTAAGAAAGGAGGTATTACCGTTGTTCCTAATGCTAAGAATGAACTCATTCCACAAAGAGTTGTCACTGGCTATAGAATGGTAATTGATTTTAGAAAATTAAATAAAGCTACTAGAAAAGATCATTACCCTTTGCCTTTCATTGATCAAATGCTAGAGAGACTATCTAAGCACACACACTTTTGTTTCTTAGATGGATATTCTGGTTTCTCTCAAATAGCCGTGTCACAATCCGATCAAGAGAAAACCACCTTTACTTGCCATTTTGGAACTTATGCTTATAGACGTATGCCTTTTGGTTTATGCAATGCACCTGCTATCTTTCAAAGATGTATGACTGCTATATTCTCTGATTTTTGTGAAAAGATTGTGAAGGTTTTCATGGATGATTTTTCCGTTTACGGAACTTCTTTTGATGATTGCTTAAGCAACCTTGATCGAGTTTTGCAGAGATGTGAACAAACTAATTTTTTCTTGAATTGGGAGAAGTGCCACTTTATGGTTTGTGACGGTATTGTCTTGGGGCATAAAATATCTGAGCGAGGTATTGAGGTGGATAAAGCTAAAGTTGATGCAATTGAGAAAATGCCATGTCCTAAATATATTAAAGGTATTCGAAGTTTCCTTGGTCATGCTGGTTTTTATAGGAGGTTCGTTAAAGACTTCTCTAAAATTTCTAGGCCTCTTACTAATCTTTTGCAAAAGGATATTCCTTTTGTTTTTGATGATGATTGTGTGGAAGCCTTTGAAACACTCAAGAAAGCCTTAACCTCTGCATCTATCGTTCAACCACCTGATTGGAACTTGCCTTTTGAAATTATGTGTGATGCTAGTGATTATGCTGTTGGTGTTGTTCTAGGACAAAGAGTTGATAAGAAATTGAATGTTATCCATTATGCTAGTAAAACTCTAGACAGTGCTCAACGAAACTATGCTACTACTGAAAAAGAATTTTTAGCAGTTGTGTTTGCTTGTGATAAATTTAGATCCTATATTGTTGACTCTAAAGTTATTGTTCACACCGATCATGCTGCTATAAAATACCTTATGGAAAAGAAAGATGCTAAACCTAGACTCATTAGGTGGGTTCTTTTACTCCAAGAATTTGACTTACATATTGTTGATAGGAAAGGAGGTGAGAATCCCGTAGCTGATAACTTGTCTAGGTTAGAAAATATTCTTGATGACCCACTACCTATTGATGATAGTTTCCCTGACGAACAGCTAGCTGTAATAAGTGTCTCACACAACACACCTTGGTATGCTGATTATGCTAATTACATTGTTGCTAAATATATACCACCTAGTTTCACATACCAACAACAGAAAAAAATTCTTCTATGACTTGAGACATTACTTTTGGGATGACCCACATCTTTATAAAGAAGGAGTAGATGGTATTATTAGGAGTTGTGTACCTGAGCATGAACAGGAACAGATCCTACGGAAATGTCATTCCGAAGCTTATGGAGGACATCATGCGGGAGATAGAACTGCTCATAAGGTATTGCAATCCGGATTTTATTGGCCTACTCTTTTCAAAGATGCTCGTAAGTTTGTCTTGTCTTGTGATGAATGTCAAAGAATTGGTAATATCGGTAAGCGTCAAGAAATGCCTATGAATTATTCACATGTTGTTGAACCATTTTACATGTGGGGTTTTGATTACATGGGGCCTTTTCCTTCCTCTAACGGGTACACTCATATTTTAGTTGCGGTTGATTATGTCACTAAGTGGGTAGAAGCTATTCCAACTAGTAGTGCTGATCACCACACCTCCATTAAAATGCTTAAAGAGGTTATCTTCCCGAGGTTTGGAGTCCCTAGATATTTAATGACCGATGGTGGTTCACACTTTATTCATGGTGCTTTCCGTAAGATGCTTGCTAAATATGATGTTAACCATAGAATTGCATCACCCTATCATCCTCAATCTAGTGGTCAAGTAGAACTTAGCAATAGAGAAATAAAATTAATATTACAAAAAACTGTCAATAGGTCTCGTAAGAATTGGTCTAAGAAATTATATGATGCACTTTGGGCCTATAGAACAGCTTATAAAAATCCTATGGGTATGTCTCCATATAAAATGGTATATGGAAAGGCTTGTCATTTGCCTCTAGAACTAGAACACAAAGCATTTTGGGCAATTAAAGAACTCAATTATGATTTCAAACTTACCGGTGAGAAGAGGCTATTTGATATTAGCTCACTAGATGAATGGAGAACCCAAGCGTATGAAAATGCCAAGCTATTCAAAGAAAAAGTAAAAAGATGGCATGACAAAAGAATCCAAAAGCGGGAATTCAAAATAGGAGATTATGTTCTTTTATTCAACTCTCGTTTAAGATTCTTTGCAGGAAAGCTTCTCTCCAAATGGGAAGGACCATATATTATCGAAGAGGTTTATCGTGCTGGAGCTATCAAGATTAATAATGCCGAAGGTACTAACCCGAAGGTGGTCAATGGCCAAAGAATTAAGCATTATATATCAGGTACGCCTATTAACGTTGAAAGCAATGTTATCCAAACCATGACACTGGAGGAACACATAAAAGAAACCTTCCGGAACACTCCAGAATACTTAAAAATAGGAGGTACGTGATACGATAAGTAAACGGACTCCGAAAAATCTGCAAAAATATTTTCTGTTAGTTTTGGAATATTTTAGAATTTTAGGAATAAAAAAATAAACCGGAAGGTGATCGAGGTGAGCACGATACACCAGGGCGCGCCAGGCACCCATGGGCGCGCCCTGGTGGGTGGTGCCCACCTCGGATGCCTTCCCGACTCCGTTTTCCATCCAAATACTTGTTTCCCAAGAATAAAAATTCTCTATATATACCCCCGACTGTTTTGACGACCGCATCGCAGAAAAATCCTCTGTTCTCGCTTCTTGCTGTTTTCCTATCAGATTTGTCAAGTCAGGCATCATGTCTTCTCCCTCTCCTAACAATGTGGAAGAAGATGCCTGGCTAATGAAGATAGAGTTGAAGAGGGAGGAACCGAAAGAAGCATACAAGGAGGAAAAGGACAATGAAGCTAAGGTGGATTATCTCCCTGAAGGAGATCAATTCACGCCAGCAAAGGAGGGAGAGGAAGAAGATATCCTTCAACCTTATTACAGTCATCTCACCCCTATTAAAAACGAAGCCTTTAGAGCCTTCGAAGCGGTTCGTGTTCAGAATAAATTTCTCATCCGTGAAAATATCTTGTTGCAAGAACACATCGACAACCTTAGGAGAGTCATCCGCAAATTGGAGCATCTTTTGAAGCTAAAGTGTGACATCACATCACCACCACCTGCATCAACACCTCCGCCTTCTTCATCACCACCACCAAAGGAGACTTGAGTACACGGGTATGGGCACTCCCCTTGGCTTGAGCCAAGCTTGGGGGAGGTGCCCCGGTATCGTATCACCACCACTTTTATTCGCCTTTACCTATTTTAGCTCTATCTTTAGTTTCCCTTTGCTTTAGTTGAATAAAAGTTTAGCGTGATCTATTTTCGTGTGTTAGTTTTGTGGCCTACCTATCTATGTAATCGAGTGAAAGTTATATAATAAAGTTTAGTTTGAGTTTTGCTTCTCTACTTTCTTGTTGCAATCAAATAAAAGAAAGACAATAAATGAAAAGAATCATATGCTAATCTTATGGTGAGTAATGACATCACATAAGTAAAAGTATAAGTAGTAAAATTTATTGGAGATTGACAAACATAGCATTGGTCAATGATGCAATTCATGAAAGAATTAATTAGGGAAGAGAAGATTCACATGCAAATACACTATCTTGGACATCTTTTATGATTGTGAGCCCTCATCAAATATTATATGTCAAAATTGTTGACGTTGGACAAGGAAGACAACGTAATGATTTATGTTTGTTCATATCCACATAGAAGTTATATTGTCATAGATCCTTTAACATGTGGTGCTTGCTCAATATCTTTGCTAGCTAAAAATTCCACACTAAGTAGGGATACTACTTGTGCACCCAAAGACCCAAACCAAAACTCTTTCCTTGAGTGTCCACCATACCTACCTATGGATCAAGAAAGATCCTTCAACTAAGTTGTCATCGGTGCAACAAGGCAATAAAAATTGCTTCTAAAAGTGTTTTGATCAATTATTGTAAGAGAAAATTGAGCGTTATACGAAATTATGATGGCAAAGTAATAAAAGTGACGGACTGCATAATAAAGGTTGCTATTATAGGGGGCAATATAGCGTGACATTCTTTTACATTAAGGGATTGGGCATATAAACCAATAAGCGCATGACAACCTCTGCTTCCCTCTGCGAAGGGCTTATCTTTTACTTTTATGCACTTACTTTTATGCAAGAGTCAAAGTATTCTTCTCTATTCCTTTTTTACTTTTTCCTTTGCAAGCATCATGTGGTGAGGAAAGATCTAGGCACATATACCCAGTTGGATATGGGTGGGCATGAGTTATTATTGTTGACATCACCCTTGAGGTGAATACGTTGGGAGGCAAAACTATAAGCCCCTATCTTCCTATGTGTCCGGTTGAAACTTTTTGTTCATGGGTATGCCGTGAGCGTTAGCAATCATAGAAGACTAAATGATGGTTGAGTATGTGGACTTGCCAAAAGGCTCCGACATGAGACCCTTCCTGAAAATATGATGAATTGTAGTTGCAAAGTTGACTGAGAACACAGTTTGTTGGTTTCCAATAAGGTTTATGCTTCATACTTCTATGTTGTGATGAATTGTTACTTGTTCATGAGAAGCTTTATGATAAAAATATATTGAAATAAGTTCTTATGTTAGAGTTTGTTGCTGTTATGTTAATAAGCATGATGCTTCTATGTCCGTATTTTGTTTTTATCGACATCTCTCTCTCAAACCATGTGGACATGCTTTTCAATATCGGCTTTCGCTTGAGGACAAGCGAGGTCTAAGCTTGGGGGAGTTGATACGTCCATTTTGCATCATGATTTCCTACTGTTATTTACTTTGTTTTGTTGAATAATAATGCTTTGGGGAGTGATTCTAATGCCTTTTCTCTCATAATATGCAAGGTTTACACAAAGAGGGAGAATACTGGCAGCTGGAATTCTGGACCCAAGAAAAGCATGTCAGAGATACCTATTCTGCACAACTCCAATAAAGCTGAAACTTTACGGAGATTATTTTTGGAATTAATAAAAAATACTGGAGCAAAAATCTACCGGAGGGGGGCCACCTGGTGAGGAACACCCACCAGGGCGCGCCAGGCACCCCCTGGTGCGGCCTGGTGGGTGGTGCTCACCCTGGCCCACCTCCGGAGCCCATCTTTTGGTATAAATTCCCAAAAAACCTAAAAAAATTAGGAGGAGGACTTTCGGGACGAAGCGCCGCCGCCTCGAGGTGGAACCTGGGCAGGACCACTTTTGCCCTCCGGCGGAGCGATTCCGCCGGGGGAACTTCCCTCCCGGAGGGGGAAATCGAAGCTATCGTCATCACCAACACCCCTCTCATCTTTGGGAGGCCAATCTTCATCAACATCTTCAACAGCACCATCTCCTCTCAAACCCTAGTTCATCTCTTGTGTTCAATCTTTGTACCGGAACCTCAGATAGGTACATGTGGGTGACTAGTAGTGTTGATAACCTTGTGTAGTTGATTACTATATGGTTTATTTGGTGGAAGATCATATGTTCAGATCCATTATGATATTCATTATTCCTCTGATCTTGAGGATGATTATTATTTTTGAGTAGTTACCTTTGTTCTTGAGGTCACGGGAGAAGTCATGTTGCGAGTAATCATGTGAATTTGATATGTGTTCGATATTTTGATGATATGTATGTTGTGATTCCCTTAGTGGTGTCATGTGAACGTCGACTACATGACACTTCACCATTCATGGGCCTAAGGGAATGCATTGTGGAGTAGTTATTAGATGATGGGTTGCTAGAGTGACAGAAGCTTAAACCCTAGTTTATGCGCTACTTCGTAAGGGGCTGATTTGGATCCACGTGTTTAATGCTATGGTTAGACTTTGTCTTAATACTTTTCTCATAGTTGCGGATGCTTGCGAGGGGGTTAATCATAAGTAGGTTGGTAGTTCAAGTAAGAACAACACCTTAGAACCGTTCCACCCACATATCAAATTATCAAAGTAGCGAACACGAATCAAACCAACATGATAAAAGTGACTAGACAAAATTCCCGTGTACCCTCAAGAACACTTTTCCTATTACTAGTGATTGTTCTGGCATGTCCTTTGCCTCAAAAGGATTGGGCTACCTTGGTGCACCTTGTTTACCGCTATCGTTACCTGCCCGTTACAAATTACCTTGCTATCAAACTATCTGTTACCTACAATTTCAGTGCTTGCAGAAATTACCTTGCTGAAAACCGCTTGTCATTTCCTTTTGCTCCTCGTTGGGTTCGACACTCTTACTTATCGAAAGGACTACGATTGATCCCCTATACTTGTGGGTCATCAGCAGACAAGGTTCTCCACGTCCCCGGACTGCAGCGTGGTTGCTCCGGCCACGCCCGCGGGCGTCAGCGACCTCAACGTCATGCCGGGGTACAGTGGCGCTGGCCAGCCGTCCGATGGGACATAAAGTAAGCATCCCCGGTCATTCTCTTCGGCGAGCATGGCCCCCGCCCGCAGGCTGTTCGACGGAATGCCAATGCCGCCGCCGACGGTCAACGACCTTGACTACGCGGCGTTCATGGAGAACGTCATCTTCTAGGGCCATGGTGAGGCCTTCCATGTCGATGGCCAAGGCCCAACATTTGATCCCGACGCGACCCAAAGCCAGGACGGCCGAGGCTACTACGAAGACACCAATTTCTCGGCCATGATGAAGAGGTGGACGACCATGGCAATTCTTGGTATGAAGATGACGACTTGTATTGTGAAGATGAGGAAGAAAAGGTTGACATTTCGAGGAGGCCGCTGAACTCAAGGAGCTTGAGATCGAGGCCACAAATGCCGAGATCAAAGCAAAAGAGGTGGCACTCGCCTTCATGAGCGTCGACAAGAACAACATGTCATCGGAGAGGAAGGCTTGGTTCGTGAACCGGCAGAGGGAGATGTTCGCTCGCAACGGCCTGAACTAGGTGAGACCTCGGCCGTGATCGCTATCCATTTTGAAGGCTGGCTAGTGTGTTGGCCGCTGACTTTGTTGTCGGCCCCAAAAACTTGTCCATTTTGAAGGCCGACTCGTGTGCCGGCCGCTGGGTTTGTTGCTGGCCCCAAAAACTTGTCCATTTTGAAGGCTGGCTAGTGTGCAGGCCGCAGGATTTGTTGTCGGCGTGAAACTAGGGTGACCATTCTGTAGGTCGCTGGCTTTTTTGCCGGCCGACATGATGAACTGGCAAGAACGCGGCCGCTGGTGTGAACTATCCCCACATCCTTTGGTCTTTTCATATTTTGCATGCAAAGCGGACGAGATGCGGCCGAAATACGTCCGCGCGTTGGGCGCACGACCACCGCGTCCACAAATCCGGGCAGAACGGCCCCTTTGCCACCCCAAAACGGACGAAAAGCGGATGAAACGGATGTCCGTTTGGGGTCGTGCATTGGAGTTGGCCTTAGATATGGTGCTAAGAGCATTAAATAGCTTAGCAACTCAACTCCCCAATGCATAGGTGCTTAACTTGTTGTTGCTAAGCTTACTCTATTTAATGATTTAGCACCTAAATTCTTTCATGCATTGGTCATCTTCTTTCATTTAAGTGGTTTGTCTAGGTTCACGTGCATGGCATTGATTCTTTTTGGGGTTACCAAAGTGCTCCCTTTCCTCCTTAATTGATGTGCCACGTTATTTTTCGCTTATGTGGCACGCTTAGCACCTATCCACCATGAATCACTAGGAAGGGCCTAAGACCATCTACAAGTGGACGCCTCAAACGACCCCTCATACATTTGCGGACGCGCCCGGTCAGTGACCGGACAGGAGAGAGAATGAAAAAAGTGACCCAACCGGACCCCTCATATCATCCCTATACGCCCGGGCTGTCCGCGAACCCTCATATCCATGTCAAATATAGGGCGCACCCGATCAGTCCGCCACGTAGGACGCGACCCCACCCCAGACCACCTTTTCTTTTTTTATTCATTCTTTTCTTTCTCTCTCTTCCTCTCCACCAATCACGTGCAAGTGACCGGACATATAAGGAAGAAAATGAGGAGTGTGGATGCGCAGACGGACAAATAGGGGACACGCCCAATCACTGACCGGGCGCGTCCGCGGGAGTTTAGGGGGTCATATTTGCTATGTTGGGCTGTAGATGCTAAAGGCTAAACACTAGTGCATGTTTTGGAAAACGTGACATTACTGTGGAACCATAGGCGTCGTACTCCCTCCGTACCGGTGTATAAGACTACCCACAGTGGGAGTAACATAGGTAGTAACATAGATGTCACCTAAGCGAAAAATATGATGTGGCAGCTAATCAATGAGAAGAGAGAGAAATTGAGTAACATAGCTAGTTACTCATTCTATGAGTAACATAACACATTCCAAGACAAGATGAGTCTATAAGCTAATAGATGAAAGGCTCAATGTTACTACCCCTATGTTACTACCCATTGTGGAGGTAGTAACTTAGACTAGTAACATATGCATGTTACTACTCTATGTTACTTTCCATTGTGGGTAGTCTAAGTCATCTTACGTTGTGCATCGTGACCAAGGCGAAGAGGAAAACGAGAGAAATTAATGTTTATTTGCTAATTAATATCATTGCATGCAATGAACTGACCACTGCATGTTGTGCTATGTAGTCTCAAGTCATTAAAAACATACACGCTCCACGTCTCTTATTGGTTGATTCTTCTATTCATGTCAAAAAACAAGAAACAAGGTGGGAGTTAATGCATCGCGCCTAAGTGTTTTGAGATTATTTGGTTTTTGTAAGATGACTTATGCACCGGGGCGGAGGGAGTAAATCATCAGTGGTGTCATCAAGTAGGCATGGATCCCAACAAAGCTCCTTCACACCTAGCCATAAGTGCAGGGGGCTGGTGACCCAATCCCGATAACGTCTACTGTTCCATCGAGCACGTGTGATAAAGGCAGGCAGCGTCGACCTGAGCATGCAAGCATACGAAGCGGTGCCGGCCATTCCGACGGCCTCGACAACATCCAACGTTCGAGCATGCATAGACAAGACCGGTAGCACAATATCCGTGCAATCCACCACTTAAGTCCAGCCACAACGCAAGGCCGGTTATGGTATGTTCAGCTTCAACCACACATGCCCTATATACCAGCAAACAAGCAGTTCACACATGTTCGACACGTGCGGGCAACACATTAAGTGTAGGCCGACGAGTCTGTACTCTACGACTCCAGAAGCTAGAGAGGCAAGACGTGACAACTATTTGCTTCTGGTTTCTCTCCCGTCGTTTCCCTTGGTGTTGTCTGCGTTCTTCTCTCACCATCGGCTCGTTCCCACCGATCGCAGTCCATGTTCCACCCTCGCACCACCCATCTTCCTTTTGCGTTGGCGTTGGAAACCATAATCACTGGCTTGAGGCAGTGATGCGGGGAAGATCGGTCTCGGTTCAGGTGGAGAGGACATTTTCCTCCCCTTCCTTCATCTCGACCATGCCGCTGGCATGGCCCGAGGCTGCAGAAGCCGCTGCTTCGTCTGCTGCTGCGGCGACGTTTGTTGGCGCCGCCTCTTGCAGCGCCGCTCTTCTTCTACCTCTCACAACTCTCTTGTGATTTCTCTCATGAAAACACACCAAGAAAAGGAACTCGGGAAGACACACACACGCACCAAGGAAGAGCTCATAGACTTTGCGTAGAGGCTCTGCTCCTCGGTGTACACACAATGGCTACATTTCTGCCCAGCCCTGACGGCCTTCTCATATTCATTTGTTCAACTTATATAGCAGTACAAGAGACTCAAGTATGCACAAGCTGGACGCCGGCCACTAACACCATGACCTGCCCACTAACTAATTCCTAGCTATATGCATGCCCACGACCAGCACTTGCGCATCCTCCAACAACCACAGAATCTGGCCATGCACTCAGGACTCAACTACTACTAAGACCTTTTCTCTAGGCCACTAACTAACTCCACGACTTGGCCAATCTTGCATGCACTAACAACCACTACTAGCTTTCCATGTACACGTGGTCACGTCTCTACGTTCATACACAGCCGCAGCTTTTAGTGTCACGTCTCAACTACATGCATGCATGATCTAATCAAATACTTTTACCACTATTAACAAGATTAGTTCCAACATTCACCTCCCTAATCTTGTTAGCTTAGTTCTCCTTTGATGCCCGTGGTCGCCGATGTCGCCGGTGCAACACGGAGACGGCTGCCATTGCCATCTTGTCATGCCGATTACTGGCGCCGCCGTCGGCCTCGATAAGAGCCACACCTCCTACGCCTTCACCATAAGCGCCCCGCCGTGCATGCTCGTTGTCACACATTTGCAACCGGTGCCGCAACTCGCCGGTGACTCGCCTCCATGTTCGCCACCGGTGCCACAACTCGCCGGTGACTGATCACCATGTTTGCCACCGGTGTCGCAACTCGCCGGTGACTCTCCTCCATGTTGTCGACGATGACGCAACTTATCGACGACTCGGACATGGACGAAGAACTCCTCATGGCAATGACCTCCGCTCCATGGCCATCACCTCCTTGCCGCCGGTGACACAACTTACCAGGCGACATACCTTTCTCCATCGCTCGTGACGCAACTTGAAGAGGATGAAGACACGCACCGGCCGCTAGCAGCATCGCGCCGCCAACGGCGTTCACCTTGCGCCGCCGACGCCCCCCACGCATGGAGTCCGCCGCGCTGCCACCACCGCCTCGGATCGACAAGGCTCTGATGCCAATTGTTGGCGCCGCCTCTTGCAGCGCCGCTCTTCTTCTACCTCTCACAACTCTCTTGTGATTTCTCTCATGAAAACACACCAAGAAAAGGAACTCGGGAAGACACACACACGCACCAAGGAAGAGCTCATAGGCTTTGCGTAGAGGCTCTGCTCCTCGGTGTACACACAATGGCTACATTTCTGCCCAGCCCTCACGGCCTTCTCATATTCATTTGTTCAACTTATATAGCAGTACAAGAGACTCAAGTATGCACAAGCTGGACGCCGGCCACTAACACCATGACCTGCCCACTAACTAATTCCTAGCTATATGCATGCCCACGACCAGCACTTGCGCATCCTCCAACAACCACAGAATCTGGCCATGCACTCTGGACTCAACTACTACTAAGACCTTTTCTCTAGGCCACTAACTAACTCTACGACTTGGCCAATCTTGCATGTACTAACAACCACTACTAGATTTCCATGTACACGTGGTCACGTCTCTACGTTCATACACAGCCGCAGCTTTTAGTGTCACGTCTCAACTACATGCATGCATGATCTAATCAAATACTTTTACCACTATTAACAAGATTAGTTCCAACAACGTTTGCCACGGCAAGAACCGGGACGTCTCCTACGAAAATATAGGGAGGGAGTGATCTCCTTCCCATCTGGGTTTACCTCCTCCCCAATCACTCCAGCTCGCCTCGGCATGCACCCACGGCGCTTGCTTCAGACACTGTAAATACATCCACCTTCCCATTGCATCTCCGTGCGTGTGGATTAAAAATAGCGGATATGGTTTGCTAGGGCACTTGTTTTGACCATGTGCCGAGCTCTGCGCATTGGATCAGATCCTGGCATGGGTTATAGTGCCACATTCATTTTATTGCATTTTCTTACTATCAACCATGGATCAATAATGGTACTAGTGACCCTCAAAAAAATAAAAAAAAATAATGGTACTAGTGTAGACTCATCGATTCATGTGTCGATTAAAGGTTGTATCTCGCGTGGAGTCTTAGCTTGCTTAGGTTAGGGGTTGGTTCATGTATTTGGGAAAAGAGCGGTTATATTAGGCCATGTTCATCGACTATCTTTGCGAAGGTGTGCTCCACATATTACATCGATCGCTCATTGGCATGCATGTTATTATGATTCTGGACGGTGTGGTCCGATTTTCCATTGCGGTATGGTAGTTTATTCAGCCTTCTGTTCTTTCTTGCAGTTGTTCGCAGGTCTATTGGTAGTTGATAATGATGTTCCAGGAAGCTGTTCAAAGAGCAAGGCTATAGTAGAAGAGAGCGTCTCCAAGAAGCATCAGGGAAGGAGCGAATGTTGGGTACTACAATGAGGTCGAAGGTCGAACTCACTTTTGCAAGGTGGTTTCTGCTCCTAACTTGGAATCTGTTAGGATCCCTAGTGCTTTCCGGGAGCACATGGATACCATTTCAAAGGAGATTGTTCTAACAACTAACACTGACTGTCACTAGAGGGCTAAGCTCTGGGATGTCAATGGGATGCGGCGAGCGCGACCCAGTGCTTGCCACAATTAAGCATATGTGATCCTTCTTCGTTCACTTGCGAACCCATTAATTACAACACTAAGATAGCCTTCTGGTCTTCTGCCTGGTTATGTATTAGTTTAATTACAATGATGTGTTCAGGTTTAGATGTTTTTTTTTTGCTTGTTGGTACGCGGTTTAGCGCTGTAATCATGTGATTGTTAATGTGATTATGTATAGTATATGATGCTTATGCAAGAAACCTAAGGAGAAATTTGTATATGGATGGACCATGTCTGAATGCATTCATAGGAAACTGTTTCACTTTTCATATGGCTTGCTTACTTTTTTAGTTATTGTTTGCCTTTGCGCTCTTTCGAATAGTCATTGATACAAACACAATGTGAACGTTGAGCTTTTTTTGCTTGTGTTCTGCTCGGCTGGGTGTCAGACTGTGCCGCAACTTCTGGCTGTTGCCCCCCTTTGACCAGAAGGCGTATTTTAAGACATGGTCTGAACTTTTAGCATTGTCTAGACATTGATACTTCGCATGTTGTGCTACCCGACATTGAACAGCACCGGTTGGCCAGATGGTGTGTTTTATCATGTATGTCTGCCTTTCCTGCTTGCTGCGGTTGGCCGGATGGACTGTTCTGCCATCTCTATCGGCATGTCACCCTTGTTGCCTGGCCGAATGGCATGTTCTTTCATCTTTCCCGGTCTTCTACCCTTGCTGTCTGACCATGTATGCTGCATGTGCTCGCTAGTTTCCTTCTGCTCATGTGATCCCGGGTGGGGTTCCCAGTTCAAATGGTTCAGGTCATTTCACGTGGGATATGCGGTCAGGTTTTCTATTAGCCCTGCTAGAGCATGAAAGAGTAAAACGTAAAATTGGTTCACCTTCTTAGTCACCCTTTGGGGATGATTTATTGAAAGAACGTATGATATACGTGCAACCTATAGCTTTCTTAACTTTCAGTTTCAGTTGGTCTTTGCGCAGTTCCAGACAGTGGAAAAGAAATCACTCAAATAATTCACTTAACTTTCGGGTTGTAGTTGGTCGCTACGCCCATGGCGCAACATGCCATCTAATATTCATAGAGGAGAAGGCATAGAGATCAATCCACCGTGTTACACCGCCGATAGGATATGTCGGGTACCCTTGCATGAACGGACTACTCGCGGTTACTCTGCCTATATAGCATTTGGAAAAACGTTTTACATATCCCCACGAAGTAACCCGGCCATCTGCCACGCCTTGGCCTCCTCTAAGATCCTATGTAGCAATGTGCCTATTGACGAGGAGCATTGTCGAAGACGATGGCATTGTGATGCTTCCAAGTTTCCCAAAGGATCAAGCACATGATTGATATGTGTAGGATCCGAAGTATGTCTAGAGGGGGGGTGATTAGACTACTTGACCAAATTAAAATTCTAGCATTTTCCCAATTTTAGATGTTGGCAAGTTTTAGCAATTATATCATGTCAAGTACACCCTACACATGCAAGTCTAAGAGTATAGTAGCAGAAAGTAAAGACGTGAACATATAAGTAGAGGGAAGGGATAGGAGGATCAAACGCAATTGGAGACACGAAATCTTTCCCCGTGGTTCTGATAGGTGGTGCTATCGTACGTCCACGTTGATGGAGACTTCAACCCACGGAGGGTAGCGGTCACGATAGTCCACGGAGGGCTCCACCCATAAGGGTCCACAAAGTAGCAACCTCGTCTATTCCATCACGGCTTACGTCCACGAAGGACTAGCCTCACTCGGGGTAGATCGTCACGAAGTAAGCGATCTCCTTGCCCGTACAAACTTCTTGGTTCAACTCCACACACGAAGACGGAGGCTCCCAAGTGACACGTAACCAATCTAGGAGACACCACTCTCCAAAAGGTAATAGATGTGGTAACAATGATGAATTCCTTGCTCTTGTGCTTCAAAAGATAGTCTCCTCAACACACAATCACTCTCTCATAGATTTGGCTTGGTAGAAGAGGTTGATTGGGTGAAAAGAAACTTGGGGAGGCTAGAAATCAAGATTCATATGGTTGGAGTGGAAGATCTTGATCTCAACACAAGAGTAGGTGGTTCTCTCTCAGAAAAATGGATGGGACAAGTGTTGGTCTGTTCTGAGTGCTTCCTCTTCGAGTGAAAGGTAGGTGGAGGGGTATATATAGGCATCTCCAAAAATCCAACCATTACAACATTACCGCCCAATTCGGTGAAACCGAAGCAAAAACTTGGTTGCACCAACTAGTGCAAAATGTGGCAACTTTTGGCGTTTCGGTGAGACCGGTATATAAATCTTGGTGGGACCGAATTGGTTGACCTAGGCAGTTACCAAAACTCGGTGAGACCGATTTCCAAAACCCAGAAATTTCGATTCTTAGAAATGGGTTACCCAAAAGTTGGTCACTAATTTTGGTTTCACCGAAATGTAAGTTGGTTTCACCGAGACCTTAGGGTTTGGCTTAGGATCTGTCTAGGATGAAACTCGGTAGGGACGATTTGAAAAACTTTGTGGCACCGAATTTAAGTGGTAGGGTTTAGACAGAGTATTTTTTGGGAGAAATTCATGTGTATTTTTGGTGGCTAACTCTAAGCACTTGAGAAACCAGATCATCATAGATACCTCATCCCCTTTTAATAGTATTGGCTTTCCTATGGACTCAAATGTGATTTCTCGTAAAATGCAAAATGTAAAGTCTTGAAGCTTGTTGCCCATTGATGTTCCTTGCATCTAGGGGATCTCCTCACAATCCTTTGCCAATCCATTCATTGGAATTTTCTTGAAATATAATTGGTAGAATCATTAGTCCAATGAAATACATGTTGTTATTAATTACCAAAACCACCTAGGGAGTAGTTGTGCTTTCAATCTCCCCCTTTTTGGTAATTGATGACAACATATAGATCAAAGCTTCGATAGGGATAAAACAATGAATAGCATCGTCACTTTGAGAAGTATGTGATAAGCAAGAGCTCCCCCTAAATTTGTGCACTATTTTAAAATTTGCGTTTGAATGCAAATGCACAATCGATTAGGATCATGGATAACTCTTCCATGTCACATACAACTTGGTGGTGCGCATAAAAGATATGAATGGATTATAATGCACATAACACCAAACAAAAGTGAATGATAATCATATAAACATCACATGGATAGGAAATAGTAGCATCATCAAGCAAAGCGTATGATCAAACACGACGGAGTTTTAAGAATAACCACACGATAAATCAAATGTTTTTGAAACGAAGAGAGCAAACAAAATGCAAAACGCTCTCTCTCTAAGCCCTATGATCTATACACTTCTCCCCCTTTGGCAACAAGTTACCAAAAAGTTCAAAGGTATAGAGCTAAACGTCGCTCTGGGCTCTATCTCCTCCGGTGGCCGTGGAAGGAGTCGAAAGAACAGCGTGCGCGAATGCTTCAGCTGAAGTCCTTTGAGGTGGTGGAGTGGACACTACAGGTGCTAAGGGTGTTGATGGAGCTGATGCAGGTGCTGATGAAGATGGTCTCATCTCTAGAGCTGGCACGACAGAAGATTTGGCTTGTGTCCTGAACTAAGTATTAGGCTGGAGTGGAGGACTATCATCATCATCACTGGAGCTGTAGCTGGGGCTAGGCACTGCATCCACTTCCTTCTTAAGAGCATTGACAGTAGTGGTCAGCTCAGTCACCTTGTTGTCCAAGTCCTAAAACTTCGTCTCCACTATCCTCTCAAGACTCTCCTGGTTCTTGAGGATCTCAGCCACATTCTTCTCTATCCCTTGGATAGTGCTGATAAGATATGCCATTTAACCATTCTTCGTTCTTGGAACCTGAGCACTAGTGGCTCCGGCTGCCTCAGCCTGGGCCTCAGCCTCTGTTGTAGCTGAAGTGGGATGACTAGGATCCATCACCACAACGTTATCCTCGAGATCTGGCTGGAGTGGCAGGTGTGGACGATCAAGTAGATAGAGTCTCTTTCCAACTTTAGAATTAATGAGCATCTGGTTGTATGGAGCAT
Source organism: Elymus sibiricus (assembly GCA_039707655.1). NCBI lineage: Eukaryota > Viridiplantae > Streptophyta > Magnoliopsida > Poales > Poaceae > Elymus > Elymus sibiricus. Next base: position 468,028,296 of record CM077675.1, read on the forward strand.
ATCCACATGATCTCTTCTGATCAGCAGCAGTCCTCTTGATTGGCTCCACAATCAAATCCATCACCTTGAACCTGGTGTGGGTGTCTACATGGTGCAGTGATACGTCTCCAACGTATCTATAATTTTTGATTGTTCCATGCCGATATATTATCATTCTAGGATACTTTTTGGGTCATTATTTACCAATTTATAATATTTTTGAGCACTAACCTATTGACCCAGTGCCCAGTGCCAGTTGTTATTTTCTGCGTGTTTTTGCCTTTGCAGGTTTACTGTACCAAACGAAGTCCAATTGCCACGAAACTTTTTGATGATTTTTTCTGGACTATATGAAGACCTAGAAGCTTCGGAAGGAAGCCAGGAGGTGCACGAGGGCCACACCATGTTGGAAATATGCCCTAGAGGCAATAATAAATTGGTTATTATTATATTTCCTTGTTCATTATAATCGTTTATTATCCATGCTATAATTGTATTGATTGGAAACTCAAATACATGTGTGGGTACATAGACAACACTGTGTCCCTAGTAAGCCTCTAGTTAACTAGCTCGTTGATCAAAAGATGGTGAAGGTTTCCTAGCCATGGACATGAGATGTCATTTGATAACGGGATCACATCATTAGGAGAATGATGTGATGGACAAGACCCAAACTATAAACGTAGCATATGATCGTGTCAGTTTATTGCTATTGTTTTCTGCATGTCAAGTATCTGTTCCTATGACCATGAGATCATGCAACTCACTGACACCGGAGGAATACCTTGTGTGTATCAAATGTCGCAACGTAACTGGGTGACTATAAAGATGCTCTACAGGTATCTCCGAGGGTGTCTGTTGGGTTGGCATGGATCAAGACTGGGATTTGTTACTCCGTGTGACGGAGAGGTATCTCAGGGCCCACTCGGTAATACAACATCACAATGAGCCTTGCAAGCAATGTGACTAAAGTGTTAGCCACGAGATCTTGTATTACGGAACGAGTAAAGAGACTTGCCGATAACGAGATTGAACTAAGTATAGAGATACCGACGATCGAATCTTGGGCAAGTAACATACCGAAGAACAAAGGGAACATCATACGGGATTAACTGAATCCTTGACATAGAGGTTCGACCGATATAGATCTTCGTAGAATATGTAGGAACCAATATGGGCATCCAGGTCCCGCTATTGGTTATTGGCCGTAGAGGTGTCTCGGTCATGTCTACATAGTTCTCAAACCCGCAGGGTCTACACACTTAACGTTTGGTGACGATTAGTATAGTTGAGTTATTTTGTTGGTGACCGAAGGTTGTTCGGAGTCCCGGATAAGATCCCGGACATGACGAGGGTCTCAGGAAGAGTCCGGAGGTAAAGATTAATATATGTGATAATAGTGTTTTGATCTCCGGAAGGGTTCCGGAATTCACCGGAAGAGGTTCCGGATGTTTACCGAAGTGTTCGGGTGCAGCAACACTTTATATAGGCCAAAGGGGTAAAGCCCACGAGGTATTGGAAAGTGCAAAAGGAAGTTTTGCTGCTGCCTTCAGCGGTACTACCGCTGGTAAGGCAGTACTACCGCGTAAGTGGTACTACCGCTGTGAAGCGGTACTACCGCTCAAGCGGTACTACCGCGCGTGAGCGGTACTACCGCTTGTGCACGATACTGCTGGAATCCGAGTTGGACTCTTTCCCTGCGGGCTAAACCGACCTTGTGCGGGCAAAACCGACCTAGAGGAGGCTTTTACTCCAAGTTTAGACCCCAAGGCTCAACATATAAATAGAGGGGAAGGGCTAGCACACGGGACACATCAAGATTTCCCAAGCCGTGTGCCGGCAACCCTAACCCTCTAGTTCCTCCCGTCATAATCTCCGTAGTGCTTGGCGAAGCCCTGCAGAGATTGTTCCTCACCACCATCACCACGCCGTCGTGCTGCCGGAACTCATCTACTACTTCATCATCGCTCGCTGGATCGAGGAGGTGAAGGCGTCATCAAGCCGTACGTGTGTTGAACGCGGAGGTGTCGTCCGTTCGGCACTAGTTCGTGATCGGATCGAGAGACGACTTGCGATTTGGATCGCGGAAACGTTCGACTACATCAACCGCGTTTCTTAACGCTTCCGCTTAGCGATCTACAAGGGTATGTAGATTCACTCTCCCTCTCGTAGATGCTCATCACCATGGATAGATCTTGCGTGTGCGTAGGAAATTTTTTGTATCCCATGCGACGTTCCCCAACACACTACACATCAGGGCGCGCCCTGGGGGGGTTGATATGTGGTGGCCCCCTCGGGCGCCTCCCGATGTCCCTCTTCGGCCTATAAATTCCCTAAAATCCAAAAAACCCCAGAGGTAGTCCCGAAACCCTTTTTCCACCGTCACAAGTCTCTGTTCCGTCACGAGGCCATCTGGAGCTCCGTCCCGGCACCCTGCCGGAGGGGGGATCGATCACGGAGGGCCACTTCATCAACCTTGCTGCCCTCATGATGATGTGTGAGTAGTTCACCACAGACCTACGGGTCCATAGCTAGTACCTAGATGGCAATCTCTCTCTCTCTCTCTCTTATGATCTTCAATACAATGGTCATCGCATCTTCGCTTTGATCTATCCGATGTAATCCTATCGTGCGGTGTGTTTGTTGGGATCCGTTGAATTGTGGATTTATGTTTAGATTATTCATGAAAAGTATTTGAGATGCCTCTGAATTATATTATCTATTAAGTGCATGATCATTATATCTTCGTAATGCTCTCCGATCTATTGATATGCTTTGGCCAAGTAGATTGATATTTCTTCGGTGGGAGTGATGCGTTGTGGTAGGTTCAACCTGGCGAGTTTCTATATCCCAGTGACAAAGTAGGGGACAAGATGCGTCTTTGTGTTGTTGCTACTAAGGATAAAACGATGGGGGTTCATTCATATTATTTGAGTTTACTTTGTCTACATCATGTCATCGTTCTCCAAGCATTACTCTGTTTTACTTAATACCCCAGATGCATGCTGGATAGCGGTCGATGAGTGTAGTAATAGTAATAGGTGCAGGCAGGAGTCGTCCTATTTTCTTATGGACATGATGCCTATATATACATGATCATTGTCGTGAACATCGCATAACTATCCGCTTTTCTATCAATTGCCCAACAGTAATTTGTTACCCACCGTATGCTGCCTACATGAGAGATGCCGCTAGGGAACACTATGGCCCCCGGGTCTATTCACTTATATATTTGCAAATGCTACAATTACCTCGCTGCCTTTATTTACTTTTTATTTATTTTGGTTTTATCAACAATTATCTACACAACTCATTTGCTTGCAAATAACGAGATCAAGGAGATTGACAACCCTCTTGCCCGCATTGGGTGTAAGTTGTTTGTTCATTTGTGTGCAGCCGCTGAAGACGGTTGATGATTAATATTCCTATTGGTTTGATAAACCTTGGTTTCATAACTGAGGGAAATACTTATCCGCTTTGTGCTACAATTACCCGTTCCTCTTCATGGAAAACCCAACGCAAATCACAAGTATCAGGAAGTATTTCTGGTGCCGTTACCGGGGAATATCATCATCAACTACCAAGTAACTTTACACAAATTTTCATTCACTTGTTATTCTTTTTATTTTCTGCTATATTTAGATTGTCACATAAAAATAAAAAAATACAAAAATATTTATCTTCGCTTGTTACCTTGCTCGCTTGCCTAGCTATGTTATCTTTATCTTCATAAAAAACGAACAGAAAGTTTAAAGCAAAAATATAAAGATAAATGGATCGTCATGCACTTGCTAATCTTTTCAAAAGACCTGATTATGTTGAACCAATTGCTAGTGAGTTGAGTGCACTAGAATTTCCTTATGAGGCCTTGCTTGAAAATCATGAATCTAAAAATTGTGATGAAGTGTTAAAAGAAATTTATAAAGTGATTCATGATTGTTCCTTGAATAAAAAGCATGATTGCCATGTTGGTAGTATAAATTCTATGAATATAAATTGTGCTAATGATCATGATTGGGGTGATAATCATGATATTCCTTGTGATCTTGATAATTCTAGCCTTCATGATGAATCTATTATTGAGTATGATATCCGCAACACTACTAAAAGTGGGGTTGGAAGATTGTCAACTTTAGGTAATAATGATCCCACTACTTTGGGGAATGATCAATATTATGATATTTATATTGTTGAGTTTGATTATGATCCTACACATAATGAGAGAGGCAAACATGGTTATGAGAATTTGCATGTTACTCAATTACCTCTCTTTGTGTTGAAATTGTTAATGCTTCACTCTTCCAACTTGAATATGTTAGACACTTCTTGTCTTGACAATTTGTTTGCTTATAAAATGCCTATGCATAGGAAGTATGTTAGACTTAAATGTGTTTGTCACATGTTTTATGATGCTCTCTTTGTGCTTTAACTCTTGTCTTTTATGTGAGCATCATTTTTATCCTAAGCCTATCTTGATGGCTATAAAGAAAGAGCTTGATGGGAGACAACCCAATAGTTATCATTTACTTTCTGTTTATTTTTGATAGCATGATTATTGACTCTGTAATGATTATATTTTTGTGTTTAAATTAGTGTTTGTGCCAAGTAAAGCCTTTGGGATGACTCACAAGATGAGTAGAATCGATGCTGACACAAAACAGAAACTTTTGACTCTAGTACAGGAATTTTCATTTTTTGCTGGACCGTGATAATGATCTTAAATTTTACACAGTGTTTCTATACAAATTTTTGAGGTTTTCCTAAGTTTTCAGAATTTTTAGAGTTACATAAGTTTAGGTTCTCTACATATTGCTACAGACTGTTCTGTTTTAGGAAGATTCTGTTTTTGCTTGCATAGTTGCTTATTGTGATTAAACTATGGATTGTAATGGGGGGGGGGGTATAAGCCATGGAGAAGTTATAATACAGTACCTATTATGCATTTATGAAATTTGAATCAATTTACAATAGTACTTAAAGTGTGCAATATGTTTCTTATACTAACGGATCTCACGAGGTTTTGTTGAGTTTTGTGTGATCGAAGTTTTCAAGTTTTGGGTGTTATCTTGATGGACAAAGGAATAAAGAGTAGCAAGAGCCTAAGCTTGGGGATTACCAAGGCACCCCAAGGTAATATTTTAAAGGAGACTCAAGCGTCTAAGCTTGGGGATGCCCCGGAAGGCATCCCCTCTTTCGTCTCAAATCCATCGGTATGTCACTTGGAGCTATATTTTTATTCGTCACATGATATGAGTTTTGCTTGGAGCGTCGTTTGATTTAGTTTGCTTTTACTTTCAGTTTGCCACAATCATTGTTTGATGGACAGACCTATTTAAGAGAGAGACACCTTCATCATAATTTGTTAGAATACTCTATGTGCTTCACTTATATCTTTTGAGCTTAGTAGTTACTCTAGTACTTCACTTATATCTTTTTGAGCACGGTGCCGTGTAGACTTTAAAGAAATGATTTCACTCTCGTTCTTCACTTATATTTGTTTGAGAGTTAAAATAGTGACGGTAATTTGCATGGGTCATACAGACTAGTCCAAGAATATTAGGTATTCAAAGAGTGATAATCAAAACCATCATGTAGCACATATAGAGAAATTGTGGGTCAATGATATTGATGTAGTAATATGAGATAGGTGTGAGTTCATAATTGTTAAACCGTAGAAGTGTCGATATTAAGAGGGGTTGACATTTTTGTTCATCTAAAAATTTAAGAGGCATGGTGATGATGTCTGAGCATTTCTATTCCTCGTTGAAATCCTAGTGTTGTTTCGGGTCGGAAGCGCGCGATGGTTAAATCCTACCAACCTCTTTCCTCGGGGCATGCGATTAGTACTTTGATTTATGATAAACTAATAAAACTTTTCAATAAGTATATGAGTTCTTTATGACTAATGTGAAACCATGGACATACGCAATCTCACCTTTTCATAATTCGCTAGCCTCTTCGGTACCGTGCATCGCCCGTTCTCACCTCGTGGATCGGTGCAACTTTCACCGGTGCATCCAAACCCCGTGACATGATACGCTCTGTTGCACATAAGCCTTATTATATCTTCCTCAAAACAGCCACCATACCTATCTATCATGGCATTTCCATAGCCATTCCGAGATATATTGCCATGCAAATTCCATCGTCACTTCGCAGGACTAGTTCGTTCATCGTCATATTGCTTTGCATGATCATATAGAGCTGACATAGTATTTGTGGCAAAGCCAGCTTCATAATGTTTTTGATACATGTCATGCTTGATCGTTGCACATCCTTGTACACTACCAGTGGCATTCATACAAAGTCATATCTTCGTATCAGTTCTTCATATTGAGTTGTAAGTAAATAAAAGTGTGATGATCATCATTTTTAGATCATTGTCCCAGTGAGGAAAGAATGATGGAGACGATGATTCTCCCATAAGTAGAGATGAGACTCCGGACGAAAATAAAGATGGGGGAGGCCAAATGAGCCCACCATCCATTCAAAAAAATGAGAGAAAATGAGAGAAGGGACTTTGCTACTATCCTTTACCACACTTGTGCCTCAAAGTGGCACCATGTTCCTCATGTAGAGAGTCTTGTGATATATCACTTTCTTATGCTAGTGGGAATTACCTATTCATTATTTCAAACTTGGCTTGTATATTACTAAGACGGGCTTCATCAAATGCCCGAGGTCTTCATGAGCAAGCAAGTTGGATGCACGCCCCACTTAGCTTCATTTGAGCTTTCATACACTTATAGTTCTAGTGCATCATTTGCATGGCAATCCCTACTCCTTGCATTGACATCTATCGATGGGCATCTCCATAGCCCGTTGGTACGCCTAGTTGATGTGAGACTATCTTCTCCACTTCCTACCCCTTTGATATCTACAACCGTATTCTATTCCATTTAAACGCTATGTCCAATGGCTCACGCTCATGCATTGCGTGAAGAATAAAAAGTTGATGCATATTGAAAAAGTACGAACCAATTGCCTAACTTGGACACAATGGTGCTTAACATTTGTATTAATGTGGTGAAGATGTAGCCATGCCTTGCTAATACAATAAGATGAATGGGGGGGGGGGGGGGTAAACGTTTCTTAAGGATCGTATACTTTTAAGAATTAACAATTTTGTTTCTTACAATTCAATTACTGCTATGTTAATATTTGTTGATTCATCTTTTCTCAATGAGCATACATGAATAAGATTACATAGTGGATAGCATCTCACATCAAAAATTCTGTTTTTATCATTTACCTACTCGAGGACGAGTAGGAATTAAGCTTGGGGATGCTTGATACATCTCCAACGTATCTATAAATTTTGATTGTTCCATGTTGTATATTATTATTGTAGGATAATTTTTGGGTCATTATTTACCAATTTATAATATTTTTGAGAACTAACCTATTGACCCAGTGCCCAGTGCCAATTGTTGTTTTCTGCGTGTTTTTGCCTTTGCAGGTTTACTGTCCCAAACGAAGTCCAATTGCCACGAAACTTTTTGATGATTTTTTCTAGACTATATGAAGACCTAGAAGCTTCGAAAGGAAGCCAGGAGGTGCACGAGGGCCGCACCACACATCAGGGCGGGCCCGGGGGGGCGCCCTAATATGTGGTGGCCCCCTCGGGCGCCTCCCAACGTCCCTATTCGGCCTATAAATTCCCTAAAATCCTAAAAAAACCTAGAGGCAGTCCCGAAACCCTTTTTCCGCAGCCACAAGTCTCTGTTCCCTCGCGAGGCCATCTGGAGCTCCGTTCCGGCACCCTGCCGGAGGGGGGATCGATCACGGAGGGCCTCTTCATCAACCTTGCTGCCCTCATGATGATGTGTGAGTAGTTCAGCACATACCTACGGGTCCATAGCTAGTACCTAGATGGCAATCTCTCTCTCTTATGATCTTCAATACAATGGTCATCGCATCTTCGCTTTGATATATCCGATGTAATCCTATTGTGCGGTGTGTTTGTTGGGATCCGATGAATTGTGGGATTATGTTTAGATTATTCATGAAAAGTATTTGAGATGCCTCTGAATTATATTATCTATTAAGTGCATGATCATTATAGCTTCGTAATGCTCTCCGGTCTATGGATTTGTTTTGGCCAAGTAGATTGATATTTCTTCGGTGGGAGTGATGCGCTGTGGTAGGTTCAACCTGGCGAGTTTCTATATCCCAATGACAAAGTAGGGGACAAGATGCGTCTTTGTGTTGTTGCTACTAAGGATAAAACGATGGGGTTCATTCATATTGTTTGAGTTTACTTTGTCTACATCATGTCATCGTTCTCCAAGCATTACTCTGTTTTACTTAATACTCTAGACTCATGCTGGATAGCGGTCGATGAGTGGAGTAATAGTAATAGGTGCAGGAAGGAGTCAACCTATTTGCTTATGGACGTGATGCCTATATATACATAATCATTGCCGTGGACATCGCATAACTATCCGCTTTTCTATCAATTGCCCAACAGTAATTTGTTACCCACCATATGTTGCCTACATGAGAGATGCCGCTAGGGAACACTATGGCCCCCGGGTCTATTCACTTATATATTTGCAAACACTACAATTACCTCACTGCCTTTATTTACTTTTTATTTATTTTGCTTTTATCTACACAACTCATTTGCTTGCAAATAACGAGATCAAGGGGATTGACAACCCTCTTGCCCGCGTTGGGTGCAAGTTGCTTGTTCAATTGTGTGCAGCCGTTGAAGACGGTTGAGGATTGATATTCCTATTGGTTCGATAAACCTTGGTTTCATAACAAAGGGAAATACTTATCTGCTTTGTGCTGCAATTACCCGTTCCTCTTCACGGAAAACCCAACGCAGATCACAAGTATCATGCAGCATATTGATGGAGTACCCCCTGATCATCTTGTCATCTCCCAATTTTGGCATCAAGGTATGCCTCATAATAATGTTGGTGGTGGGTAGTCCTGCTTGCAAGAAGTAGACAGAGCCAAGCTTGTGTGTCTTCACATATGTTGTGGGGATAGGATTGTACATGTTGGCCATGGAGTTGTGGTTCATCTTGGCCTCAACATAAACATCAAGATCTCCATCCTGAATCTCCGGGGCTCCTAAGATGGTAGCCCATTCGTCAACAGTAGACTGGTACCTGGTGCCCCCAGTCATCCATACAATCTTTCCATCAGGATAGAAGTGGGTTGTGGAATAGAATTGCATGATCATCTCATTGTTCCATGATGTCATCTCTCTGCCAACAAAGGTGTCAATATCAATGGCCTTGAAGTTTTCTAACACACGAGGGAAGTAATCTTCATTCTCCTTGATGAACTTCCAGTCGACGTATCTCATGTCACTGACAACTGGACTCTTGCTTCTCCTTAGTGTGGAAGCGAGCATCAACAACAATCCTTTTTCGGATAGCATATGGATCAGCTGCTCTCCATTTCATGAGCCCTTGATCCTTCCTCTTCTTCATGTCCTCTGCCACTGGATGATCATCATTGTGTTCTCGCAGGTGAGGTCTCAGCTTCCTAAATACAACAATATCTTCTTCTTCAGCTTCCATGGAGGTAGAACCCTTGTTCTTCTCAGCTTGTGGGATGTCTCTGGTGGTCTTCTTGGCCTTGGTGACAACTGGCTTCTTGGGAGCAGATGGCTTAGCCTTGGAAGATGGCTTTCTAGGCATGGCATCAGCCAAAAGCTTTTTCTTCTTGGAAGGAGGAGGGTTTGCGGCTGGTTCTTCCTCAAGCTCAGTTGGGTCTTCATACATAGAAGTTGGCCTACCAAACACACAGATGGTTCTCTTCCTATCTCTCTTCTTCTGGGCAGGTTTAGCCATAGACTTGGTCTGCTTGGAGGAGCTTGGATTCTCAAGAGTAATGGTCATCCCTCTCTTGGCAGTCTCAGGAGCCTTCACGGCATCAGAGCTGGCATACTCCTTCCTGACAGTCTTCCTCTTGGAAGTAGCATCATCTGGGATGAAATCTTCATCCTCTTCATCTGAGTTTAGCTTCCTTCTGGCCCTGGTGGCTGCCTTGGGCAAGCCATGAGAGCTGGGGGTGCCTGGGTCTGAGAAACTGGCATCTAGACTAGTGCCAGCATCAAGGTCAACACTTGGTTCCCAGAAGGCATTCTCACTGTCATCTGAGCCTGACATGCTGAAAGATTGACCCTGTGAATAGATGTAGAAGAGTGGAGGGGATAAGAATCGCAAACACAGATATTTTGCAAAAAATTGAACTCAAAATCTCAGTTTTAGATTTCTGCAATATGGATTTCAGTTCCACCGAGTTTGGATTTTCAGAGTATCCGAGACTGACCTTCTCTTTAACAGAAACTTGGTCGCCATTTTCGGTTTCACCGAAAATAGTGACTCGGTCTCACAAAGAAAGCTCTCAGAACCCTAAAACCTAAATCGGTGATACCGATTTGTTTCCACTCGGTGACTCCGAGACGCATATGGTGGAAACCTAAACCTAAAATTTCTTGTTCGCCTAATCTATAGGAATTTTCTCATGGACAAAAGCATTGTAATCGGTGGCAAGATGTGGAACATATCCTAATGTGCATGAATCGGAGCTTGGAGCGCATGAGGGGTCGAAATCTTACCCTAACCCGGTGAAGATTTCGCTACGGCAGCAACGGTGTGGTTGATTCCCATTGACGGTGACGGACTCCGGCGGCAAGGGCGCACGGGAGGCAAGGGAGACGTCAGTAGACTCGAGCGGCGGCAGCAGTGAGGCGTGGAGAAGATGTTTGAAGATTTAATTTCAAAGGTTGGGTCTGTGGGATATATATACTCAAGTACTGTTGGTAACACCGATTCTGAAATATTGGTTCCACCGAGATTCTTAACTGCCTAACAACAGAGAACATCGGTGATGCTAAGATTTGGGATTGGTAGTACCAAGATTGAAAACCAAATCAACCCTTGTGCTTCAGTGAAACCGAGTTTTAGGAGTTGGTTACACCGAGTGGCACATGGGAGGTTTTGGAAGTTAGCTCTTGTCGAAACGGAACTCCGAGTGCTCCTCACACAGAGGGTCCGAAAAGTGCTTGCTCAAATTTTGTAATGAAGCATGAATAGAATTTGAGACGAGAAAGCATAGATGGCTACAGGGAGGTACTTAGGTATTCTTGTACATCCAATTGGCCAAAGAAAATAAAATCCAAATAACAACAATTGGATGTCCTTGAATGAGCAAAAATATGCATACCAACATGCTCACACATTAAGATGTCAAATGAAATATCGTAAACATGCAAAACCACTCTAGTATCTACCAAACACTTTGGAGATGACGGAGTCATCTATATATGAGTATATTGACTTAGGATCCAAGTAAGAATACTTGATCATAGGTCATACTCATCGTTTAAGCACAAGTGGGGTTGCCACTTTTACATAAAGCTTTTAATGTGTTCACATCTTAAGAGATGCTTTGACTCAAGTCTTAAAGTAAAGCTCCCCCTTGATGTGACATCCCTCCTAAGAGGGACAAACTAACCTTGGGTTTTGTCGTGGAAGACTTCATGTAGGTGTTGTAGTAGTGGATGCTCATAGTTCATGAAGATCATCTTGAGTTGGGAGTCATCCTTGTTGTTTTGTACTCTTCTCACCTACATGGGTTAGTCCCACACAAGGAACAAATACAAGGATATCTATGGACATGGAGTGAAACACATTGAGATGATGTCCATTGATTCATTAATTACCTTGTCCCTTGCTTACCTATGAGGGAATATGTGACTCCTTGAACTGTTGCATAAGGTTGGAGTTGATTGCATTAGTTCTTGCCAATGATGAATGTGAGTGAACTTTGTTGGCGGAGTCACCCCTCAAGAACTTCTCTAGTTCTTTTTATTTGGGACCCACATCAATTTGATGGGGATCCTTGGAGTTGAAGTAGCACTTGTTGAAGTAGAGCTTGTAGTAGCTTTGGGAACCCACTTGACCATGGCTTGGGATTCATCTTCAAATGTGTCAATCTCCTCTTGAAGCGTGTCCTTGCCCTTGAGCCTGTGGTCTTGTGGTGGAAGGTCATCTTGGTCTTTTATTCCCTTGGGGAGAGTAGGATCATACTTCTCCCTTTGAGGAACAAACTTCGTCTTAGGGTATTGACCTTCTTCCCATTCAACTCCATTGGTGTTGAAGTAGCCAATGCCTTGGTTCTTCCGGTGCCATCCTTGCTTGCGCACAATCTCCTCAAATTGCTTACTTTCGGAAAGACTCTTGTAGACAACTTGATCTATAATTCAATAAATCGTTTTCTTGCTCAAGTGTTATTTGGCTAAGAGAATCATTAGTAGCATCAATAGAACTACTAGAAGCAACATCATTGCATTTAACATTTGCATTGTTGCTACTAGATGAAGAACCTTTCTTGCCTTTGTTACTAGTTTGCTTAGGTTTAACTTGTGGAACAAATTTAGACAAGAGTAGTCCTTTGGCAAGATAACAAGAACTCTTCTTTCGAAGATCGTCATTGATAGCTTTAAGAAACTCATGTTCTTGCTCTAAATTTAGCTTCTCGAAATGTAGCTTCTCATAAGTTTTTAGAATCTCTCTATGATCTTCTTGAGTAGATTCATGAGCTAACTTAAGAGTGTTTAGTTCTTTAGTTAGACGCTCCATCTCCTTCTTATCATCATCACACTACTTATCTTGAATAGCATGATTATTATCAAGTTCATTTTGACTAACATCACTATTTTTATCAAAGAGCAAGTCATCATCTCCTAGTAAGTCATCCTCATCACTATTAAAGTCAATGTATTTGGGGTGTGATACCTTGGGGCCTTTAGCCATGAAGCAACTTCCACTTCCTTCATTTGGTGAATCAAATATGTCATTGGAATTAGAGGATGCGAGTGCTAATCCGGCAACACCTTCATCTTGACTATATTCGGAGTTGGAGTGGTAGCTTCTCTCGGATTGGTTGTCGGAATTGGAGCCGGAAACCCATTCGCCAACATGATCTTGATGTCTTCTTCTTGTGTAGCTCTTGGTCTACTTGTCCTTCTTCTCCGAGTCCTTGCTTCTCCGGGAGGGTCTTCGTTCATAGCGATCTTCTCTACTCCTTCTCTCTCTACGAGGTGACTCATCTCTAGAGCTTCTTCTTCTAGGTGACTCTTCTCTTATTTTGTGGGGGGCCGTGCACTTATTGGAGTAGTGTCCGGGCCTTCCACAATTGTAACAATTCCATTCATAACTAGAGGAACGCTTCTCTTCATATCTTGAGTTGGAGCTTCTTACTTTGCCTCTACTCTTGTAGAATTTGTTGAACTTCTTGACCATGGGGCTTATCTCTTCATTGGTAACAAGGTTGTCACTTGAAGTAGTGGGAGTGACACTTGTAGCTTTGTATGTGTAAGAGCACATTTCTCCATGTGTGGTTTTGGTAAGTGATGACACCCCTATGGACTAATGGTTGCCTTGAGTTATATTCGAAGGATTTGTCCGTAGGTACTTCTTGAAGTCCATCTGTTGGTTTCAAGGAGTGTATATGGTGACCAAGGTGGTATTCAAGGTTTTATCCAAAGATTGGTCATGTGAGAGTTGAGCTTATCGCAAGCATGTCTTGGAGAATAAGATTGTGTGAGCATTCATGTTTACCTTCAAGACATCATCTTATGAAGAGAGAAGATAAGATACAAGGTTGATCAAGACTAAGTCAAAGAGTGAATCAAGTTGATCAACATACAAAGCGTACAAGATGTACTGAGAGGGATCAAGTGATCCCATGGTATGGTAAGCATTGTCCATTGCGCTTTGTGTACTAACCCATGGTCTACGTGAGAGTTCGTTGTGGGGTTAGGTATATTTCCATGGGTTTGCGTCAAGAGGAAGATCTCATACAACCCATGGAGGATGACATCAAGTGGTGATCGTCATCAAGGTTGCGGTGTGCAAGTTCAAGTGAAGCATCACGGAGAGATCATGCTTGAAGCTTGCCGTCCATTGTGGTGACAATGGACTTGTGAAGATGTGCCGAAGTGTGGCTCTCCCATAGTGGAGTATGGGGGAGCAATCTACTAGTCTTCATCGAGCCGACGCAATCAAGAAAGGTGGTACATCTTGAGAAGGACAAGATTGTCATCATCTAGCTCAAGTGGACTATGCGCAAGGCAAAGGTTTGACCTTGATAGGGTTTTCTATTTTACCGGTCTCATGGTGGTAGTTGGGAGACCGGGTTATAAGATCGATAGCCGTACTATCAAGGGGGGCTCTCAAGTGAGTAGCTTGATCGTATCGTTCGTTGAGAGCTCAAACCATTGCATTCTTGGCATCATCATCTTTCTTGGTTCTTGGTTGGCTTTTCTCTATGTGAGCTTTAGAGCTTATGGTCATCTTCATGACAAGCTCAAGTTCATCGAAAACGGAGTCCATATGCATCTTCTATGATGTTTTCGATGTTGGAGTTTTTGCCGGTTCTTCATTGATAGAGGTTTCACATCGCTGTTAGATAGCTCTTGTCGTCCTGAATCCAACAAGCTTGAGTTTGCTCAATTCGGAGCTCATATGCGAAGGTTATGGCAGTTCTAGTTTTACTGGTTCCATCTGGCTGCTCTGGTTCTTTGTTACACTCCCGAGGGCGGTAGTACCGCTGGCCACAGCGGTAGTACCGCTGGGGGGTTCCGGCTCCTTGCGCAGGGCATCAGACACTGCTTTGCCTGGTGTCTGGTGACCAGCGCCACCCGAGCGGTAGTAGGGGCGGTAGTACTAAGCGGTACTACCGCTAGCCCTTCTACTACTGTGTTTTGCGTGTGGGCGGTACTACCGCTCCCATGGGCGGTACTACCGCTTGAGCGCGGGCTGTGGGGGTAACGGTTGGATTTTCGTGTCTGGTGACTAGTGCCACCCGAGCGGTAGTAGGGGCGGTAGTACTAAGCGGTACTACCGCTGCCCCTTCTACTACTGAGTTTTGCGTGTGGGCGGTACTACCGCTCCCATGGGGGGTACTACCGCTTGTGTGCGGGCTGTGGGGTAACGGTTGGATTTTCTCCCACCTAAAAGGGGGTCTTCTTCCCCAATTTATCTTATCTCTTTAGCTCGATTTTGCCCCCCATTGTTGACCTTCTTCGAGCTTGCTAACTCTCAATCCCTCCAATGATTCTTGCTAGTTCTTGAGGGAAAAGAGAGAGGAGATCTAGATCCACATTTCCACCAATCACTTTCTCCTCTAAGTGAGGGGAACCCCTTGGATCTAGATCTTGGAGTTCTTCGTGTTCTTCTTCGTTCTTCCTCTCATTTCCTCCATAACATTTGTTGTTGTGGTGGGATTTGGGAGAGAAGGACTTGGGCACTCCGTGTGCCCTTGCCATTGCATTTGGTGCATAGGTTTGAGTTCTCCACGGTGATACGTGGAAGTGAGAAGTTGAGAAGCTTATTACTCTTGGGTGTTTGAGCACCCTAGAGCTTGTTCCTCTTGGGTGCTTTGGCGCCCTAGACGGTTGGTGGTGCCTTGGAGCTCAATCATTGTGGTGCAAAGCTCCGGGCAAGCGTCGGGGTCTCCAATTAAGTTGTGGAGATCGCCCCGAGCATTTGAGGTCACCTCGGAGCCATAATCCATTGTGGTGAAGCTCCGTGGTGTTGTTGGGAGCCTCCAATTAAGTTGTGGAGTTTGCCCCAACCTTGTTTGTACGGGTTCGGTGACCGCCCTCAAGGGTCCCTTAGTGGAATCACGGCATCTTGCATTGTGCGAGGGCGTGAGGAGATTACGGTGGCCTTAGTGGCATCTTGGGGAGCATTGTGCCTCCACACCGCTCCGAACGGAGATTAGCATCCGCAAGGGTGTGAACTTCGGGATACATCGTCGTCTCCGCGTGCCTCGGTTATCTCTTACCTGAGCCCTTTACTTATGCACTTTACTTTGTGATAGCCATATTGTTTCATGCTTTATATCTTGCTATCACTTAGTTGTTTATCTTGCGTAGCATAAGTTTTTGGTGCACATAGGTGAGCCTAGTTGTTTTAGGTTTTGTGCTTGACATATTAAACGTTAGTTTTATTCCGCATTTGTTCAATCCTAAACCGTAATTATTTTAAAGCGCCTATTCACCCCCCCCCCCTCTAGGCGACATCCATGTCCTTTCAGTATGCTCCGCTTGACTTGGTATGAAATTCTTCTTTGTCCTTGAGAGACATTTCATGAGCAACAATCCTTCCAACGACTTCAGTAGGCTTGAGATCTTTGTAGTTTGGCATCATTTGGATCAATGTACACATGGTGTCGTACTTTTCAGGCAACGCTCTAAGGGTCTTCTTGATGATGAATTTGTCGGTCATCTCTTCACTTCCTAAGCCGGCAATCTCATTTGTGATGAGAGCAAGCCTAGAGTACATTTCCGTGGCTCCTTCACCATCCTTCATCTTGAACTTAGATTCCCTGATGGATTCAGTACCTTCATGCATATCAACCAAAGTATCCCAAATTTCCTTCGTATTCTCAAGACGGCTTTGTAGGGTAACGCAGCAGAAAACAAAAAATTTCCGACCTACGCACCAGCCCAGGACCACTATAGAGACTGCATACAAGGTTTGATCTCTTTCGTTACCAACTCGTAGCGCAGCGGAAGTAGAGTTGATGACGATCGGCGGTGCAGATCCCCGCAGCTAGGATTTACAACCTCCCAACCGCGAGGATGTATACCCTCATCCGCCCCTCGGACAGCCCTCCGGGAGGCGGTCGGACAGTCCCCCGGACGGTGTCACGGACAGCCCTTCGGGAGGACCATCGAAACTCGGACAGTCACTCGGACAGCCCTTCGGGAGGACCTTCAAAACTCGGACAGTCACTCGGACAGCCCTTCGGGAGGCACTCTCGAACTAAGACCGAAACTACGATCTCTCTACAGAGTTGCACACATACGGTGTCATGTATCCAGCAGGGCTTCGCCGTCCAGAACTAGTTCCCACCGGAACCCAGACAGCCTTTCGTCTCTACAAAACTATTTCGCTGGGAGGGAGAGAGAAGCCAGATAACATCAGATGGCATGTGTATGTGAGAAAGAGTGAGTGTGGAGAGTGCATCTCCACCTCTATTTATAGGAAAACCCAAGGGGTAGGGTGACACTTGAAATACCCATAAAGCCCTTCACAAGGGCACAAAGGTAAAAGCAAGTGGGCAGCCCATATCCTTCCATGTCATCCCTAGAGATATTTGTGAGTCAAGCCCCAAAAGGTGGCTTTCCATAAAGTAATCCAAAAAGCACTTTCACTATTCGCGACGACATATTTCAGCGTCCGTTCGAACTGAAAATATTTATGTGGGCTTAGAACATTTCCAGTACCCACTAAAATAATTTTCAACGCGTTCCGAAACAATTCCGGTTTAGTGATTTTCATCTGCGAAAAGCATCTGAAGCGGTTCCGGCAGCTCTGGAACATTTCCGGTTTTCATCCCGGAAAATTCCAGAAAGTTTCCAGAACGATTCTGGCACCCTCCAAGAATTATCAGGCATGTGCCGAAACCAATTTGACTTTATGGTGTACTCCGAAACAACTTTTCGGTTTAGTGATTTTCATCTGTGAAAAGCAACTAAAGCGGTTTCGGCAGTCCGGAACATTTCCGGTTTTTGTCTCTGAAAAATCTCAGAAGTTACCGGAACAATTCTGGTACCTTCCAATAATTTCCAGGCATGTGCCGAAACCAATTTGACTTAATGGTACACTCCGAAACAACTTTTCGGTTTTACCGAAACTCTTCTGGTGCTCTCTCTCCGGAACTCTTCCGTTGTCTCCGAAACTTTTTCGGTGAATTTCTCTCAGACTCCCTGTCTAGTATTCAACAGATAGATAACCCTTAAGCGTGTGACCCTATAGGTTTGGTGAAGTATAGACATGACCCGGAACCCCTTCCGATCAATGATCAACATCGGAGCCGTGGACACCCATATTGACCCCTATACCCACACGAATGAATATTCGAGTGAACCTCCAGTTGACGTGTGCTATTCTTGTTGCTTCGCGATATGTTACAAATACCCGAGGTGAGACATGTTGGCATCCCCGTGGATCAACAACTTGTCCACTATGCCAGTTACCTCGTTACCGGTATTGTTCTCTTTTCTCGTTCCCGTGTTCCGGCATCCCCGTGATCAAATCACAAAGTGTCTGGCCAGACGATGATTGATACCGTAACACCGAGAGGGCCCAGAGATATCTCTCCATCGTCGGAGGAGCAAATCCCAATGTTGAGCTATCAAGTTACTTGACATACTTTTCCATGAACCCGTATGCCGCCGTAATAGCCACCCATTTACGGATGAAGTTTAACAAACCCCAAAGTTCATGAAGCAAGCATGAAGAAACTCGATACTCTCATGGTCTAAGGAATCATGCAAACGTAAACCATCTATGTGTTATAAACCATTTAACTAGTGACGAATGTATCTCATAGCATAACATCAATTCGGGTCGATTCAACACAAATGTTCTTCTAACATTGTGCCCTCAAAATTGCCAGCATAGCCATGCCCATGATCAGGAAAACAGGATCATCATGCAATACTTGAGCCAGTCTTAGAGGCCAGACTAGGAATACATTTTACTGTTTATTATTCCAGACGTGCATATGAGTCTTCCTCCGAGCCTCGTGGTTATTGCAGACTCGAGAACCATAGCAGTTATAGCATGGAACATAAACCTAATTATGAACAGGGAGATAATCAATAACATTTATTATTGCCTCTAGGGCATATCTCCTACAGACTCCCACTTGCACTAGAGTCAATAATCTAGTCAATGCTAATGCACTTTACACCTATGGCATACTGGTGTAAAATATGCTTCGCTTGTGGTATAGCCTGATGTCCAACGGATCTGACAACTTCAGCTCCGTGTGTAACTTTGCATATCTTAGCGTTTTCACACTTTCACAAAATTCATATTTTGTGTGGATTTGGCTTTGTATATATGTGAATCACAGGTCAAACCTTGATTCCTCAGACTGAGCTATGGAGCAACTATCTGCAATAGTGTCCCATTGACCAAAGCCATCTTGGAACCATACTAAGTTCATGAATGAACTATATGATTCAACATCTTCTTTGTCGCTTCTAAAGCGTCAACATACTTAGCCTTTGTTATAGAATTCGCCACAGTATCTTGTTTGGAACAATTTCCAACTACCGTGCCACCATGTTGTGTATCACAAAACCCTCAATTTAAATCGAAAATCGCATGGAGCATTGATGAAGACTGTATCGATGTAACCTTTTACAACAAACTCTTCATGATCTCCGCTTGCGAGAAAACATGTCATCAGTACTGCTCTAGTACTCAATGACATCTTTCACTGTTGTCCCATGATCAGTACTTTGATCACTATGGTATCTATACTTGCAACAACTTTGGAGTATTGGACATATCTGGTTGTTTTTACATACCATGGAACACATGATTAATCCAAACACAAGAGTGTGTGGAATCACCATCATGTATTTTGCTCATCAGTGTTTTGGGACACCAAGTCTTGCAAAAACTCTTTCCATGTGACTTCGGCAAGAATCACTCCTTGACGGTTTTTTCATTGCTAAAAGGTTTTAGCATTTTGTCAATATGTATCTTTGCTCAGCCCCATTAGGTAAATCTATCTCCATAGATCATCATGCCTAATATCAAGGCTACTTAGCCCAAGCACTTCATTGAAAAAACTATTTTCAAATGAAGTCCTAATTCGTGTCAGGAAATTTATTTCCAATTAACAATGTGTCAAGTACACAAGGTTTTTAGAAATATTATTATGCTTCCACTTACTTTCTTGAATCACAAGCATCTTCGATACCCATTTGATGAAGTCAAACCCCTTTGACCATTCCATCAAAAACGAAGATTCCAACTCCACTTTGCTCTCTTCTGTCCATCGCTGGAACTCTGAAGTTTGCATACTTACTAGCATCCTCTGGATTGTCAAATTACTTTGGACTGTATCACATACAAGTCCTAGGTTTCATTTCCATCAGATGGAAATCCTTTCGTCATCCATGTTTCATATCTCATGATTGAAATATGTATTAATTGCTAGTTCAACCCGAACCGACTTTAAGCATCGCTACGGTGAGACAATCTCATCGTAGTCAACTCCTTGAACTTGTTATTGCAACAAGTCGAGCTTTATGGACAAAACATTTTTATCCGTATCAGTTTTTAGTTCCATAAATATTCGTTAGACTCTAAGTCTTCCGAAAGGTGTATCAAGATCTTAATCTTGAATCACTTATATGGAAACTATCTCGGATTGTATTGGCATTTAGCCAATTCCGGAGTCAGGGCCCATCAACGCTTCCTTGTGTATCGCAGGTATACCGTTGTCTAACAACAATATCTCGTTTGCGCACCTAATAGGTTTGCACGAGCTTTGCCTACGTGGTTCAGCTGCAAGTTCGACCGAAGTCCATACATTTTATTGTAGATACTTCCGTATCAGTCGTAGTAGGAAACTCCGGAATTACTTCCAAGGTCTCTTTCCTTTGATCTGATTGCGAAGATACTGTTTATCTCGTCGAGTTGCATTGTTCTCCCACTCACCTTTTTGAAAGAACCATTTTCTTCAAAAAGCATACCGTTCTTTGTGGAAAACTTATTTGCCTCGGTATAGTGGTGGGGAAATACCCAATGACTTGGGATAACCTACAAAGTAGCACTTGTCTGATTTGGAATAGGTTTGTAACCTTTTACACAAGCCCCATATTCCAAATGTTAAGAAAAGATATAACATGGTTGGGCGTACCATACCATGGCGTCATTTCAACAGACCCGATGGAGCTCTTTTCAGTGTAAAAGCCGCAGTCTCTAAAGCATCACTTTAAAAAGGGATAATGGCAAATTTATGTATGTCATCTTTGATCTTACCATGTCATAAATGGTTCGATTACATCTTATCGACTTTCCACTTGCAGTGGTGTTCCGGGAGGTGCAAGTTATGAAACCCCTTTCATAACTCATCAGACATTCGCTAAACTTGTAACTCAAATATTCCTTTCTGCAATCGAATTGTAGAAACATAATTTTCTTGTTACAATAACTTCTACTTCATTTTTGAAAACCTTATGAATGAATTCAAAAGATCCAGACTTACGTCTCATCAAGTAAATATCCATATATCTACTTGAGTCATTTCTGAAGATAGATAAATCTACTACTTGCAACAACATTTATTGGACTACACACATCATAATGTATGATCACCAATATGTTCTTTGCTCGTTCCTTATGGCCTGTGAACGGTATTTCAGTCACTTCACTTTTCAGAGGAAAGTTGCAAGTGTCAGATGATTCAAAATCAAACGACATCAAAATCCATCATAATGGAATTCTCCATGCGGGTTTCTCCAATGTGACCAAATGCAGTGCCACACATATGTGGTATTCTTTTAGTCTTGCGACATTTAGCGTCAGTGTTATGGATGTATCATATTTCCATCAATATTCATAACATACATCCCATCTTTGATGGAAGCATGGCCCTTCATGTTATTCATAACACCGAACATCAAAAGTTCTCTTATGAACAACCTTCTTGCAAGATACCTTATGCAAAGGGCTAGAGTGTGAAACTCTAAAATGAATTATGAAAGTAAATACATAGGGAATACACCGATGGAAGGCATAGTAACATTTACTATGTTCCCTGCGTGTATCTAAACCTCATTCCTGGCTAGTCTTTGATGCCATAGTAGTTCTTACATTGAGTTGCAACAGAATGCAATCGAGCGGGTATCTTTGTGATTAACTCACAATACCCAAGAATTAGTGATTAACATGTTTAACCATAATTCCCAAGAACTATATCTTTGACCAGCCTTCTATACATCAAAAACTTGTATGACATTCATACATGAGCTGGATATTCCAGTCTTCTTTCCTTTTGCCTTTATACTTCTAACAGTTTAACTTTTAGTATTTCTCCTAATCTCAGAAGAAGCATCCAACTTAAGAGTGGCGTTAGCCCCGGACTTCCTAGGCGTGAAAGTCTTACTAACACCCTTCGGACACTTCCTTTCTCTTTAAGTTGTTGTTTTATTCACCTTTCATCATATGACAGGCATTCTCCTGGATCCCTCTCTTATCAGTCTAATGCATAGTAAACTCCTTTACTAATAGTTTGCAAACAAACATTGCTTTGGATATCTCATATCTTTTAGCCTTTGTCTGTCTCTGAAAATGATTTTCAGATTCCATGAATATCACATAACTATCCAAACTTTCGAAGTTCGGGTCTCATGGAAGCAAACATATTGCACTTTGACTGAAAAGGAATTCTAGCTTTTGGATCGAAGGACGAGAGTCACATGATCGATAGCATTAGCGGGAGAATACCGAAAGCATGCGATAGGACAAAGTCCTTCTCGGCACTCTTGAGGACAATCCTCACATTACGTTACCAACCGTAATGTTTTAACCAGATATTTAATAGCTATTCAATTTTAATAGGGAAGGTGAAAACACGAGCCATTATTCTACAACTATTTTGCAAATCACACTTAGACAGTGTTCAAAATTAATTGCACTGAGAATTAAAAGAAGTTAATTCTACAGTGCGCTCCCACTCAAATCAATATCTCTCATAATTGATTGTGAGTGATTCAAGACCCACATTTCCATTCAACGCCATTGTTCGAGATGAACACTGATGGCGCGAACTTCAATTGGTAGGCAAACTTGCCAATCACATCTCCATGTGACTCTTGTTCATCTTTCGATGCGTGTGTTCCTGTGACGCCCCCGATCTCGACCGTACGCTAAACATACACGCAATGCGTATGACCAAGATTAGGGACTCACTGATTGATATCACAACACAACACTAGACACAAAATAAAGTCATACAGCTTCATATTACAAGCCAGGGGCCTCGAGGGCTCGAATACAAAGCTCGACAAAGCACGAGTCAGCGGAAGCAAATATATCTGAGTACAGACATAAGTTAGACAAGTTTTTCCTTAAGAAGGCTAGCACAAACATAAGCAACGGATCGAAAGAGGCGAGGCCTCCTGCCTGGGAACCTCCTAACTACTCCTGAGCGTCAGCATTCTCCGCGTAGTAGTAGGCTCCAGCGGTGGTGCAGTAATCATCTCCGGCGTACTCCATCTCCTGGGCTCCATCGTCTGAACGCAGAAATGTATCGAGGGGAAAAGAGGAAGCAAAGCAGCGATGAGTACTCATCCAAAGTACTCGCAAGACTGACATCAGAACTATGCTAAGTATGCATCATTATCAAGGGGAGGGGTTATATCTGGGCTGACTGCAGAAAGCAAGAATAGGGGGAAGGCCTAGTCCTATCGAAGACTAGCATCTTCACATCTTGCAGCATTAGAAGAGAGTAGACTGGCACATCATATATAGTCATATTATTGTAGCAATTTTATTAAGTAACCACGCCCAGAGATTCTTCCTCGACTCCCTGCGAGGAAGCAATCTCGGAGCCACATTCATTTCAAATTAAAATCACAATTATAGTTGTATAGGGTCAAGGCACAACTCCAAGTCGTCCTGTTACTGTGGACACGGCTATTCGAATAGATTAATCATCCCTGCAGGGGTGCACCACATATTCCCCAACACGCCTGAGTCACCTCCGGCCGGACACACTTTCCTGGGTCATGCCCGGCCTCGGGATATCAGCACGTCGTCGCCCCACCTAGGCTCAACGAAGAGGCCAGCCCGCCGGTCTAAATCCTAAGCACGCAGGTTCGTGGGCCCACTTGCCCTTGCACTCCTGCACGATGCGAATGCGGCCGAGGTCAGTCCTAGCACCCCTTAGTAACAAGCGCGATGCCGTTGCGGACCACTCGGGCGCGCGCCGCTCCATTGCTGACGTCCGAAGAGCTTCGGCTGATACAACGACGCTGAGTGCCCATATCTTCCCCACGTGAAGGTTAGTGCGTATTAAGGCCAACGACCTAACTCAAATCAAGTACCCAACCCATTAGCATTTTATTAATGCGGGGAAAGCGCGACCCATGAAGTGCGGTCCGTTGCCCCGCCTCGAGGACCGTGGCAAGGGCCTCTCCTGCCCGTCCACGCCTCATCAACATCAAACCGTGGGTAGCCCTCAGGGCCGACCCATCACCAACATGTTTCTGTAACCAGGTCATAGTAACCGTGTGTATAAAACATCAAGACGGAACCTGAGGAATCACCCTCAAGGGGCCCCGCTCGATGTAACCGTCAAGGTGGACCTAGAGGAATCACCCTCGAGGGTCCCACACTTGAGGGGTTGCACGACAGAGACATTGTCGGGAATGGTGAAGGAGGAATCA
Organism: Elymus sibiricus; assembly: GCA_039707655.1. Classification (NCBI taxonomy): domain Eukaryota; kingdom Viridiplantae; phylum Streptophyta; class Magnoliopsida; order Poales; family Poaceae; genus Elymus; species Elymus sibiricus. The sequence goes on from CM077675.1 coordinate 468,052,513, forward strand.
CCCTCGAAAACCATGAACGACTAGCTACACTACAGAGCTAGCATCATGAGTACTTCACGAGGTGTCACCCTCGGTACTCGATAGTAGCGCTACAGAGTCGTACAACTAAGGGGGGGTGCGGTGATGTCAGGGGCCTGGCTTGTCGGTCGGTTGACCGAGTCTTCGAGTCGTCGAGTCATCGAGTCGTCGATGAAGAAGCAGGGGCAACTGGGACTAAGGGGTCACTGGGGATTCACTGATCAACCTATACTAAGCTGTTGATATGATTGCAGGTATAGTAGCAGTTTATCAAAAACAGGCTATGCATCAGAATAGGAGCTAACTAGTACAATAGCAAAATTCTAATGCAAGAATGAGAGGGAAAGAATGGGCGATATCGGAATGCTCAAGGGGCGTTACTTGCCTTGTTGCTCTGCTGCAAAAGGCTGGTCGTCAGGGGCGTAGTCGTACTCGGCAGCAGCGTCAGTCTCGGAGGCTACCGGAGAGAAGAGGGGGGGGAGAAACAATAAATACAAGCAAATAGATGCAACACGATGCATGACATGGCAATACGCCGTGCTAGGGGTAGTCTAATGCAGTACAACACGTATCAGGCAGAGCGGGAGAGTATCTGACGATATTTCCCGGGTCCTTGGATTTATCGGACAGACGATCCGGAGGGAGAAAGTTCCATGTTCAACATGCTAGGAGCATGTGACAGATGAATGGATGGCATATTCGGATTCGTGGGATTTTTCTGATCAACTTTCATGTATACAACTTTTTCATCTGAGCTACGGATCATTTTCTATTAATTTTTAAAGTTTTAATAATTTTCTGGAATTAACAGAATTAATTTAATTCGAAAAATGCTATTATGACATCATGCTGACATCAGCATTGCATCAGCAGTCAACAGTGGGGCTGACCAGGTCAAACCTGACCAGTGGGTCCCACATGTCATAGACTCAGGGTTAAATCATTTTAATTTAAACTAAACAGAGACTAACTAGCAAGTGGGGCCCATCTGTCATAGGGTCATTAGGATAACTTAATTATTTTTATTAATCTAATTTGTTAATTAGCAACTGACAGGGGGTGGCCCACTTGTCATTTGCACAGGGGGACTGGGACCCACCTGTCATTGACTGGACCAGGTCCAGTCAACAGTTGACCTGGTCAACAGGTCAGCAGGGTCAGCCTGGCCCACTGGCCAGTGACCCTGACCGTGGCCCCGGCCTGGCCAGGTCAGCGGCGGCCGGCGACTCGCCGGAATCACGCCGGCGAGCTCGTCTCGCGGCGGCGCGGTCTCGGGTGTGGTCGGAAATCGCGCACGGAGCACCGTTCGCCGCGTTCTTGGGCGCGTTCGAAAGCTACGGCTGCGCCACATCGAATGGCGGTGGTGCGAGGAGCTGCGGAGGCCGGAATCAAGCGGTGCGACGACGTCGGCGGCGAGGTCTTTCGGGCGAGCTACGGGGACGGCAAAACGTTGCGCGCGCGGGCGATCCAAGTAGCTAGGGATGATCTACGTGCGCGCGCGATCACAACGGGCACGAGCCCGAGACCAAATGGTCATCGGAGCCTCGCCGGCGACGAGGCAGGCGGCGGAGCGATCGGGCATCTCCAATGCGGCCACTACGACAACGGGAATAGACCGGGGAGAGGGGGAGAAGACGCGGCTGCTCACATTGGTCCTGCAGGTGTGCGCTAGCGGGCTCAGGGAAGGGCGACGGTGGCGAATCGGCGCCGGAGACGGAGACGGCCGTGCGGGAAGATGAGCTCGGGGAGGTCGATGTAGCGGCACCGACCTCCAATGCGCAGCCTCAGGTGACGTAGTCGAGGTCGGGGAACACGGCGGGCATGGCGGAGCGATGATCGGGGCACGGTGGCCGCGGGATCGAGCGTGGGTCGACGGCGAGCTCTCGGGCGAGGAGAGAAGCGGGCGAGGGAGAGGCGATGGGGAGAACTAGGGTGGTCTAGGGTTTCGGGGGAGGGGAGAGAGAGCTGGGGGGCTCGTTCTTATCCTCGCGGGAGCGCGTGGATGGCCGACAGCGAGGCAGATCGGTGCTCGGACGGCGTCGGTGCCATGGCCTTCCTCTGTTGGCGCGAGGAGGAAGGAAAGGCCGGCGCTTGCTGGGCCGGGCCAGCCTGTAGCACTTGGGTTCCAGTGCTCGGCAGGCCTTTTTCCCTTTTCTTAATTCTTTTCTGTTTTTCGTTTTTAGTTTCTGTTTTGCAAAATGTTTAGTCCCAATTTTATTTTTGTAAAATATGTGACTTGGCCCAATAATTATAGTGCAACATTTACTACTACCATAAAAAGGTTTGGAGTCCATATAATTTCATTTGGATTTTATTTAATTACAAATGGATTAAATACTTCTGTTTTGTTGCTGTTTCTTGCTATTAGAGTCACTTAACTAATTTAGTAATTGTTGATTACAATTTTAGAATTGCCTCTAGATTATTTACAACATTATGAACATTTTAGTTTTCATAATTGAACAACTTTTAAATTCACTTTAAATTTGAATTTCAATTTGAAAAGAGATATGATCCCAATGATGAGTAAGCATTGTTAATCATGGTGACTTGGCATTATCATGTGGGATTTCTGTAGCTAACCACTGGGGGTGTTATAGTTCCGAGCTCAGGACGATCCTGCCATGAACGTCAAGATAATCAAGTGATCTTGCTGCGAGGTCTGACCTCACCCGCCTTACACCCGTACAATCGTTCGTACCCATGTAGGTCCTGGCGCACCTCGAAAGGAAGGATGCTGTGACGGTGCTACACTTGGGAGAACACTAACTACTTGATATATATTTTTTGTGAGAGATCACCCTAATAAAAAGCGACTACCGCGCAATCAAGAAGGGTGCATCATAAGGGATAAACATCTCAGGCAATTCATAATAGCATGATATGGTATAGCCCTTTCTAACGGAGAAGTCTTTCATTTCTTCGTCTTCGGCATTCGCGTTGGTGTTCACCTTCGCGAAGATTGCCACCACCTTGTCGATGCACCAGATAAAATTGCTATCTCTATAGCTAATAAAATAAGTGCATTACTTAAGGTTGACACGCAGGTCATTAAAGTGACAATCATATGGCTCCAGCCATCATGCCGAATCATGACACGCAGGTCATGTTAATATTACATCATATAGTCATCTCATACATAATCAAATTAATATGAGCACTGCTATACCACATCATATGCACATGCAAACCATCCTGCAAAACCAAGTTAGACGCCTCTAATCGGTTCATGCAAAAACTTGTTTTACGTGGCTTCTAAGGTTTCGAAACAAACCGAAGCTACCAACGTCCATCATCAAGCATGATAATCCAAGTCGCTAGATTAACATTGCGGGGTGTATGAAACACGAGATAATAAAATCTCGAGCCCCATACCAAACTTAATCATACGCGTGACCCCCGTGCAGATCATATCTGCATTGCCCTTTCGTCTGCAAAATTTCATCTTTCTTTTTAACTACGGTGGAATTCAATGAACTGTTAGCACTTCGTTGATCAATCAGGATCGCGGATTGCCAGAACATTGAAACTCCACCATACTGTTATCAAGATCAGAAATATGCAAATTCTAGGGAAGCAACAAGAACATCGGGTAACATATTTCATCTGCTACCCGCACAAATAATTTTCAGTAATAGAACTCATCTACTACCTAATTATATTGTGCAACACCCATACATCTCTATGTATTCTAGATCGCAACCGGCATCTACGCATAACCTGGCTCTGATACCACTGTAGGGTAACGCAGCAGAAAACAAAACTTTTCCGACCTACGCACCAGCCCAGGACCACTATGGAGACTGCATACAAGGTTTGATCTCTTTCGTTACCGACTTGTAGCGCAGCGGAAGTAGAGTCGATGACGATCGGCGGTGCGGATCCCCGCAGCTAGGATTTACAACCTCCCAACCGCGAGGATGTATACCCTCATCCGCCCCTCGGACAGCCCTCCGGGAGGCGGTCGGACAGTCCCCCGGACGGTGTCACGGACAGCCCTTCGGGAGGACCATCGAAACTCGGACAGTCACTCGGACAGCCCTTCGGGAGGACCTTCAAAACTCGGACAGTCACTCAGACAGCCCTTCGGGAGGCACTCTCGAACTAAGACCGAAACTACGATCTCTCTACAGAGTTGCACACATACGGTGTCATCTATCCGGCAGGGCTTCGCCGTCCAGAACTAGTTCCCACCGGAACCCAGACAGCCTTTCGGCTCTACGAAACTATTTCGCTTGGAGGGAGAGAGAAGCCAGATAACATCAGATGGCATGTGTATGTGAGAAAGAGTGAGTGTGGAGAGTACATCTCCACCTCTATTTATTGGAAAACCCAAGGGGTAGGGTGACACTTGAAATACCCATAATGCCCTTCACAAGGGCACAAAGGTAAAAGCAAGTGTGTAGCCCATATCCTTCCATGTCATCCCTAGAGATATTTGTGAGTAAAGCCCCAAAAGGTGGCTTTCCATAAAGTAATCCAAAAAGCACTTTCACTATTCACGACGACATATTTCAGCGTCCGTTCGAACTGAAAATATTTATGTGGGCTTAGAACATTTCCAGTACCCACTAAAATAATTTTCAATGCGTTCCGAAACAATTCCGGTTTAGTGATTTTCATCTGCGAAAAGCATCTGAAGCGGTTCCGGCAGCTCCGGAACATTTCCGGTTTTCATCCCAGAAAATTCTAGAAAGTTTCCAGAATGATTCTGGCACCCTCCAAGTATTATCAGGCATGTGCCGAAACCAATTTGACTTTATGGTGTACTCCGAAACAACTTTTCGGTTTAGTGATTTTCATCTGTGAAAAGCAACTAAAGCGGTTTCGGGAGTCCGGAACATTTCCGGTTTTTGTCTTTGAAAAATCTCATAAGTTACCGGAACAATTCTGGTACCTTCCAATAATTTCCAGGCATGTGCCGAAATCAATTTGACTTAATGGTACACTCCGAAACAACTTTTCGGTTTTACCGAAACTCTTCCGGTGCTCTCTCTCCGGAACTCTTCCGTTGTCTCCGAAACTTTTTCGGTGAATTTCTCGCAGACTCCCTGTCTAGTATTCAACAGATAGATGACCCTTAAGCGTGTGACCCTATAGGTTCGGTGAAGTATAGACATGACCCGGAACCCCTTCCGATCAATGATCAACATCGGAGCCGTGGACACCCATATTGACCCCTATACCCACACGAATGAATATTCGAGTGAACCTCCAGTTGTCGTGTGCTATTCCTGTTGCTTCGCGATATGTTACAAATACCCGAGGTGAGACATGTTGGCATCCCCGTGGATCAACAGCTTGTCGACTATGCCAGTTACCTCGTTACCGGTATTGTTCTCTTTTCTCGTTCCTGTGTTCCGGCATCCCCGTGATCAAATCACAAAGTGTCTGGCCAGACGATGATGGATACCGTAACACCGAGAGGGCCAAGAGAGATCTCTCCATCGTCGGAGGAGCAAATCCCAATGTTGAGCTATCAAGTTACTTGACATACTTTTCGATGAACCCGTAAGCCGCCGTAATAGCCACCCATTTACGGATGACGTTTAACAAACCCCAAAGTTCATGAAGCAAGCATGAAGAAACTCGATACTCTCATGGTCTAAGGAATCATGCAAACGTAAACCATCTCTATGTTATAAACCATTTAACTACTGACGAATGTATCTCATAGCATAACATCAATTCGGGTCGATTCAACACAAATGTTCTTCTAACATTGTGCCCTCAAAATTGCCAGCATAACCATGCCCATGATCAGGAAAACAGGATCATCATGCAATACTTGAGCCAGTCTTAGAGGCCAGACTAGGAATACATTTTACCGTTTATTATTCCACACGTGCATATGAGTCTTCCTCCGAGCCTCGTGGTTATTGCAGACTCGAGAACCATAGCAGTTATAGCATGGAACATAAACCTAATTATGAACAGGGAGATAATCAATAACATTTATTATTGCCTCTAGGGCATATCTCCTACAGGCTTATCTTGTTGAACTCTTCGGGGCACGTGTGGTTGAATCGAATGCCGCATGCATGAGCTTTGTATTGCAACATCTTCAATTCTTCCGCGGTCACTTCACGATCCAGTTCCTTTCCATCATCAAAGAATTCACCTGCAATCCAACACGAACAACAGCCCATGCGGCGGGGTTATGACCAAGAATATGCATTTTTGTTTTGTGCTTCCAACTAGCAAAGTTTGTACCATCAAAATATGGACCTCTACGATAATAATTTCCCTCACTAGACGTCATACTCTCCTAGGTTGTGAAACCAATGCAATGGAGACCAAAGCTCTGATACCCCTTGTAGGATCCAAAGTATGTCTAGAGGGGGGTGATTAGACTACTTGACCAAATTAAAATTCTAGTCTTTTCCTAATTATAGATGTTGGCAAGTTTTAGCAATTATATCATGTCAAGTACACCCTCACTAGTAGAAAACGGGCCTTTAGTGCCGGTTCGTAAGGGCCTTTAGTGCCGGTTCTCCAACCGGCACTAAAGGGTGGGGACTAAAGCCCCCCCCCCCCCTTTAGTCCCGGTTCAATACGGCCCGCACTAAAGACCCACCACGTGGCACCTGCCGGCGCCGTGGGCTGGGGGACCTTTAGTCCCGGTTGGTAACACCAACCGGGACTAAAAGTATTTAATTTTGGTTTATTTTTCCTTTTAATCCTTTAGGGGTTTATGAATTAATTATGGTTTATTTTTCCTTTTAATTTTGTGTTTTCCATTTAATTATTTTTCATTTCAAACATATATTACGCTACTACATACTGTACACGTTGTGCATATATATATAAATAGAATTTCTTGTAGAACCGATCATATATATATATATATATCATCGAATTTCTCGTACGACGACCATTCACATACATATATATATACAATTTGGTATATACAATTTCTCCTACAATTTGCGGATCATTACATATGCAGGCAATACTGCTTGATCTTGTAATGGTATTCTCCTTTGGGATTTATGACCTGGTCGACCAGAAATCCAGCTATTTCCTCTTGAATTGCTCGTACGCGAGCCGTTGGTAGGAGCTGGCCCCGCATCTCCGTCAGCTATAATCAGGAGATCAAGATGAATATATTAGTTGTGTGTATATATATTAGCTAGATCATGATAAAAAAATTATGGATAGTGTTCTGGCAAACGTACCCAAAGATTTCTTTCTTTTCTGCTCCTTTCAGACGTGATCATGCGAATGTTCTCGCAAACGTAGTATGCGCATAAACTATTCCCCTGCTCCTGTTTCATGCACTTTATGAGAATAAAATTCAATCAGGTAATAATTAATCAAGCATGATAATGGTATTGAAACTAGAATTAAAGAGATGCACGGACGTAGCTAGCTAGTACTACTTAATTACCTTGGGTCGCACCCATGTCAGCTTTTGTTCCCAGTCGCCTGGGACCTGTTTGACGAACTTGGCCCAAGCCCTGCCCGCCGGCAAAGAAAATGAATAAAGGAGTTATTAACTAGTTGATATTAGGAAATGAAGTAAAGAGGCCGACATAGTGCGATAATGATTGAAATTACCTGTCGACCATCCCCCTCACGGTTGCGTATTCAGATGGATTCTTACATAGTGAGTCCAGTACTTCAACTTTTCCCTTGTCAACTTCAATGATTAACAAGATCCAGTGGTAACTGCATGTGCACACGTTTTGTATAAATAAGCGGGCACGTGCATAACTCATCAACTACACTTATTAACATCTAGTAATTAAGCAAAAAATAGAATTTGTAGTACAAGATATAGTAACACTCACCCGAAGTTGTAAGGAAGTAGTATTTCTGGTTGGGTGTTTAGTTGCTTCAAAAACTCTAGCAGGAATCTCTCTGTGTCTTTTCTCGAATATTGATCTTCCCATATCTCCTGATTAACCGTATTTGGGTCAATGAACCCAATGCCATAGCGTCCAGCTTTTTTCATTTCATACATCTTCATTCTGCATAATACCACAAAAAAGAATATAGTGAGGATAATTACAGGTAATGAACGAGAGCACAGCTAGCTAGCTAGAGACTTAAATTACAGAAAGAAATCACTTACAGACAATAGGAACTGACGATAGATTTGTCCAGTGCGTCTTGATTGAATAACTGAAACAACTCTGAATAATGAATCCACACATCTTTTTTATGGAAGTAATGCTTTCTCTTGACTTTCACCATGAGGGACTCTTGATTGGTATTTGCTGTTTCTTGCATGTACCACGTATGCAAATCGTACATTCTCGTTGGTAGAAGCTTGACATCGTCAGGCTTTACCAGAGGTTTGCCGCAGACATATTGGTATTTTACTTCCTCCTCTGTAATCCCGGGGATTTCCTCAAGGCCTAGGAGTTGTTCAACAGTGACACCGGCCTCTTTAGCCTGCCATTTATGATCTTCGGTTATTACCAGCCGATCGGCGGTACTCACAGGTGTTTGTACAATGAGCGGGGGGATCGATTGCACTGCCTGTTCTCCCAGCTGGGGAACAGTTTTCCCGCTTTTTTGCCAACTGCTTGGCTCGAGCTCGAGCTCGACTCCTTTAGTCCTGCCAAATATGACTTCTTGATAGACCGCACATAGTCGGAGTCCTTTTGATTGTCAGCCGGTCGAGCCATATCAATAAAATGTTGTGAGACATGCTCAGGTACTTTCTCCTTTGGCGGCGGGGGCGGTTTTGGTCCAAAATGGGCCTTCACTTTGGCATCCACTGCGATGTCGAGTTCCTAAGGAGTCAGGTGGTAAGGAAACTTCGAAAGAGGCTTGAGGTTTGGACCATATTTGAATTTCTTGCCTGTTGTACCGCTAGCCGTCGTAGCTGCGGCCTCTCTCTTCCGCTGTTGCTTAGGCTGACGCGGTGCCGGACTTGGAGGAGGAGGAGGAGTCGGCTGACGTCGTGCCGGACTTGGAGGAGGAGTCGGCTGACGCGGTGCCGGCGGACTTGGAGGAGGAGTTGGCTGACGCCGTGCCGGACTTGGAGGAGGAGTCGGCTGACGCGGTGCCGGACTTGGAGGAGGAGGAGTCGACTGACGCGGCGGCGGACTTGGAGGAGGAGGAGTCGGTGGCCTTGGAAAGACGATGCAATCCTTTTTCCATAGAATGATACGATGTATGGCCTCTCCTAGTGTTCTCTCCTCGTCACCTCCAAGAATGTCAAGTTGTAGCTCGTGATATCCTGACATCACTTCATCAACCCCGACACGAGCATAGCCAGCTGGAATGGGATTGCAATGGAAGGTTGCTTCAGGGGGATTTGCTAAAGCATAGCCGTCCGCCACCTTCATGGATAAGTTCTTCACTTTCATGTGTAGCTCACAGTTAGTCCTGTCTTTGATATCATCCATAGGGTAGCTAGCTAGCAATGCATTATCGATATCGGCCGGGGCGGAACCCACGCTGCTTCTCAGCTTAGATGGGACGGTGCTATCCAATGCTGGATCGATCTGCTCATGCTGCCGCTGAGACGCCCTTTCCTGGCTGAGTGAGTCGATCTGCTCCTGCTGCCGCCTGACAAATCGTTCCAACTCTAGGTGCTTTGATTCTAGGCCTTCAAGGCGGAGTGCTTCCTCCTTCTTCTTCTTCTTCTCCTCCTGCATCTTCTTTCTCGCACGACTTCTATAGTCGTCGTTCCAATCCGCAAACCCCTCAAACCACGGAACAACGCCTTTGCCTCGTGTTCTTCCCGGGTGTTCACGATTCTTCAGGGCGCGCGTAAGCTCGTCGTTCTCTCTGTTGGGCGTGAACACCCCCGTTCGAGCTTCTTCTATTGCAATAAGTATTTCGTCTGTCGCTTCTTTAAGACTTGCCTTCACCATAACCAGCCCTGTCTCTGGGTCCAACTTCCCCCCATGCGCATAAAACCATGTCCTGCACCTGGAGGGCCATGTCAATGTAAATGGATTGACCCCTGCACTAATCATCTTATGCTCAGATTGATCCCACTTAGGCAGGGCCACCTGGCCCCAGAGTATGGTGCCACTTCTTTTTCGCAGCATTAATCTTGTTTATTCTCGACCTTTCCTTAGCTTCTTCCGATTCCTTGAACTTCACGAAAGCGTCCGAGTGATCTTTTGCCTTCACCAGTGCTCCCGTGAATTCTAGAGTCTTCTTTTTTGATTTGACGTACTTAGTCCATGCATTTTTCTTGAAGGTGTTGAATGCGATCGCCATCTTTTTAAGAGCATAGTTTCTGACTTTCTTCAGATCTGCATCTGTCAAATTATCTGGTAGGGTGAAATGCCGCATGAGCATATCCCAAAGCACATCTTTTGCTTTTCGTCGACAAAAGTAACTCCTGCTCGATCTCCCTTTGCTGGCTTTTTCCATTCTTGAACGGAGATCGGGATTTGGTCCCCGACAATAACTCCGCATTGATTCTTGAACTTGGTCGCATTTTTCCTAGGTTCAAGCGGTTCGCCAGTTGATGTTTTGATGGAATCGATGTTGAACTTTACGCCAGGATCCAACTTTTTGGCCGGGCCTCAAACTACCCTGTCGCTTGTAGAAGATTTGCTCGATCCGGAGGCCCAAAAGAAGAAAGATCGATTCGTTAATACATACAAATCAATTAAGACATGTAATGATCACCGGATGGCTTATATAATAAATATACCTCGTCGGTCTTTGTTATTTGAAGAACATTTTCTTCGTCAAAATCGTTGTCGTCGCCTTCATCTATTCGTTCGCCTTCATCAAATATCATACAACCCTCACCGGAATTGTTCAGATATTGCGAGCCATCATCATCTTCAGGTTCATGCTCTGGGCTTGGGGAGGAGCGTATGATGTCGAACAGAGCCTCTTCTCCTTCTCTGCCGGTATTGTCCATAGCTTTTATTTAACTAATCCAGAAGAAAGATAAAACAATTTAGTATTCAAATTGGAATGCATGCAATCAATAAGGAAAAACTGAATCATAGTACATAATATGCATCTCGAATAATTCATATAATATGCATCATCGAATATAATCTCGAATAAATCGTCTCGAATATTATCGAATATAATCTCGAATACATCTCGAGTATTATCACTAGCTAATACAGATCGAATATTATCGAAGAATCTAGTTCACTCGCGGTTCCTGAGGCGCGGGCGGTGGACACCCAAAGAGAAGGAACCATCACAGGATCATAGCTCGGGTGAGATCCCTGAAGAACCTGCCAGGTATTGGAGAACCTGACGTCCAACGCATCCATGTAGCGACGGACGTGCTCGTCCTCCTCCCTGACACGGCGACGTACCACCTCCGGCGGGGCCGGCTGCCTCCGCAGCGAAAGTGGCCCACGCGAACGCCACCAAAGAAGCTCCGGGTCGACGACGGGACCCGGGGCCGGGTTCCTCACCAAGCTGCGCGCCCCTGAAGGTAGCACCTCCCAGTGCCAGCCCGGCGGAGCCCAGTCCCGAACGTTGCCCCTCTGAAGCAGGACATCGTCGCGAACGAGTCGACGACGAGGATGCGGGCCGGGCATCGTTGACTCCGAGAAGAAATTCTATGCAAATTTAACATTTTTATAACTAAAAGTATAAAAAACTAACATTTCATCTAACATTTCATCTAAAAGTATAAAAAATGTCAAAATTCCTCAAATGTCAAAATTCCTCAAAATTTCTATACATACATTATACTAATTAATTCCTCAAATGTCAAAATTGCTATACATATATACTAAAACATACAAAAATACATATAAATCATCTAACTTAAGAAAATGTGTGTGTGTGTGTATTAGATGAAATGTTAGATGTATAAAAAACATACATATATTTCTATACATACATATATACTAAATAATCATCTAAAACAACTAAAACATCTAAATAAAACATCAAACATTCATGCATACATGTATAAAAAAACTAGTGAAAAAAATTCACCGGAGGGGGCGGCCGCGCGAGCTCACAACGGACGGACGGCGGCGTCGTGGTGCAGGGGCGCGGACGGACGGCGACGGCGGCGTCGAGGTGCAGGGGCGCGGACGGACGGCGACGGCGATGGCGAGGTGCAGCCGCGCGCGGCCACGACGTCGAGGTGCGGCAGAGGCGCAGACGGACGGCGGCGTCGAGGGGCAGGGGCGCGCGGACGGACGGCGGCGTCGAGGTGCGGTAGGGGCGCGGACGGACGGACGGCGACGTCGAGGGGCAGGGGCGCGCGGACGGACGGCGATGGCGAGCTCCGGCAGCCTGGCGGCGTGGTGGTACGTTCGGCGTCGTCGATTTGGGGAAAATTCGTAAGTGTTTGTATATATAGGAGGCACCTTTAGTCGCGGTTGGAGCCACCAACCGCGACTAAAGGTCGATTTCGCCAGCCCAAGCGGCGGGAAGCGCAGGCCTTGAGTCGCGGTTGGTGGCTCCAACCGCGACTAAAGGGGGGCCTTTAGTCGCGGTTGGAGCTACCAACCGCGACTAAAGGTCTGGCTTCCCGTGTCGAATGTTTAGCCCCACCTCGCTAGTTGAGAGGAGCTCGCACCGGTTTATAAGCCCCGCCGTGGCTACGGTATCGAGCTCCTCTCTAATGCAGGCCTTCTGGGCCTACCGCACCTGTGCTGCCCTGTTGGGCCTACTGGGCCTGCATCCTGGCCCAATACGCCGTGGTTGCCCAGTAGGCGGGCTTTTTTTTTATTTACTTTTCAGTTTTTTTTTATTTTTGTTTTATTTATTTTCTTTTGTTTCTGAGTTTTTTTTTGCTTTATTTAGATTTAATGAGTGAATCTTTTTGCGTTAGGTCAAAAAAATTATAAACTTTCTGTTAGTGGCAGTAGTTTTCAAATTTGAATAGTTTAAATTCGAATTATTTGAAATTTGTGTGAATCACTAGTTTGTGAATAACTTTACTTTAAAAATAGATTTTGCAGTGATTCTTTTTTCTGCTGTTTAATATTAGCGTGTTTTATCATTATATTCAATTTGGTAATTCTTAGGTTATTTAAAAAATGAAATGCCTTAGTAACAGACGAGTTTTCGTCTGAAACCCTGATACTTCCAAAGAGATTGTCCATTTTGTACACGAAGTGCATCCAGTTTTTGCCGTAACCCTCTCAACTTTTTAGCACATGCTATGTGGGTGAAATGATGATACCATGCCAACTTTCAACCTTTTCAGAGTTCATTTGTAGTGCTTTTCAATTTCAGGTTCATTTAGCTCAAAAAAATCAGTAAAAGAATGAAAAATAGCAAATGAAGTCAGAAAGGGTTGAAAATTTATGACGTGGCTTCGAATGGTGCATATTGAACACACAAAAAGTCGGGAGTTGAAATAAGTTTAAAAAAATGAAATGCCTTTGTAACAGACGAGTTTTCGTCTGAAACCCTGATACTTCGAAAGAGATTGTCCATTTTGTACACGAAGTGCATCCAGTTTTTGCCGTAACCCTCTCAAATGCCAAAACACATAAGTACACTACTATTACAAAGATTCCCTCCGGTTTGTCCGATGTGGGACTTTCCAGATATATAAGTCCGGAAACTAACTAGAGAAGCCGGTCACATCCCAGAGTGGGATCTTTGGGTATAAAACTTTTTCTTCGCGTGTGTCCCTTTGCGTCGTAACCATGGACAATCTTCATCGTTTAACTTGATGCTCGGGTCAACATTCACTCTGAAGGGAGCAATTTCATGAAACTTTTCATAATCTTCTAACATGTCTGTCTTGTCCTCCACTCCCACGATGTTTCTTTTCCTTGAAAGAACTATGTGGCGCTTTGGCTCATCGTATGATGTATTCGCTTCCTTATCTTTTCTTTTTCTCGGCTTGGTAGACATGTCCTTCACATAGAAAACCTGTGCCACATCATTGGCTAGGACGAATGGTTCGTCTGCGTACCCAAGATTTGTAGGAGATATGCCCTAGAGGCAATAATAAATGTTATTGATTATCTCCCTGTTCATAATTATGTTTATGTTCCATGCTATAACTGCAATGATTCTCGAGTCTACAAATAAAACGAGGCTTGGAGGGAAACTCATGTGCACGTGTGGGATAATAAACGGTAAAATGTATTCCTAGTCAAGCCTCTATGACTGGCTCAAGTATTGCATGATGATCCTGTTTTCCTGATCATGGGCATGACTATGCCGGCAATTTTGAGGGCACAATTGTTGGTAGAACACTTGTGTTGAATCGACCCAATATTGATGTTATGCTATGAGATACATTCGTCATAAGTTAATGGTTAATAACACAGGAAGTTAATGTTTGCATAATTCCTTAGACCATGAGAGTATCGAGTTTCTTCATGCTTGCTTCATGAACTTTGGGGTTTGTTAAACGTCATCCGTAAATGGGTGGCTATTACGGCGGCTTACGGGTTCATGGAAAAGTATGTCATGTAACTTGATAGCTCAAGATTGGGATTTGCTCCTCCGACGATGGAGAGATATCTCTGGGCCCTCTCGGTGTTACGGTATCCATCATCGTCTGGCCAGACACAGGGTGATTTGATCACAGGGATGCCGGAACACGGGAACGGGAAAAGAGAACAATACCGGCAACGAGGTAACTGGCATAGTGGACCAGGTGTTGATCCACGGGGATGCCAACATGTCTCACCTCGGGTATTTGTAACATATCGCGAAGCAACAGGAATAGCACACGGCAACTGGAGGTTCACTCGAATATTCATTCGTGTGGGTATAGGGGTCAATATGGGTGTCCACGGCTCCGATGTTGATCATTGATCGGAAGGGGTTCCGGGTCATGTCTATGCTTCACCGAACCTATAGGGTCACACGCTTAAGGGTCATCTATCTGCTGAATACTAGACAAGGAGTCCGAGAGAAAGTCACTGGAAAAGTTTCGGAGACAACGGAAAAGTTCCGGAGAGAACACCGGAAAAGTTTCGGTAAAACCGAAAAGTTGTTTCGGATAAAACCATTGATCCAAAAAGGTTTCGGCAAGCACCGGCAAAGTTTTGGAGGTTGCCAGATTGGTCTGGTAATTTCTGGAATTTTTCCGGAGAAAAAACCGAAAAAGGTTTTCGGAGCTGCCGGAATTGTTTACCGGGTAAACGAAGATGGTTTTAAATTAAACCACCATACCGGAAATGTTCCGGAGCGCGTCCAGATAATTTTAGAGGGTGCCGGAAATGTTCTGGGACCTTCCGGAATTTTTCAGAAGAAATAGTTTCGGAAAACATCTTGTCCCAGCGAGAGGGGACAAGATCCCACGGATCGTGGGGGCTGTTTTTGGGCTGTTTTTGGGGGCGCCCCCTTTAGGGGACAGCCCCCTTGCGGCTGGACAAAGTGTTGGGGGGGCCCCCCATGGTGGGGGGCAGCCCCCACAAATGGTGGAGAGTGTTGGGAGGAAGGTGGGGCCCCATGGGGGAACACCATGGACAAGGGAACATGTTTTCTCCATGTTTGGTGGGAACATGTTTCCTTATTTGGTGGGTGCTTGTTTTGTGGGCTGAAATTTCAGCCCCCCCCCCCTCACCCCTTCCACCACTATATAAGGAGGTGGAGAGGATCTCTCCATCCTCACTCCAACTCTCACACACATGGCATGCATGATCTGCCTTTCTTCTCTCCCTCCCACGAAATAGTTTCGTAGAGCCGAAAGGCTGTCTGGGTTCCGGCAGGAACTAGTTCTGGACGGCAAAGCCCTGCCGGATAGATGACACCGTATGTGTGCAACTCTGTAGAGAGATCGTAGTTTCGGTCTTAGTTCGTGAGTGCCTCCCGAAGGGCTGTCCGTGTGACCGTCCGAGTTTTGGAGGTCCTCCCGAAGGGCTGTCCGAGTGACAGTCCGAGTTTCGGAGGTCCTCCCGAAGGGCTGTCCGCGACACCGTCCGGGGGACTGTGCGACCGCCTCCCGGAAGGCTGTCCGCGGGGCAGATGAGGGTATACATCCTCGCGGTTGGGAGGTTGTAAAATCCTAGCTGCGGGGATCTGCACCGCCGTTCGTCATCGACTCTACTTCCGCTGCGCTACGAGTCGGTAACGAAATGATCAAACCTTGTATGCAGTCTCCATAGTGGTCCTGGGCTGGTGCGTAGGTCGGAAAATTTTGGTTTTCTGCTGCGTTCCCCTACAGTGGCATCAAGTGCCAGGCTATGCGTAGATGCAGGTTGCGATCTAGAATACATAGAGATGTATGGGTGTTGCACAATATAATTAGGTAGTAGATGAGATCTATTGCTGAAAATTATTTGTGCGGGTAGCAGATGAAGTCTGTTACCCGATGTTCTTGTTGCTTCCCTCGAATTTGCATATTTCTGATCTTGATAACAGTATGGTGGAGTTTCAATGTTCTGGCAATCCGCGATCCTGATTGATCAACGAAGTGCTAACAGTTCATTGAATTCCACCGTAGTTAAAAAGAAAGATGAAATTTTGCAGACGAAAGGGCAATGCAGATGTGATCTGCACGGGGGTCACGCGTATGACGAAGTTTAGTATGGGGCTCGAGATTTTATTATCTCGTGTTTCATACACCCTGGAATGTTAATCTAGCGACTTGGATTATCATGCTTGATGATGGACGTTGGTAGCTTCGGTTTGTTTCGAAACCTTAGAAGCCACGTAAAAATAAATTTTTGCATGAACCGATTAGAGGCGTCTAACTTGGTTTTGCAGGATGGTTTGCATGTGCATGTGATGTGGTATAGCAGTGTTCATAATAATTTGATTATGTATGAGATGACTATATGATGTAAATTGATTAACATTACCTGCGTGTCATGATTCGGCATGATGGCTGGAGCCATATGATTGCACTTTAATGACCTGCGTGTCAACCTTATGTAATGCACTTATTTTATTAGCTATAGAGATAGCAATATTATCTGGTGCATCTACAAGGTGGTGGCAATCTTCGCGAAGGTGAACACCGACGTGAATGCCGAAGACGAAGAAATACTAGACTTCTCCGTCAGAAAGGGCTATACCATATCATGCTATTATGAATTGCCTGAGATGTTTATCCCTTATGATGCACCCTTCTTGATTGCGCGGTAGTCGCTTTATTAGGGTGATCTCTCACAAAAATATCAAGTAGTTAGTGTTCTCCCATGTGTAGCACCGTCACGGCACCTAACTTTTCGGGGTATCACATGGATACATGGGTACGAACGATTAGGGATGTGTGAGGCGGGTGAGTTGAGACCACGCAGCGAGATCACTTGGTTGTCTTGACGTTCAGGCATGAAAGTCATGAGCTCGGAACACACGCATCGAAAGATGAACAAGAGTCACATAGAGATGTGATTGGCAAGTTGGCCTACCGATTGCAATTCTCGTCACTTGAGATGGATACATCCTTGGCGTTGAATTGTAATTTGGATCTTGAATCGCTCACAATCAATTATGAGAGATATTGTTTTGAGTGGGAGCGCACTGTAGAATTGAATTCTTTTAATTCTCAGTGCAATTAATTTTGAACACTGTCTAAGTGTGATTTGCATAATAGTTGTAGAATAATGGCTCGCGTTTCCACCTTCTCTATTAAAATTGAATAGCTGTTAAATATCTGGTTAAAACTTTACGGTTGGTAACGTAATGTGAGGATTATCCTCAAGAGTGCCGAGAAGGACTTTGTCCTATCGCATGCTTTCGGTATTCTCCCGCTAATGCTATGGATCATGTGACTCTCGTCCTTCGATCCAAAAGCTAGAATTCCTTTTCAGTCAAAGTGCAATATGTTTGCTTCCATGAGACCCGAACTTCGAAAGTTTGGATAGTTATGTGATATTCATGGAATCTGAAAATCATTTTCAGAGACAGACAAAGGCTAAAAGATATGAGATATCCAAAGCAATGTTTGTTTGCGAACTGTTAGTAAAGGAGTTTACTATGCATTAGACTGATAAGAGAGGGATCCAGAAGAACACCTGTCATATGATGATGGTGAATAAAACAACAACTTAAAGAGAAAGGAAGTGTCCGAAGGGTGTTAGTGAAACTTTCACGCCTAGGAAGTCCGGGGCTAACACCACTCTTAAGTTTGGTGCTTCTTCTGAGAGTAGGAGAATTACTAAAAGTTAAACTGTTAGAAGTATAATGGCAAAAGGATAGAAGACTGGAATATCCAGCTCATGTATGAATGTCATACAGGTTTTTTTTTATGTATAGAAGGCTGGTCAAAGATATAGTTCTTGGGAATTATGGTTAAACATGTTAATCACTAATTCTTGGGTATTGTGAGTTAATCACAAAGATACCCGCTCGATTGCATTCTGTTGCAACTCGATGTAAGAACTACTATGGCCTGAGAGACTAGCCAGGAATGAGGTTAAGATACACATAGGGAACATAGTAAAAGTTACTATGCCTTCCATCGGTGTATTCCCTATGTATTTGCTTTCATAATTCATTTTAGAGTTTCACACTCTAGCCCTTTGCATAAGGTATCTTGCAAGAAGGTTGTTCATAAGAGAACTTTTGATGTTCGGTGTTATGAATAACATAAGGGCCATACTTTCATTATGAATGAGACGTATGTTATGAATATTGATATTAATACATTGCCTCTGTATTTACTTTCATAATTCATTTAGAGTTTCATACACTCTAGCCCTTTGCATAAGGTATTTTGCAAGAAGGTTGTTCATAAGAGAACTTTTGATGTTCGGTGTTATGAATAACATAAGGGCCATACTTTCATTATGAATGAGACGTATGTTATGAATATTGATATTAATACATTGCCTCTGTATTTACTTTCATAATTCATTTAGAGTTTCATACACTCTAGCCCTTTGCATAAGGTATTTTGCAAGAAGGTTATTCATAAGAGAACTTTTGATGTTCGGTGTTATGAAAAACATGAAGGGCCATGCTTCCATACAGGATGGGATGTATGCTATGAATATTGATGGTAATATGATACATCCATAACACTGACGCTAAATGTCGCAAGACTAAAAGAATACCACACAAGTGTGGCACTGCATTTGGTCACATTGGAGAAACCCGCATGGAAAATTCCATTATGATGGATTTTGAAGTCATTTGATTTCGAATCATCTGACACTTGCAACTTTCCTCTGAAAAGTGAAGTGACTGAAATACCGTTCACAGGCCATAAGGAACGAGCAAACAACATATTGGTAATCATACATTATGATGTGTGTAGTCCAATAAATGTTGTTGCAAGTAGTGGATTTATCTATCTTCAGAAATGACTCAAGTAGATATGTGGATATTTACTTGTTGAGACATAAGTCTGGATCTTTTGAATTCATTCATAAGGTTTTCAAAAATGAAGTAGAAGTTGTTGTAACAAGAAAATTATGTTTCTACAATTCGATTGCAGAAAGGAATATTTGAGTTACAAGTTTAGCGAATGTCTGATGAGTTATGAAAGGGGTTTCATAACTTGCACCTCCCGGAACACCACTGCAAGTGGAAAGTCCGTGAAGATGTAATCGAACCATTTATGACATGGTAAGATCAAAGATGACATAAATAAATTTGCCATTATCCCTTTTATAGAGTGATGCTTTAGAGACTGCGGCTTTTACACTGAAAAGAGCTCCATCAGGTCTGTTGAAATGACGCCATGGTGTGGTACGCCCAACCATGTTATATCTTTTCTTAACATTTGGACTATGGGGCTTGTGTAAAAGGTTACAAACCTATTCCAAATCAGACAAGTGCTACTTTGTAAGGTTATCCCAAGTCATTGGGTATTTCCCCACCACTATACCGAGGCAAAGGGTTTTGCCGCAAAACGGTATGCTTTTAAAGAGAATAGTTCTTACAAAAGGTGAGTGGGAGGACAGTGCAAACTCGACGAGATAACCAGTATCTTCGTCATCAGACCAAAGGAAAGAAACCTTGGAAGTGATTCCGGAGTTTCCTACTGCGACTGATACGGAAGTCTCTACAATAAAATGTATGGACTTCGGTCGAACTTGCAGCTGAACCACGTAGGCAGAGCTCGTGCAAACCTATCAGGTGCGCAAACGAGATATTGTTGTTAGACAACAGTATACCTACAATACACAAGGAAGCGTTGATGGGCCCTGACTCCGGAATTGGCTAAATGCCAATACAATCCGAGATAGTTTCCATATAAGTGATTCGAGATTAAAATCTTGATACACCTTTCAGAAGACTTAGAGTCTAACGAATATTTATGGAACTAAAAACTGATATGGATAAAAATGTTTTATCCATATAGCTCGACTTGTTGAAATAACAAGTTCAAGGAGTTGACTACGATGAGGTTGATTCACCGTAGCGATGCTTAATGTCGGTTCGGGTTGAACTAGCAATTAATACATATTTCAATCATGAGATATCAAACATGGATGTCAAAAGGATTTCCATCTCATGGAAATGAAACCTAGGACTTGTATGTGATACAGTCCAAAGTAATTTGTCGATCCAGAGGATGCTAGTAAGTATGCAAACTTCAGAGTTCCAGTGATGGACAGAAGAGAGCAAAGTGGAGTTGGAATCTTCGTCTTTGATGGAATGGTCAAAGGGGTTTGACTTCATCAAATGGGTATCGAAGATGCTTGTGATTCAAGAAAGTAAGTGGGAGCATAATTATATTTCTAAAAACGTTGTGTGCTTGACACATTGTTAATTGGAAGTAAATTTCTTGACACGAATTAGGACTTCATTTGAAAATAGTTTTTCGATGAAGTGCTTAGGCTAAATAGCCTCAATATTAGGCATGATGATCTATGGAGATAGATTTACCTAATGGGGCTAAGAAATGAATACATATTGACAAGATGCTAAAACCTTTTAGCATTTAAAACGCCAAGGAGTGATTCTTGCCGAAGTCACATGGAAAGAGTTTTGCGAGAGTCGGTGTCCCAAAACACTGATGAGCAAAAATACATGATGGTGATTCCACACACTCTTGTGTTTGGATTAATCATGTATTCCATGGTATGTAAAACAACCAGATATGTCCAATACTCCAAAGTTGTTGCGAGTATAGATACCAAAGTGATCAAAAGTACTGATCATGGGACAACAGTGAAAGATGTCATTAGGTACTAGAGTAGTACTGATGACATGTTTTCTCGCAAGCAGAGATTATGAAGTGCTCGTTGTAAGTAATTACATCGATACAGTCTTCATCAATGCTCCATGCGATTTTCGATTTAAATTAAGGGTTTTGTGTAATACACAACATAGTGGCACGGTAGTTGGAAATTGTTCCAAACAAGATACTGTGGCGAATTCTATAACAAAGGCTAAGTATGTTGACGCTTAAGAAGCGACAAAGAAGTTGTTGAATCATATAGTTCATTCATGAACTTAGTATGGTTCCAAGATGGCTTTGGTCTATGGGACACTATTGCAGATAGTTGCTCCATAGCTCAGTCTGAGGAATCAGGTTTCGACCAATGATTCACACATATGCAAAGCCAAGTCCACACAAAATATGAATTTTGTGAAAGCGTGAAAACGCGAGGATATGCAAAGTTACACGTGGAGCTGAAGTTGTCAGATCCGTTGGACATCAGGCTATACCACATGCGAAGCATATTTTACACCAGTATGCCATAGGTGTAAAGTGCATTAGCATTGACTAGATTATTGACTCTAGTGCAAGTGGGAGTCTGTAGGAGATATGCCCTAGAGGCAATAATAAATGTTATTGATTATCTCCCTGTTCATAATTATGTTTATGTTCCATGCTATAACTGCAATGATTCTCGAGTCTACAAATAAAACGAGGCTTGGAGGGAAACTCATGTGCACGTGTGGGATAATAAACGGTAAAAAGTATTCCTAGTCAAGCCTCTATGACTGGCTCAAGTATTGCATGATGATCCTTTTTTCCTGATCATGGGCATGACTATGCCGGCAATTTTGAGGGCACAATTGTTGGTAGAACACTTGTGTTGAATCGACCCAATATTGATGTTATGCTATGAGATACATTCGTCATAAGTTAATGGTTAATAACACAGGAAGTTAATGTTTGCATAATTCCTTAGACCATGAGAGTATCGAGTTTCTTCATGCTTGCTTCATGAACTTTGGGGTTTGTTAAACGTCATCCGTAAATGGGTGGCTATTACGGCGGCTTACGGGTTCATGGAAAAGTATGTCAAGTAACTTGATAGCTCAAGATTGGGATTTGCTCCTCCGACGATGGAGAGATATCTCTGGGCCCTCTCGGTGTTACGGTATCCATCATCGTCTGGCCAGACACAGGGTGATTTGATCACAGGGATGCCGGAACACGGGAACGGGAAAAGAGAACAATACCGGCAACGAGGTAACTGGCATAGTGGACCAGGTGTTGATCCACGGGGATGCCAACATGTCTCACCTCGGGTATTTGTAACATATCGCGAAGCAACAGGAATAGCACACGGCAACTGGAGGTTCACTCGAATATTCATTCGTGTGGGTATAGGGGTCAATATGGGTGTCCACGGCTCCGATGTTGATCATTGATCGGAAGGGGTTCCGGGTCATATCTATGCTTCACCGAACCTATAGGGTCACACGCTTAAGGGTCATCTATCTGCTGAATACTAGACAAGGAGTCCGAGAGAAAGTCACTGGAAAAGTTTCGGAGACAACGGAAAAGTTCCGGAGAGAACACCGGAAAAGTTTCGGTAAAACCGAAAAGTTGTTTCGGATAAAACCATTGATCCAAAAAGGTTTCGGCAAGCACCGGGAAAGTTTTGGAGGTTGCCAGATTGGTCTGGTAATTTCTGGAATTTTTCCGGAGAAAAAACCGAAAAAGGTTTTCGGAGCTGCCGGAATTGTTTACCGGGTAAACGAAGATGGTTTTAAATTAAACCACCATACCGGAAATGTTCCGGAGTGCGTCTAGATAATTTTAGAGGGTGCCGGAAATGTTCTGGGACCTTCCGGAATTTTTCAGAAGAAATAGTTTCGGAAAACATCTTGTCCCAGCGAGAGGGGACAAGATCCCACGGATCGTGGGGGCTGTTTTTGGGCTGTTTTTGGGGGCGCCCCCTTTAGGGGACAGCCCCCTTGTGGCTGGACAAAGTGTTGAGGGGCCCCCCCATGGTGGGGGGCAGCCCCCACAAATGGTGGAGAGTGTTGGGAGGAAGGTGGGCCCCATGGGGGAACACCATGGACAAGGGAACATGTTTTCTCCATGTTTGGTGGGAACATGTTTCCTTGTTTGGTGGGTGCTTGTTTTGTGGGCTGAAATTTCAGCCCCCCCCTCACCCCTTCCACCACTATATAAGGAGGTGGAGAGGAGCTCTCCATCCTCACTCCAACTCTCACACACATGGCATGCATGATCTGCCTTTCTTCTCTCCCTCCCACGAAATAGTTTCGTAGAGCCGAAAGGCTGTCTGGGTTCCGGCAGGAACTAGTTCTGGACGGCGAAGCCCTGCCGGATAGATGACACCGTATGTGTGCAACTCTGTAGAGAGATCGTAGTTTCGGTCTAAGTTCGTGAGTGCCTCCCGAAGGGCTGTCCGTGTGACCGTCCGAGTTTTGGAGGTCCTCCCGAAGGGCTGTCCGAGTGACAGTCCGAGTTTCGGAGGTCCTCCCGAAGGGCTGTCCGCGACACCGTCTGGGGGACTATGCGACCGCCTCCCGGAGGGCTGTCCGCGGGGCAGATGAGGGTATACATCCTCGCGGTTGGGAGGTTGTAAAATCCTAGCTGCGGGGATCTGCACCGCCGTTCGTCATCGACTCTACTTCCGCTGCGCTACGAGTCGGTAACGAAATGATGAAACCTTGTATGCAGTCTCCATAGTGGTCCTGGGCTGGTGCGTAGGTCGGAAATTTTTTGTTTTCTGCTGCGTTCCCCTACAAGATTGTTGAGATCCACTGTTGTCATTCCGTACTGCGGGTCTTCCTTTACCCCGCCTCCTGTCAGATTGACCCATTTGCACCGAAACAAAGGGACCTTCAAACCAAGTCCATAGTCAAGTTCCCATATCTCCTCTATGTAACCATAATATGTGTCCTTTGGCCTATTGGTGTTTGCTGCATCAAAGCGGACACCACTGTTTTGGTTGGCGCTCTTTTTATCTTGGGCGATCGTGTAAAATGTATTCCCATTTATCTCGTACCCTTTGAAAGTCAATACAGTCGAAGATGGTAACTTGGAAAGCAAGTACAGGTCATCTGCAACAGTGTCGTCATGCATGAGACGTGTCTGCAACCAACCGGCGAAAGTCACCGTTTGTTCATGTGTAATCCAGTCGTCAGACTGCTCCGGGTGTTTGGAGCGTAGAATATTCTTGTGTTGCTCGATATACGGAGCCACCAAGGCGGAACTTTGTAGAACTGTGTAGTGTGCTTGCGCCAAAGAATGCCCGTCCCGGCATATTACTGAATTCTTTCCTAGCGTGCCTTTTCCACCCAGTCTGCCCTCATGCCGCGATTCAGGAACACCAATCGGCTTAATGTCAGGAATAAAGTCAACACAAAACTCAATGACCTCCTCTGTTTCATGGCCCTTGGAGATGCTTCCTTCTGGCCTAGCACGATTATGAACATATTTCTTTTAAGACTCCCATGAACCTCTCAAAGGGGAACATATTGTGTAGAAATACAGGACCCAGAATGGCAATCTCCTCGACTAGGTGAACTAGGACGTGCGTCATGATATTGAAGAAGGATGGTGGGAACACCAACTCGAAACTGACAAGACATTGCACCAAATCATTCTCTAACCTTGGTAGGATTTCTGGATCGATTACCTTCTGAGAGATTGCATTGAGGAATGCACATAGCTTCACAATGGCTAATCGAACATTTTCCGGTAGAAGCCCCCTCAATGCAACCGGAAGCAGTTGCGTCATAATCACGTGGCAGTCATGAGACTTTAGGTTCTGGAACTTTTTCTCTGCCATATTTATTATTCCTTTTATATTCGACGAGAAGCCAGACGGGACCTTCATACTGAGCAGGCATTCGAAGAAGATTTCCTTCTCTTCTTTGGTAAGAGCGTAGCTGGCATGACCCTGAAACAGCTTTGGATCCATGCCGTCTTCTCCGTGCATACGTTGCTGGTCCTCCGGTGCCTCCGGTGTATCTTTTGTCTTCCCATACACGCCCAAGAAGCCTAGCAGGTTCACGCAAAGATTCTTCGTCACGTGCATCACGTCGATTGCAGAGCGGACCTCTAGGTCTTTCCAATAGGGTAGGTCCCAAAATATAGATTTCTTCTTCCACATGGGTGCGCGTCCGTTAGCGTCATTCGGAACAGATTGTCCGCCAGGACCCTTTCCAAAGATTACTTTTAAATCCTTGACCATATCAAGTATATCATCACCAGTACGGTGGTGGGGCTTCTTCCGGTGATCTGCCTCACCTTCGAAATGCTTGCCTTTCTTTCTTACGGGATGCCTGCTTTGAAGAAATCGACGATGCCCTAGGTACACATTCTTCTTACATTTATCCAAATATATACTCTTGGTATCATCTAAACAGTGCGTGCATGCGTGGTATCCCTTATTTGTCTGTCCTGAAAGGTTACTGAGCGCAGGCCAATCATTGATGGTTACAAACAGCAACGCATGTAGGTCAAATTCCTCCTGTTCTTTCTCATCCCACGCACGTACACCTTTTCCATTCCACAGCTGTAAAAGTTCTTCAACTAATGGCCTTAGGTACACATCAATGTCGTTGCCGGGTTGCTTGGGGCCTTGGATGAGCACTGGCATCATAATGAACTTCCGCTTCATGCACAACCAAGGAGGAAGGTTATAGATACATAGAGTCACAGGCCATGTGCTATGATTGCTGTTCTGCTCCCCAAAAGGATTAATGCCATCTGCACTTAAACCAAACCATACGTTCCTTGCGTCCTTTGCAAAGTCCTTCCACTTTCTCTCGATTTTTCTCCACTGCGATCCGTCAGCGGGTACTCTCAACTTCCCGTCTTTCTTACGGTCTTCGTTGTGCCATCGCATCAACTTGGCATGCTCTTTGTTTTGGAACAAACGTTTCAACCGTAGTATTATAGGAGCATACCACATCACCTTGGCAAGAATCTTCTTCCTGGGGCGCTCGCCCTCAACATCACCAGGGTCATCGTGGCCGATCTTATAGCGCAATGCACAGCATACCGGGCATGCATTCAAATCCTCGTACTCACCGTGGTAGAGGATGCAGTCATTAGGGCATGCATGTATCTTCTGCACCTCTAATCCTAGAGGGTAGACAGCCTTCTTTGCTTCGTACGTACTGTCGGGCAATTCGTTGTCCTTTGGTAGCTTCTTCTTTAACATTATCAGCAACTTTTCAAATGCCTTGTCACATACACCATTCTCTGCCTTTCATTGCAGCAATTCCAGTGTGGTACCCATCTTTTTCTTGTCATCTTCGCAATTTGGGTACAACAATTTCTTGTGATCCTCTAACATGCGCTGCAACTTCAGCTTCTCCTTTTCACTTGCGCAGTTTCTCTTTGCATCGGCAATGGCCCGACCAAGATCATCAGCGGGCTCATCTGATGCCTCTTCTTCAGCTCCTTCCCGCATTGCCGGCTCAGCTTCTTCCCCCATTGTTGTACCATCGTATTCATGGAACCCATGGCCAGGATAGCTGTCGTCATCCTCTTCTTCTTCATTCTCTTCCATTAGGACCCCTCTTTCTTCATGCTTGCTCCAACAGTTATAGCCGGACATGAAACCGGACTCAAACAGGTGGACGTGAATGGTTCTTGAGTTAGAGTAATTTCGATCATTCTTACAGCCAGCACATGGACAATACATAAAACCATCCGCCCGCTTGTTTGCCTAAGCCGCAACCAGAAAAGTATGCACGCCATTAATGAACTAGGGAGAGCATCGGTCATCGTACATCCATTGCCGGCTCATCTTCATTACACAACACCGAAAAGACCAAATTAATACAAGTTCATACATAATGTTCATACAGACTTGTTCTCATAAAACAACATACAAACTCTCGAGCTAAAGCATTTAAATGCAACAGCAAATGCGATCAAGATCGCAACTAAGGTAACAATTGATCCAACAGCATAGTGATACCAAGCCTCACTATCAATGGCATATTTTTTAAATTTTCTAATCTTCAAGCGCATTGCAGCCATCTTGATCTTGTGATCATCGACGACATCGGCAACATACAACTCCAGTTTCATCTTCTCTTCTTCAACTCTTTTCAATTTTTCTTTCAAATAGTCATTTTCTTTTTCAACTAAATTTAACTTCTTGACAAGAATATCTATGTCGGTTGCAATTTCCGGTTCACATACCTCCTAGATAAAAATATCTATGTCAACTTGATGGGCATAATTGTCATAAACATGAAATGCAACAAATAGTTATAAAAGAGAGTATATACCACATCCGAATCATAAACCGGACGAGGGCCGACGGGGACGGATATCAAAACCATGCCACTATGTATGACAAACAACCATATAGGTAAGAAAACTATACAGTAACTATCTAAATCTTACAAACATGATTTTTTTTATAAAAAGGATAAGAACAAGAGGCTCATCAAGGTGGTGCCGGCGACGGGACGGTGCGGGCGATCGACGGTGGTTAGGACGGGGACGGGAAGGCACTAAGTAAACCACACCTACACATGCAAAGTAAGAAGTTAATTTGAGCTCAAATTGCATATAAATCAAATAAACTACCATATATAAATACTCCCAAACTAAAACCCACAAATCACTATACTTATAGAGCATTGCAAGAGCTAATCTAGCAATGAGAGATGAAAGGACAAAGTTGCTAACCTTTGTGAACACTTGGATGGATGGGGTGCCTCCAAATCTTGACAAATTTTGGCAAAAATGGAGGATGAGCTCGAGGAAGAGGGGAAGAACAGAGAGGAGAGGAAAGGGGAAGAAGAGAGAGCTCGGGGTAGGGTTTATATAGGGGCATCTTTAGTCCCGGTTCGTGACACAAACCGGGACTAAAGGTGAGCCTATAGTCCCGGTTCGTGCCACGAACCGGGACTAAAGGTGATCGTGGGGCCCCAGGCTGACACCAGCCTGCCACCACCCCTTTAGTCCCGGTTCGTGTTACGAACCGGGACTAAAGGTCCGGAACGAACCGGGACTAATGATGCCCGCCCCCCTAGCCGTTGGAACCGGGACTAATGGTCACATTAGTGTCGGTTCAAAACTAGACCGGGACTAATGCCTTGGACAAAAGGTCTGTTTTCTACTAGTGCCTACACATTCAAGTCTAAGAGTATAGCATCGAAAAGTAAAGACATGCACATATAAGTAGAGGGAAGGGATAGTAGGATCAAATGCAATTGGAGACACGAAGATTTTTCCCGTGGTTCCAATAGGTGGTGCTATCGTATATGCATGTTGATGGAGACTTCAACCCACGGAGGGTAGCAGTCACGAGAGACCATGGAGGGCTCCACCCATAAGGGTCCACAAAGTAGCAACCTCGTCTATTCCATCACGGCTTACGTCCATGAAGGACTAGCCTCACTCGGGGTAGATCTTCACGAAGTAGGCATTCTCCTTGCCCGTACAAACTTCTTGGTTCAACTCCACACACGAAGGCGGAGGCTCCCAAGCGACGCCTAAACAATCTAGGAGACACCACTCTCTAAAAGGTAATAGATGTGATAACAATGATGAACTCCTTGCTCTTGTGCTTCAAAATATAGTATCCTCAACACACAATCACTCTCTCACAGATTTGTCTTGGTAGAAGAGGTTGATTGGGTGGAAAGCAACTTGGTGAGGCTAGAAATCAAGATTCATATGGTTGGAGTGGAAGATCTTGATCTCAACACAAGAGTAGGTGGTTCTCTCTCAGAAAAATGGATGGGACAAGTGTTGGTCTGTTCTGAGTGCTTCCTCTTCGAGTGAGAGGTAGGTGGACGGGTATATATAGGTATCTCCAAAAATCCAACCGTTGCAACATTATTGCCCAACTTGGTGAAACCGAAGCAAAAACTCGATTGCACCGACTAGTGCAAAATGTGGTAACTTTTCGCGTTTCAGTGGGACCGAATTGGCTGACCTAGGCAGTTACCAAAACTCGGTGAGACCGATTTCCAAAACTCGGAAATTCCGATTCTTAGAAATGGGTTACCTGAAAATTGGTCACTGATTTCGGTTTCACCGAAATGGAAGTTGGTGTCACCGAGACCTTAGTGTTTGGCTTAGGATTTGTCTAGGAGAAACTCGGTAGGGCCGATTTGGAAAACTTGGTGGCACCGAATTTGAGGGGTAGGGTTTAGACAGAGTATTTTGTGGGAGAAATTCATGTGATCATCATAGGTACCTCATCCCCTTTTAATAGTATTGGCTTTCCTATGGACTCAAATGTGATTTCTCACAAAATGCAAAATGTAGAGTCTTGAAGCTTGTTGCCAATTGATGTTCCTTGCATCTAGAGGATCTCCTGACAATCCTTTGCCAATCCATTCGTTGAACTTTTCCTGAAATATACTTTGTAGAATCATTAGTCCAATGAAATATATGTTGTTATTAATTACCAAAATCACCTAGGAAGAAGTTGTGCATTCAATATGAGACCCTTTCCTCGTTGATTCTAGGGGCTCTAAGAAGTGCACCAAGTGAGAAGTTGGTCATTCCTTCCTGGATTTCACTCGCTAATACCCCACGCAGCAAGCTCCATTTTTCAAACAGCTCGGACAAAGATGCAGACCACAAAGAGATGGTCGATGGTCTTCTGTTCTTGGTCGTAGAACGGGCACATCTCTTGGTGCGGTAGGCCGTGCATGGCTAAGCGAATGGAGGTCCAACAACGATTATGAACATTCTTTAAATACTATAGATATTGTGATTATTTCATAATTTCTTCTAATTTCCTGAATATTCTTTTAAATTTGCATTTTTTCATAAATGTAAGTGTACTTTCAAAAATATGCGACACTTTTTAAAAACTGGGGAGATTTTGAAAATTCGTGAACATTTGTGAATTCCTACAAAAAATCAGTAATATTTACTGAAATGCGTTTTTTTTCAAATTTGTGAACATATTGTAAATTTGTAAAACATGTTTTAGTTTTGGAACTACATAGTTTTAAACGAAAAAAATATAGTGTCGTTTCTTGGAACAAAACCGTGTGACAAACAGGAAGGAAAAACGCGAACCAACATGTGGTTGGATGGTTAGGAGGACAGTGGTATCCCGTGCCGACCAGAGTTTAAGTCCCATATTTGACATTGGTGCTTGTATTTTCCTGGATTTATTTTAGTCTTTTCAGCAATGTGCATTTAATGGAAGGAGACGTTCCCGACGACTACGAAGTCGTCTATGGCGACTTCGTCAGTCTCAAGATTATGTGTCGGCTCAGCTTCTCAAAGATACTCATAAATGTAGGATGTGCGTGCGTGCTTTCATAGGGATGAATACATGCTCGTGTATGTGCGCGACTTGGATAATACCGTGGAAAAAACAGAAAGGAAAAAACAAAGGAAAGAAAATTGACAGTTTGAGTGCATGAACTGGGCCACTGGCCCACGAGCTCATGTGCACATATATTTTGCGAATTCCATAAATGTTGTTGAATCCCCCACTAGGAGGGGCACAGGTGTTGCCTGCAGCAACGCCAAGGCACGGCTCGCCTGCAGAGAACCTGAATGGAAAACCCTATACGCCGCTCCCTGTGTCGTAATGTCGACACTTCACACAGGCTTACGCGAGCGATCAACGCAGTGGGCCGGCCCAATTTCTAGCGAAGTTTTTTTGTCTGTACAGTATACTACTGGTTTTGGGAAACTTATCGGGGTTTTTTTCGTGTTGGTTTCTACTTCTGGGTAATTCCGGTTTTCTTTTTTGCCTTTTTATTTTTTATTTCCTATTTCTCAATTTTGGTGTTCCTATTTTTGTTTTTCGTAATTTCAAAAGAATTCATAAAAAGTTCAAATTTACAAATTTTGTTCACTTTTTCAAAAAAATGTTTGGCTTCCAGAATTTAGTTCATATTTTTCATAAAAATGTTCAGAATTAGATTTTGTTCATGTATTTTTAGATGTTTTCAATTTTTACAAAAAAATGTATTTTTTTTTCCAAAAATGTTAAGAAATTTGAATTTTGTTCATTTTATTCAGAAACAGTTCTCCTTTTTTTTTATAGAATTTAAGAATCTTGTTCACATTTTCGAAAAATTGTTCAAGTTTTCAAGTTTTTTTCATGTTTTAAAAAATTGTTCAGCTTTTCAATATCTTGTTTATCTTCTTCAAAAATTAATTCAATTTTACCAAAACAATTGCATTATTGAAATTTGTTCACACTTTAAAAAAACTGTGCAACTTCTTTCTATAGAATTTCAGAATTTTTTTCACCTATTCAAAATTGTGTTTCAAAAATGTTCGATATTTTAAAAATATTTCTGGAATTGCAAAAAATGGTCCTTGTTCGAAATTTGGTCTGAAATTGGAAAAATGTTCATGTTTGAAAAATTGTTCAGGAATTTCAAAAAATGTTCGTGGCTTCAAAGTTTTGTTAGATATTTCATGAGCTTGCATTTTAAATTTTTTGTTCACAAATTCAAAAAATGTCCGTGGTTTCATTTTTTGTAATTTCATCAAATATTCCATTTTTTAAATATTTGATCAGTAATTCAAAAAATGTTCGCTGTTTAAAACTTTGTTCAGAATTTCATAATTTGTTCACAACTTCAAAAATGGTTCACGTTCTTCAAAAATATTTTCTGCGCTTTCAATTTTTTTGTTTGCATATGCGAAAAAATGTTCCTGTCCATGATTTTTTCGGAAATTCAAAAAATGTCCGCGGTTTAAAAATTTGTTTGGAATTTCATAATTTGTTCACAACATCAAAAAATAGTTCACGTTCTTAAAAAACATTTTCTACAGTTTCAATTTTTTTGTTTGCATATGCGAAAAAATATTCCTGTCTATGAAAATTATTATAGAATATACGCTTTTCAGAAATTGCGACCAATTTTTGAAATGAAAACATTTTATCAAACTCACAAACAAATCTGAAAAAACGAACATTTTTTAAACAGGATTTTTTTTAAAGTCCATGAACAAAATTTGAAAATCTGAACAGTTTTTAAGTTTCTGAATACTTTCTGAAAGGCGAACATATTGTTTAATATGCAAACATTTTTTGAATTTGTGAATAAAAAATAATAACAGGAACACTTTTTGAGATTCTGATTTTTTTTCCAAAATTTGAAAAAAATTTGAATTTTTGTAGAAAAAGAAAGAGAATAAAAAGGAACTAAAATAAATAGAAATTGAAATAAATAACTGAAAATCCGAAAAGGAAAAAAAGAATCAGAAAAAACAAAAGAAACTAAAAAAAGAAAAAAAAATATGAAACACAAACAGAAAAAGAAAAAACAGTTAATACTAGTTTGAGATCCTTCTAGAAGGTTCACAAAACCGGTCAGGAGCCTTCTAGAAAGGTCCCAAAACCGGCCACAGTAGAGTGTGCCTTCTCTCGTAATTGGGCTGGCCTATCTCGGTCACTCGCCTCTCTGCGAATCGACGCCAACTTGAGGCAACGAGCGTCCGTTCAGACTTCCCAACCTGAACTGCACGACCCTGTAAATAATTCTCGCTCTACACTGATGTCACAACGACGCCATGTTTGTTTTTGTTTTTTAATTCCTTTTTTGTACATTACTATTTTTATTTTTTTACTTTTGTTTATATCTTAAACAGCGATACAATCCTAACGTTCGGATCTGTTGGATAGATCCGAACGACCCCTACCCTGCCCCACCTTCGCTCGGCCGAGCGCGCGTACGCGCGCTCGGCCGAGCCGTGATGTCGACCAACACCTTGGCCCAAGTCGGCCCCTTCACCCCCTCACCCCCTCACCCTGGCCCACACCCCACCACGCAACCACCACCTCCCCTAAACCGCTAGTTTCTTACCTCCATTGCAAGAAAAGGCAAAGAACCCTCTCCATCGACCCACCTCTCCCTCTTTCTCTCCCAGGTCGACGAACTCAAGGAAGCGATACCCTACCCCCACCCCACCCCCACCCCCCCCCCCCCCCCCGATTGATCCAGAATTGCAAGGGCATATGGGGAGTTGAAAGTTACCACCAGATCCCTCCTAAAACTACCACCAGAAGCACAAGTGATTATCAGGCGGCCTACATCCAACAAGAATCCAGGTGAACCAGGTAAAATTAAGCAATCCTACCCCCACCCCACCCCTCCCCACACCCCAACCCCGATCTGATCCACCAAACCAGGCAAGGGCATGAAGGAACTATAGTTAACACCAGATCTAGGCTTAAACTATCACCAGGGGGAACAGATCTTACCAGGAGCTCCGAACAGATCTTATCACACTGATTGCACTGAAGCTACCAGCTAGATGCTACTAGGTTACCAGGGTGAATAACAAATTTGTAAAGCCACGTTTGAGTTGTCAGGACATGTGCAGAATTTTTCTTGAAAAAAAGAAGCTCCTTTTCAACTTATTTCACAAAAAAGTGAAATTCTGATACAAGACACACCAAACTAGATCCATAGTTGTTACAAAATGTATATAGAATCAAAAGCTACCAGATTTTTTCATACAAAGTTATGACTACAGAAAAACAGACTGCAGAAGATTTGTCTTGTGTTACCATGACAACAGGGTGCATGTTACCAGACATGTGTGATGCAAGTTACCATCAAGAAAAAGCCCACTGATTTTTGCAGTGGTGAATGTTGTTGCCAAGTGTAATAGTCTCTAGCATGAGTAGCAAGATGTTCCCTGTCGAAAAAATGATAACATCCATGTCAACTGTAGTTACCATCAAGAAAAAATGATAACTATTGCTCTCATTGATGTATGTAAAAAATTGACATGTGACTGATGCTATTAACATGTGTACGCAGGTGCTACAGCAAACATGTCAGAAAACCACAGAGACAACACCAATGTCATGGAGAGTGCTGACCAAGAGAAACGACAAGACGATGATGCGCGTACTACTAGCTATGGCTCTGCCAACATCAACCGCCAATTGTCAGGTAAGAGAATACTCACTTACAAAAAGTGTCACCTACATGTCTATGATATATGCATAATGTAATGAAGTTATCAGCCTTGCACATCAACCATATACTGATACTAAACCAACAAAAGGAAGAAAGAATTGTATTGTCACTTGTTATCATCACTGCATACTGTAAGTTACCACACAATTTTAATGCAAGTTACCACCAGAACTAACAAAAAAGATTTTAAAGCTGACAGTTTGTATTGTCACTTGTTATCATCACTGCATACTGTAAGTTACCACACAATTTTAATGCAAGTTACCACCAGAACTGTCAAAAAAGATTTTAAAGCTGACAGTTTGTTTCATGTGAACAACGCGCAGGTGCTCCACCTACATCTAAACAGAAGATCCTTGGGCCAGGCAGTGAAACAAGTTATCATCAACTGACAGCATAAATTACCAGTAAATAAAAAAAATGTTATGGTTAAATGCATGGGTTACCAGCTGGGCTTTCATAATTTACCACACAAGTGCACATAAGTTACCAGCAAATTACAACAAGAAATTACACATCAGAAATCAAAATAGGAGAAAGCAGAAGGACAAGGCCACACACACAAAAAATAAAAAGAGCACACCTGTTCACTGCAGTTCTGGGAGACATGCACGCGCACGAATTTCCCAAGGCCTTGTAAACCGCCAAACAAGGAGTGATCGACACCAAATTGGGGTTTCAACTGATCAATTGTGATAAAGAAAAATGAAGTGAGAAAAAAGGTCAAAAACAAATGCGGTAGCTGAAAGTGCACGAAAACAACAGAAAAATGAAACAAGTTACCGGAAGTCTCCCAAAAGAAATTTCATCCGCTTGGACATCCTTACTAAGGAGTTGAGATATCTCCTCCTTCGACCAAACATTAATAGGAAATTCACCAGCAGGCAACACGATGTCAAGCCCAGTGAGGTCGATCGCATCAATGTACATAAGCTGGTAAGAATGTTTAATGTGTTCAGGATACACCTAAAAATAAAGAGCTAACAAAAGCAAGAGAAAGAAAACGAAAAAGCAGCAGCACTAACATTGTAGAAAAGAAGACAACCCTTAGTGGGCTTTTTCTTAGATAGTGCCTTGTGGAGCTCCTCAGCAATGAACTTGGCCCAGTTAAGATCTTTAACTTTCTCAAGGTTGCGCTACAAAAATACAAGGAACAAAAGGGGACAACAATTAAGATGGAAGGAAGCAATGCGGTTACCATGCAAACATGATGGAAGTTATCAGAAGCAATAGGTAAACTGACCACCACATAGTCAAGAATGTCAAATACTTACCAGCACACCGTACCATCTGGGGCTGACCTTGTTGGAAGTAGTAGGCGCAATCATAGTTTTGCCGGCAAGCATAAGCCACATCCGCTTGAAATTATCGTCATGATTGTCAGAATTAGTGATAAGCTCAAGGACATATGTCATCTTCGGCGTATAACCAAGATCACCAAACATCTCCTCACCCAATTCATAGTCAGCTTCTGTAGGCAGGTTGTATGGCACATCCTCCCCACCCCGGTGCACACCCATGACGCGATGAACAGATTCCTCGTCAACGGGGATCCTGCCACACCCTGGAACAACCACCTCCCGAGAATCTGGATCGTACAAACCAGCAAGCCACTCGCTGAGATAACTGAAAAGGTGGTCGCACTTGATACCCCTAAGGCTTCTGAAATTCATTTCGTCAATGGCGTCTTTCCTCTCATCAGGCATGTCCTTGCAAGCCGTCAAAAGCATGGTAGGGG
Source organism: Elymus sibiricus (assembly GCA_039707655.1). Taxonomy (NCBI): domain Eukaryota; kingdom Viridiplantae; phylum Streptophyta; class Magnoliopsida; order Poales; family Poaceae; genus Elymus; species Elymus sibiricus. Next base: position 468,088,157 of record CM077675.1, read on the forward strand.
AAGCCCTGTTCCGAGAGGGAGGACACTTCGGCTTCTTCGAAGGAACTTCCCCATGGTCACCACCAACTGCTTTGCGCTTCCTTGGCGGCATCGTGCACCTGCCAAATAAAAAGAACAACAACAATTAAAGGCTGAGAAATTAAATAGATGAAAAAGGTGAACTGAATGACATAGCAACCAAAATCCTAACAAAAACTATTGTGGTAACTTGTATGCAGGAGACTGGTAACCAGTACTTATCAGACATGATAACTTTCACAACTGACAACAGAAAAATTGTTTCTAACAACACTGGTAATTTGAAGTCAAAATATATGAAATTCATGGTAACAACAAAACAAAATACAGTGATAACTTGAAGTAATTAGCCAATCCAAAAATCAAGCATTAAGCTAGACATAAACTACTAGTGAACTACAGTGGCATTTCAAGGTAAACACTGATAAATACATAGGTAATCACAAAGCCAAAATGACAACAAATTGTTTCTAAAAACACTGGTAATTTGAAGACAAAATAGATGAAATTAATGGTAACAACTAACAAAAAATACAGTGGAAATCACAACCAAAAATGACATGGAAAAAACATGTTGGATCTGAAGCATGTGGCCTATCATGCAATTTCGTGGTAACAGAGACCAAATCAAGTGGTAACTACAGTTAACGAGTACTGGTAGATATGCACTAATATAGATTACAGCTGCCTGATGAATCTAAACCAGACACACCTCGCGCAATACATCATCTAAGCACACCTCTGATTCCGAAACAAATGAAGGTGTACAGATTGGTATAGATTCACAAATCTAGATGTAACCGCCGGGGGAGGGGGTGAGGATCAGACACATACCACCACCGGCCAGCAAACGGTGCTTCAACCACAAATCTCACACAAATCTACGCTCAACACCACCAGAAGAACTACACTGAACACCACCACCGCACCTCCACCGCGGACGACCTAAAATCGAACCCCAATCTGCACACTAACCCAACGGCCTTCTGCACACCAATGTCAAGCGAACTAACACCAGAACAGAATGCCTCGCTACACCATCTACACGCTCCAAAAATCGACCGCAAAACCCTGGGTTCAACCCACGGCGCAAACAAAAAGGGGGTGGGAAATCTCACCGGAACGATTCTGCCGACGACCGCCGCAGAATCAACCAGCGTCCACCCGCCTCGATCCGCCTCGATTCCGCCTTGGTTCACCGGGGGGGAGATGGAGTGGCGGAGCGGGGCGAGTGAATGGCGAAGTGGGGAGGAGAGCGGCGGAGTGGGGCGATGAATGCGGTTGCCAGCCGTTCGGGGGGGGGGGGGGGAGAAAATGGAGGGAGAGAAGCCACGATTGGAGGAACGAGCGGTGCGACCCCACCTGCCAGCGATACAGCGATGAAACGGCTCTCTCTCGCGCGCCAGTTATCGTGCGGGGGGAGTTTCGGCCGTGCGATCGCCAACCGACGGAGATGACGTCGTTCGGATCTAATGTACAGATCCGAACGTTCGGATTTTACAAATTTCGTACATATATATGTATATAAATGTGTTATTAATTTATATACTAAAAATACTTCATATAAAAATTACACACACATGTTCGTTTGTGTCTATATTTATATTAATCTCGGATTTGAAAAATGTCAAACATGTGAAATATAATTGGAATGTAATTTAATAAATGTATAACATGAATTAAAAATGTAAAAATATTAGTCATTTGTAAGAAAAATGTAAACGATCTGCACACAAAATATATGGACAATTAAAAATGGCAAACATTTCCAAAACTAATGGGACATTTGAAAAATGTGTATATAATAAAAAAATATTTGTGTAGTTCAAAATAAATGCTTCGTACATTAAAAAAAATGTTTGCCAAATTTAGAAAATATTCATCGTGGCATTTCAAAAATGTTTGGACAATGTAGAAAATATGTGCATACTTGAAAAAAATGTTTTTATCATAAAAAAATGTTTCAACATGTATTTTTAAAAATTCTTAACAAATATTTTTAAAATATATTCAAAACCTGTTTTCATAAAAATGGTAAAGATGTATCTGAAAAAATATATTCCAAACATGTTTTGTGTTTCTAGGAGGCACGACAGTGCCTCTCACGTAAGCAAATATGTGCCTCTTGCGGAAGCAAAACCATGCCTCTCACGGAAGGAAAGAAAAGAAAAAGCTATTATTTCCGTTTACCAGAGGCACGGTTGTGCCTTTCACGGAATCAAAATTGTGCCTCTCGCGGAACCAAAAACCGTGCTTCTCGCGAAAGAAAAAAAACATTTTTCCCCATTTTCGAGAGACACGGCTGTACCTCTCACATAGCAAAACCGTTCCTCTCGCGAAAGAAAAAGAAAAAAGAGAATGCGTTTTTTCACGCAATTGTTTTCTATATTTGTTCATCCAGAAGCTAAGGAAGACTGGTAGAAAACCAAAAAGCCGAAAAACCCAAAAAAACCCCGCCTAAAAAGCCGAAAACGCGTGTAAGAAAAAAATCCGGAGGAAGCACCAACAACACGACATGTGACGGTGGCGCGCTCTCTGTCCATCCCAAGTAATTTTTGAGAGGCTTCCAAAGAAGCACTTATCAACTAGTTGCTGTCGGAGCTGTACCGTAGCGTTACCTTA